>CM057459.1:303947500-304547500 GCA_016271365.2 Neoceratodus forsteri | reverse complement strand
GAGCATACCCATTTGCTGCGGGCCTCCGTAGAGCAACAGGTGCTGCTTGCCGCTGGGTTGCGTGCACTACGCACAGAGGTGCGCCAGTTGGGCGAGCAGCGTGAGAGGAGCACTGTGCATCTCCTGGTGGGGATGCAGCGCATGCAGGAGGCCACGACTGCATCCCTGGATTGCACTGCCAATGCGATCACGTATGGCTTTGCGATGCTGGCTGCCACAGGGCGTGGCCGGACACCGCTGACCCTACGCAGTGCATGTCCACCCCACAATCCCGGCGTTGGGCAACACCCACACTGTCGATGCCAGGCTCTGATGCAGGCACCCCAGGCACGCCTGGGGCAGGCCTGTTGGGTGCCCTCGCGCGCCCCAGCGTGATCCCTTCCAACCCCTGGGGGGCGGTTGCAAACACCCCCTGTGGCTGATGTGCAGCCTGTGGCTACTGATCGGCCCGGGTGGGCTGCCCCCGTGGCCGCGGTAGCCATGGTTCCATGCAGTAGCCCTGATTGCAGTTGCTGCCCTGTGTATGCATGGGCAGCGTGTGTGTGTGCATAATGTCACAAACCCACTTAGCAGGTCAGCCCTCCACTCCCAAAGTGCCAACCTCTGAGCACAGTCTTGTAAGCAGTTAACAGAAACAGGGTAACCCTCCTGTCTGTTTTGTGGGTTTGAATAAACCTTTGGCCTCAAGTCTTGGAGGGATTCAAACTGTGAACCTCTTGTTAGCATACCCAATGTACAAGCTCAGATAATTCTGCTCTTCGGGAGGGGGGGGTCAGATATCTTTTGCCTACAGGCACCTAACCAGGCATACAAAATGAACTCTTAAAACTCTATTAAAGACCTCAGAATAAATTCTTACCTTTTCCCAGTTTGTTAAAACCAGTAAGCTTTGTGCAGTGTCAGCTTTAACCATGTATGCTTCCCTTGTCAAGAAAAAGAAATTCAAAGGTACACCAAGTAGTCTCTAAAGCAGAGGTTTACTTCAAAATAGATAAAAAAATGTAAATATAGAACCATATATCACAAACCGTACAAATCACTTAAACAAAACAGGTTTAAAAGTGGAGACAAAATCTGTCACAGTATACTTATCTCCTAACAGTGCCTGATGTTGGTTTTTCAGAGTCCAAACATCTGTGTCAAAATGGAAAACAGAATACTGTTTAAAAACTGGCTTTGCCAACCTCTTTGCGTGAGGTCACCTAGCGCCTACCTGTCAGAATATAAAAAAATATATCTATGCAAAACAGGATGTCTTATCAAAGTATTATATTCTGTGACCTCAGCAAAACTATTTTTTTCAAATGACTTTCTTTGATCTATGAGCAGCTTCCCTTTTCCAGGACATCAAAGAACTTGTTATGTCTCTCTGCCAGATCTCACGGAGGTGCAACATGCTTTGTATCACCATGTTAATTTTAACTGTGTTTCCTTTGAACGTTATAAAAGTTTATGATCTATCTTGGCAGTTGGCAAGCTGCAATTAGTCACATAAACAAGAGATGCTTCATTCAGTATCTTCTAGCCTGTAATTATCTCGCCTTCCAGGTAACACCTATTAGCTAAAACCGGGGGGTGTCATTCCACAGTCTGACAGCATCTCTCATGAGAGACATTCAATAACACATTTTTATATTACAAAATCATAGATAAATCAGAACCAGCTGTCTGAGTGTCACACATACCACTGCTGTGGCACCTGCGTGTCGCGCCGCATGCTGCCTGTGTGTGTGCTTGCCCAGCCACTGGACCATGTGGCGTGGGCGTGATGAGGGAAGTTCAGCACCGGTTGCGCCCATGCACCGGTACGATGCATCTGATCCCCTCCACATGTCAACACCTGGGTGTGTGGGTGCGTGTGTGTGTTGCTGTGTGTGGTTGTGTGCCACTGACTCCCCTACCCACGCCTCTGTGTGTACATGCCCATTGCCATGCATGCCCCTGCATGTGTGCTGTACCTGTATGTGTGTGTGGCTCATGCATGGGTTTCTCACCACCTACCTGCATGCACCATACTGCTCCTGAGCGATGGTGTTCCGGTGTTGGCGTGCCTGCCAATGCAGCCGGGGATCCCTCTGCGGGGGGTGGTGGCTGTCCACCACCCTCCAGCCCACTGCCTCCATCGTCCCCACTACTGTCCCCCTCATCAGCCTTGACAGCTATCCCACGTCAATGGCCATGTTGTGCAGTATGCAGCAGGCCAGGAATAGGCCACAGGCTTTCAAGGGGCTGTACTGTAGGGCACCACATGACCTGTCTAGGCAACAGAACCTTGCCTTCAGCATACCAAATACATGCTCAATGATCTGCATGTGCTGGCGTGTGCCTCATTGTAGCGTTCCTCTGCTGGGGACGATGGCACCAGTAGGGGGTGAGTAGCAAGGGCCTCAGTGGATAGGCGCTGTCTCCTGTGCGGATGACATGGTTAGCCCTCTGCCATCTTTTGCTGTGCCTCTTGCCTATCCCTGGTGCCCACGCCAGGATGCCCACCCTGCCCTCTCCATCCCATGGCCTGCTCTGCCCATCACTCCTTGCCCGTGCCATACTCACCCACTAGGTGGCCTGTGAGGATGTCCCCGCGTTTGAACATGTGGCACAGCACAGAGCTGTGCCAGATGAACGTATCATGTACACTCCCAGGGTGTGTGGCGCAGACATTGGTGATGTGCCCCTTGGCATCGCACACCACCTGGCAGTTGACATTCGAGCTCCCCTTCCTAGTGATATACACCACACCCTCAGGGCCAGGAGGCATGTGGATGCCCACATGGGTGCAGTCAATGGCCCCAATCACGCCAGGCATAGATGCTACTCTGTGGAAGTTTTGCATGGTTGCTCTACGCTCCCCGTGTGCTAGGGAAACAGATGTATTCCGAAGCATGTGGCAGCAGAGCATTGAGGAACTGTGTGAGGAGGTGGGACGTGGCCAACTGGGTTATGCCTGTGGTGTCCCCTGTTGGTCTCTGGAAGGTGCCCGTGGTGAGCAGGCACATGATGGCTGTCACCTTCATCTCCACACACATTGGCGTGGCTCTGCCTGGTGGGTACCTGCATCTCCTCACTGCACAGCTCACAGAGCTGCCTCAGAATGGCCCTGTTCAGGTGGTACCGGCCCACTATCTCTGTGTCACTGTAGTTCTCAAAGGTGATGTGGGCACGGTATCACCTGTGTCGGGCATACCGCCGACAGGCCCTTCCTCAGCTATGTTGCTGTTCCTCCTGCCCCCTCACACCACTCATTACTGCCTCCATCATGAAGGGTGCACTATCCACAGCCGCTGATGTCCAATATCCCCCTGGGCAGTTGACTGCTGCGGGCTATGTGCCACCGTGGTGCACTGCCTGGCAGTGTGTCTGCCTCTCTCACTCTCTCTGCCCCTGTCTCCCTCTTCACTGCCACCTCTGTCCCTCTCCCTCTGTGTCTGCCTCGGTCTGTCTGTCTGTCTCTCTTTCATTCTTTTTCTCTCTCTCTCTCTCTCTCTCACTCCCTCTTGGCTGGCACAAGTGCTTTCTGTGTGCTTGTGCCCTGTATTTATAGGAACAAGTCCGCTCGGCGCATCTCTGATTTGCTCCGCACTTGCGCCATGGTTCCACGGTTGAATATCGCACTGCGCTAGATATTCATGGGCGTGCCCCCTGCACTTGTGCCTGCATTCATTATAGTTGTGCATTGGTGCAATGAGATTTGCGCTGTGCACTGGCTCCCGCTGAATATTGCTCCTTAGCGCAAGTCCGCACTTGCGCTGGCACAGCTCAGTTGCGCTATGTGCAACTGCTTTGAATATCCGGGCCACAGTCTGTACTGTGTAGTGTGAAATAATTGTGTAAATTAAAAGAGAATGAGATGCACAAATGTTTTAATTTTTATTTTGAGTGACTAATAAAGTTCAAAAATGAAACAGAGTCTCTGAGTGAGTTTTATTTTATGAAGACAAGTCAACAATTTCTAACACAAACAACATCTACACACACAAATTTTCATGTGCCAGTGTGACTGTGTGTGTGTTGGGGGGGGGGGCACACATTTATGCATTCAGACTGTCCTGCTGCCTTCTCTTCTTGCTTCCCTGCCTGTTATTGGCTTCTGTTCTCAGTATTTTCTGTTTAAAACAGAAAATACAGAGAACAGAAGCCAATGACGTTATGTGTTTTATTTGTTATTCTTTCAAGCCACCTTCTCACATTCTTTCAGGCTTGCACAATGAATGTGTCTTACATTCCACTCTCCTCCTTTTATCCCGATTTTGTCTTATACTTTAAAGAGCTGTTGCACAAAACTGATTTTTCCCCCGTCTCTTGACTCCTACTTTTCTCTGTACGACTCAGACTGTGTGCATTTAATCTGATCACTCAGTATTGTTTTTAGTATTTCCCCGTGTTTACATCAGCCTCCTTGACATTTTTTTCTCTCTTCTCCACACTTTTGCATCCCTGCCTACCTACCACTCTAGTTTTCACTTTTGCAGCAAAAAAGATTCATGTTTTTTTTTTTATTATTCGGGATTACGATCGCTGAAACTGCCAAAACACCCACTCCCTATCACAACCACAGTTCGAGTGACTCACTTTCCACTGCGAGCCCTCCCAAAACTAGCAACAGCTGCTTTGATTGGTGGGAGGAGACATGTCTGTCAAACTGCTCCAATGAGACACGACTCTCCTCCTTGACATGCACATTACGGTGCTCCAGGAAGTCACTACTGTTGCTGCTGACTTCTTTCGCCTCCGTGGCATGGTGGGTCTCAAAACATTTAGCCACATAGCTTTTGGCTTCGCCAGTGGCAACATGGCGAGCGGCCAGTGGGAACACAGTAAATATATAGTATGGTAGAACGCTGTTCTGCATGAAAATCCATGCTTAGAACAGCGTTGTTGTGCTGCACTTGTAACATCACGATGTTGCTGTGCTGCACTGAGTATGTCACTAGTGCAGCATACCAACATCGAACATTGTTGTGCATGCAGAATTTAGCAGCTGCAGCAGTGAGGAAGTGATGTCATGATGTTGTTGTGCTGCACAGAGTACGTCACTAGTGCAGCACAACAACAACAACGAACGTCATCACGCAAGAGCAATTTAATGACTGTGGCAGAGAGGAAGTGAAATGGCGCTGGAACAAGTCGCTACAGCTGCGGCAAAGTACAGTATTTCTGTATACCAGGAGACCTGTTTTAAGGAAAAGGAATGCATGTATGGCTGTCCATAAACTATAAAACATTGTGTATTGTCACAATCTCGCTCAGCCGGTCAACCCTGTACTCCCAAAGTGCCAACCTCTGAGCGTATGATTTGTGTACAGTGAACCAACAAGGTATCCCTCTTGTCTGTTTTGTGGGTTCAAGTCACCTTAGTCTCAAGCTCTGAAGGGATTCAAACTGATAACCTCTTGTTAGCGTACCCAATTATCAGGCTCAGATAATTCTGTCTTCGGGGGGCCAGATATCTTTGCCTACAGGCACCCAACCAGGTCTTACAAATGAGCCCTTAGAACTCTATGCAAGACTTTAGAGAACTCTAACCATTTCCCAGTTTGGTATACAATAAGCCCATACACACTGTACTTATAACCTTTAAAAGCTCCACTTAAAATAAAAAGAATGGTCACGGCACTCCAGGAGTTTCGTTTGTAAAAAAAATCTTTACTTTAAAAATATCAAAGCAGAACAATAATTACAGAACAAATATACATCCCAACACATACAGCCTTAAAACAAACAGGTAAAAAAGTACAGTTCCTACATGTTATAACTTCAGACTGGTATAATCTAATGCTTACTTTCTTTCAGTGCTTTGAGATTCTCTCTCTTCTCTCAGTCAGAAATATTTTCTTGTGTGTCTCTGTCAGGTTCTTCCAGCAATTTAGCACACTTCTGAGCCGGCCTTCTCATGAGGTCACTAACTCCGCCTTGGTGTATCAAACTCTATTTTACAATACAGGATCTCCAAATAAAAATTAAAAAAAAAAAAAACATATGAGATGACCTCACAGACTTTCCTCTCCACAGGTTAACTGGTCAGAACTGGTTTGCTCTGCTACACATACCTCTCAAAAGTTTCTTTGATCTAAGTCACTGTATTCAAAGCAAAAGTGTATTGGCCTCTTTAATCCCATCAGGACCTTGGAATCTAGACCTTAGGTCTTTCTGATGTAATTCAAGGGTTCCCCGGGAAAAGTATTTTGGACCTTCCAAATCCATCTGGGTCCTCCCTGGCTCAGACATCAAACCTCTTCAATGTCCATTCTGGCCTCTCTCCGACGCCCTTCCCCACAAGTCCTTCCTGATAACCATGCAAGTCAAAGGATCTCCCTGAGGGCATTATGAATGGCTAATCTTATTTCCTGGGATGAAAGCAAATTGACAAGGTAATTGCACCCCAGATCTCTGCAGTTTAAAATACCCCCTGTCCTTTGAAATTATCCCTATGAGTTCTTGATGTGTCAGTTCCAGTAAGACAGTAGTTTCCTCAAACTGAGTTTCCCATCACATATTTTATGTGTAATAACAAAAATTAATACAGCACTCGAGCACTCAGAGCTGGCTGTCTACGTCACACTCCTCCCCACCTAGACTGAATTTGGGGGATTCATCCCCTACATGGGATGAGCTTCCCAAATCAGTTCACTCCTCCTAGACCCTAGACAGTCCATCTGAGTTCTTATTTTTGGCTCTGGCCCTATGTACGATTTTCAAATCATACCCTTGCAAAGCAAGACTCCATCTGAGCAGTCTGCCATTGTTTTCCCCATCTGTGACAACCAAACCAGGGGGTTGTGGTCAGTCTGCACCACAAAAGGCTGCCCATACAAGTATGGCTCCAATTTCTTTAGGGCCCACACTAGGGCAAGACACTCCTTTTCCACCGTGGAGTATGCTTGTTCCCTGGGGAGCAGCTATTGGCTCAGGTAGGCTATCAAGTGGTCCCTCCCTTCGCTGAATGTCTGGCTTAGTACTGCCCCAATACCCACATATGAGGCATCCGTCTGAACTATAAAAGTTTTGCTATAGTCCGGACTTGTCAAAAGAGGAGCACTGTACAGTGCCTCCTTCAGTTTGGTAAAGGCTTCCTCACAGGCTGGACCCCAGGTGATTTTCTTGGGCATCCGTTTCTTTGTCAGGTCAGATAGGGGAGCAGCCAGGGCACTGTAATTTGGTACAAATTTTCTGTAGTACCCTGCTGTCCCGAGAAAACTCCTGACCTGCTTCTGAGTTTCTGGTCGGGGCCATGCCTGTATTACCTCTATTTTTATCTGGTTAGGACGAAGCTGTCCCCGGCCTACCACATGCCCGAGGTATGCCACTTCACCCATGGCCACCTGGCACTTCTCGGCTCTGACAGTGAGCCCGGCCCTCTGTATTCTGCCCAGCACTTCCCTAAGGTGTGACAGGTGTTTCTCCCAGCTGGTACTGAAGATGGCAATGTCCATCCAGGTACGCCCCGGGCGACTCCTCAGCACCATTTAACACCTGCTTCACCAACCTTTGGAAAGTGGCGGCGTTCTTCATTCAAAGGCATTACTTTGAACTCAAATAAGCCTATCGGAGTGATGAAGGCCAACCTCTCCCTAGCTCTGTCCGTCAACTCTACCTGCCAATACCCTTGGTCAGGTCAATGGTCGTAAGGTAGGTCACCCCCAACTTGTCCAGAAGTTCGTCCGATCCGGGTATCGGTGGGCACCTGACTTCGTGACTGCATTCAGTCCACGACAGTCTACACAGAAATGAGTCGAGCCATCTGGCTTGGGTACAAGGACTACAGGTGAGGCCCAGGGACTGTGGGATCTCTAGATTACCCCTAAATCCAGCATCTCCTCCACTTCCCTCCTAATGTCCTTTTGGACAGTCTCTGACACCCGATATGTTGTCCGCCGTATGGGCGTCTGTGTCCCTGTTTCCGTATTGTGTGCTGCTAAGGGGGTTAGTCCAGGCTTGGAGCTAAACAAGGGGGCAAAATCTGTTAAAACCTCCCTCACTTTCTGGATCTGGTCTGGGGTCAGCTGGGGAGACAATTTTACTGCCTCCACAGAGAACTCCCGCTTATTCTCTCCCAGCAAGTCCAGAAGGGGGTCTCCTTCATCCGTCCCTTCCCCATGACTACACACTGCGAACACCATGTCAGCCCTATTTGCATATTGCTTCATCATGTTGACATGGTACATCCTTTCTGTCTGTCTATGGTTAGGTAACTTCACAATGTAGTTTATGTCATTTACCTTCCTAACCACTGTGTACAGTCCTGCCCACTCAGCTTGCAGCTTGTCTTTCCGGACCGGAATAAGGACCATGACTTCCTGACCCACCATGTAAGAGTGAGCTCTGGCTCTGCGGTCGTACCATACCTTTTGTTTCTGTTGGGCAGCTGCCAGGTTGCTCTGGGCTGTCCCCATAAGCTCCTTCAGCCTTTCCCTAAACCTTAGGACGTAATCCACAATGGGAGTTCCCTGGGTGGCATGCTTGCCTTCCCAGTCCTCCCGGATCAAGTCTAGGGGCCCACGTACCTGGCGTCCATACAAGAGTTTGAAGGGGGAAAATCCTGTAGACTCTTGGGGCACCTCCTGTATGCGAACAACAGGTGGGGAAGGTATTTCTCCCAGTCCCTCCCATGCTGTTCAGCAAACGCCCGGAGCATTGACTTTAGGGTACCATTGAAGCGTTCCACAAGCCCATTGGCTTGCGGGTGATACGTGTCATGCATCTCTGAACCTCCCCACACTTCTTCCAAAGACATTTCATTAGGTCCAACATGAAGGAACCCCCTTGATCAGTGATTACCTCCTGTGGAAACCCAATATGGGAGAAAATCCCAAGCAAGGTATCTGCCAGTCTGTCTGTCCTCAGTGAGGAAAGGGCAACTGCCTCTGGGTACCGGGTGGCATAATCCACCACAGTCAGGATGAACCTTTTCCCTGAGGAGCTGGGGGTATTTAAAGGCCCCACAATATCCATTCCCACCCTCTGGAATGGCTCCTCCCTCACGGGCAATGGAATCAGAGACGGCTTGGGTTTTCTGGCCCACCTTCCCTATTTCTTGGCACGGTGACAAGGCCTGCAATACTCCTTCACCTGCTGGGTGAAGTTAGGCCAGTAGAAATTCTGGGCCAACCGCTGCGTAGTTCGTGCGATTCCCAGATAAGGGAATATCATGGGCAACCTTGAGCAACTGCTCACGATATCCCTGGGAATGACAAGCTGCCTGCCTAGCATCCTCCATCTGTCTGTACTGCCTGTGTATAATACTCCATTTTCCCAATAAGCCTTCGTCTGCTGTCACCTCCTGTGCACCGTCCGAGTCTGCCCAAGCCCTCAGCTTCTCTAAACTAGGGTCACTTCTCTGAGCAGCTGCAGACCCTCACACACCTCCCAAGGCATGGGACAGGTCCCCTTCAGTCACTAAACTAGGGTCCCTAGCACTAGCATCAGGGCCCTCAGGATCACTGTCAGTCCCAACCCTCTTACAAGAAGTCACCTCTCCCTCTTCGGAGTAACCCTCTGTAGCAATGTGGTTACTTGCTACTGGGGATATTTCTACCCCCTTTTTATCAGTCTCCCCCTCTGGAGACACAGGCTGGGGAACCAGCCTCTCAGTATCTTCCCCAATGGCTTCTGGGAGGCTCAGGGAACTACAATTTTCCCTGGCTGCTTGGCTACGGGTAACTGCACATACCACCCCCTGCTGGAGATTGTTACCCAGGATCACATCCACTGCTAATGTGTTAGCTACAGCCACCTGTTGCACAGTTCTCCCTGTCTCACCCCAGTCCAGGAGAACACTGGCCAATGGCAATGTTTTCTCTACACCCGCAAAGTCCTGTACAGTCACATATTTATTGGGTATAAGCTGACCAGACTGTACCAGATACCCTTTTACCAATGTCAGGGATGCCCCTGTGTCCCTTAACCCCTGCGTCTGTACGCCATTTACCATGACTGGGTGCATGTGTTCCCTCATGTTCACTGGCATGCTTCCCAGGGACACACAAACATACTAACATACTAACTGCCAACAGATTAGGCTTTATGGTCTAGCGAGTCTGCTCGAACCTCAGATCCCTAGTTGGGTGCCGAGGCCCTCTCCCCCACCTTGTGTTCCAGAAACCCCTATCATCCATCCCCACCTCCATGGGCCAGGCCATCATCTGGTACATCCACTTTCTGTGTCTGTCCCACCCTGTCCTGAAGCCCTCCATTGTGGATCTCTGAACCAGCTCACCAGGCAGTGCATTCCAAGGGTCCACCACCCTCTCAGTGAAAAACCTCCTCCTCTTTTCCCCCCTCACCCTTCCACCTTCCAACTTCAAACCATGCCCTCTGGTGATACCTTCCTGCTTTAGTCTAAAGATCCCTCCATGTTTACCCTATTTATTCCCTCGGGGTACGAAGACCTCAGTCATGTCCCCGTCCTCCTCCTCCTCTCCTCCAACGAAAACAGGCAGCGCTCCTCAAGTCTGTCCTCATATGTCAAATCCCTTAGTCCTTGCATCATCTTAGTTGCCCTCCTCTGTACCCTCTCCAGGTGCTGTATGTCCCTCTTCAAGTGTGGTCTCCAGTACTGTACACAGTACTCAAGGTGTGGTCTAACCAGTCTGTTGTACAGCGGCAGAATCACTTCCCTGCTCCTAGAGGTGATCCCCCTTACGATGCATCCCAACATCCTGTTTGCCTTGCTAGCGCTCTCCTGCACTGCTCAGAGTTATTCATACATGCATCCACCGTGACCCCTAGGTCTTTTTCCCCTGTTGAGGCCTCCAGCCTCCTCCCAGGGTGTACCTGTGTTTAGGGTTACCCGCCCAAGATGTAACACCTTGCACTTGGTGATGTTGAAATTTAATTCCATGTGAGCCCAGCTTTCCAGGGTGTCCAGGTCCTTGCAGGCCAACCTCCCCTCTTCCCCTCAACTACTGTTCCCATCTTGTAGTCATCAGTGAAGAGACTCATTTCACACCCTATACCCTCCCTGATGTCCGATATGTATGCATTAAACAGGATCGGACCCAGGATCTAGCCCTGCGGTACCCCACTACCAACCTCTCTAGGGTTCGAGAGCTCCCCACCGACCACTACTCTCTGCGTGCATCCAGCTAGCCAGTTTTCAATCCATCTGACCAAAGGGCCTACTCCCAACCCCGTCAGTTTCTCCACCAGACCATTTTGGGGGACAGAGTCAAATTCCTTGCTGAAGTCCAAGCATAATACATCCACAGGCTTTCCCCTGTCCAATTCTGATGTTACCCATTCGTAGAACTCCACAAGATTGGTTTGACATAATCTACCTGGCACAAACCCATGTTACCGACTATCCAGACCTCCCACCTCCTCCAAGTACACCCCCAATCGTTCCTTTAGTATACTCTCCATTAATTTTCCCACCACTGAGGTCAAACTGATGGGTCTATAGTTACCTGGTACTTCCCCAAACAACCCACTTCCTTTCTGGTACAACTTTGCGTTTTATTGCTTGCCCTTCTTGGACACTGTCTGGCAATGTGCCCAGTTTCTTTACATAACCAACAAACATTTCTTACTTCAGAGAAATCTTTTCTTTGAAATCTGGGGCTAACTGGTTTTGGTGGAGGCAGTGAGGGTTTTAGCTGCCCTGAAGGCGCGCTTTTCCCTTTCTGCACTGCCACACTTGCCCCATTCACTCTGAGAACAGGTCTGCTCTTGGCATAGCGGTCCAAGAGTTCAGCAGCCTCTTGCACTGTTTTTGGATCTCAGTCCTCTAGCCAGGTTTTTAACTCTATTAGGCATGCCCGATAAACTGTTCTAATAAAATCACATTTTCAATTGTATCAGCAGTGTTTGCCCCAATTCCTTCCCACCAACGTTTTAAAAACTGATGTTTCGTGGCTAGCTCCTCAAAGCTCATATCAGGGTTTCTCCTGAGCTTACGAAAATTAACTCTGTATGATTCAGCAGTTAATTAAAACTTTTTAGTAGTGCTGCTTTTAACTTGCTGTAATCATCACTGTCCTCATTGTTCATTTGACCCAATGCATCCCGAGCTTTTCCGGTAAGTAGTGGGGATAGCTGGAAGCTCCAGGACTCACTAGAAATTTTAGCCTGAATACAAACTTTTTCAAAAGAATTTAAAAAGGCGTCTATATCCTCCCTGTCCTTAATCTCAGCTATTAATTTAGAGTTCAATTTGTAACCCAGTCCTACAGACCCAGTTAACCCCAAGCCACTTACCTGCCCTGGTGCCGCTGGTTGCAGTCGTAGCTTCTCCAGTTCGTGTTGCCACTGGTGCTCCTCTCTCCTCTCCCCTGCAGCTCTGCATTCTCGCTCTCTCTTCTCCTCTGCCTCTTGCTGGCACTCATGTTCCTCTGGGTCTGCCTCCAGTTCTAATCCTCCTCAACTCAATTTGCAGCTTGAGTATCTCTGGATTCAGGATACTGGTGACCTTCCTCTGCTGCTGTGGCCCTTCACTGACAGTGGGCCTGCTGTCCGCCTCATCGGCTCAGGACCTCTCACTGGCCACTAGTTCTGCCACACTCAAGGTCTGGTCCCTTTCAGTCACGGTCTGTGACTCACTGCTCTGGGTATCTGCTACCATCAGGGCCTCTATGAGGTTCTGCTTACTGGCTTTCACCCCAAACGGGACTCCCCTGTCTCCCTGCTCAACTGCTTTAAGAAATCTACAGTGTGCTTGCTGTAGTCGGAAGACATTTTCTTCTTCCCTCACTACTAATACTATACTGACTGGCGCTTCAGAAAAAAAAATAAAATGGGTGGGAACTTAACTGTAAGTCAAGGGATATAGTTCTGCTTCCTTTTGAAATAAAACACTGCCTTTCTTTTTTCCCCAAGTGATCTAAATGGTTTCAAGCTAACACACTGAACAATACGAAAAAAGAAAACGAGGAGCACCAGGACTTGTATGGTGCTATGCCACTTCAGAACCAAAAACAACAAACATGCGAGCATCCATACAGCAAATAAAATGGCAACAGACAGAATGTAAATCCAAAATTTAATGTGCAGACCAGCACAAATACAAAACAGTGGCTAAAAGAGTACTAACGTTTCACCTGGTACACTGCCAGGCTTCTTCAGAGTACATATAAACAACTTGGGCACTCACCACCAGAAATTGCTGACACCGTATGTATAAAAAAGATTTTATTAAAACATTGCCTAAAGCGTTTCTGGTCCATGAATGACCCTTTCTCAAAGGCTGAATTTTTTTCAAAGAAAACATGAGCTGATCTTTATAAGCCTTGTGACAACTCACCTCTCCCTCTGTGTTGAAACACCTTTTAGAGGGGTATCTGTCCTCGGGTATTCGCTGCCACCAGCTGGACTGTCTCCAGCGTCAGCCTTCAAGCTTACAAACTTGAATAATCAATCGTGCAATTGCACAAGTTAAAGTCTGGTAGTGTGTCTCTCTCGGGTGGCGGATGCTACACAGAGTTTACCTCAGCAAGTGGAACCCAAGTATTACCTTAGAAAAATGACATCACAGTCACAACTGTTTAGCAAATAAATAACTTTTTGCTTAACAGAAAGTGCACTGAGCATTTACAGGATATATATTTACAACACAAGAGAATAACACTCATACAGGAAAAGTAAACAAATGTTTTTAAATAACAGATGGCAAAAGAAAAAGGCTATTACTGAAATATGCTAGCACTAAACTTACCCTTCCCTGTCCTTACGAGAGACACTGGACCCTGTTCTAACTGCCAACTCCCATGGACATAGCTACAAGGGTAGGCTCCAAACTTATGTTTCCCCTCCCAGCTTCCAAAGCAAAAGAGAGCGCTTCATTGTCTTTCAGCCTCTTATATATTCTCCTGGGAATAGGTAATGCCTATTCCCCCTTTGAATGCACCAACCAACACGTATGTATTTAATTGTCCCAATCCGAGTGAACACCTATCAGTGACCAATTATATTCCCTTTTTAACCTTAGGTTTATGTTTGAATGAACCAATGGCATTCAAACTGACCTGTGTATGTGGACAGGTCTGTGTGTGTATAGAGATGTCCAATCGAGATTTATGACCCAGCTCTTATCTAGCAGCTAGGGAGGACTGAAAATTCCACAAGCTGGATGCTGCTGGACAGTGGATTTTAGCTGTGTGTGGTTTTTTTTTTTCAAACTGCTAAAAAAAAAAATTAAAAATAAAAAACAGCTAGAGAATCCAAACCATTAACTCTTTCCTTCCCATTTCTATCACAAGCCACATTCTATGATATCATCACTCCAATTAAACAATTAGCAAAAAAACACAATCATGCCAGTCCCAATAGTCTCCATTACACATCAAGCTCATCACAACAGTATTATAAGGCTTACAATATTTGTTACAATTAAAATACATAGTCGATAAAAACTAATATCATTAAATAACCTCAGAAAAAAATACGTTAAATGCAATAATAAGAGGATATAGATAAAAAAAAAAACACCAGAAGAAAAGAGGGGGAGGGGGGAAGGAGGGTAACAGAATCAGAGAAACACAAACGTGTTAAGGGAGAAATTTATATCAAACAAACATTTTTGCATACATAGACAAATATGAACAGAGGGGTAAGATTTTGGAACAGAGATTTTCAGAAAGGGGCTACAGTATTTCTAGTGCTGATAAAGCAAGACAGGATGTAGAAGGTGTGAGGCGGGATTCTCTCCTTATAGACAAACAGGAGAGAGAGAGAGAGAGAGAGTTTGACAAATTAAAAAATAAATGTGGTGACCACATATTCAGCACAGTCGAGTGATTTTGCTGCAATAATAAAAAAAACATTGGAATGTGTTGGCATCAGATGAATATCTTAGGGAGATAGCTGAAGTAGCACCTCATTTCTCCTATAAGAGAGCAGCAAGTTTAAAAGATCGCTTAGTGCATAACCATTGCCAGGAGAATAAAAATACAACTTGGTTAACTAGACCAGTTGGATGTTACAAATGTAACAATTGCATTTATTGTAAACACATTAAAACTAGAAATGAGTTCTGTGTGGGGAATTCTGACAAAACTTTTAAAATCAGACAGTGTATTACATGCAGCACAAGCGGTGTTATTTATTTAGCAATCTGTATGTGTGGGTCCTTTTATGTGGGCAAAACTATATGTTGTTTTAAAGTTAGGGTAGGTGAGCATCAAAAAGCAATAAAGAAAAAAGATTTAACATATGTCACCGCCCAACATATTAACAACAGGAATGATTATAAAAAACATAGCTTTACATATATGTGTAACCCCCTACAAATGGGGGTTCCTAAAAAGCCTCCATGGAGCTTGCCTAAGTGTTTCCCTGCCTGCTGGCGTTTGGTGTTTAAGCTGGTAGAATGGCACTGTGAGTGCTGGCAGAGCCTCCACATACTGTCTCTTTAAGAGCTGTCTGCTTGCAGGCACAGTTACTGCTTTTCTAGTTGGGCTGGTGTTTCCCTGCTTGAAGCCCGCCTGAACTGTGGGGCAATCGCTTCATTTTGTAGTCGCTGGAGGCACAAAGAGAGCCCATCTGAATGATATGCTTGTTTTCCTATAAACAGTTAGAACATTCATAATATTGTAGTTTGTCTAACTTGCTTTTGTTACAGCTGGGAATCTGTGTGCGTTGCCCCTCCATTTTGGACCCAAACTGCTGTTCTGAGGGCCAATGGGATTAAGGGAGCTGTAAATGGAGACTGTGTGGACCAACCAGAATTCGGACTCTCCTGGGAGCCGGTTTACAATGGGCTGTATATCTAGTAATTCTGGGAAGTGAAGTTCTGGACCTTGGTGCCTATTTGCACCAATGGAGAGAGTTTCTCAATGATTGACAACTGAGCCCACCAACTGGACCAGGTGGCGCCCAAAGAGAATGTTCTGCCCTGCGACTGACGTGAGGAGAGAAGGAGCTCTGTGCTTCTGCATGTATAGTTTTATGGCAGCGCGTGAGAGGCTAAAGTCGGCTGCTACAACCTCGAATCGACTGATTCCGATAGTACTGAAAGGAAGGAAGGCTGAACGAGTGTAAACCAGGCTCACCCTGTAGAAGACTGGAGAAATTGCTAAATTGCGCTCGCTCTGTCAGGAATCGAAGCTGCTGTGTGAACTCCCTGGTGTTTGCAGTAAGTGCGATTGGGACCTGAAAGCAGCTGCCTGGTATAGTAATTTCCTTTACATATAAATGTGTTGAATGCTTGTGAAGAATAGCTATTCCGGTTCTCCTGTCACCGTTCAGTGTAAGCTGGAAGTCAAACAGAATGTATTCGGACTGAATCTGTCTGCTGATCAAAGCAGTGTGGCCTGGCCTATAGAATCCCATCTCCCTGCTTTGTGTGTCTGGCAATCCAGAACCACCATCTGCGCCAGGTTTTCAGTGTGGGGTAGCGAGAGTACAAATCAGGGCATGCCCCTGCGACCTGTTAACAATCACCAGTGTTTCATCTGATTTTCTTTCTTCCTTTTCCTCAAGGACTGAGCCATCTGGCTCCAGATTACAGTTGGGTATTGTGCATATCTTTTTCCTACAGGGCCCTTTCCATCTGCACCTGCCGGGCAATGGACCTGGCTAGCCCCCCCAACCTGGGTACCCAGAGTGTGACTTTTAAGACCTTGTATGAGTGCACAATACTGTGATTTATTTTTGCTAATCAGCTTGATCTCCCCCTCCCTGTGTTTCACTCCCCTAAATAAACCAGACTGGATGTTATTGACTTTAACCTGTTTAAAGTGTCAGTATTTATACAGCAGGCATTGCATTGTCTTGTGTAAATTGACCAACCTTATTTCACAGGGGGTCCTCCGAGACGAACTTCAGAATCGGTCTCGAGGGTAAGTGGTACCTTATGATTGGATCCAGTATATATGTGGGGTATTGGTATTGCAATTCTTGTATAGCGTGTGGACCATTAAAGGGAACAGAAGGGGGTCTCAGTGTCCCAGAGGGCTGTGACCAAACTCGACCAACCATTACAAACCTTGACCTCTGGGTGGAGGCACCCGCCATAGAACCTAGACCCCTTAACCTGTTGGTGGTCCCGCAGGCAGGGGTAGAGGCCCTTGGGATAGCGCCACCTGGGGGTTACATATGGCAATAGACAAGGTAAATGTTAACCCACGAGATGGCAATTATAATAATTTAGTTTTAAAACGTGAAACTTTCTGGATTATTACCCTCCAAGCCAATAAATCCCCAGGTTTGAACACTGGCTTTGAAATTAAACCTTATTTAGAAAAAAAAAAATAGCTGCTGTCTGAATGTGCTACTATGTTTACTTGATATAAATTTCTCCCTTAACACATGTTTGTGTTTCTCTGATTCTGTTACCATCCTTCCCCCTCCTCTCTTTCCTTTTGGGGTTTTTCTCCTGTGGTTTTTGTTTATTTTTTATTATTTATACCCTATTACTATTGCATTTAATGTATTTTTTCCGAACTTATTTAATGGTGTTAGTTTTTTATTGATTGTGTATTTTGTAACAAATATTGTAAGCCTTATAATACCGCTGTGATGAGCTTGATGTGTAATAGAGACTACTGGAACTGGCATGATTGTGTTCTTTTTGCTAATTGTTTTATTGGAGTGATGACATCATAGAATGTGGCTAATACAGATCAGCTCATGTGTTCTTTGAAAAAAATTCTGCCTTAGAGAAATGGTCATTCATTGACCAGAAATGCGTTAGGCAATGTTTTAATAAATAAAATCTTTTTTATATATACGGTGTCAGCACTCTCTGGTGGTGAGTGCTCAAGTTGTTTGTATGTATTTGAACAGCTCCCTCCCCAGTCCCCTGGAAGTCCCTCCCTCCTTGGCCCTCAGACTTCACTCCCTGGCCCCTGGACACTCTCCTCCCTCCTGTACCACCCCGACACCCACCGCACTCCTTGGGCCCCCTGCACACCTCCTTCCTCCCAGCCCCCCGGACTATCACCATACAACACTCTACATCCCCACTCAGAGCTGCTGCAGCTTCACCTCCTGAGTCCACCACCTATTATTGACCTCTAGCTACCAAGCTCCACCCAGCACTGGCCGCAGGCTCCTGAGGCCCACACTGCCTTGGCAGCATGCTCCCTGACGCCCTCCCCCAACAATGGTGGCAGGCTGGTTCAGGTGTTGAATGAGTTGCAGCAGCAAGGAGGGTGGTGAGCTTGGGATGGCTGGCTGATCTGTAGGCTGGAAGTGTGGTCCAGCTACATGGAGGCTGGTTGGCTGGGAGGAAGGCTGGTCCAGGTGCAGTGAGGATGGTCGGCTGGTGAAGAAAGGCTGGTTTAGGGACCTGAAGGGTTGTTCTGGTGATAAAAGGGTGGTCGACTGTGGAGGAGACGCTGGTTTAGGGACTGGAAGGGGTGGTCCAGTGGTATGGAGAGTGGTCAGCTTGGATGATGGAAGCTGGTCCAGTTGGAGGGAGAGTGGGTAATCTGCTGGGGAGTAGAGACTGATCTGGTGTCTGAAAGGGTGTCCCAGGTGCCAGCAGGGTGGTTGGCTGGGGTCCGAAACTATTCCAGGTGAGACAGGTGTTCTAGGTGCAGTGAGGGCGGTCATCTGGGGAGGAGGCTGGTCCAGCGGCTGGGGGCATGGTAAAGCAACAGGGAGAGTGGTCAGATGAGAAAGACTGGCCAAGGGACAGAACAGGGATCCAGTTGTAGGGAGGGTGGTCAGTTGGGGTTGGAGGGTGGACAGCTGGGGTTGGAGGCAGGTCTGGGTGCTGGAAATGTGTTCCAAGTGCAGGGAGGGTGTTCAGTGGGTGTGAGAGCTGTAGGGGTGGTCCATCTGGATATAGGGCGGTTGGCTGGGGGGGCTAATCCATGTGAAGGGACAGTGAATGGCTAGACACGAGACGTTGGTCTGGGGGCTTGAAGGGTGGTCCAGTTGCAGGGAGTGTGGTAGATGGGGAGGAAGGGCTGGTCTGGGGGATGTTAGTCTTGTCTGCTGGGGAAGAGAGGTGGGTCTTGGGGCCAGAAGTGTGGTCTAGGTGCAAAGAGGGTGGTTGAAGGGAGAGGGGATGCAGGTCCAGGTGCCAGAAGAGTGGTCCAGTGGCAATGAGGGTGGTCGGCCCTATGTTAATCCTAGAGTATCATACATGTACAGCATAATCATACAACTCAGGAAGTGAAGCTGGAGCAGCTCCGTGAGGATGTAGAGTATGGTGTGGTTGCCCCGGGGGCCCAAGAGAGGGGGTGTCCTGGGGGCCAAGGAGTGAGGTGTCTGCATGGGCCTAGGAGGGAGGGTCGGGAAGAGGTTTAGAAGATGGGAGTCCAGTTGGAAGAGTTTTGGATGAGGAGTGGGATTTACTTGTTATGTGTGGGGTGGGAAAAACAGCGGGACCCAGGGGAAGAAGGCTAAATAAAAGGGGCTTGACGTACGGGGGGGGGGGACTCTTACTATGCTCTGATGAAAAAATGCACAAGGAACATCACAATAGTGTTGCCACCTGTCCTGGTCAGACCAGGACAGTCCTGCACTTAGGGTTACTTCTTGATGACAAGTAGGAAAACTGGTAGCTGCCCTGATCATATCTCTAAACTATCCTCAATTATGAGGGAAATTCCTCCTTTTGCCCCTCAAAATTTTGCTGCCCCATCCAACCCACATGGAAAAGGTTCTGCCAGATAAAAAATGATTGTAAGTTCAGACTTTTAAAGCAAAAATTCATACTATTCTAAAATGCTAAATCAAAAATAAACTTTGTACAGATAGGTAGTGCCCTCCAATAGCAGCCTCCAGCTGCTCTAAAAAAAAAAGCTTGCCAGGGAACCCAGGTAGGGCATGACAGGGTGCTTGGGTATCTCATTAGGGCACATTTAGTTAGCCCGGGGAGAGATATGTGTATAGGAGTCGAGAGTACAGTCTGAAGTGTCATTAGGGGAAAAATATATTTATTTAAGGCACCCTTCCTTCCTGCATCAATTGCCAATATGCCTCAGAAGCACCTACCAGCAACCCTTGTGCCTAGTAAATACCCCAGCATCCAGCACAGTCAGCTACTCCCAGGTGTAACCCCGTTACCCGGGGTTACTAGAATCACAGTAAGACCTAGTGGTAGGCAGGGAAGGCAGCTTGTGAAACTCCAGTTAAATGGATTTCACACTGTCTCATTCTGTTCTCAGTCTCAGCTGAGACTGAGGGATGACATCACCATAGAACTCTTGCAGCTGCATTAGCCACACTGGAATGCTGCAGTTGGAAGTTAGGATAGAATGTTGGGGGAATTTGAACAGAGTCTGTGTGCAGTCTTGGAGAGAGGAAGAGCGCAGAAGTCTGTGTGCAGGCTCTCAGAGCCTTAAGCTCTGTTTTAGAGCTACTGTAACGGAGATGTGTATTTCCACTGTAAGAGGAACACAGAAGCTGATTGTTGAAGTTGTGGAAACCACTGTTACTGGTCCAAGTGCCCCATCCCTGAGGGGATGAGGGGGGAAGGTTTTCCCGTCACCAGGGGCAACCCTCCTGGTTCCAGCTAAGGAAGAAGCTGCCTATTTCAAGTTGTGCTGCGGCACCAGAAGCTGTGGGAGAGAAATTCCTGTGAGGAATCGCCTTGGGGCACCTGCAACCAAAGGGTGAGTTTCGCTGTGACAGAGGGCCAATGTTTTTCACCTGAACTGTTGGAAGGTGGGGATTGGACTACTTAATCTGTAGGGAGGTCTAGTGTAATAGACATTGCCGGTTAACTCAAGTAGGTTCAAGTCCAGCACAAAAAACTGAAGTAAAGTGGGGATTGGACTGCTTAATCAGTGGGGGCCTAGAGCAATGGGCTAAGCCAAGTAGAAGTATGTTCAAGTCCAGCACAATGGGAAAGCAAGACAAGTAGAGGAAATGTGACATACAGTTAGCCTTAATCTACATTGCCAAGCTTTACAGAATGAGATGTTGACTGTCCAGAGAAATGGCCGGGTATGAATTGGGGGAGCGAGAGGTGGGAGACCCCCAATCAGTAGTAACCAAATTCACCTCTATGGATTTGCTCTGTGGCACCTTTACTTTCTCTCAGGTACTTGGCCAGTGCCTGAGGAAAGTACCCAGATGTGGGATTAAAAGGAGAATTCCCTGATAGAGCTGAGGTGCTCTTAGGTGGTTTAGGAGCCACCAGAAAATGTTTCCATGAAATATGGAAGGTGTTCAAGTGGATGTCAAGGTAGCCGAGCCAGGGAAAACCCAGAATAGTGTAAGTTCGGGCTGTGTACCCAAAGCAGCGGGCAAGTCCGGGCTGTGTGCCCGGTGGGTTCAGAGCCTGTGGGCTGAAGTGTTGAAGGAGTGTTCGTGATTCTTTTAATCTGCATTACCAGAAGTGTAGCCTCGTTGGGGTCTGTCTATGCTTTGTTTGTTCTGTTTGGATGTGAATAAAGCCACACTTTAGATCTATTTTATGTTTGGAGTTACTTGGGTGCCCTGTTGCAGAGTAGCCAAGCCTAGCCCTGTGCTGAGTAACCTCATCCTCCCCGAACCCAGTCCCCACCTGGTAATGCTGTCAGATTCAAACAGCATACCGCCTGTCATTTTGACAAAGGCGGGTTGGGGGGCTTACACAGGCAGTTAACATCCCTGCAGCTAGCAGACCAACTGCAAATCCCATGCAGATCAGATTCCCTTTCCTTTTTTTATTTATTTAACCAGGAATAGCACACTAAGCTGAAAGCTTTTTTTCCCCAGGAGCAACCTCGGAGCACAGGGAAGTTAAGGGACTTACTCAGGGTCAAACAGTATGCAAGTGGCAGCTGTAGGATTCAAACCCAAGTCTGGTCTGCTGGATTTAACCAGATTTGCAGCTCAGAGCCTTAAACCACTGCCTCCCTAATCCTGCAACAAATTCCCCTGCATAGGCCAAACCAGGGGCTGATTTAAAGCATGTTTCTTACCTCCAGACTGCACATCCGCACACAAAATCACTGGGTAAAAATGTAACGCGGTCCGTTCTACAGAACAAAAGTGCCCAAAGCAAGCAAGCAAGCTTTTATTTCAAGATGCGACGCATAACACACGGGGGTGTCAATAAACCCACTTCCGGGTTTTGACACTCACAATCTAGCCAATCGCTTTATGTACTCGCGCTCGGCAGCCCTGCTAGGCGCTGCCATTGCAACCTTTTTTTCCCTAGTTCTGTGGCTCGGAAGGTAATCTGGGAGTGGCAATGGATTAGTTAAGTCTGACAGGACACGTGACCGGGAGGGGGCGCCGACACCGAATTTAGCGTTGGACGTTGCAGTTTGTAGGTCTAGGCTTTATCAGAGTCCCCGTTGGAGGCTTACAATTAATTGTATGGTTACAGCACAGGAATCCCACGGAGGAAAAGTGCGGTGACTGCTACTGTGGCAGAGTTCAGGGGACGTCTAACAGAGAGCGCCTCTGGACTGTCATTCCGGGAATTTGGTCGGAACCGAGGGAGGTAAGGACGACCAGGTTTGCTTACTGTCAAGCTCATCGCGAGTTGCTGTCATCAGGAATGCCTTCTCTTGCGTGTGCTGGTCGTTGTTGACTTTGTTTACATTGCTGCAGATGTCCTGTAGTATGTCCTTCTTTGTTCGGCGAGTTTGTTTACGTTGTGTGTGTTTTTTTTTTTTTTTGTTCTGTTTTCACAAGGTATGCTAGAATGGTAGGCACGTACTGTGGGGAAGCATAGCGGGATTTCAACAGTCTGGGAATGTTTACCATTGAGCAGCAGCGCCAGAGCCCTCAAAGCTGAAAGGTGACTGTGCCCTGGGCTAACTTACTCCGGTCCATCCTGACGAGACCCGTGTTGACAGCTAGGCTATTGAACATATGTAGGATAGTGCATGAGTAACAGTTAACAACAGGGCTGTTCTTTCACTGAGTTGGTACTATGACGACAGATTACCTCGAGAGCGCAGAGGTAATCAGTCGTCATAGTACCAAATCGGTGAAAGAACAGCCCTGCCGTTAAATGATACGCATGCACTGTTCTGTATAGTGCATAGTGGAACGTCTTTGCCTCAAAAAAAAAAAAAAAAATTTCTATATCTTTCTTTTTAAAATAAGACTAACTGTCAGAATGCTGCTCGAGGACACCATGTGTGACATCCGCACTGCAGCAGAATGAAACGTCGTTCTGCTGTCCTGTGGAAGTCACTTTTTGGTTCTGCTGCACTGCGGACCTCACTAGAGCAGCAGAACAACATTTTGAGAGCGCCAGATTTCAGTGAACAACGACGTTCCACTGTACACTATAAATGAAGACTAGATGAATCCTAACTGTGGGTTGTGTTTTTTTTTTTTAATCTCTAGCGGTGCTCTCAGTTCTGCAGTTTCCTGTAGTTTATAGAAAACGTGGGCTGTCCACAGGGGAAATCGTCACTATAGACTTGAGTTATTTGTATAGGGAAACAGAACAGTATGGGTTATGAAATTTACAGAAGCATAGAGGGGTCAAATCGCTCTTAATTTTCAGGATGAACTGTCTTAGAAACATGGAAACATAGACTTTGACAGCAACTAAGGACCGCTTGGCCCACCTAGTTTGCCCATTTCTCGGAGATAGTGGAGATTATCGGACCATCAACGGACGTACGCTGTTAGCTATTATGCCTACTATCGCCCATTTCCCTCTGTTGGATAAGCTGCAGATCCTAGTTAACCAATAGCCTACTTCTTCCTACCCCAACCAGAATTGCCTTACTTCTGTCTCATGCATTCTTGAATTCCCCCACTGTTTTGCCCCCACGACCTCCTCAGGAAGGCCGTTCCATGCGTCCATCACCCTCTCTGGAAAAAAAAGAGACTTCCTCCCGTTGCCTCTGAGCCCTCCCTCCCTCTATCTTCGGATTGTGTCAAACTGTCAAACTTATCTGGGCAGTGAGCCCCTTGTAAGGAAATACTCTACATTAAGATAAAAACACCTTATAACTTTTTTCGCAGTTAATCTGTTTATTAAGAGGTTTTTTAATACAATCCACAGCACAGATCATCTGTACAGCTCAAAATGTAACTGATAGGTGAGCCAAATGCAGACATATTTCAGTCTGGTTTTAGGCCTCACCATAGTACGATCTCAGCCCTTGCTAAGGTAACCTAACGACTGGCAGACTGCTCTGGATGTCAGGAATTTTGTTTGTGCTGTTTTCCTGGATCTAAGCAAGGCTTTCGACACTGTGGACCATGACTTGCTTTTAGGATCCTTCTGTCAGAGTGGCCTTGACCGCTGTTCACTGAGGTGGTTTTCCAATTACATGTCTGGTCGCCAACAGCAGGTAAAAGTAGAAGGAGAGCTGTCCCTGCTAAAACCATTATTGAGGGGAGTTCTGCAGGGCTCTATCTTGGGACCGTTACTTTTTGCTATTTACATCAGTGGTATTGATGTGGGGATTAATTATGCTGACGCACATCTCTTTGCAGATGACACGGTACTATACGTAGCTACACCCACTCCAGAAGAAGCAAGTATGGTCTTGCAACAGGAATTTAGTCAACTGCAACTTCAGCTCCTGAAACAAAAGTTGCTTTTAAATGCGAAAAAGACAAAGGCGTTGCTAATCTCACCCCTTTTAAACACCTCTAACCTTACTGCCCAATGCTTCTCACTTCAAATCCATACATTACTAGGCGAATCCCTTGAGTTCATAACAACGTTTAAATACTTGGGGGTCTGGATTGACCACAAGCTTTCCTTCCTTGACCATATTGAAGAGTAAAAAAAAAAAGCTGAAGCAGAGGCTTGGCATCTTCTACAAGATTAAGCATTTTCTGACCCAGGATGCTAAAAAGTGTCTGGTACACACAACTTTTCTTTCCTTACTTGACTGTGCTGACTTCCTGTACTCCCAAGGACCTGCCTGTATGCTAGACAAACTTCACGAGCTGTACCATAGAGCTATAAGATTTATAGAAGATGCTTCTTATTTACTCATCACTGCACCCTTTATGCTGTAGTTGGGTGGTCCTCTCTCAAACACAGGAGGCAAAGAAATGCGGCATTCTGGACATTTAGAGCTATCTTAAATAAACTGGCTTAATATATATTGGACTGTCTGCCAGTATCTGCGATAGGCAGGTACGCCTCGAGGAGTTCCTCCCTTATCCTATTGAATATTTCCAAGGTAAAAATACGCTTTGGAAGGGCAGCCATAAGTCATGTGTAACACCTAGGTGGCGCTATCCCAAGGGCTACTACCCCTGCCTGCTTGGCTACTAACAGGTTAAGGTGCCTGAGTTCTAAAATGGGTGCCTCCACCCAAAGGTCTGGGTTGGTTGTGGCTAAACTAACCAGGTCACAGCCCTCTGGGACACTGCGACCATCCCCCTCTTCTCCCTCTAGTGACCCACACAATACACAACGGTAACTTTCCCAATACCCCAGATATGCAAACCACATATAATTGTACTTGGCACTTACCCCCAGGATTGGTTCCTTTAGCTTGACTCTGGGGACCCCCTGTAAAATAAGGTGATGCAGTACAACAGCAGTAATGCGGTACATTTAGAATAAACTGACACCACAGTCAGTGTAAATTTGCAGAAACAAACAGATCTGATTTATTCAGGGGAGCTGTAACAACTTTTATTTATTTATTTCAATCTAGGATTACAATACCTTTGAGCCGGGGCTCTTTTACAAAGGTTCCACATCAGCGTGTGCAACAGTCATCATTTTTAGTTTACAAACATGTAGTCATTGACTTACAGACATGTAATAACCTGTACAAAGACTTGAGCTATGAGCAAGACAAGGGAAGGAGGGTGGGTGGGAGGGAAGTGAGGGTAGGAGATCCAAGGGGTAGGAGGTGCAGGAGTAAGGGGGTCTGGGAGGTGGTTGGGGCGGGGCTGGAGTGGAAGATCTGGGGCGAGGCGGGAGACGGTGCAGCCAGGGGGCCTTGTCGAGGGAATATGACAGGTAAGGTGCTAGAGGTGCAAAGACTGATTGTAAGTGCTGGGTGCTGGGGCATGTACAGCTGGAATGGTGGAAATGTTAAGATGGGCAATCGCAGGATACAAGCAGTGAGAGGCGCAGCTTGGACTTGAAGAGGCTGAGTGTTGGAGCGGTCACTATGTCGCTACCAAGAGAGTTGAGCCAGTTGGATACCCGATAGGCGAATGATCTTTGTCCTTGGGTCGTGCGATATCGTAGGATATGTAGTAGATGGGAATTGGATCTCCTTGTAGTGACGTTCCTATGTCTAGGCTTAAGGAGGGCACAGACACCAGGTGGTGCAAGCCACATCATCATTTTCTTGGCCATGATGCAGGTTTGGTATTTTATGCGTTTGTCCAGTTGAAGCCATCCAGATTGGGAATAAAGGTCACATGTGTGGGTACGGCAATGTGAGCCAGTGATGAGATGACGGACCTTATTCAGGGAGGTTGCGATATGTTCGAGAGCAGTGGTAGTTGCAGACCCATATATGATAAGGCCATAGTCTGTGATGCTGACGATGGAGCTTTGGACAGCCACTGACAGTGCTTCCGGGGTTAGGTGTTTCCTGTGCCGGAATAAGCGTATGAGAGGTGGGGATCAAGGGTGATGCCGAGGTACTTGAACGATTGTGTTTGCTCTAGGATGGCTCCTTGTTTGGTTGCAATGGAGAGGTGGAGTTGTTTGTTTTTTGTTGTGGGGGCTGCAGAAGACCACAGACTTGTTTTTTTTCTGATTGAGAAGCAGTTTATGATTTAGGAACCAGGAGGGGAAAAATCAGGTTAATTGGTTTAAGCACAATATAAATCACAGTACTGTGCATGCACATAGAGTCCCAATCAGTCTCGTTTTCTGGGTACCCAGAATGGGAAAGGGGCTGGCCAGGTCCGTTGCAGCTGGTTGGGGCCCTGTGATGGAAAAAGGAACATGCACATACATAATTTGTAATCCAGAGCCGGATGGCTCAGTTCATGGAAAGAAAAGCACAAACAATTAGATGACACACTTTGATTAGACAAAAGTTGCAGGGAGCTACCCTGATAATTACTCACGATACCCAGGCTAAACACAGGAGGGCTGATGGATGAACTCTCTGGATTGCCAGAGGAAGCTTGGCCCCTTGATGATGGATCTTTCTTTGTAGCAAGGTAGTGAGGCAAGACCCTCGTGGCAGGGCCTATCTGCATCAGGCAGCACGGATTCAGTTTGATTCTTGCTGGGGAAAACAACTTCTAGCACTAGCACACAGTTTACAGCAAATGGGGAAACAAGATTGCGATCCCCTTCCAGCACATGCACATTTATATGTAAAAGAAAGCTTACCGTACCAGGCAGGTGATTTCTCGGTCCCGATCGCAAAACACACTGCAATAACCCGGGAGCACTACGGTAGCTAAAGTCCTGACAGGCCGATCGCTTTCAGCAAAATCTTCGGTCTTCTACAGGGTAAGCCTGGTCTCGCAGCAGCAGCAGCAGCTTGCTTTTTACTCACAACTTCAGATTCAGTCCGAAAACATCCTCTTCTCCCTCTCAGGGCAGAAAGCAGGATAGTAGGCCAGGGATCAGGCCTTACACGCGCCTCCTGCATGAACTACCATGCCGCTCAAACAAAGCAGAGCTGAGCCTTCACTCTTCACTCTCTAACCTGGGTCTGGCTTCCCAGCAGACAGCTCAGGGTCTTTTACTTAGATCCAAAAGATTCGGTTGGTCAGTTCAGTTGTCAGTCGCAGCAGGGCTCCCTCTATAGGCGCAAAAAGGTGCCAAGGATCCAAAACTACATTACCCAGAGGCACCTTCCATACAGTCCCATTTCCACAGGCTCTGAGAGTCCCAGTCCCGACTGGTACAAAGCAAGCTCCATCTTAGATTCCTCACATACTGATTGGTCCAATTCGTCGGTTCAGGACCAAAATCGTGGGCACAATAGAATCAGTCCAGGCTGCAAGAAAGCAGGTTAGAACAAACTGCATTTTCATTACCACTCTAACAGATTGCCGGTAGTTAGTTACATCTTTCAAGAGTGCTCACTCTGCCTACTTAGCGACGATAGAAACGGAGCATATAGCCAGCAGCCCGGGCGGGACTTGGGCATAAAGACACACGGTTCCCCCCCCCATTCAAACTAAGTATGTCTGCAAGCAGACAGCTCTTAAAGAGACAGTACTTGGAGGCTTTTTAAAGCGCTTACTGGGGATCACATTTAAATGGCTTAGATGCCAAACACCTCCAGGCTCTGAGCAATTAGGAAAGCTTTGGGAAGCCTTTTGGGAACCCACATTTGCAGGGGGGTTACACATGCATTGCCTAAACTTTGAAGCAATCTGCAAAAGACATTAAAGTTGACCCGCCTTATCAGTTTATCTGCTTTTAAAATGCTTTATGCTCAAAGTGTGAAGGATTCCTGCAGCTGCTTCCACTAAGTTGATGCTCCAGGCCTGTGTGTGGAACAAGTTATGTGTGATGGAGCTCTTGATCAGCTCGCACTCATCTATTTGACCTGGTCTCTGCTCTTCCCAAGTTGTCTTGACAGGATGCCCTTTATGATTGTCCCTCCATACTCCTATGCCACTTTCGGTGTGGGGGGAACTTTAGTTGTTGTTCTGTGGTTTGTGTTGAGCTGCAAGCTGAAGTTTGAACTATCTCTGTATTTGGGTATCACCCTCTTACCATGAACTATGCCCGGACCCTAAACGCCACCTCTCTTGTTCTTACGGGCCCTAGGATTGCCTGATCTGTACCCCTTCCCCAGTGGATCCACTTGGCCTGTTCTGTCCATTAATTTGAGACATTACTACTGAACTGTCCTTGACTTCTATGGTATACATAGTCTTAGTACTTATACTTTATTCATATTACTGTTTATCTACAGTAGTATAGTGTAGTCATAGTATGGTGTAGTTTTGACCTTGCCCAGCTTCATACTACTTGAGTTTAGACTGCTCCCTTGATTAGGCCGGTGCTTCTGAATACCTATTATGTGTGGTTCATAGCTCAGTGGTTATGTAACATAGTTAAATGATGAATATGGTTGTTGGATACAGAGGTCAGCATTAAGAGGACAGTGTTCATTAGGCAGTAATATAGAATGTTTGTGCTTAGGTACTTGAATGCTTTAATGAGTCGTTTGATAATATTTGATGGTTTTGGCCTTTCTCTGTATCCCATCTGTAGGAAGGAAGCTTGGTTTAGAAGTATGAAAGCCCCCCGGTGGGATAAGAGTGCCGCAGAAGGAGGAGGTGTCGGGGAGGATGGTGGGTGAACTCGACTCACTCTAAGCAGAGCGGAAGTCAGCTCGATGCCTTAAATAGGCTGTGGGGGAGGAGCTCTTCCCCCACATAACACCAGGCAAGCCTTCCATTTATGTGTGGTTCATAGCTCAGTGCTTATGTAACATAGTTAAATGATGAATATGATTGTTGGATACAGAGGCCAGCATTAAGAGGACAGTGTTCATTAGGCAGTAGTATAGAATGTTTATGCTTAGGCACTTCAATGCTTGAATGAGTTGTTTGATAATATTTGATGGTTTTGGCCTTTCTCTGTATCCTACCTGTAGGAAGGAAGCTTGGTTTAGAAGTATGAAAGCCCCAAAAAGAAATAAATATCAACGACTCTTCTGTAACTGAATGCTCAAGAATTGTGCATAACAACTTAATGATAGGAACAGACAATCACCTCCTCCAACTCCGGAGAGTGTGACCAGTAGCACTCAGGAGAGGAAAAACCCCCTTGGGGGGGGGAGACCTCTGAGGACCCATGGCTACTGACCTGCCCGTCCTTCTGGGCATACTAAAGGAGAGAGATCTTAATTAAACTAAATTAATTCGCTAAATCTGAATTCTAATTGTAGAATTTGATCCAGACAAACGGAGCTTAGTAAAGAACTGAATTGTAAATGTCCATTGAAGTAATTTCCTCCTAAAAACTCTGAATCCGAGAATCCATGTACAGTTTGGAATGACGGAGAGTGGATATGAAGAACCTTTTTCTAGACTTCAGTTGTTAGAGTGCATAATCCGGGAAATGTGTGACGGTGGAGATGAAGTTGATGACTGACAAATTCAATACAGGAGACCAGATGTAGATGGTTGCATCCAAACTTGATGTCAGTGAAGCAGAATGAATAGAAGTAGTATGATTTCCTGATTTCCAATAGAGGGCTTGTATAGTACGTGTAATGAGAGAAGGCTTGTAGCCAGGCTACCGACTGATGAATCCAGGTCTGATAAGTGAAGTATAATCTTAGGAATTGATATGAAGGCCACGGCTGTAGAGCTGAGCTGGAATAATGGCAAGCTGTAGAGGATAATCGGAGACACTGGTGCGAGGTATGAAACATCCAAGTAGTAGAATAAGGTGAGCCCAAGAGTAAGCTAGGCAGGTGAACTGGTAATCCGAAACGAAGTAGCAGGAGCAGGGAATGCACCTACGAATGCAGATGAGAAGGAACAAGACGTGGCAGTCAGCCCCTGAAGAAACGCAGCTTAACCGACAGCTGGTGAGGTAGGAGAGAGAGGCGGCTGATTCCAGGTAGGAGAAGCGCAGATAGACCCATGGAAGTCCGCTGGTAGAATATAGCATGCAGTCAGTCCTTCGAGAAGTGCAGGTTTTCCAGCAGCTGGAGAGGTAAGTAGAGAGGCAACAAGCTCCAGGCAACAGGGAATGCAGCCAGATCTACGGAGGCAGCTAGGAGAGATAATGCGTGGCACACAGCCTCCAGGAGACGTATCTTGAGTCAGTGTAGGCAGAGTAATACTGCAGTAGCAAGGCAGATGTAGAGAATGGAAGGGCGCTGAGGACTGACGGATCCATTAGATCAAGGATGGCAGGGATCACATTGAAGAGACCGTGGCACAGAGATGGCAACTGGACTAGCCCTGCCCGCTCCCATCCTTGACTCCAGGGCCCAGGCGCTTAACGCTGAAACTAACCCCTGACCCTTTAAAGGAACCCCTTTATCTGACTACTGCATACGTGCCCCGCAGGGACCAAACGCAGGCCATTGCCTCTCTTACAGAATACCTTACCTCTCTACCTCCTTCCGCTGATCAAATTCTGGTGGGTGACTTAAATGTCAACTGGCTCAGCCTCCTCCTCCTCTACCCGAGACCTTTTCTGCAATAGACCTAACGCAACTAGTTACCCACCCTACCAGGACTAACCCCAAGAGAGGCTCCAGTACCCTGCTTGATGTGGTACTCACCAACCGCCCTAATCGGATCCCCAATGTACAAGTCCTCCCAGACTCTCTCAGTGATCACTCCCCATTCTATTCCACTGGTCATCCTCAGTCCCAAACCCATAGCACAGTCCACATGCCGGGTCTAATACCTGGTGGACTGATAAAACTTAAGGAACTTCTGTCCCAAATTGACTGGTCTCCTATACAGGCAACTCCTGACATCGACACAGCTCTCTCCTTCTTTACCCAAACTTTTAATAATGCCTGTGATATCTTTGCCCCAATGTTGACCCGCCGTTCTAAAAGGCAGAATGCCCCCTGGGTAACCCCAGCTTTGATCCACCAGCTCAAACATAGGGACAACTTATGGCACGTGCCATTGAGACTGGCCGGCCCAATGACAGGCAGTTATATGCTGCCGCCCAAACAAGTGCACTCAGGCCATCAGAAAGGCCAAGTCTGAGCACTATCGGTCCTCACTCACTGCCTCATGGGGGAACCCCAGAACCTTCTGGGATAACATTAAACAGTTAAATGGGACTGCACACTCCCCCACCCACCCAGATCAACATTAATGGTGTGATCTCCTCAGACCCAGCCCTCATAGCCAACCACCTCAACACCTCATTCACTGACCTTAGCCCTATCCTCCCTACAAATTTTTTTGACCCTCCTCCCCCAGCACCTGCCGTAAATCTTTCTCAGCCTTATTTTCTCCTCCGCCGTGTTTCTGCCCAAGAACTTAGGCCGCACCTTGTCACTGCCCTCAAGAGTAATAGTACAGGCAGTGACACCCTGGATCCGTGTATCCTACGGCTGGTCTTAGACACAGTCCTTACCCCGATCACATGCCTCATCAACCACTCTCTTTGCCTGGGGAAGGTTCCAACTGCCTGGAAGTCGCCACTGTCACCCCTATCTTTAAAGGTGGTGATAGGACTGTGGCTGGAAACTATCGACCGATCTCCATTCTCTCTCCTCTCTCCAAGGCCTTGGAAAAGTGGTGGCCTCTCAAATCTCTGACTACCTCTCCACCTACAATGTCCTTTGTCCTGAGCAGCATGGCTTCCAGGCGGGCCACAGTACCAACACAGCCCTCCTAGAGTTCTCCAACTTTCTCCACCTCCTTAGACACTGGTTCTCTGGCTGGTGCTGTCTTCATTGACCTCTCGAAAGCTTTCACACTGTCTCCCACCCTCCTTCTTGATGCCCTTAGTCTCTCTGGTTTTGCTGCTGGGCCTATCTCCTGGTGCACCAGTTATCTGTCTGACCGCTCACAGCGTAAAATTAATGGGACCTACTCAGACATCTGTCCCATCTTTTCTGGGTTCCCAGGGCTCCATTCTGGGCCCTTTACTATTCTCCCTTACCTTAACACCCTTCCACGCTCTTGCTCGGGAACATTCTATTGTATGCTAATGATGCAGTCATCTTTGCCTCAAGTCGTAACCCTATTGCCCTCAGGACTCGCTGCAGAAGTCCTTCACTGAAGCCGAGGGCTGGTTCAAGGAACATAGATTGGTGATAAATCTTAAAAAACAAAACCATGTTCTTCACTCATCCCCAAAACAAGTCCTGCAACTTCAAACTCCTCATTCACTCTGGGTCCTCTTTCCCACTCGAACAAGTTTGCTCCTATAAATACCTAGGGATCCATTTGACCCTCCTCTCCTTCCATGGACACATCGCTGCCTAGCCACTGCCACTAATATCCGATTGGGCATCTTACACGGTATAAACACTGCTTCCCCGGAGGCTCTTGACCTCAGTCACCTCCTCTATCCTGTCCCTAGTGGACTATGGACTGCCAGTGTATGGTGCTGCTGATCAGACCGTACTCCATAAAATTCGCTACTCTGAATAAGGCCTGCAGGTTAATTACTGGAGCACCTAGGCTCGACACACCTGTTCACTGTACGCTAAAGCTGCTGGTACTTGATCTTGACGAGCGCCTCAAATATCTGACCTGTACCCTTACAAAAAGACCTCCTTGGGCTATCCTCACCAGGATTGACCACCACCATACGCCCTCTGTCCCACTAGTTCATACTGGACCTCTGGGAAAACCTCTCTTGTTATCCCTAGAGCTAGGACCTCTCACGGCCAAGAGCCTTCAGCTTTAGGCCCCTCCTGGTTCAACACACTGCCCCCCTCCATCTCCGAAGCTCCAACTATATCGTGCTTCAAAACTTCATTACGTAACCACCTTATTAACACCCGATGCTGTAATTGCCACTAGTCAAAGCCGTACTCAATACTTATGACAAAGCTTATTACTAAGCTGCTAAGGACAACATAACTCTGGTATTGTTTGCATCAATCCTGCCTGTACCAGCTTGTTTGTATCTATGTCTTAAGTTACTGTTATACTTATGTGTTGTACTGTTATACTGTGTATTTTCGTTTGTCTTACTGTGACAAGGTACCTTTGTAAATGAGCCTATGGCTCAAAGGTTTTCCAAACTGCTGTTTAAATAAAATAAATAAAAATAAAAATTCGAAACTGTAGGTATGCAATGGGTGATGCAGCAACAATGAGATGAGACCCGAATAGTCGAGCATAAGTGTCCTGGAGGGAGAGAACTGAAGAGGCTGAGTCAAATGAAGGAGCGTTATCACAAGGTCAAAAGGCAGGAGAGCACAATCAGTATAAGGTCTTCATGAGGTGCAACTAAGTGTCCTGGAAAGGGTGAAGCAGCAAGTCCACATGGCTGAAGCAGCAGGGCAAATCGTCCAAGAATAGAGGAGCAGTGAAGCAACGGTTAGATGTAGATCCATAATAAAGGAGCTGCCAGCTGGCTGACACAGCAGCAAATAAGCTGAGAGTAGAATGCAGGAATCTCCAGGCCCCAATCTGGTGAGGCAGGAGTAGTTAAACCTCCCAGCCCGATGGGCAAAGGCAGGTCATAGAAGCAGGCGAGTAGTGGATAAACCTCCCAGCCTGATGGGCGAAGGCAGGTCGGAAAGCAGCAAATACGTTAATCTCCGAGGCCCATAGGGGCACAGATCTGACAGAGGCAGTAAGCATCCTGGAACTGAAATGATATGATGTAGGAGGTATTGGTTCAAACATGGAGATAATAAGAAAGTTCAGCAGGGAATACTGGCTGAGGCGGCAGTAGTAACTCCGGAAATTTGAATTAACATGGGAGGAGCATCCAGTGCAGCAAATTGAGGCCGGAATCAATGAGCATCTCAATAGGAAGTATCCAGGGATATATGGAGGGGAGGCCAGATGAGGTGATGACGTGCGGCTGAAGCACAGAAGGTAGCCGATGAAAAGTAGAAGGGAAGAGTGAGGTCGACATGCAGAACAGTCATTAATGAATAGTATTTATTTATTTTATTCATCAAGTCTAGGATTACAAATACCTTTGAGCCATGGCTCTTTTACAAAGGTTCCACGTCAGAGAAATACAAATTATGGGGAACATCAAGACAGGCATTACAACAATGTGGACATTGCAGAGTACAGATTAATACAGTTCAAGGGTAGCATTGTAACAAGGCAGCCAGTGGCATTTGTCAGAGAAAATAGACAACAGATAAGAAGTGCCAGAGTCATAGGGAGAGGGAAGAGGGTGGGGGAGAAGGAATGTAGGAAGGGTGGCAAGAGGTGAAAAGTGCAGCATTGGGTATACCAAGATGTGAGGTAGAATACAGGAGGGGGACAACTAGAGCAGAAAGGGAAGTGGAGAAACAAGGTTAAGTTGGGCAGTCACAGGAGCTGTTGGTAGTGAGATAGTCCCGAGCCTAGTTTTAAACATACCAATAGTTGGGGCAGAGGAGATGGTTGGGCTGAGGCCATTGAACCAGAGTGGTGCTCGATAAGCAAAAGAGCGTTGTCCCTGTGAAGTGTGACAGTGGGGGCTTTCAGTAGCTGTAGCGTGGATCTCCTAAGGCACCATTTGTTAATTCGGTGTTGTAACAGAGTTGAGACCCCAGAAGGTGCAAGGCCAAGGTAGATTTTTTTCACCATGGAGCAGGTGAGAAACTTTATGCGGTTTGATAGTTGGAGCCAGCTGGTCTGGTGTACAGGTCACATGTGGGTGAGACGGTGAGCACCAGTGATGAGCGACATGCTTTATTTAAGGCAGTTGAGAGGTGTCTAGGGTTGTGGTTGTGGCGAGCCATAAATGATGAGACCATAGTCTGTACAGAGATCACAGAGCTCAGGACTGCAACCTTCAAAGCTTCTGGGCGTGAGGTGTGGTCTGTGTTTGTAGAGGAGACCAAGCCGTGTATTAGCAGCTCTAGCTACATTATCTACATGAAGTCCATAGGACAGATTAGGTCAAGCTGAATCCTTAAGTATTTGAAGAACACCACCTGATCTAGAGTGTTGCCCTGGTGGTGGAGATAGCCAAGTGGTGTAGCTTGGTGTGGGTTATGAGAGCTGCAGAAGAGCATAGATTTGGTTTCTTGTCATTGAGGACCAGTTTATGATTAAGAAACCATGTCTCTACAGAACTGAAACCAAGTTGAAGGTTGTGTTGAAGAGTTGCAGGATCTTTGTGAGTGGAGAATACAACAGCATCATCGGCATATGGTATGATCTGCTCAGGCAGTGGTAAGGAGGAGTTTAAGAAAAGGCTAAAAGGAGGGTCCCAGTATGGATCCCTGGGACACCGAGCGAACAGGCAGGGTGTTAGAAAGAGCGTCCACAATTTTTACTCTCTGTGACCGGTTTTCTAAGTAGCTTTTAAACCAGAGAGAAGAGTCAGGTGATAGCCCGCATTCAGTAGTTGGTGTATTAGTAGTCCATGGTGTACTGTATCAAGGCCTTGAGAGGTCGACGAAACGGCCCTGTGAGAAGGCCGTTGTCAGGGATTTGTGCAAGCTCCAGTGAACTCAAGAAGGGCTGTGGTGGTGCTGTGACCTTTCCGGAAGCCGTGTTGTTGTGGACAAGGTATATTGTATTTATCCAAGTGGTCGGTAAGTTGATCAGCCACGATGCGCCTAAGTGCCTTAGAGAGTGGGGGCAGTAGGAGATAGGGGCGATAATTTGAGTGAATCATCTTGTCCCCACTTTTATGGACAGGTGTCACGGTGGCTGTTTTCCATAGGTCCGGGAATTTTCCACAGCTGAGAGAGAGGTTTAGGATTTTTGTTAATGGATGAATTACCTCATCGAGGGTGAGCAACAGAAGCTTAAGGTCCAGGGTGTCGCTACTAGATCTAGATTTAGAGATAGCTGCAGTAATATAGCGAAGCTTCATTCAGCCTTACCTTCCTGAAGTAGAAGAGGGGATGGTTAGACTGAGGGGCTGAGGTATTTGGGGAGTAGGCCCTGTTTTCGAAAAAGTCATGGGGTAGAACAGCACTAAGGTCTGAAAAAGCCGTGTTAAAGATGTTTGCGATCACCTTGGGGTCAAGGGTTGAGGATCCATTAACCATTAACATGGCCGGAGAGGTTTTTGGCTGCTTCCCTGTGACATCCTTGATATTGTCCCAGAAAGCACGACCATTTCCCCATGTATTGGTGAGAGCGTCTTTGTAATAGGTGGATTTCATTAGCCGTATGGCTTTTGTGCAGGCATTTTGTGCTTGTTTGTAATTTTGGATGTCCAGTTGTTTGCCAGTGGCCCTGGCAACTGCCCAGAGGTGATCCCTTAGTTTCAGCTGTGAGAGAAGAGCCGCAGTGACCCATGGGTTAGAGAGATTTTGTTTTGCGCCTTTTAGCAGGGGCAAAGAGGTCGCAGGCTTTGTTGAAAATTGAGATGAAGTGATCAAGAGCCAAGTTAACATCTGTTGCTTCATAGATGGGTAGCCAGTCTTATAGAAGCAGGTGTTGTTTGAGATGTGGAAGTTTTCCACAAGGAAGGACTCTGCTAGCGATTAATTTTGGGAGGGGGCTTAAGGAATTTGTTAGACCATGCACACATGACTGGGGAGTGGTCACTGAGTGAGTCTGGGAGAATGGTCGTACGAGAAATCCTTGTGGGGTGAGTGGTGAGGACCCAATCCAAGAGGGTACTGGTGCCAGTCTTGTAGTTAATCCTAGTAGGGGAGTTTACCATTTGCGTGAGGTTAGCAGCTGAGATGGAGTCTTTATAGGCATTGGCACTCGATGCTAACCAGTTTATGTTGAAATCCCTAGTAGAATAAGTTCAGCTTCGAAGGATGAGAGTTGATAAAGTTTAGGACGCCATTGAATCCATGTTTAGGGTCCCCAGGATGTATACGGAGACAATAGTCAGCTTTATGGTTGGGACCTAGGACGATTTTTATTGGCAGAATCTGGGCTGAGGCAGAAAGTGATGGAGTTGCTACAGGGTGCCAAGACAGGGAGTCTTTGATATAGATTGCGCAACCACTGCCTTTTTTGGATATCCGGTCCAGCCTGTGGACATTGTAGCCCTTTATTGTTACTGCGGAGTCAGGAACTTTAGGTGTCAGCCAAGTTTCCACCACTGCAAGGATGTCAGGGTTGTGTTGGCATATGAAGGCTTGGAGTGCATCCAGCTTTGGTAGTAGGCTGCAGATATTAATAGTTGCAAGGATAAGGGCACCTGGAGTTTGTGTGTGACCTGAGCTTCTAGGGCCAGGATTGGGATGGATGCTGCCTGAGATGAGAAGGAGGAGGAGTAGGAGTTTTAAAGAGCAGAGTCGCAGCTCTTTGAGAGATAGTTTTGATTGTTGTTTCCTGGAGTAGAAGTTGCAAGGTTCCAGGCGTGTCCCATATGGACTGCAAGGTGGTACAGTGTAGAGAGGTGGCCACACTTATTGAGAGTAGTGGTCGGGTTAAGTAACCAGGAATATCCAATCGGTGCGCCAAGCACAAGACTCGAGTGGAAGTGGAGAGTTCCCTTGGAGTAGCAGTGGAAACCAGAGTAGAGGGTGGTGGGGTGGGGTGGGGGTGGCTAGGACCAGGAGAGAGAGAAGAGGGGCCAGGGCAAGGAGGAGGAGAGGCGAGAGAAAGGCAGAGAGAGAGCCCACATGGCTTACGTACCAGATAAAGAGATGGAGATATAGCCCTCTAGTGGTGAGAGGATATAGTCTGCTAATGGAAAAGTCAACAATTTAAAAAAAAAAAAAAAAAAAAAAAAAAAAAACTTAAAATGACTGTAAGGATTAAACAAATTATTAGGCCCTAGCACATAAATTCAACTAGAGACACAGAGAGATACAGTAGTTAGAGGTGTGTTCAGCAGGAGATAGGTGGGGCCACTTGGGAAATCAGCTTCCCACTGGTACCAAATCCAAAAGCTATGGGGCCAGTAGCTAAGCCCCACGGAGGCTGAAGGCAGCTGACCCACGTACAGGCAGCTGGTAAGGGCAGTGAGGCAGCCAGCTCCACGTAGACTAGCATGCACGGCGGGACCCCTTGCAGGTCAGCTGGCAAGGTAGTAGTCACCCTGGTAACATAGAGAAGCTCCAGAAAGGTAGCGACAGTGTGGTAACCATTGGAGCTCAGGAATGCAAGGTCCCACCAAATAGCTCAGGCAGTCAAAAGGAAATCAGAACTCCGGCACCAGGTGAAGCTAAATAAATGGTAATAGACGTGCCAGCCCCCAATGCGTCCCAGATGTCTCAGGGATCCATAGCAAAGATACGCTGCACAGAAACGGTAGAGTAGGCAGGCACACATTAGCTTGCCATGGTAGTGGAAGGCAAGGAACATGCAGTTGTCTAAATCGCTTGTGCTGGAGGGAGCAGTGAAAATAGGAAATAGCAGCAAACAAGCCCTCATCCATTGGCCAGGAAACTAAACAATAGCGAGTGAGCTACACAAGGAACTGCATGGGCTAGGGTACGCAATAAAGGTCATGGAACCCAGAATGCACTATAGTAATAATAGCAACCGCTATAGCAGGAAGGGAGCTGCAGACAAACTGCCTCAGCAAGTCCCGAAAGACCGGTCACCTTTAAATGTAGATAATGGAGTACGAACAAAGGAAACAGGCCAGGAACACTTGAATGAAGAGCTGCAGAATGCCCATAAAGGGAGCGGAAACGTACTGGTAAATAAGCAGGGAACGGTAGGTCATTCTGACAGGGGAGCTGGGAGCGGCCAGGTGCGGAACAGGAGAAGGTGTCAGGGACTGCACAGCAGGGAGAGATATATTCCGTATGGCGCTGTCCCTGTCGGTCTAGGAGCACGGTAGATAGCCATGGTCCATGGAGGGTACTGAACCAAGGCAGACGGAAGTAGCAAGGTCCCGACTGGTGAACAGTAAAGCTGCAGCTGAACGAAACGCAGAGCAATGGGAAGTGAACTGCAGTAGCAAGGAGTGGAGATGCAGGAGGTAAGGGAATTCCAGCAATCCGACAAAAAATACTGCAGGGCCAGGCATCCAGCGGACGAAATGTGCAGCGTGGAGCGGTGGCTGCTAGTGGGAGAAGAACAGGAAGAGGGATAGAGCGCTAGTAGGAAAGGTAGAAAGCAGGGCAGTGTAGAAAGCCGCCTCGGAGCGAGGGCACACCACGGACAGAAACAGAAGCTGCAGAGAAAGAACCTCCCCCCAAGGAAACACCAGGGACGGGAACAGCAAACAAACAAAAACGAAAAGGGAGCACAAATGGAGGCAGAAAGCCAAGCACAAGCACAAGAGCGGGAGGGGTTGGGGGGGCCAGAGGAGGCGCAGTTAGGAAGGAAAGGAAAGTGCAGCCACTGGACCAGCAGCTCCGGCCAGGTGAACACGACTCGCTCTAAGCAGAGCGGAAGTCAGCTGGATGCCTTAAGTAGGCTGTGGGGGAGGAACTCTCTCCCCCCCCCCCACATAACACCAGGCAAGCCTTCCATTTGTGTCATGGATATTTAAAAAAAAAAAATAAATAATAATAAATGCTAAGTTAATACTGTATTGATTCTGTAAACCGTGCCCTGATTATTTCTTTGAATGTTTTCACTTACTGTTTTTTATCCTAGCCTTTGCATACTGTTTATGTCCAGGTCCATCTTGAAAATGAGCTTTTGCTCAATGGTGTCTTGCCTAGCTAAATAAAGGATGGATGGATGGATTTATTGATTGCTTGATTGGTTGATAGTCAACACAATCTGCATAAAACCGGTAAAGAACATCTATAGTTACAAAGTAAGATGTATGGTACAGTGTGTTCAAGAGGAAGGAAACAAGTCAATTATTTTATATCAGGAGGCACTATAAAGGCATAATGCCTGCTTCATTTTGCAGTACTAACAAGTTCCACACTGAAAGCGCCAAGTGAGCAGTATTGCATTTTAGTCACTTAACACCCACCCGACCTCCGGTCACAATTTCATAATCGCGGATACAACATAGCAGCAGAACGATAACCTGAGAGTGGAAAGTCTTAAAAATCACCTGCATAGCCAAATTTTTGATCTCCAAGGATCAACAGAAGAACAAAGAATCAGAGAATGTTTGAAATTGTTGTTGTCTGAAATTGCGGAGTTAAGTGTGCGATAGGCACATTATGTTAATCACGGCTCCCATAATGCTTTGGCATTCAATGCTGCAAAAAATGAGCAGCTTACGAGGAGTTTTAAAAAAGATGAGTATTTCGTATAAAGATTGTTTAATCTACCATTTATTACTATTACTGTTCAACAGTTTGTACTGTTTTGTGCCACAGTCGTATGTGGCAGTCACAATACTGAAGAATGTTGTATGCATGAAAACAAATCATTTACAATAAAAAAAAAAATATATATATACTGTTATTAAGACAAACGGATGTTTCTGTTTTTCTTTCAAAATTCAAATTTCTGCAGTCAGTTTTGTAGCGCTTGCCTTGTTACAAAGCGCATTAATGCACTCAGACTTGGGCTGTACTAGGAATTAATGCCTGGGTGGAGGCACTCAGGCTTCGCCTCTTGGCCCAACCTCTCAACTGGGCATTAATCCCCTACTAGAGCTCTCCTCTGTCGTGCATTAATGCTTACTTAAATTCAGGTAAATGTCCTAATTTAACAGCATTAGGTAAGAGTTGTAACTATGTACTAGGGATTGAGAAGGTAAAAAGAGAACATAAACTAATAAAACACTTCAACTATAGAGTGGCACACCAACGAAAGATAGTATCAGATACTGGTGTACTGATGAAAAGGCTCACAATACTCTAATACTTGGGATTTGTACCATCAAGGGGGAAGAGAGAGTTTGTCAGACATGGAATGGTTTCGCTTGAGGAAACATTGACAGTGGAAAATGGGATGAGTTCCTTCAGGTGTTAGGCCTAGCCATACAGTGTAAGAAGGGCGACAACATTTTGTGGTAGAGTGGGAGTGTCCCTGCAGCTAAGTGGCTGAGTCTGTCATTGTGGGCTAATGTGCCCAGTGCTTGTTTCCAGATAGAGAGAAGTAACATCTGTAGATCACCATTGTTGAAGTAGTAGGCATTTTGCCTCAATGATAACTGCAACTGGCAACCTCACTTGTTGTTGGCGGAGGTCAGATGCCTCTGCAGGGAGCCCAAAAGCAGTTTAGGTGAGAAGGGAATTGAGCAAAGGAGGACCTATTGGCAAAAGTCCCAGACCTGTCGCCAAAAGCCGATTTTAATCCATTGGATAGTCTCACAGGATGTGGCGCAGGGAGGCCCCGGGGGCCCTGACATCTCCAGCAGCTGTCAGATGGAATGAGACCTAGTTTGGTGAGGACTCACGTGTCCTAGGCCAGTAGTGTAGCATTTTATTCTGAATAAGATGGCTTCTGGAGTCATGCATGGTGAGATGTGTGAGTTTGCAGCAGTCTGCCCATTCCTTGGAAGATTGAGGTTGTTGTCCCAGTGAGTCTTGACTGAGAGTGTAGGATCCGCCTGGTTGTCCCGCATGGCTGAGTATATGAGTCCAGCCACTCCTGATTTCTTCCATAACCAGGAGGGATGGAAATATGGGTCTCGTCTGGGGATAACTGTGGGGAGGATTTCAGTAGAGGGAGGAGGCAGCTGTACAGTTACAAGTATTTCCAGAAATCCTGGTTAGGGAGGCCTAAGGTGGTACAAAGTTGTTCGAAAGACATGAGCTGTCTAGAGTTGGGCAGAAGCAAATCTTATGTATGATGTATATCCTTCTGATCCCAGGTTTTCCAGAAGATAGGCTTGCAACCAACTGTGATCTTTGGGTTCTTCCAAAGGGGAGTAAGTTAGCAATCTAAGAGTCTTCCAGCCTTCTGTGGAACTTGAGATGATGGGGATTGCTAAGCATACTTTAGGGGGAGAGCCATAAGGTGCTGTGCTAGGGGAGGCATTAGACATCATAGACGATGCCACGTTAACCCAGAGGGGGAGGCTTTCTGCATCTTCTCAGAGCCCTCAAACAGTTTGCATACCCACGGATGCTAAATGATAGGCTTTACACCAGGACAGGCCCCATTCACTTCTCATCCAGTGGGCATGAACTTTGGCCCTACTATACAGAGGCGGAGTGCCTTGCCAAAGGAAGAAGCTGATACATTTGGCCAGCTTTGCAAACCAGGTATTGGATATGGGAAGGGTCAGGTTACGGAGGAGATGCAGGATCCTGGGAAGTGTCATTAAACATACTGCTTCTATTTTGCCCACAAGAGAGAGGCAGAGTGCCCTCCATTGGTCAAATTTGGGGCACATTATTTTTAGAAGTGGTTTCAGAATTGGCACTGGGTATCATGGCTAAATCCATTTTGATTTGGATCCCCAGATAAGTAGTGCCATGTGGCGACCACTTGAGACCCACAGACATAAAGGGTTATCGGGGCAGTTGGAAGTCAGAGGAAGGACATGTGATTTAAGTCGGAGACCAGATAGCTCCAAGGTGTGTAAGACTTGTATCAGGGAGGGCACTGACGTGTTGTGGTATGAGGTGAGCACCAGGGGATCGGCTACATAAAGCAGTGTGGAGTATGTTTGGGATCCAGAGGAAATTCTGCAGATACCCAGGTGCGAACGGATTGCAGCTGCTAGGGGCTCTATAGCCAACAGGAAAAGGAGGGGCGATAAGGGACAACCTTGTCTCATGTCCTTTTGCAAGATGAAGGACTCTGATAGATACCCATTGGTGAGGACCTTGGCCGAATGGAAGTGATAAAGTACCTGGACCCAGTTGAAATGAGTGCCACAGCCAAATCAATCTAATTGTTCAATGTGCCCTCCTGGTGAAACATTTCAATAAATAAATAAATAAAATCAAGAAAGCACAGCATGGAGGTAGGGCCAGTTCATGGAATCAAAGGCCTTCACGAAATCTGTCAAGATGGCTACTGTAGGGGAGCGGGAGGAGGTGGCCATGTGCATCATATTGAAAAGGGAGTGAAGGTGGTCAGCCCTGTTTTGACTTTTAAAGAGACTTACCAGTCTTGGCCCTTGGACCTGATAATATAGGTGCCTTACCTCCACAGCATGCTGATATTGTGAAGCTGTCACAAAATAATGCATTTAATATCCCTCAAAAAGTTCAGTAAACCAGGTTCCAAAGACTTCTCGGTTGTGTCGCCCACACTCCACCGCACTTCATTATAATCAGTGGGCAGCGGCTTTCTGATCAGTTTTTAATATTATAACACCCACATTTCATTACCAAGTGACCGTTATAATAAAAACTGGTTGGAAAGCTGCTGACCATTGATTATAATGAAGTACACCCTCATGCTCCTCCTAGCATCTCGTCTTCATGTTAGTGCGGGGCGGAGCGCGGGTGGCACTTACAACCAGGAAGTCCTTGGGACCCGGTTTACTGAATTTTACGAGGGATATAGTTTTTTAGCTAATGCATTATTTTGTAACAGCTTCACAATATCGGCTTGCTGTGGAAGTAGGGCACCTATATATCGGGTGTAGGGGCAGTAACATATATCTTGGTGAATCTCTTTAAAGATCAGTGGCAACCATTTTACATAATATTAATAAAAGATTGAATTCAAGTCCCTGTGTCAGGACTAGTGTTTCCTGAAAAATTCATGCTATTTGATTCTGTGTTTTTCTTTAAATCAGCATTTGTTAACTTGCTCTGCAGTAACTGAAAACAGTCAGTCTGTTTTTGTCACTGAGTGAGCCTTAAAGCGATGACATATTGAAGTAGCTGGCTGCTTCAGCGATCTAAGTTCCTGTTTGACTGAAGAGCTGTTTCACTTCCCAGTCAGAGCAGTCTGTAGAGTTAATTGTTTGCTCTTGAGGGTTTTACTAACCCAGTCTCTGGTTTGTGTTTTAGATTGATTAGCATAAAATCATCCATTCTGTTCTTATAAAAAGTTGATCGTCAGTGCTGAATTGAAGTGGTATGAATGTGTCTCTGTGAAATCAGCTTGTTTGTATCACAGCTGTCAGTTCTTTCTCATCGAAACACAGCATTTTTTTCTAGTTTATTTAATGAATATAAAATACATTTAAGTTTTGTTCATTCATAGAAGTAGTTGTCTTTGATGCAGCCTCCATAAATAGGTTAATGTAAGAACAATTTATTTTTCACATCAGATTGACAAACAGGACCCTTTCACACTCTATTTCAGGCATATGTACTGTATGAACTGACAAATTTAAGTTCTTTGATGGTTTCTGTGTAAAAATACATCATGTATGTGTATTATTATTGCAGATGTTGTTGGGACAGCTGATCTGGCTTGCATCACCAAGACCTGGCTGGATGAGAATGCTAGCCCCATTTTGGGGGCTGTGATTTCTGCCGGGTACTCAGTGATACACCACTTGAGATTGGACCATGGCGGGGGGTAGCGGTCTGTTTCAAGACTAGACTGGGCCTCACAAGTGTACCAGTTGAGGTGGCCAAGTCATTCGAGTGTACCATAGTAGCAGGTGTAGGCTGTAGGATCGCCCTCGTCTTCTGTCCACCCAGGGACGAGAAGCGATTCCTTCAGGAAGTAGCAGACTTCATGGTCGACATGGCGTTTGAGTTGACCAGGCTGCTGGTCCTGGGTGACTTCAATGCCTGAGTCGACGACGAATTCTCACAATTTGGACAGGACTTCCTCCAGTTGATGACATCACTGGACCTCACACAGATTGTTACCTCTGCTGATCATAAGCATGGTCACTCCCTTGACTTGGGTTTCCTCCTGGCGGATTGAAACCTCCGATTTTGGGGGTGGAACTAGTCGGATGGTCTGATCACAGCACTGTGAGGTTCAGTGTTTGCGCCCCCCCCTTCATAGGCTGGCCCCTGTGGAGATGGTCAGATACTGCGCTTTACGGGATGTGAGCCCTGACGGCCTTGCGGCAGTATTTGACCTATCGGTAATTCTAGAGGCAAGCGGGAGTCCAGAGGGCCTGGTTCAGGCCTATAATAAGGCCGTTACTATGGCCCTGGACTCTATCGCACCTGTCCATGTTCATCCACTCTCCCTTCGCCCTTGGTCCCCATGGTTTGATGGGACCTTGAGGGAGTTGCGGCGACTCGGACGAAGGTTAGAGCGTTGCTGGCGGAAATCCGCCCTGGATGCTGACCATCTTAGATTGATGAAACATTATCACGTCTATCAATCAACAATCACTCGTAAGAAGGCAGAATTCCTGTCTGGGGAGATTGCTGCTGCTCAGAACCGACCGGCTCAGCTCTTTGGAACTGTGGACTGGCTGTGCAACCCAGCTTGTCTTCAGTCCTGAAGAGCCTTTTCACAGTCTGAGTGCAACAAGCTCGCTCGGTTCTTTTGCAGATAAGGTGGTCAGCATAAGGGTGGAGATCCAGCCGGCACACTCTACGGGGGCTGCTAATGATCAGTGTTCAGTCACTCCTCCTTGCTTTGCCTGGAGTACCTTTGACTAGCTGGAGTTCAGGGATGTTGTGCGGATTGTCCAGGATATGCACCCTACGTGCTGTAGTTTGGATCCGGGACCAACCTCCCTGATTAATGGGTTAATCTTAATTCGAGTGGGAGCTTTTGCAGCAGGCTATAACCATTAGGACTAACACTGCAGGCCTTAGGACCCACCGGAAAAGTTCTTAGCTAGCAGTACCCAGCAGGGACCGCCCTCTGACGTCAACTCCACCCCGACGTCGGTCACGGTACATAAGGGGGTTGGATCCCGGCTCCACCCCAGTGCTTTTCCTGCCGCGACACTCTCACGTTGGGGAAGTTCTTCGCTATTATATCAGTTTCCAGTAAAACTTTGGAGCTTTTTCTTTGGAATTCATCAGTTACTCTTCTTTTTTGACTTCAGTACGGCGTATGTCATCTCCGTCGTCGGTATCCTCCTCTGGACCGAAGAGGAACAAATGCAATTGTGGCCGTCAGATACCATCCAAAGATGGCCACTCCAAGTGTGCCTTCTGCCTGTGTCCAGACCACGACAGCGTGGCCTGCAGCACTTGTAGAGGCTTCACCAGCAGGAGGAGGAGTCGACGCCTGAAGGCCCTAAAAGCCTACCTCTTAGAAAAACAGATGGATTTCCTGCACACCTCGGAGGACAAAGGGAAACACTGGGACAAGCCTCGTAAGTGTTCCCAGGACAAGGACCGTAGCTGGTCCCATCATTGGTCCCTTTCCCTCTCCCCCTCCAAGAAAGCCTCTTCTCCTCAGGCTTGGGAGAACACGTAAGGACAAGAAACAGAGCCCTCCCACCAAAAAAACAATGCCAGTCAAGGCGGGACCATCTGGCGAAAAGCAGGTAAAGCCCAAGGTGACGCCTGACTGAGGCCTTTTCCACTCAAGTCTCGGCCCTGCCCAAGAAGGCCCTGGCTTCTCCAGCTTCGACAAGCCGCCGGGTGATAAGGACACCCAGACACCACCTCCGGAAAAACCGACGCCGGTCCTGACAGCGACGCCGGTGGAGGTTCCTCTGGTGGAAGACACTTCAGTGGAGGGGGCTCACGCTGATGTTACAGCGACCCCCAGATCTTTCACTCCACAGGGCTCTTTGATGGACTCCCCCACTCGTGCCCGCCCAGATCCTCCAGCTTCTCCGGGCCCCTTCCTGGGAACAGCAGCTGCTGTTTTTAACAAAGAAGAGCTGCAAGAGCTCTTCTCCTATTGGTGGAGTCAGGTGAAGAGAGAAGAGACTCTACCGAAGCCGAACCTGACACTGGTTCCTGACCGGCTGGACAACCTTGAGCCCGAGGGCCTTCCCACTCCTTCTCCAAAGAAGATCCCCGAGTGGCTGCTACCTCGCCCGCCCTCGAAGGCCTGTTCCTGATCTGATTACCATCGTTGGCGCCCTTCTCGATCGGGCAACCGTTGTCCATCCTGGTCTCAGCCCAGAAACTGATCCTGCTGTCCTCCAAGTGGGCCCTCTCCCGCTCCTGATGCCAGTCACTGGCCGACGTCAGTCGTTGCTCCATCGTCAGTCCTGCAGCCATCGCTGGTCCTTGGACCGACGTCGGTCCAGAAGCTACTGATGCTCGAGCGAGGGGAGTTCAAGGTGCAGCTCAGGCTATTCTAGGCCCAGTAGCAGGTTGTCTTCTCCTCCTGCTTCCTCATCCCTCTCAGGGGTTGGGGTTCGCCGGGGGGAGAAGTACCAACCCCACTCGCCTCCTGATGACCCGACCTTTATGGGTGTCATGCGGCACATCCAGGCCTCCAATAAATGGGAGACAGAGGACCTGGATCCGGAACGCCGTTGACTGGCCCGTTACCTAAGGTAAAAGGAGCCCAAGTCTCTAGTGGTGCCTCCTTTAGTGGACACCTTCCAAGATCTCACCAGGATAACTTGGAAGCATCCAGCCTCGGTCCTGGCTGTTCTGAAAAAGTCAGGCTGTATAGAGCTCCGAGGAATGGGCTTTTCCTGGTGGAAACCCCTCAGGTGGACTCATCAGTCTTTACAGCTGCTCACAACAAGTCTAAGCAGCCTAAGCACCTAAGCTCCCAGCCTCCTGACCCAGAATCATGCTACTTGGACCAGGTGGGCAAGAAGGTCTACTCTGACTCCACCTGCTCCATTAGGTCCCTCAGCTTCCTCACGCATATGGTTCAGTACCAGAATGTGTTGTGGGAGAGAGGGCAGGAGCTAGCCAATGCCGTGCCAGACTCCACGCAAATGATGGAGCTTCTGGACGTATTAAAATCGGTCTCGGACGTAGGCAAGCATGTTCTCCGTGCCTCGTACGACACTGCAGATACGGCAGCCAGAGCGGCAGTGTCAGGTGTCTGCCTCCGGCGCCATGCCTAGTTGAGGGTCTCAGGTTTTCACCAGGATTTGCAGTTTGGAATCTGGGACCTCCTGTTCCAGGGTTCTGTCCTTTTTGGGCAGGAGACAGAGTCTCTTATTTCTCATCTCCAGGAGTCGGGCAAATCTATCTGGTCCATCAGGCAAATGTACAGAGGGGACCAGAAACGAGCGAGATGACTGCCATTTCGTAAGCCCTCAGATGCTCAAGCCTGTGGAAACTAACAGGGCCAGAGAGGTGGCTTCAAAAGGAAAGCCGGCAACCAGCAACCTGGAGGTGCTCGTTTTCGAGGCCCCAAGTCCTCCCAAGCCTCTCTGCCCACTCCCGACTTGGCCCAATGACTCCCTCCCAACTCCTCCTCCTCTGGAGGAGGTACCAGGGGAGGCAGTAGGGCGTCGCTTCGCCCTTTACCTGAAGGGTTGGAGCTCTATTACAGCAGACCAGTGAGTCCTAGACATTATAAGGAGGGAACATGTATTTATTTATTTATTTATTTAAGCGTTTAACCAGGAAGGCATACTGAGCAGGCTACTGCTCGATTCCAGACATGCTGGGATCCTGGGACATACGCTGGAGTTCTCCGAAATCCCCCACATACTCCAACAAGGTCCTCAAGATATTGTCCTTCTCACATACCTCTCATAGAAGGAGAGATTCGGGCCCTCTTGCGAAAAAGGACGCTAGAACCAGTTCCTTTGCAGCAGCGGTAAAAGGAATATTACTGCCATTTTTCCCTAGTTCCAAAAAATACGCAAGCTCTTTGGCCCATCCTGGACCTTTGCTCCTTAAACAACTATATAGAGTACTGAAGGTTTAGGATGGTGACTCTTCCAGGTCTTATTCCTCTGCTGCACCAGGAAGACTGGCTCTGCTCCCTAAACATGCAAGATGCGTACATGCACATCAGGGCCCCCAAGGAAGTACCTGAAGTTCCACTTCCAGGGGGAGCATTATCAGTTTAGGGTTCTTCCGTTCTACCGCTCCTCCGCTCCTTGAATCTTCACCAAATGCTTGGCAGTAGTAGCTGCAGTTCTAAGGTGCCAGGGGAATTATGTCTTCCCTTACCTCGACGATTGACTGCTTGCAGCTCAGTCAAGGACATGCCTCCTTCAGGCTCTCGGAGACCCCTATACTCTGTTCCAAGAGGTGGGGATCACTCTGAACCTTCCAAAGACTTCCCCGGGGCCCAGCCAAAGACTTGTCTTCATGGGGCAGTTCTGGACTCGATCCGGGTAAGTTCATGAAATAGGGGTACCAATGTGCCCAATACTTTGTATGTTGATTTAAAAAAAAAAAAAACAGCCACTGCAGTCATGATAAGTAAATTTAAAAGATAGCCACAAGTACAGATACATTTCCTAGTTTGAGAAACCTAGGTGCAACCATTTTATTTGTATTCCATGTCCAACTCCAGAATGTCACAGATTTTCCTTAGCAAAATGTGACATGCAAAACCACAGTACATTCCACTGCTTCAATGAAGACTTTATTTTAGTTGCACTTCAGTAAATTTATGTTAAAAACTGCATCGGGTGTTGTCTTTTGGTAATGAAAACATGTTCACCCTAGTTTTTCAATGCATATAAAATTTCTGGTTCACTCAAGTTTTGCTTGGCCGTGCAACTGTGGTGTCAAAACAAATTGCACTTTCCATGTTCCCAAATTTTCAGCAAAAGCATCAAGCTTTTTTGAGTGGGTGATTTTCTTTTCGGATTGGGTCTTAAAAGTATTGCAGGACATTGGTGAGAGAGAGAGGTGAAGGCACGTTTTTTTAACTTTGAAGACACGAGGGAACCACTGTTGCACGTAACGCCTGAAATTGCTTTTCTCTCTCATATCTGATACATGGAGTTATCCCACAACATAGTCCCTTTTTCACGATTGAGTCATAGTGTCTTGAAATGCTAATAAATAAAAATTAAAGTATTTTTTTTTCCAGTTAAACACCTGTTGTGGCCACTCTTGCACATGCAGTGTTTGTGTCCCATATGGTATCGCAGCAACACTGAAGGTGCTTTTCTCTCAAGTATGATATAAAGTTAGCCCACAACATACTCCCTTTTCACTCTTGGGTCACAGTGTCTTGAAATGCTTAGTGAAATAAAGTAAAAAGAAAATTAACATTTTTTTTCTCCCCAAGTTAAACACCAGTTGTGTCCACTGTTGCATGTGCAATGTTTGGTGTCCCCGTTGCACGTGCAGCACTGAAGGTAATTTTTCTCAAATCCCTGCTAGGGAGTTATCTCATAATCTGGTTCCTTTTTGACTCTTCAGTCACAGTGTCTTGACAAGCTTATTAAAATTGATCTATTGTTGATTTGAAAAATTCTCCCTCATGTCACACTTTGGTAACCCTGTTTCATGAACTTATCCATCCAGGGCATGGCTTTTCTACCTCCAGAGAGAGGTGATTGCCTGCGGGAGATAGCTGGATCATCCTAGTAACCCCCCGGGTCCAGGCCAGGACCTTCCTCAGACTTCTGGGGCACATGGTGGTGGCCATCACTGTCACTCCTTTGGCCGGCCTCCACATGAAAGTCACACAGTGGATGCTCAGGGTGCAGTGGGATCAATGCTCAGACAATTTAGATCACATGGTCAAAGTCACAGAGCTGGTCAAGAGGACCCTACTTTGGTGGCTGGACCCTCTCAATCTAGAGAAAGGGGTCCCTTTCCATCAGGAGCCCCCAAATCGGACCCTAACGATGGATGCATCAGATTTGGGATGGAGGGAGCACCTAGGGGCCCGCCAAACACAAGGGGTCTGGACTCCACATGAGCGTGACCTCCACATCAGTGTCCTGGGGATGCGAGCTGTCCTTAGTGCGCTGCATGCCTTCCAAGAGGACCTTGTCCCAGGCTCTCTCCTAGTTCAGACGGACAACATGGCGGTCATCTTTTACATCAACAAGCAAGGGGGAATGCACTCCTATCCCGTATGCAGAGAAGCGATGGGGAGTCTGTGTACTGGGGCTGGAGCGTCACATCTCTCTGTCCGTCGACGTTCAGGCGTCCTAAAGCGACTTGGCAGACAGCCTAAGCAGGTCTCATTCCAAGCGCACGAGTGGGAGTTACTACAATCGGTAGCGGACCGGCTCATCGGCACATGGGGTTGTCAGGCTGGACCTCTGCGTCCCATGCAACACCAAACTGCCAGTTTCTGCTTCATGAGCTCGCCAGGTGCTTTCAGGCGCTGCTTGTCCCTTGTTGGGCAGGAGGTTTTTGACACCTTCCTCCTTCCCTCTCATTCAGAGAGTACTGTTGAAGATACAGGCCGAGGGGCTCAGATGATTCTAATCGCCCCATTGTGGCCTCGGCAGGTTTTGGTTCCCACTACTTCAGTGGTTGTCCTTGGAACCTCCAGTCGTGCTGCCAATATGCTCGCACTTGCTGTCCCAGGATTGGGGCACGCTGATCCATCCAGATCTCAGGACTTTGCACCTTCATGCTTGGCTCCGGTAGATGTAGCAAAATCTAGGTATGGGGTCTCCCAGGAGATGGCGTACGTCCTCGTCTCGGCGAGGAAGCCCTGTACTTGCTCCACTTATGCTATGAAGTGGAAGTGTTTCTGCTTATGGGCATCGTCTCACCATCTCGACCCCCTTACCTGTCCGGTGAACTCACCATTGCAGTATCTTCTCTCCTTATACCAACAAGGCTTGAGCTACTCTTCGATAAAGGTGCACACGTGGGCCATTCTGCATATCATGTCCTCTTGGGGGGATAGAATCTTAGCCCAACTGGATGTGGCCCACACCTTTTTATGGGGTATTCTGTATATCAGACCTCTCATTAAGGATCCTCTCTCTCCCTGGGACCTCCGGCTTATGTTGGAGAAGCTCACTCTCCCCCCTTTTGAGCCAGCGGCTGATTGTGAGCTGCGTTACCTTTCCTGGAAGGTTTGTTTTTTAGTAGCGGTTACCTCAGCTCAGAGTTTCCGAGCTCCAGGCCCTTCGAACAAATCCTAAGTTCCTTCCTAAAGTGGTCTCTGAGTTGACCCTCAACCAGTCAGCTAACCTTCCAGTTTATTTTTCTTCTCCTTTCAATAGGGGAGAAGCTCTCCTTCACATACTGGACGTTCACAGGGCGCTGAGAATCTACCTCAAATACACAGCTATCGGAGCAACTGTTTGTGGCCTTCACGCGCCACAACACTTGGGCAAACCGGTGTCTAAGCAGACTATTTCTAAGTGGCTTGTCCACTGTTTTGTGTTTTGCTATGAGAAGCACAACAAACCCCTTCCAGGCCCGGTTAGGGGTCACTCCACCAGGGGGGAGTCTCGGCTTCCTTTGCCACCTTGAAGAATGTCTCTATAAGAGACATCTGTGCGGCAGACACCTGGAATTCTGTGCACACATTTGTGAAGCACTATAGCCTGGACATTGCATCCAGACGCCATGCTGGTTTTGGCTTGGCAGTCCTTCAGGGACTACTCTCCTGAGTTGCTGTGTTACCAGCATTATTCCATTCTTCCTCCTCCTGGGGTTAGGCACCTCCTTGGCGCGGGACTGCTTGGGATTCAGCCCTAATGGTTATAACCTATTGCAAGAGCTCCCACTTGAAGTAAGATAGTACAGTTACGTAAGAACTTACCGAAACAGTAGATCTTCGAGAGGAGCTCTTGCAGCAGGCGCTGCTTTCCCACCCTTCATCCCTCGAGTGAGGTGTTTAGCACATCATCTACAGGCTTCGCTTCTTTCTCTTGTTCGGGCCTGTTCGCGGGTCTTGGCGGGGAAACTGAGGTGGAGCTGGGGCCCGCCCCCTTATGTACCGTGACTGATGTCGGGTTGGAGCTGACGTCAAGGGGCAGTCCCTGCTGGGTACTGCTAGCTAAGAATTTTTCCGGTAGCTCCTAAGGCCTGTAGCGTTAGTCCTAATGGTTATAGCCTGCTGCAAGAACTCCTCTCGAAGATCTACTGTTATGGTAAGTTCATACATAACTGTACTTTGTGACATCATTGGCCTGGTCCTTGCAGGGATTGTCTGGTGCTCCCTTGAGTCAGGTGAGTTCCCTAGCTCCCTGAAGGAGGCGGTGGTCACACCTCTCCTGAAGAAAGCTTCTCTGGACCCAGACTGCCTTGCGAACTACAGAGCGATCTCTAACCTTCCCTTTGAGGGAAGGTGATTGAGAAGGTTGTGGCGCTACAGCTGGAGAATCATTTGACTATCCGTGACATCTACGAACCTCTCCAATCCAGTTTTCATAAGAGGCATAGTACAGAGACCGTGCTGGTCCGGGTGCTCAATGATCTCTTGATGGCGAGAGATCAGAAGCGCTGCTCCATCTTGGTACTTCTTGATCTCTCCTCAGCTTTTGACACTGTTGACCATGGGGTGCTACTCGAGCACCTGAGGTTCATCTGTGTCCTGTCTGATACAGTTCTCAGGTGGTTTAAGTCCTTCCTTACTGGCAGAACACAATGGGTGGTGTCGGGAATTTTTTCATCCGACCCATTCTCTCTGCCATGTGGGGTCCCTCAGGGCTCGGTGTTGTCCCCCATGTTGTTTGCGGTGTACATGCTGCTCCTCGGAGACATTGTAAGACAATATGGGCTGAGGTTTCACTGCTATGCTGATGATACCCAGCTCTGCCTGTCTTTTGCACATGATCAGGATAGTGCGCTTTCAGTATTTAACAACTGCCTCGCTGAAATCCAGGATTGAATGAATTCCAGCTGGCTGAAGTTGAACTCGGGATAGACAGAGGTGATGTTTGTCGATCCGGGCCGCCGGATAGAGGGGTTGGGGGCTGGCCCACCTTCTGGGAGGCTCCCAGCTTCTTACCTCTGAACGGGTGTGGAATCTAGGGGTGATTCTTGACGACAGGCTGATACTGCGATCTCAGGTGTTGGCAGTCATCAGGTCTTCCTTTTTATCACCTGTGGAACATCACCAGGGTCAAGCACCTAGTTCCGTCTGGCGACCTTTCTACGCTGATCCATGCCTTTGTGACCCAGCACCTTGATTATTGCAACTTCCTTTACCTAGGGTACCGGGGGTTGATATCCACCACTTGAAGCTGGTGCAGAATGCTGCAACCCGGTTGTTGATGGGGACCCCTCGGGTGCGTCACACCACACCAGTGCTGTGCGAACTGCACTGGCTGCCTATTCAGTGGTGGACCACCTTCAAGGTCGGGCTTCTGACCTATAAAGCCCTACACGGACTGGGCTGAGACTACCTGAAAGAGCTCCTGTCCCCCTACTGCCCCGGGCGACCGCTCCGCTCAGCTGACATGGGGTTGCTAGAGATTCCAAGGGTTGTAATAGCTTGGCAGAAGACACCAAGAGAAAGGACTGCTGTGTGACTGAACTTCTCTGCTGGGACTATATTGCCCTCCTTCCCTCCCCTCCACCCCCCACCCAAAGCTAGTTCTATTTTTATAGGCACAGAATTTGACTGACAACAGGAACTTCCTGTTTAGGGGCAGGAAGTGAGTGATCACAGAACCACCAAGGACCCACCATCCTAGAAGGGGCAAGAGTAGCTCTCCGGCCCCCTCTAGCTGCTGGAGGTCTGCCTCTGAACAAGTAAGTGGTCTACTGAGAAATATAGGATATTCTTGTCTCAGAACAGGACAATCAGGAGCTTAAAGGGCACACAGGCAGAAAGTAAGGAGAGAGAGAGAAAAAACAGACGAAAGAGTAAGGATTGCAAACAGTTAAGGGGTCAGAAATAAGACATGATTGGAGTGGTGCAGTGCAGTGGCTGTGGAGCAGCAGTCTTCGGGAGATATTCTGGAGGATGCGGTGTGTCCCATCTGCAGGCACCTCTGGGCTGAGGGAGGAGGTTGCTCATCTCCAGGCTGAGTTGGCCAGGATTTAGGGACCTCCTCTTCCATCCAGGGACCACCAGTGCCACTGCCGTTGCCTCAGAGGTTGCCAAGAAAGAAGAGCGGTTGGACCACAGTGGGCTCAGGGAGGGTGAGGGTGGTGGAACAGAGGCACATCCCTCCAGTTGTACCTCTCCACAATTCCTATGCCATTCTGGCAAAGTGTGGTTCCTCTATGGAGGCACCCACAGTGGAGACCAAGGAGGATGCTGGGAACCTCCACAAAGGAGACCCACAGGAGGGTGGCAGGGGACCCTGCAGGGAAGAGACAACTCCTGGTGGGGGACTCCATTGTTAGGAAGGTAGAACTGGGCAAGGAAGGAGAGGGAGGAAGGTGCCTGCCTGGCACCATGGCTTGGAGGGACAGGGAGCGAATCCTCAGGATTGGCTGGAGCAGCTGCACAGGAGGGAGCTGGATGTCATTGTCCACCCTAGGGACAAATGACCTGGCTAAGAAAGGGATTAGAGAAGTGCAGGAAGAGTTTGTGGAATTGGGAGGGGGGCCTTAGTCAAGCTAGCCCGCGGTAACCTTCTGGAGGTGCTACCCATCTATGGCATAGGAGAGGCTAGGGTGTTTCAGTACCATGGATTCAATCAGTGGTTGAAAAACTGGTGTGGAGCTCAGGGTTTGGCTTCATTGGGGACTGGGGTCCACCTGGAGTGATGCAAGCCTATACTGGCATGATGGGCTGCATCTGTCCGGGAGGGGAACCAGGATCCTAGGTGATAGGTTTAAATGCTTCATTGGCAAGCTTTTAAACCAGCCAAGGGGAGGCACTGGAAAGGAGCAGGAAAATCCTCTGCCCCAAACAATCACAGTAGTAAGTGTGGCAAACACCAACATGGAGGTGTTGATAGGGGAGAAGGCAGGGGTAAATGGAGAACGTGGACAAAGGCAAGAAGGACAGGGATGGGGCAAAAGGGGGTAAGGCCATCAGGAAATGGAGGGTAATGAGTACCAATGCCTGTAGTCTGGGCAACAAGCTCCCTGAGCTGGTGGCCTTAATGGAAGAGGGATGCCTGGATATCGTAGCAGTCACAGAAACATGGTACACAGAGAACCATGACTGGGATGTTAACATACCAGGGTACATAACCTACAGGAGAGACAGGCAGGGGAGAAGAGGGGGAGGAGTAGCTCTCTATGTAAAGGAAGGGATAAAAGCAACTGAACAAAAGAGTAAACAGGGAGGAGAGGAGGCACTGTGGGTCACCTTGGAGACTGGAAAGGGCACCACAATCCGCACAGGGGTTGTGTACAGACCCCCATGTCAGGGAGAAGGAATGGACAAGGATATGATGGAAGGAATTCTTAGAATGGCAGAGAAAGGGGAGATACTGTTGATGGGAGACCTGAATATGCCAGATGTTAACTGGAGCACATTTGCTGCAGCCACATCCAAGAGCAGGACCATTCTTGACGCCTACAGGTGACAGGCATTAGACAGCTAGTTTCGAACCCACTGTGAGGGGAGCAATCTTAGACCTCGTATCTCAAACAGGGGCAGTGAGAGGATCTCAGATCTAGAAGTAGGTTGCCATCTGGGACAAGTGACCATCAAACAGTGTGGTTCACGTTAAACTCAGCTACAGAGTCAAGCCATACAAAAGTGAGGGTACTGGACTTTAGGAGGGCTGACTTTGGCAAGATGGGAGAGTGCCTCAGAAAAGCACTAGCAAACAGGCTAGAAGGAGGTGTGGAGCAACAATGGGAATTATCAAAACTGCCATCACAGACGCAACAAGCCTTTGTGTGAAGCAAATAAACAAATCAAATGAAAGAAAAGCCACTATGGTTCTCAAGAGAGGTGGCTGTGAAAGTCAGGAAGAAAAGATAGCATTCGGAAGTATAGGAAACACAGAAGGAGCAGGACAGAGAGCTGTACCAATTAAGGCAGAAAAGAAGCAGGGAGGGAAGTCAGAATAGCAAAGGCCTAAACTGAGGAAAAGATAGCCAACTCAGTTAAAAAGGGGATAAAACCTTTATAGGTACATCAGTGAGCGAGAAAGACAAAGGAGGGATAGTGAGGCTGAATAGAATGAATGGTGGTGGGCAGAGGGACAGTGAAAAGCAGGAATACTGAATGAATATTTCTCTCAGTATTCACAAAGAGGAGGGGGAAGTGCCTAATCCAATTAACAGAAGCACTCTTGATAGGGGGCTCGATCCCAGTCCTTTCACAGAAGAAAGGGTTCTGCAAGAACTCCTAAAACTGAAGGTGGACAAAGCAATGGGTCCTGATGGAATTCACCCCAGAATTCTAAAAGAATTAAGGAAGGAACTAGTGAAACCACTGGCTACTCTTTTTAATAAATCATGGGAGGATGGTGTGGTACCCGAGGACTGGAGGAAGGTGGATGTGATTCCCTTCACAAAAGTGGAACCAAGACAGAGGCAGGAAACTACAGACCTGTCAGTCTGACCTCTGTGGTAGGGAAAGTGATGGAGTCACTTCTGAAGGAAAGAATAGTTGAGTACCTAGAGGTCAGTGGAGCACAGGATCCAAGGCAGCATGGGTTCACAGCGGGAAGGTCATGTCAGACAATCTAATAGATTTCTTTGACTGGGTGACCAAAGTAGTAGACCAGGGAGGGCTGTGGACATGGCCTACCTAGACTTTAGCAAGGCATTTGACACAGTCCCACACAAAAGATTGATAGTCAAATTAACCAGCCTGGGAGTGGGTCCCAGGGTGGTAGCCTGGGTAAAACATTGGCTGGACAACAGGACACAGAAGGTAATTGTAAATGGAGTCCACTCTGAAGAAAGTGCGGTTACTAGTGGGGTACCGCAGGGTTCAGTATTGGGTCCAGTCCTTTTTAATGTCTTCATCAGTGACATTGCAGAGGGACTGGAAGGAAAAGTATGCCTTTTTGCAGATGACACAAAGATCTGCAACAGGGTTGATACACAAGGAGGCGTGGAAAGGATGAAAAGGGACTTGGCAAGGTTGGAGGAATGGTCAGACGTATGGCAGCTAGGATTCAATGCAAAAAAGTGCAAAATAATGCACCTGGAAACAAGAACCCAGGAAAGAATACACAATGGGTGGGAGGTAGTAACAACAACAAAACAGGAAAGGGACCTGGGGGTAATCATATCAGATGACCTTAAGGTTAGCAAGCAATGTGAGAAGGCAGTAGGGAGGGCCGGGGTATACTGGGATGTATAGGAGAGGCATCAGCAGCAGAAAACAGGAAGTTGTTATCCTCTGTACAGACAGTTGGTGAGACCCATCTGGAATACTGTGTCCAGTTCTGGAGACCCCATCTCCGCAAGGACATAGACAGGATAGAGGCAGTCTAGAGGAGGCAACTAAAATGGTGCAGGGTCTGCAAGAGAAGCCGTATGAGGAGAGACTAAAGGAGCTAATATGTATACCCTTGAGGAAAGAAGGGAGAGGGGGACATGATAGAAACTTTCAAGTACCTCAAGGGAATCAACAAAGTCCAAGAGGGTAGCATCTTTCAGAAAAAGAGACTTGCAAGAACAAGGGGACACAATTTAAAGATAGAAGGAGGGCGGTTCAGGGCAATGTGAGGAAGTATTATTTCACAGAGAGGGTAGTGGATGCATGGAACAGCCTTCCTGAGGAAGTTGTGGGGTCTAAAACTGTGGGAGAATTCAAGAATGCATGGGACAGACATAAGGCAATTCTTGGGGGGGGGCAGGAAGATAAAGGCTGTTGGTTAACTAGGATCTGCGGCCTATCCTGTAGGTAGGGAAATGGGCAGACTAGATGGGCCTAGCGGTCCTTATCTGCCGTCAAAGTCTATGTTTCTATGTTTCTGTCTCTAAAGTCATCAGGGGGCCTGTGCATTTATGTATGCGGCTCCAGACCTGTGAAATTCTCTACTCTGTCAGCTATGGGAGTACGCGACCGTCAGGGCTTCAAGAAGGCCCTAAAGACCCATTTGTGGCACCAAGCCTACCCAAATTGATTTTAGCTATATCTGTATTCTACTTTTACTGTTTTATCTATTTTGTACGTTAAGCGCCTTGGCAATTTGAAAGGCGCGCACTAGATGACATCCTGATGCCTCACAGTTGAGGCAGCTGCGTCTGCTTCCCTCTGCTGCCCTCTGTCTCCTGCCTCATAAGCCCCCCTGTCTCCTGCCCCACATTCTAGGCTACTGCACCCTTCTGCCCCATCCCATACCTGAACAATCAGGGCTACTGCCCCCTGCCTGAACAGTTGGGTTGCTGCATCCTGCTGCACTCTGTCCCCCACCCCACAGTCAGGGCTGCTGCACCCTGTTGCCCCCCTGTTCCTGTCTCCACAGTCAGGGCTGCTGTGCTCTGCTATGTCCTAGAGTCCCGTATCCCCCGCCTCCACAGTTGGGACTGCTGCATCATGCTGCCCCATGCCACCAGAGGTGGGGCTTTTGCTGCACCCTGCTATCCACTTCCGTTGTCCAAATGGGCAGGGCTGTTGCACTGTGCAGACCATATCCCACGGTCAGGGCTGCTGTACCGTGCTGCCCACCTGTGTCCTGTGCCACAGTTGAGGCTTCTGCACCATGCTGGCCTCTGTCCCCTGCTGCCACAGCCAAGGCTGCCGCACCCTGTTCCTGTCTACACAGTTGGGCCTGCTGTGTTGTACAGCCTTTTGCATCTTCAGTTAGGGCTGCTGTACTATGCTGCCACTTGCCAGAAGAGTCCGGGCATTTGTTACACCCTGTTCTCTGCCTCCACTGTTGGGGCAGTTGCATCCTGCTGCCCCCTGCCACTAGAGTCAGATCCTTTGCTATACCCTGCTACCCATATCTCATGTTCCAAACGGCATGGCTGCTGACCGTGTCCCACAGTTTGGGCTGCCATACCCTGATGCCTTCCCTGTCTCCAGTCTGAATTGTCGGGGCTGCTGCACCGTGCTGCCTTCTGCCATCCACCCCAATAACTCAAGATGAAAGTATATTACCAGTTTTTCTTTCAGGCAGTTTGGGCAGTGTAGAAAAGGATGTGACTCGTGGCAGGGGGCAGCATGGTGCAGCAGCCCTAATTGCGGAGGCATGGGCTCTTGGGAACAGCAGTGCTGACTGTGTAGACAGGAGCAGGGTGCAGCAGCTGTGGTGGCAGGGGACAGAGGACAGCATGATGCAAAAGCCTCGACTGTGGGGCAGGACACAAGTGGGCATTAGAGTACAGCAGCCCTGACTGTGGGACAGTGTGCACGTGGTGTAGCAGCCCTGCCCATTTGGGGCAATGGAAGTGGGTAGCAAGGTGCAGCAAAAACCCAACTTCTGTTGGCATGGGCAGCATGCTGCAGCAGCCCCAACTGTGGAGGCAGGAGACAAGGGACTCTAGGGCATAGCAGAGCACAACAGCCCTGGTTGTGGAGGCAGGAGCAGGGGACAACAGAGTGCAGTGGCCCTGACTGGCTTGGGGGGGGGGCAGAGGGCAGCAGTGTGCAGCAGCCCGGACTGTTCAAGCAGCAGACAGGGGAGGCATCTGGGTACAGCAGCCCAAAATGTGAGACAGGATGCAGCAGCCATGTCTGTTTGAGACATAGGACGTTTGTCAGCAGGGTGTAGCAAAGGATTTGACTCTGGTGGCGGGGGGCAGCAGGGTGCAACTGCCCAAACTGTGGAGGTAAGGGACTGGTTGCAGCAAAAGCCTGACTCTTGTGGCAAGTGGTATCATGGTGTAGCAGCCCTGACTGCTGAGGCTTTGGGCTGTAGGGCACAGCAGGCCACAGTAGCTCTGACCCTTCTTGTGGATGGCCGTGATGACTGCGTTTCTGAGGGGCAGGGGGTGCTCCCACCTCATAAGCATGCATCTTCCAGGTCAGGTGCCATTTTATATAAGTCAGTGGAGGTGCCATCCTCACCCACTGCTTTGAATGAGGAAAGAGTTTTAATAGCACAGATCACTTTTGTTCGGGGGGTGCTCCCAGGGATGCTTGCCCTTCTGGTGGGTGACCGTGATAACTATGTTTCTGAGGTTGTGGGTGCTCCCACCTCATAGGCATGGTTGTACATCTTCTGTAATGAAGGTGCTACCAAGTCAGGTACCATTTAATATAAGTCAGTGGGGGTGTCATCCTCACCCACCGCTTTGGATGAAGAAAGCGCTTTAATAGCACAGATCACTTTTGTTGAGGAGTGTGGCTCCCAGGAATGCTTGCTCAGCCTTAGAGAGACTGGGTAGTTTCAGGGTGTCAAGGAAGCAACATATGTGTTCTGGTGGAACATGATCATTGACCTTGTACAAGGACTTACTTACTTGGCTTAATAGGACAAAAGAAGGCACATTGAGATTGTCCCCCACATACTGTGGGCCTTCAGACCCTTGGTAAATTACTAATAAGCCAGATGTATAGTTTCTTTTTAAATAAATTAAATTGCTTGAATCCACTAATTCCTGAGGTAAAGTGCTCCATAATGTAGGTGCACGTATGGAAAAAAAAAACTCCCCTTTTGGTGGTTTTAGCTGGTTTTAGGCTCATAGAATCTTTTCATAACAGCGTTGATCTCTACAGGAAGATGCCAGATATGGCCACTCTGATCCCTGAGGGACCCTGTGAGTCTGGTGGCCAGTTGAAATTTAAGCAGGTGGGCCAGCAGTTTGCCAGCCCGTTCGCCACCCTCCTAGTACCCGTGTTTTGTATGAATTAAGGCTAGTTCCACTCTATGTGATAAATGAGTATTAAGCCTATACTTGAGGGAGGTAATAATGGACAGGTTGGTATTAGAAGCTGCAGTTCTCGGGTTAGTTTGGCTTCTTTGCATTCCCTGTCCTTTTTCCTGTTGTGTGCGAAGCTCATGATGGTTCCTTGCAGGTAAGCTTTATATGCTACCCATAATGTGGACAGGCTCGCCTCTAGAATATTGTTTAGGGTAAATTAAAATTGGGTTTCTTTATTGATGAAAGTATGGAAGTTGGGGTCTTGCAGAAGGAGTGGGTCGAGGCGCCACCTGGTGGGCCGCTTATATAGGGGGGACAAGTTGGAAGGAGGTAGAGACCAGGGCTTGGTCGGAGAGAACTGTGTCTCCAATGTCCGCCTGGGTTAGGGCTTGGGTGAAAGCAGGGGAGTGTAACCAGTAGTCTGTGCTTCCGTAGGTCCTGTGTGCCATGGGTAAAAAAAAAAAGTAGTCCTTAGCAGTAGGGTGTAACAGTCTGCATCCATCCATCCGTCAGCGCATATTCCTCATGCAAAGCCTGGAGAGCAGCAGAAGGAGCACTGAAGTGTGTTCCAGAGAAAGGACTATGGTCTAGCACTTTGTCTGGGGGCAGGTTAAAGTCACCACCTAACAGGAGAGTAAGGTTTTTTGGATTGAATTGCCCAATATCCTGGGCGAGCTGTGTGTAAAAGACTTGAGCCCTTTTCTTGGGGCCATAGTTCCCCCAAGATTGAAGTGCTTTGGCCAGGACCTGTCTCCCTTCTGGATCAGCGGCATGCCTCAAAGTGGTCCATGGTAACCTCTTATGAAAAGTAGTGATACTCCTCACTTACGCCTTGTGAAGGTGGAGTGTAACTCCACACCCACCCAATATCTCTGCAATTTTAGGGCCACTGTATGTGTGAGGTGGGTGTCTTGTAGGATGGCTACAGAGGGGTTCAGCTTTTTGAGGCATGCCAGGACCACTTTACGTTTAATGGGATGATGCAACCCTTTCGCATTCCATGTGACAAACTTTTCAGCGTTGTGTATCATTAATACTAGTATATAGCATTCAAGGGGGTAGAAGAGCGAAGGGAACAACAGTTTTGCAATGCAGAAAGCCTCCCTCATATAGAATGGGTAGATGAGTCCCAGCAGAGAAAAACAATAGTGAGATTGTTGGTCTGCAAAAAATCACAGAGAGCCATAAACATTAACCAGTGTCACAACAAACCAAATAACTACATACTGTACTAGTAGAACCACGGGTTTAAGACGAATTAAAAGTGCGCCCACCCGGCACAGTGTCTGATTACACTCGCAGTGTCAGCGACCGGGTTCGAGAGCGTACTGGTTGGCTGGAGGATTGGCTGGGGGAGGAGGATTGAGCACCCATAGGCCGCTGTCCTTCCCCAGGGGAGGGTGGGTTGCCTGCTTCGCAACTCTGCCGCCACCTGGGTGACCATGGGTGGCGGTGCAGCAGGACAGTCTGTAAGGGAGGGAAGGACATTGGCCGGGAGTTGAAGCATCACGATGTGCTCTACCCCTAGGCTCCCTGTGCATGCCAACACTCATGGGGATGGTGCCAGAAAACAAGGAAAAATGGACCCTTGTATGCCGGCGTAGACGGGGATCTAGCTCCCAGACACAGTAACCTGGCTCCCGTGGGAGACTGCTCAGATCAACTGACACACACTCTAATGGACTGAAGGGGGAAAAGTCCCAGGGTCCCCCTTCTTCCTGCCCGGGGGTAGGCCGAGGCAGCATGGGGTCGGTCCTGGTGGCTCCCCGAGAGGTACTAGGGGAGGGCAGAGCGAGTATCGGATCCCCAGAAGACAGCGGCATCCAAGGTGAGAAGGGTGCATAAAGAGAGAGAAAAAAAAAAAAAAAGAACAAATTAAAGCTATAATCTTTAAGGAACCAAGATGAGTTATTATGGGGGGGTCATATTGGACTTTAAGAAACTCCCATTCCTAATCCACGGAGAGCCAGACTGCACTCCAAGTGGAGGAAAGGAAGCCTGGGGCGAGTTGGGAACTTGGTAATCTAACCCAGTAGATCGCAATGGCATGCGGGTGAGGGGTGGGAGACGGTCACCGTAGGGGCTATCATAGCTGGCAGCGGAACAACAGGGAGAATGATACAGGGTCTGAACTGAAACTTGGGATATTCAGGATGCTTCATGCTGTGGCAGGGTGCCAAGAAGAGCATCCGGGGGAGACCATCCCTGAAAAGGGGATATCTAGACTCACGATCTGATAGGGACTTTCTCAGTGGGAGTCTACCAAAGGAACTGTTATAGGGGAATCTCCTAAAATAAGGGATACATGTGGTAAAGAAGGAAGAGATAGCGATATATGGGGAGGAGGTCGCCTGATGAATGGTTAAATGTGGCCAGTTAGAGTGGGAAGGTAAGGTTTAGGGGAGCAGCAAAGGGGCCACATTAGTGAAATACTGGCTCGGGATTAAAAAGAAGGTAGGGAGGTGTTAGAGTAATGATGGAGGAAAAGCTAGTTTTCTGGAGTCCTCCTTTGCACCCGTGAAACTGAATGGAGAGCTCGGCTCTGTTTTGGAGAGTGCATGAGTTTCAGCTGCAGAAGGGGTGACAGCCAGTCTGTGGCCCATACTCTTATTGTAGCAGAGAGAACAAATCAGGAAGGGCTTTACTGACGGGGGAATCCGCAGGTACGCAGCATGCAAGTTTGGGGAAAAGGGGAGCCAGCTAGTTGATTGAGAGGCGAGAGAAAGGGAACAGTGGGGGAAATGGCAGTTCCAGCACAGTGGCGGCAGCTACGAATGCAAGTGGTTATAGGAAAATTTGAGGTGAGGTGTGAATGTTCATACAGGAAGGTAAACAGGCTCATTCAAAGGAGGAAAATGAAGGGTAGCAAAACTGGTCTGGGGAGGCGAAAGGTTGTATAGAGCCCTTTGCATGTGGGCAAGCAGTGCTACCCTAGTCTCTAGAACTTATGCATGCTAAGCCCAATGCTATACAGACATTAATTTAATCATGTCCCCGAAGGGATGAATCGGAGGGGTTTACCAAGGGGTGAGCGCCTGCTGCAGGTGCTGCAATTGGCGACCCCCTCAGATTGAGATGTGAGATAGTGAGCTGCAGGAGAAAATATGGAATGGTGGGGGTAGCCTTCAGAAACTCAAGCTGGGGTAGCAGAGGCGAGAAGGAGCATATCTGGTAGAGCGCAGGGAAAGGGCAGGGATTAGCAGTCTCCTATATTGTCTCCGGGAGTAGGAAGAGACAAAATGAGAGGGACTGCAATATGGGATAGCCGGTTAAGCAGTGAACGAAACATCCACCACAGGATTGAGACACCACAGTGGGAATCTGCTGTCCCATTAAAAAGACAATATATAGCGAGTTTAATACAAACCAGTACAGACAAAGTTCATCAGGCTGCACTCAGGAGTCCCAGTCATCCAGTAGTACATTCATTACCATCGGGACTTTGATGTGGCTCTTCTGTGGAGGTTTCCTCTTTGGACTTCGACAAGATGCCAGGCAGTGAGGAGGTGGAGGCAACTCTCTGCCCTGGAGGTACTTAGCACTGCCAACAGTGGCGGGAAGGCTGAGGCTGGAGAAAAGGGGGGAGGGGATCGGCTACAGGGACAGAGAGTTTGGGCAAAGAGGGGCAAATCTGTTGCAGTCAGATGGATGGCTGGGAGCCTCTGCTGTAATGGCAGGGATGAGGGGACTTAGTACCCACAATCAGACTTTTTCCTGCTCCAGATTCTTCTCCGGTCCCTCCGCTGAGACTGGCGGTCCTACCCTACTGCACTAGTGTCCAGTCCTCATCTGTAGGTCGAGGTGCCTAAGTTGCAGTAGCAGTATTGTTGTGCAGCTCAAGGTGTCCATAGTAGTCATTGGGGAAGGTCTTTGAGGACTATGTCGATCTGGTGCAGTAGGCCAGTGGGCATCCAGATATTGTTGGACAGCCTCCGGGGTACCAAAGTCTTTTGGAGAACCCCAAATTATAATTCAGAGGGCAGCTGGGTATTGTAGACTATGTGTGAGACCTAATGCAGCCAGCCATTTTTTTCACCCCGGCATAGGCCCGTCGTCTCTGTGACAGTTCTTGTGAAAAATCTTGGAAAATCTGTATGTGTTTCCTTGCCAGCCGAGGGGACCCCATTCTTGAGCTAAGGAGAGGAGTTTGACCTGATTTGGTAAAACAAAGAAAACGTGCCAGTATGGGCCACAGACTTTCATCCTGCGGGGCTTCAGGGCAAGTGATCGGTGTGCACAGTCAGTCTCAAAATGTACTGCACCCTGGATGTGAAGTAAGATCGGCAGTAACTGCTGGAGAAAAGCAGCACAATATGTCTCCTTGACATCTTCAGGGAAGGCGACGAAATGTAAATTGTTCCTCCGACTGCGATTTTCCAAGACTTCGATTGTGCTTCACAGTTATCTGATAAGGTGGCCTTGCTCATAGTTGCATCCTTCAGTGATGGAGAGCATGTCATCGACTTTTTGGCCACGAGTCTCTGGGGCTGTGACCTGGTTATCCAACTTGGCTATTTTGTTTTTTTCATTTGTAAGCAGCCTTCTGGGGTGTCTGTCATGTTGGTTAGAAGGCAGGTAAACATCGCCCCAATCCTGGTTAGATCGGTAGCTTGTGGAGTTAGAGACATCGCCATGGTAGCTAAGCACCTGGGGCAGGAGACTGGCAGAGTGGCATGAAGACCGACCGCTCGGAAAACTGTGGAGAAGAGACCTGTGAGGAAAAAAAAAAAGTGAAAGATCATAAGCAGCCAGCTAGTGTTATAAATATGAATAATTTAGATATGGAAAGGGTAGTTGAAACCGCAGATTTAGAAGGATAACCATCGTGGTCACCAAGAGCCCTCATGTTAAGCAGCCATCTTGTTTGGCACCAAAGCACGCCCATTACTTCTTGAGATGGTAGCAAACAAGATCTCACAAAATGGCTCTATGGAAACATTTTCAATGTCCATATTAGTTAAATTAGCCAGTGTCAAGAGTTAAAGGAAGGATTCTACTGCATACCACTTTACCTTGCTGTAAAGAGTAGTTGGAGGTATGCACTGTAGCTAAGATTATCAATTTGCAGATCAATTTGTTTTCTATAAAATGTTCTTTGAAGTGCTTAGGCAGCAGATTTACTATACCTGGATTTTCTGTAGTGCTCCACATTGTCAACGGGTAATCATAACAACTGGGTATAGTGCATCCCTACCAGGGGAAATTGCACAGTCCAGCCTTTAGAGTGTTGGGCATATGAGGATTCCATGCAACTTCAGGTCCCCATTTTAACTGTGCCATTCGTAGGGGACAGAGCTACTTTTATATTCTCTCAAGATTTCAGGATTCAAGACTTCAAGATTTCTTTGGGACTGCAATTCTGCATAGCAGGTTGGCGCTCTCTGTTTTCAATGGGCACCCCTAAATTAAAATTGTACCTGTTAAGCTGTATCTTTCAAATTGAATAACTTGCATTCCCACTTTCCCTGTGTGGATTGGAAGCCTTTTTTAACTGCCTTAATAGCGTGTTTTAATGGTCTCTGATTAAAACATTTTTTTAATAAGTATGGGTGCCACAGGTATGTGCTGCTTTATCTTGTGTGAGTGCACAGCCTCTGGGGGATCCCTCGGCTCTAGCGTTGGTTCCTGTCCCCCCTCAAGCTTCAGGTTTTGTGTTTCTTACTATTTAACAGTTAATGTGTGATTTTGATACATTTTAATGCTTTTTTTGGTGTTTCTGTGAGATTTAGCCCAATAAGACAACAGGGCTAATAGTTATTTTTCAGAGTTGTCACAGACAGAGAACTGACTGAGCTGCTCAAGCCTATGATGTCATTTAGAATTCTCGCAGCAGTATAAGCCACTTTAGAATATTCAGTTATCTACAACTGCAGGCAGATTTCTGACAGCAGTAGCAAGCAGATACCAGCTCATTAGGCCATGTACACAGTAGGGAGCTTAAAATTGTAACTGCCTTAAACCATTTTTAAGCTCTCGGAACACGGTTTACGTCCACAGTATAACATGGTTAAAACCATGTTACAGCCATGTTCTAAAACCATGCTAAAACCCTGCTAAAGAGGTAGTCTTTAGCACGGTTTTAGATAAACACGGTTGCCTTAATCCATGTTAACAGTGTGTATGCAAACCATGTTGTAACACAGGTTAAGGTAACCCGTCCTACGGGAAAAGTTAATTTTTCAGCAGCAGAATTAAAAAAAAAATAATAAAAAACAAAACAAAAAAAACAGTATTTCCGAGTAGCCGAAGAAATACTGGTTTCGCAGAAGTACTTTTATCAGCGATCGCTTTTGGTGCTCGTTCACGGGTATCCCGTCATGCACTGCGGCACCCATAATGCTTTGAGTTGGCGCGGTCATGCCTGGGAACCAACTCCAGCTAGCACGGTTGTCGGAATGCAGTGTGAATGCTTCAACAACTGTGCTAGGGACTGATTTATGAAACGTTTTTAATAACGTTCTATAATTGGTTGCTAGTGTGGACAGGGCCTTAAACATAGTTTAACCTGGGTTTTTCTGTATATGTGTTTTCAGTATATTGTATGTCAGCATGACTTATACATTCAGCAGTTCTGGGTTTGATTATCACAACTTCCACTTGCATGATGTGTGTCTCTGAGCAAGTCATGTAAGACACGCTGTGGAGATTTTTAGCCTATACAGAAAAATGTGGGGCTAATTATATTCTACCTCATAATTAACCATTTGGCATAATTATTTCTTCTTGACAGCATGACGTATTGGAGACCCATTATTCAATGTAAAATTATTATTTAGTGTAAGACCTGCAAGGATGATGAGGCACTCCCTCATGGGTTCCTTCTGCCCAAATTGTGTTGCTCACACCCCAAGCAGCTTCTTCAGCCTGGGAAGGGAGAACACCTGTTTGTTTTTGGCAGTGGCAGGAGAATTGCGAAGAAATTACTTTGTGGCTCCTGAGTGAGCTTGAGCCCTGGTGTCCTGTAGGACACCCCTGCAGATACACCCGACCCTAATCAGGCCCCTTAGGTCGGGGGGGGGTGGAGTGGCCATTCAGGCACATCCAGGTGCACCGCAGTGTGCTTAGGCTGTGATGACAGATGTGCAGGCTGACCCCGACATGGCCTTTTCAAGGCTAGGAACATGATTATGGGGATCTTGGGGAAGCTCCTGACCCTAATTAAAAAAAAATAAATAAAAATTAACAAATAAATAAGCCATTTTCTTTTGGATAGCTGAGGAATGTAGTCCCTTACAGCTCAGGAGGTAGAGTCTGTGGAGATGGCGGATGTTGGTCTGACCCTATCTGCATCTTTTCGGATAATATGTGACAAAAATTAGTGAGCAACACTAGGCAGGTGTGGGGGGAAAACAAAATCTTCCCAACCATGTCAGGGTTCCTCCTTTATTGGGTAATCCGGAAGCTGCTCCACTGATGGACAAGGCAGTCTGTATTGCTGAAGAACACCACCTTGCCCATAGAAGGCCCTGGCCATATCAGTCATGTCAAGGCGCCACCACATGCAGGAGGAATTTCCACCTTTATCAGCACACAACAGTTGTACGTTGTTTATGCTGCTTTTACTGGCCAGAGCCTTCAAAATAAGGTCACTGCCATGTCCAGTTTTGTTCCAGCACTTTGAAGGTGCAAACCTTATCTGCAATTCAGGGCCATGGACACACCTTCCAGGTGGGTATCACTGGAAATTTTCATGTCATATCGCTTGGCCCACCTGTGGGTTTCGGTCATGAGGACCATGTGACTTGGTTATTGGTATGGTCAAGCTTCGTAAGCTAAGTTACGTAACTTCCCCTTGAGGGAGGCTTATGATTTGATTCCCCAAACAAAAACAAACAAACAAAAAAAGATTTGGATATCTCCAGTGTCAAACAGCACAAGTATACTATAACCCAAGGTGGTCAAGGTAACGGCCGGCAAAGACAGTTCCGAGGAGGATTCAGTTTCTCCCATAATCTGCTCCAGAGAATAGCGGAACCAACTCTGGTAACAAGGTTACGGTATTACAGTATCAGAGGAGCACTGGAGGCTCTGTGCAGAAGGCCCAGCACCAAGCCTGATGCCCTTGCTAGAGAGCATGCGGGTCCACCACCCTCTTGAGGAGAGTTTTTTTTCCTCGAGATGGTCCAGAACCATGTCAGACACCTTATTAAGGGATATTCTCCATCCCAGTTCTTCCTGAGGCGAAAAGGCCAGAGGTAGTCAGAACTCCTGATTCCATCTTTCCACGGGACCATAGTACAGGTCCCGCTAAATCAAACAGGGTCGTGGGTCATATGGTTTCATTTTATAGTCCCCAGGAAGTGGGAGTTTTTCCGGGCCCTTCATCTTCAAGCGCGTGAACAAGTGTGCTGTCAAATCTTTGCAGGATGGAGCCTCGGCTGTCTCGCCAGGTTGCTTAGTCAAGGTTTTTTAAGCCCCATTGCATCTGACAAATGTCTACCATCATATTCCTTGGTTCTACCGAGAGTTCCTCAGGTTTTGATATTGGACCAACATCCAAGCAGGGCACCTCCTTTTGCCCGAGCATCAACCCCACTGAGTTCCTCAAAGGTGTTGATAGTCCTGGTGTCTTATTGTCTATCATGTCTGAAATGAGCTGATTATTCATGCAACAACATTGTCTCTGCCAAGAGATTGTTCCTCCACAATCTAGGTCTACTAGAGTCTCATGGCTAAGGGTGACTGGGAGCAGAGCTCCTCCAAGCCGTCTCAGACCTTGGATGGCCTGGGGATGGTTTCTTGCTACAAACCAAGGAAGGTCCGCCTTTCCGGAAGGTGACTTTTGTCAAAGTCCACTGTTTCATTATGCAGTCCTCTGCACCTGCCCTAGATGTGCTGTTTTTTAGTTCTCAAGATAGGCAGTGATTCCCAGTCATGTGGGTTCGCTTCTAGATGAGGGCCTGTTCAACTGGTTTTTTTTTTTTTTTTTTCTGTCGGCCTATGATTCCTCATTGGAGGCTTTACAGCCAGTTCCCAGTCCCTCTCAGCTTCATCACTCCTTGAGTTGGTGAGTGTATGTACAGGATCTCTGAAGAATGCAAGTAAGTTTCCCAGAGTTAATTATCACAACAGATGTCGGCTTCATGGTTGGGAGCAGGCAGAAGCCAGCCTCCCACTTGGGGAACACGGTCAGTTTAGGCTCAGCATCTCCAGGAGATGGAGAAGGTCCACCTAGCCTCCGTTAGGTCTCAACCATGCTGCTAAGCATGGGCATACATTCTACCAGTCCCTGTAGGCATGGGACATTTTTGAGAGGTCATTGACCTGCGACAGTTCTCATGGCAGGAGTATTGAACCTTCAGATGGACTGCCTATGCCGCAGAAATGTTTATCCCATGGAGTGGCGGTTGAACCTGTACAACTGGTTGGTTGACATCAGTTTGCTGTTCACATCCAGCCACTATGCTCAGATCTGAAAAGGTTCTCAGTCTTCTATGGTCTCCACAGCCGGGGTCAGTGTTCGTTCTGCCTTAAGAGTAGATTTCCAGCAAAGAGTATGCTTACTTCACCAATTCTTCTTTGCTTTAAAAAAATATATATGTATTTTGGAGGCCCCCTTTTTACATAAGAAATGAATGGATGAATATAGGTTTTCCAGAGGAACTTCTTGACACCTTGCTGGATGCCAGACATTCTCTGGGTCAGCAGCCCATGCTCCGGTGAGGGCTTCCTCACCTTTTTACCTTGGGCCAGCAGGAAAGGTTGTCTTTCACCGGCCGCTATTCTGCACTTTTTTTGGTACTCTACAAGAAGGCATGACAAAGAGGTTGACATTAAGCCTGCTATCAGACCAGGTTCTGCTTTGCAGCATCCTGGGATTTTCGTCCTAAGGCCTGATAGGTGTGTGGTAGTAGGACACATCTGGTGTTCTATCTCTGGTTCTCCGGGGAATCCGAATTGGGTTCTGAATTTTTCTTGCAAAAAGTTCTGCGAACGTTCGCATACATTTTGTTGGATGTGTTGTTTTACAAGGACTGTTTCTTCCAAGTGGCCAGGTGTTCAGCCAAGACAGTGGGTGAATTCCAGGCTTTGTCTCATAAGGAGATTTACCTTCTTATGCATAAAGTGGTACTCAGGACGGTTGTCTTTTTTTTTTTTTTTTTTTTTTGTCCCAGAAGTGCTGATAGCATTCCTAGTGAACCAGGAAGCATGCCTTCCATCCCTTTTGTATGCAACCTTCTCACCCCAAGAGAATGAATTGCACAAACTGGATTGTATCATGCGGTTAAGTGCTACCTTAATGAGTGGCTGAATGTTGTAACTGAGATGGCCTATTTCGTTTGGAGCAGCTAAGCTGCGTCAAACCTCTAGTCTACCCCAGCTAGATGGGTGCGGACCTGCCTTGCTAAGGCCTGTGTTGTGTTTAAACACAGACTCCACCATAGCAAGGGCAACTTCCTCGGTGGAGAGAGGCACCACCTCATTTTTAGAGCTATGCAAGCCAGCCAAGTGGCTTTCTTCCCTCGCTTTCATAAGCATTACAGATTGGTTGTCTAGAGTTTTCCTGCTAACACGCCTTTGGTTGTAAAGTGTTGCAGGCAGCAGTTCGCAGGTATTTTCTGATATTTTCAGGTGTATGGGATAATATTCTCCCCATCCCGTTTTTTTTTCTCTGGGTACTGCTTCGTAGAACCCAGTTGTTATGATTACCCATTGACAAAGTGGAGCACTGCGGAAAGAAGAAATTAACTTCAAACTTACCGTAATTTCCTTTTCTGTTAGCTCCAACATTGTCAGTGGAGCCTGCTCCTGTGGGAGAATCTTATCCGATACGTCGGAATAGAGGTTCTGTTCGTTAAATCCCCCACTTGGATCTCGATCTCTCTCTCTCTCTCTTCTGCTGCGCTGTACTCTGATATAATTACAACATAAGGTTTTCCTCAATTTGTCTGTGACCACAAGTTAACAGGTTTTGTTAGTCCTTCTTAAGGGTTTTTTTCCTGTTGCAGGTAATTCACTGCACTCAATAAAAAGAAACCAGAGAGCCTGCCTTATTTTTTGTTGGCTTCAGTTCAAAGGTCTGTGACTGTATGAGACCAATTACGTTTTGAAGGACCGAATAAACCAGACCTGCAGCCCATGGAGAACAGTTGCTTCCTCAAATACCTGCTAGGAAGGTAAGACAGTATTTTGTTTAATGTATTGGCAAATGTAGAATAGTCGTTTAGGATACATGACCATGTGTAGCTATAATGACACTGCGCAATGAGTAATAACTGGGGAACTGCAGTTGCACGGAATCCTCATATGCCCAACATTCTAAAGCTTAGGCTATTCCATTCCCGTGGTAGGGGTGCAATATACCCATTTGTTATGATTACTCATTGACAGTGTTGGAGCTAACAGAAAAGGAAATTACGGTAAGTATGAAGTTAATTTCTTCTACATTGAGCAAAACCTTCTACTTTGTGACACGTAGGAGACTAGTTAAGAAGGTAAGCGATCTGGGGATAGGTGAAGAAATAACTAGTTGAGGGATGTAAATCAGGGTGGTACTAAATGGGAAATTCTTCTAGGACAGAGCGGTGACTAGTGGGGTACCACAGCAGATCAGTCCTTGAACCCCTACTGTTTAATGTGTGTCTGTATGACATAGGAGAGAGCATCTGTGTAAAGGTGAGTCTGTTTGCAGACAGTACCAAGCTCTGTGGTAGGATCGACAGTGAGGAAGGGATTAATATAATGAGACAGACTGTGAGAAGTCTGGAGAAGTGATCCAGAATTTGGCATTTGAATGTGCACTCCAAAGGGTATGCACATAGGAGGGAAAACTCCAGGAACAATGTACTATATTGACGGGATGTTGTTAGAGGGGGCACAGATGAAGAGAGAGAGAGAGAGACCTGAGAGTGGTGATGCAGTCGAAGCTGCTTAATTGGGACGCCTCGGTGGAAGCCCTTTGGCCCCGGTTAAGCAGCTGTCCCAATAAATAGAAGTTGTGTATTCTAATGAAAGTCAATGTTTTCAAATGTTTCTCTCAGTCCTGCATTACTCCACTGTACTGTACCTGTACCAGACATCCAAGGGCAGTATTGCCTATGATTTGGGGAAGCAGGAGGAGAGCTGAAGTTAAAGTTTAGACATTAGAAGTTAAAAAGCACCTTAACACTGAGTCCGCAAGAATGTGATGTGCTTTCATCATCACAGATGCTGACACCCCTAATTTTTTCATCTCCATCAGCTTGGAAATGTTAAGAAATATGGCAGAGCTGGGAAAAGTGGATTGAAATGTATATGGGCTGGAACGCTCTACCCACACAAATTAAAAAAAACGGCACTAGCTCAGGTTGCAACACTCTCTGAGATTCTCCCAAGCTCATATTCTTGTGTTCAGGCTGCGAGAGAAACAAGGCAGGGTTAACAAAATGTTAAGGCAGAATTTGGAAAAGTGGATACGGCCCAGACTTTGTCTGTAGCCCCTTTTACATGACGGGCTGTGCACTGCAACCAGCAGTGCAGAGCAACTGAAACGTTATCCTTGTTACCGAGTGCAGGGGATCCGCAACGCATACGAGGTGAGCATTTTGCTAGCCTGGTGTTCTCAGCTTTCCTGGGTTCGCCATTGCGTTGTGTTTTCTTCTTCTGTTGCACCATGTAAATGGACCACAGCAGTTAGAACAATCTCTAGAGTGTGTCGCGGGACCCTGCAGGATGCCCTGTTGCCTACCCAAGAAACACTTCCCTACAGTGACTCCCGAGGCACGTGCATGGAATTTTGTACCAGAGTTCAGCTAAGTACAGCACCAGATACTTGCAAGAAAGCTGAACTTGAGGAAACTAGCTACTTTTTCAAAACGGGGGATGAAAAGTACTTTAAAAGTGATCGGAAAGTGGAGCAGTGATACGGGGCATGCCCTTATACATATTAATAGCCTTTGTGATATGAATATGCATAAACGCATGCCCAGAATCAGGGCTGCACTTTCTGATTGCTTTTAAAGTACTTTATAGCCCCCGATTTGCAAAACTAGCTAGTTTCCCAAATTCAGCTTTCTTGCTGGTATCTGAAACTAGATTTAGCTGAACTTGGGTATTGTATGTCAAGTGACTGGGAAGTCTTCAGCTGGAAGTGTGGCTAAAACAATGGAACAGCCCAGGCACCAATGTGAGAGCTGCTATGTGAATGAACACGCTTGTGGTGCAGAAAAAGTGGGAGTGAGTGCAACAAAACTATTGCGATTTGGCAGGGTGCCATGTAAAAGCACCTTGTAATTCTCTCAGGCTCATGTTCAGTCTGCAACCAGTGGTAGAGGAACAAGGCAATCTTAAAAAAAAAAAAAAAAAAAAAGTTTAAAAAATATGTCCGAGCTTGGAAATTGAATCGGACTAGATTTGGGTTAGCTATGGACTAGAACACTCTACCTGCATAAGTTAAACAAAATCTGGTCAGAGCCAATATGGCTGTGGAGAGCTTTTAGGAGCGACAAGAGCATTGAGAAAAGAATATGCGATGCTGTCGCCGCACTGAAATCAGCCTGCCACCTATTGAAGGATGGGTTGTAGCATAACTGAAGCAGCTCAACAAGAAAAGGTGGGGATGTGACTGATGTCTGTGTAAGACACTCATGAGATCGCACCTGGAATACTGCATCTAGTTCTCAAGGTCCCATCTGAGAAAAACAGACAGGTGGAGGTGGTGCAGTGGAGGGCAGCTACAAAGGCGCAGGGCATATGGGGTAAGACTTATGAGGAAAGACTAGCCAAGTCGACATCTAAAAAAAAAAAATTATTTCATTTGGGTAAAGCATTTAAACTATTTTAAATATTGAATTTTTACAAGATATGCCAGTTGAGATTCAATATATGATGTATCGAATCTCAACTGGCATATCCTGTAAAATGTCACTTACAGTGTAGTCATGCGTTTACCCATTATTTCTAATGAAGTTGCACAATGCTGATCTGCTGAGAGGCAGTTTCAATGTGGTCTTCCTTTTACACAGTTTTACAATGTGTTTTCCTAGAACATGCCTGCTGATTGCTATATACTGTATTTAACCTGGATAGTTCACAGAAAATGAGACATCTTATTTTCAGTGAGACTGTACACCTACACAATATTATGCTGCATTGCGAAAAATCAGAACACGCTGAAAACAATATTTTACATCTGGACTAGGCTACCCTGAATAAATACATTATAAAAATGATAAAATCATGACCCCACTGAAAACGAGACATTGTGTCTAATCTGGCACATCTTGAGTAAATACAGTACAAAAATGTGTAAAATGAAGATCCCTATGGGAATGAGATGTAGCGTCTCCCCTGTGCTATCCAGGATACAAACTATAGGATAAGAAATATTTAAAGGAAATGTACTGTAAACTGAACATTACTGTGTTCCACATAACCAAGACTAACATAAACAAACAGTTTCTTTATTGTTTTATAACGCATTAGATTGCAGTATTTTTTTTAGACTGTCATGGCCATGAGAATGGGTGTGTGTGTGTGTGTGTGTGTTTGCTGTATATAATAAACTATGTCTGAGACGGTGCTTATCAGATAGTGTTTTAAGAAGTTAGAAAAACAGTGTAAATCATTTTTGGAGAGTCCTTGCTGAAAAAGGGTGACATTTATGAGGTATGAATCTTTCTTGAAAGAGAATACCTACCTAACTGAAGCTAGTAGCAAGAAAATGTTTAAATGATAAGTATTTAAATGTGCAAGTTGTTGAATTTTGAAGGGGGTAAACAGATCTCCAGTTTAATAAGCAAACAATATTTAACCAACTGTTTTAAGTTTCCCAATGGCCACATGATAAGCAGCTTGGAGTTCTGTCTACAACGTTCTAAACAGAAAGACGGGAGTATTTAACTGTTAAAAGGGTGACATTTATAAGGTATGACTCTATCTTGAAAGAGAATACGTGCCCAACTGAAACTAGTAGCAAGAACATGTTTAAATGCTAAGTATTTAAATGTGCAAGTTGTTGCATTTCAAAGGGTAAACAAATCTCCAGTTTAATAGGCAACCAATATTTAACACGCTGTTTCAGTTTCCTAATGGCCATCTGATAAACATTCTAAACAAAAAGAAGGGAGTATTTAACTGTCATAGTGATTTACTGTTATGAAAGAATACACTGAAAAGTACTAAAAAAAATGTGTTCCACAGTATGCCAGTGTTTCCTAGCTAAAGCAAGATGACTGCAGACTCCGCCCACAGCCATAAAAACAGCTGTTTAGGCTGTGCAGTGACAGAGAAACTGTCTCAGGCTGCAACTCTGTAAAGTTCCTGAAGCTGCTAATAAAAACAAACCCACTAAAAAACAGGTAAAAGAAACTTATTGCTGTCTGTGGTAGATACAGTCTGGGAATGAGGGGTGGGGGAGAACGTTTAGCAGCCAGAAAACAGTAACTAGTGTCATAATTAGTCTGGTCAGAGATGTGGCAGGATTGATACCTAATCAGGAGCTGGGCCATTCAGTCAGTATGTGTGGGACTCAGTCATCTCAATTAACTTGGAGACCCATCCCAATTAACAGGCACTAATTGCCATTGAAGTGTATGGCCACTTAATCGGTTCCCGGCAGGGTGTCCCAATAAAGCGGATATCCCGATTAACCGCATCCTGATTAAGTGGCTTCTACTATAGCAGTATTCTAAAGCAGGTTGCTCATTGCAGTAAGGTATATGGGAGGGCTAACAGTGCTAGGATGCATAGAGAAAGGGATTACTGGCAGAAAATCCTTCAAGTTCCTTAAAGGAATTTACAGAGTGGACTGCGGGGAACTATTTAGTGGATGCTAATGGAAATTAACAGGAGGTAGGTTCAGGAGGGATGTGAGAAAGTACTATTTAACAGAAAGGGTGGTGGAACCTGGGAACAGTCTGTTGGCTGAAGTGGTGGGTGTGAAAACAGTCAGGGGATTCTGTTAGGGCTGGGACATAATGAAGGGAATAGTGGTTACCGGGGGTATCAGGATCAAGGAGGAGAATAGAGGGAGGACAGGGAGGGTTAGTACCCTGGAGGAACAGTAGGCTCCAGGGATTTTAGGAACTTGGGCAGACTGGATGGCCCTCTGGTCTGTTTCTGCAGTCATTGTCTATGTTTCTGTGTAGTAAAGAACACAGGAAGGGTTAGTACCCTGGAGGAACAGTAGGCTCCAGGGATTTTAGGGAACTTGGGCAGACTGGATGGCCCTCTGGTCTGTTTCTGCAGTCATTGTCTATGTTTCTGTGTAGTATAGAACACTGGTGAGATGACATCTGAAATACTGTGTCCAGTTCTGGGGCGTGCACCTAAGGAAGGAAAGGGATAGATCAGAAACAGTACAGTGAAGGGCCAAGAAGATGATCCACGGCTAGCAGGACATAGCACATGATGAGAGACTAAATAGCCTTAACATGTATTGAGTGGGGATAAAAGGGAGAGGGGGGACATGAGAGAAACTTTCAAGTTTATGAAAGGGGAAACTGAGTGTACACAATGTGTCTGTTAAAACTAAGAAATGGTGCTTCCACTAGGGGGTACGCACTCAAGCTTGGTTGGAGGGTGGTTCAAAGAGGATATGATGAAGTACTAAATAAAAAGGGTAGTGGAAGGTGGAACAAACTTCCTGTCAAGGTTATGGAGGCAGAGACAATAGCGGGAATAAGTGGGATGCTTACAAAGGAGTTCATAGATGGGGAGTGGAGGGAGGGGAACGGGTGACTGACTGGGAGGGAATCTTATGACAGACTTTTACAGGGACCAGGATAAAGCAGCCATCCTAAACATATACTTTAGTTCAGTATTCACAGAGGAAGGGGAAGGCGAGGGACCACAGATAAGTGATAGCAGCATCGCAGGAAGGGAGGTGCACACTAGTCCATTTACAAAGGAGAGAGTCCTGAAGGAACTTGAATTTTTGAAAGTGGACAAAGCAGTGGGGCCAGATGGGGTCCATCCAAGGATACTGGGGGAGCTCAGGGAGGAGCTGGCTGCACCTCTGACAGTCCTGTTCAGCCACTCGCTGGAGACGGGGTGGTTCTGGAGGACTGGAGGAGAGCAGATTTATTTTTTATTCTGTTTTATTTTATTAACATCTTGGATTAAGCCTTTGAGAACAGGTTCATTACATAGGTTCCATGTCAAAGTCGTACAGCAAGAATCAAAACAAATTACGGTTAAGTCATGAGATAAAGGTTGACAACAATGGAGGCATTTAAGCAAAAATAGTTACAGGGCAATGACACCAAATAAATAACACTATATACACTGAGAACGAACAAACTCGAGAGAAAAAAGGGAGCATGAGAGAGTGACAAAGGGAGAGGTTAGCACAGGCTGAGAGGGGCAACAGAGAGGGGACAAACCACAAGGAGAGTATACTACAGGAATTAGCCCAGATTGTGGGCCTCGTCACTGAAAGGTATACATTACCTAGAGGTGCCAGGCGTTGGGGTGGGGCAATACCAAGACTGAGTAGCAGGTATAGATTACCTAGGGGTGCCAGATGTAGTTCCACTTCACAAAAGTGGTAGCAGGGAGGAGCCTGGCAATTACAGGCCAGTCAGCCTGACTTCGGTTGTGGGGGGGGGGATTTAATGGAATCACTACTGAAGGAAAGGATTGTGGACTATCTAGAATCCAGTGGCTTACAGGATCCGAGGAAGGGAGGCCATGTCAAACAAATCTGATAGATTTCTTTGACTGGGTGACCAGGGAGTTAGATCAGGGAGGGGTGATGGATGTTGCCTACCTGGATTTCAGTAAGGCCTTCAACACCGTTCCACATAGGAGACTCGCAAACAAGCTGGGCAGCCTGGGAGTGGGTCCAAAGGTGGTGAGCTGGGTAGGGAAATAGTTGGGGGGTAGAAAACAGAGGGTGGTGGTAAACAGAGTTCACTCTGAGGAAGGGAGGATGACCAGTGGTGTGCCACAAGGATCAGTACTGGGACCAGTCCTCTTTAATGTTTTTATTAGCGACATTGCAGACGGGCCAGAAGGGAAGGGAGGCCTTTTTGTAGATGACACAAAGAACTGCAATAGGGCAGACAGTTTTGGGGGGGTGGATGTGGAAGAAATGAATAGAGACCTAAGAAAGCTTGAGGAGTTGTCAAGAGTGTGGCAGCTAAGTTTCAATGCAAAGAAGTACAGAATTGTGCATTAAGGGCTCAGAAACCCAGGGGTGGAGTATGGAACAGTGGGAGTGGCACTGACAACCACTAGACAAGAAGGAGACCTGAGGTAATTATATCTGATGATCTAAAGGTGGCCAAACAGTGTGACAAGGCAGTGGTGATAGCTAGTGGGATGCTGTGGTGCATAGGGAAGGGTATCACCAGCAAAACAAGGGAGGGGGTGATACTGCTATATAAATCTTTGGTGAGGCCTCACCCAGAATACTGTGTCCAGCTCTGGGGACCACATCTCCAAAGGACATACACAGAGTAGAGACATTCCAGAGGAGGGCAGCTAAAATGGTGCAGGATCTGCATCAAAAGCCCTATGAGGAGAGACTAATGGACCTCAATATGTATACCTTGGCAGAAAGATGGAAGCAGTTTTCAGAAAAAAAGTTCAAGAACAAGGGGCCATGCTATGAAATTAGAGGGAGGTAGATTTGGGGGAAATATGAGGAAGTACTTCTTCACAGAAAGAGTGGTGGATGCCTGGAAGAGCCTCTCAGCAGAGGTGGTGGGGGCAAGAACTGTCACGGGTTTCAAGAATGCATAGGGGAACCTTGGTGGAGAGGAAGGGAAGGGTAAAATTTCAGTAGGTAGGGGGAAAAAGGGCAGACTAGGTGGATCAAACAATCCTTATCTGCTGGCAATCTCTATATTTCTGTGTTACCTGTACTAGTAATGTACAGGCTTAACATTCACAATGGCTTGTATACTGAAATGAATTGCCAGCCACTGGAGGGCTCGATTGCTGATGCACCATTGTCCTTGTCTCCCTGTATGCTGTACAGAGAAAAAATGAAATCAAGCTCACTTTCATCAAATAAACATCTTTTTGTACTTTTGAACAATAACTAGTTTTTTCCAAGACTGTTTCAAGAGATGTTATTGTTTGGAAGTACAAAAATATAATTTCACTTTCTCCCTGTTCAGCGATGGCACGCCAGATGTCAGATTCGTTCTTAGCCAGAGTCTGTTCTGAAAATGTTAATCTGGCATGAAGGTAATTGATTTAGACGGAGGGGTGTCCTGATATGAAGTTGTGAGTGTTGCAGTATTTATGAAAATGTTTAGTATATTATCTGTTGAGTATCATGATAACTTTTAGCATTTCTGAACTTAGGAACAAGAATGTAATCTGATTTCATTTTGCATGTAGAAGAGGGCTGATGTCATGTTTTCTGTCCGTGGAACTGTTTTTCCTCCGCCTGACCCTCCCCCAAGAAGCAATCCGCCCATGTTGTCCCTATGGACTGCAGCACTGCACTATATCCCAGTGGGCGTTTTTTTTTTTTGTACATTTCTGTCCCTTCCCCTTAACAGCAGTCAGACAGACAGGAAATCTGCTCACCGTGGAGCCTTTCAGCTTTTGCTATAGCCACATCACAACGGACGACTCAGGACTGAAGCCAGACTAGGTCTAAATAGGTTTTGCTGAAGTTCTCCTGAAGGCGTCAGCTGCTATACCACATCGTTGTCCGGTCATCCTCCCATTACCACCACAGTGTTCTCTCACTTTCACTGTCAGCAGAAGGCTATGCAATTAATTTTCTGAACACCGCTAGCCCAAAAAAAGAGAGATGGCAGCCACAGACCTCCAGGCAAACCTGCCACACTTAATCACTTTGCCCCAGGCACTCCTTCCGCATACAGCAGAATACAACTAACGCACCACACAGTGAAAATCAGATGTTACACAGCTCCTGTATCCCGATACTGAATTCTTTTTCCAAACAAATTAATCTAGAGGTCTGGGACACAGGAAAAATAAGCATTCACCCCACCCTTCCAAGGGCAGTCCCGCAAGTTGTTTTTTTTTTCTTCAAATGTTGCAATTCATAAAGCAAAACCGAGAGAGAATCACATAGTTTGCAGACTGCAAGTGAAAGTTGTCAGAGCACAATCACAGAGCAGCCAGCTTCACACAGGCCCATCTAGCACAAAATGTATAATAAATAATGACATCTGAATAACCTGATGCAACAGAACGCGCACACGTAACGCACACAGCAGTGGATGCAAACGAACCTTTCCTTTTCCTCCAGGTCTACACCAGCTCCAATTTCCCGATGCCAGTTAGTTTCGTGAAATGGACATAGTTGGTGTCAAGTTTGTGTTGCTCTGATGCAGAGGTGGAGAGGAGCTGAAACCCTGTGTGCCTACTGCCCCAAACTCCATAATCTCGTCTCGTGTTGCCCCCAGAGGCGCAGCGCCCCATGTCCATACCTCTCAAAATCAGATTACATTTAAAATAACCTTGCTGCTAAAGGTAAACTTCATGTCAGCGTTTTGGGGAAAATGAAAAGTCACTTACTGCCACTTCTTTTTGTTCTGTTTTAAATCTCAGCAATATTTTTAGTGGTACATTTTCTTCGACAGTGGAGTGGATCACCTCGTGTTCTACTCCTCCCGGAAAGAAGAAGCAAATTTGTGACTGGAGCATCTGCACAGAATCTCCCTCTCAATTCGCCTATATGTAGTGTTCCTACAGTATTTGTGCTGAAGCTGTTGTACCAACTTCACAAGAAAATTCTCTTTTATCGTTTAACCTACTGTACGTGGAAGTGTGCTAATTCAAGTTCATTTTCTTATCCTTATTAAAATTGCTACCAGTTTAATGGCATAATGCACTGGTTTCCTATAGTATTTTGTCTACATTTCTTCATAAGTTTTACCCTTATAGTGTTCTTACTGGCGTTTGCTCTCAGTTGCTGTAACACTAAAACAGAAATGTGATCAGTACCTCTGATACAACATAATGCAATTCACAAAAATTCTCGCGGAAATATAAAAAACAATGTTGAGTTGGTCTAGGCAATGAAAATATTTGTTTCTCTGAGTCTTCTGATTTGAATAATTGCTGTAATCCTTCTGACTGACAGCAAAGAATCCCATGTCGAGACGTAATATTGGCAGGAATCAGACCTGTATAAATGGGTCTGCGTCTGTACCAGCCCTTTCCAATGCCACAGTCACTAAACTTTATTTTGTTACTGGTTTGGAAGAATACTAAACGGGTTGATATCTTCCTACCTGTCAAACTGGCAGATTAACCTGTTTTTTTGGTACTTTTTAAAAATGTCATACAAACATTTGAACATACGAAGAAGCCAGCAGAAGAAGGCCATTTGGTCTATCAAGTCTGCTCGTATTGCAGGGTCCACAGCTTGAGCTAATGTCTTTTCCCTCCCTCTCCACTCTTCCCATCCTCCCTACCCATGATTCTTGCCATCCCCCTATGCCTGTCCCAGCCTGCTCTTAAAGCTGCCCACCGTATTCAACGAGATGACCTCTTCTGGCAGCGCAATCCAAGTGTCCACCACCCTCTCTGAAGAAGTGCTTCCTGACCTCCCTCCTAAACCTTCCACCCTCCAGCTTAAGACTGTGCCCCTTTGTGATATGGTTGCCACTCAGCTTTATTTATCCCTTTCAAGTACTTGAATGTCCCAATCATGTCCCCTCTCTCTTTCCTGTCTTCCAGGGAGTACATGTTCAGTGCCATCAACCTCTCCTCGTATGCCTTGCCCTGCTGACCGGCCATCATCTTTGTAGCCCTCCTCTGTACCTTCTCCAGCAGGTTAATGTCCTTTTTGAGGTGTGGGCACCAGTACTGCACTCCATACTCTAGATGCGGCCTTACCAGTGACCTGTACAAGGGCAGTATAACCTCCTCTCTCCTACTACTGATCCCCCCTAGTTATGTATCCCAGCATCTTGTGCCTTTGCTGCTGCTTTCTTGCACTGTGTGGAGTGCTTCAGGTCAGTAGTGATCATCACTCCCAGGTCCTTCTCCTCTGATACTCAGACTCCACCCAGGTAATACTCTGTCCTGGGATTCTCCACTTTTTCCTTTTATGTACCCCCATTTGGTCTGAGGTTTTCCGAGCAGGTACCGCATATTTTTGACTTGGCTTAGACCTTGTAAATGATGATCTGAGATATCTGTGGGGTGTTGCTTACATGCAGAGGTGGTAGATATGAGGTCCCGTAATCAGTCAACTGAAAAACGATTGAAAACGTTATCGCAGAACAATTAAGAAACGTTTAATTTTTTTTAATTAAATATAGTTCACGGAAAACAGATGATTATGGAGAGTTTGCAAAGCACAACTGTGCTAAGTGGGGCAGGGTGGTCGGGTCAAGTACATAGTCCAGAGCAGTTCATAGCATTTCTGTAGGTGTGGCTTGGTTCTGGAGAGAGATATTGATAACCTAAGCTTTTAGCTGAAATAGATAGAACCAGAAAGGTGACTTACAGTCCGGTCACCCCACCCCCACACCTATTCCTCCCTATCCCAACTGATAAGTGCAGGCCCTCCCCTTCTGGTCACAACTAGCCGAACTGAAGAGGGGACAAAAGGGCCAAATGCTGGCTAGCTCCTCAGAGGGATCCTATCTTCTTCTGCCTGCCACACGTTGCTCCTCCATCGCTGTCAAGATTTTGCTCTCTGTCTCATAGACGCACTCCAGGATACAAGCCAGGATGACTTTGTTCCGATCCTCAATCAGCAGTATGCGCGTCAGTGGTGGTGGCCCTCAGAGCTTCACTAGTGCTTTGCTGGGGGGTGGAAATATCAGAAGCGCAAGGTTTAGCGGGGTGGGCTCTGCCTGTGGAGTTGGTTTCGGGATGGGCAGTATGGAACCGTGTGACATCAGGAAGAGATAAAGTATAGCTAACTACACTACAGCGTAGCCAGCCACAGCTTATTCTTGCATGACAACGTAATGTTCCAGAAATGGTGTCAAGAGTAGTAACAGTATTGGATAGACATTGTCGGATATATCTGTGGACTGCTGCCAGCTACAGGCAAGCCCAATACCTTGTTTGAAAGTGTCGCTTATGAACTTTCAACCATGATGGCCACTGTGTGGGAATGATCCCCTTTATGGGGAGTCACCAGCTGAAACATATGAACGGCCAATGGTACAGTATTTATTTTAGTTATATAGTCGCAGTCAGTTTAGATTGTTCACTTAAACATACAGGCACACACATACCTTAGAAAAGAAACAAATCAATTTAAACTCCATCAGTCATTTAATATTTGGCAGAAAACATTTGCAAATATGAATACCTTTCAAGAACAAAATACTGTTAGGACAGCCCCTTCGCATCTGAATAGCTCTGCAGTAGACAATTAGTGGGTTATTTAAGTGGATGTGTTTAGTCACCCTGGGGCAACAAAATATATTTTGGGCATGTTTAAAATACTCATGATGCTAGACTTCCCTTGATCTCTGTTGCGGTGGTATGGTATCAAACAAACCACAGAAAGCATTAGTTTTCATCTTCGTTTTCAGCCCCCCCCAGCTCCCACACCACCCAGTGGTGCAGCTAGGAAAACACCGTAAGTGCGTTATTACCCATTGTGGTGAGTGTTTAGCCACCCCCCTCCCCCTGGAAGTATTTGTTACCCAGCCCTTTTTTACTCCATGATGTAATTCAGACACTACTGTACACAGTAACAGCAAAAATCACAGCAGTACTTAGTTTTAGACATTTATTGGCATTGTGTTTAATTCAAACAGAACAGTAACACAGCTATCATTCCTACACCTGCCGGTGTAACCAAAATCAATGGCCAGGGCCCTGAATTTCACCACAATCCCCAATCAAGTTGTTTGCCTTGGAAAGACGACCGGAAGGGAATTGGAATGATGACAGAACCTAGAAATTATAAAATGGTGGACCCAGTGCTGACAGCTGATATTTTGGTGTTGGTGTTTTAATATAGCGCTGTGTGAAATGATGTTTTGCATCTGCCTAAGTACACACAGTAAATAATTTTTGCGTCACCTTTTCACAAAAGTGTGTTGTAGTGTACCAATGTTTTCTGCTATTTTTCAATGTGACAAAACACATGAAATGAAAAACGGCGACATCTCAAACAAATGCAACAATAAGAGATTTCTTTGAGTTCGTTATCGCCTGCATATTTTGCCTGGTATTCATAAATACTGCAGGACATTTTTCTTTCGGGAGGGGAAACCATTCATGAATGTTTTCTATAAAATAACTTGTTTTTCAAAATATGTTCATGAAATTTCCGGACGAGTTTTGCAAAATTCCAACATGAAAATTTGAAAATTGATAAATTTCCTGGGCAAAAAAAAAAAAAAACAAACTTCTGCACAGCACTCAGTATATTATCGATTAAATAAATATCAGGTTAAAAGGGTTATGGCTACTAATGATTGAGTTTAATATATTTCATAGAACATATTATACTCCTAAAAAATTAAATAACTTTAATGCTGCTATATCAGACAGATGCCAAAGATGTAAAACGGCTGAAGGCTCATTAAAACATATGTTTATGGACTGTCCTGCTTTGAAAGAATATTGGCAAACTATAAATTGTTTTATACAGTGGGGTATAAAAATCCTGTAACCTCATTGGTCAAAACACATCACATGACTGTGGTATATAGCCTGTGATAACCCACACCCTGTCGTGCCTTATTGCTTGAGCAACTCATGTTAGGAGTGGAATTCCCATTTGATCCAGGCATCATTCAGCCCTGCAGACGTTTTGCATGTAGAAAAGGGCTGACATCGTGTTTTCCATCCGTGGAACTGTTTTTCCTCCTCCTGACCTTCCCCCAAGAAGCAATCCGCCCATGTTGTCCCTATGAACTGCTGCACTGCACTGTATTACAGTGGGCGTTTTTACATTTCTGTCCCTTCCCCTTAACAGCAGTCAAACAGACAGGAAATCTGCTCACCGTGGAGCCCTTCGGCTTTTGCTATAGCCACATTGCAAAGTATGACTCAGGACTGAAGCCGGACTAGGTCTAAATATGTTTTGCTGAAGTTCTCCTGAAGGCGCCAGCTGCTGTTTAAATTACCTGTTACTTTGATGGTCTGTCCCCATCAATAACTTGTGATATGCTGCAATGCCCCTGCAACACTACCCATCTCAAGCATACGTTACGCTAGTGCCCTCTCAGGGTTGCAAAACTCGTTGCCATGCTGTCATGTGCTTGCTTGACATAGCCCAGTCTTGTCCTGGCCTGGAACTCTCATTACACAGCAAGATACCACGAATTTCTCCTCTAGACAACATTCGTTTCGTTTTCTATACGCGAGCCCCACATCTGCTGGCTGTCTGGCCTAAATACATGCAGGATGAGAAATATAAAGCCATAAACGGAATCTCCCATTACATACACCAGACAAAGGCAGACATAACCTAACGCCTATCTTAACATACAGAAAACGCAAACCAACTGCTATGCAGCACTGCACTATATCACAGTGGGCGTTTTTTTTTTTACAGTTCTGCATCCCTGCCATTTCTGTCCCCTCCCCTTAACAGCAAGGGCATAGCTACTGATACGTCTGGCATGCCATGGCATGCAGCACACCAGCGATGGGGGTAGCAGCCCATAGCTCAACCCAGTTTAAAATTAAAAAAAATAATTTAAAAGTCAGTCCCTGCTTAAAAACTGCATTGCCATCGCTTAGTATTGAAAGTTGCCTAACGAAACAGACCTGTTTTGCAATCAGAACCCTTTTCTTGCACTTCTAAAGTTTGGAAGTCAAACTATGTACCTGGAAATGGCAGCCTCTAAAGTGACTGAGACAGCTTCAATAAATACTCCATTAGCAACGCTCGGTATGTACTGTGGTCACTCTTCTAAACTGCTAGCCTCTGAAAATCATTTAATACATTTTAACTGCCCATAGGAATAACCTCCCCAACGAATGTTACAATACCTCCTGACTTCCGACTTTCTTTCAACCCTACTTATTTCAATCAGAATCTTTGCCTAGCACCGTGCAGCCTTTTAGCCTGCCACAACTGACAAGAAGCAGTGTGAAATTCACTCCGTGACAACTGGCTGTCTGTAGGGAGCGAATTGTCAGGGGGCAGTTATCTCAGGAGCCAGTGGTCACCGGATCGTGTTGTCAGGAGCCAGTTGTCGCGGAATGAAATGACGGGAGCGAATTGATGTGCTCCCTTTCTTTTTGTGGGTCCCCATGTAATGCTGTTGTGTTTTACAAGACTTATGAACAGAAATAGCAGTGAGCAAATGTTACAAAACGCAGATCTGTGAAATAATCCCCCATTCTTTATCGCAGGTTATGGCTGGTGCTGGGAATTAAAGCTGACACCGATCGAGATAGGCTGAAGGATTATTTCACAGATCTGCATTTTTTTTTTTTAACATTTGCTCTGTGCTGTTTCAATTCGTAAGTAATGTGAAATGTAACAGCATTAGATGGGGGCATGGTACTTGGGACTGCATGTCTGTGTGGGAATACTTTTGTCTGTCATAACGCCTGCCCAGCAGCTCTCGGTCTCCAGATTGGAATCAAGCTTGGCTAAATATATATACATATATATATATATTATATTATGTATTTCCTTCATCTTGAACCAGGTCAAGTGTGTATAGGTATTCACATTAAAAAAAAAAAAGGCTGCAAGAAGAAGGAGAGTGTAATTCAGAACCGAATGGTATGTTTTGTATGTCCCACTCCAAGGAATCACACACATGCAGTCGACATTGTTTCGCTGATGTCAGCTGCTCTTTCAGCAAATGCCACAGAAACAAAAATGGGTGTATTAGATGGACCCCTAGTCACATTCTGCTGTCACCTTTCTATGTTTCAGTTATGTGTGGTCCAGCATCACTGCAGTGGTAGTGTATACTTGGTTGTAGGTGGTGGGGGTTGGGAGGCTTCAGTCACACAAGACCTAGGTAAGGGGGGCAGTAAGTGCAGAGAAGGGATTTCATAGCAGTGCTAGTGTTCTCTGGAATAATTGAGCATGTTAATTTCTTTCAGTGTTTGCCATTGTTCCAGATGCCCAGGTGTGATTAACGGCTCCTAGCAGTACAATGTTAGGGATCACACAATGTACTAAATATGAATCTTTAGCACACCATTATTTATCCCTGCTAATCTCCTGGCTTTCAGCAGGTGATGTTAAGTGCCCTTGTTTTGTAACACTATATTTAATTACATCTAGTCTTGGTGTAATTTAAACAGAATTTACCATCAGACTTGGCAATATGACACAGAAAAGATAACTCTTGGTGTATTAACATTCCATATCTTCCAAAGCAACTGACTACATTACCCTCATAAACATACAATTTGACACTGGGTAAGGACCACAGGGGCCATCCTAGTCTGCCCATTTTCTTCACAAACTTCATTATGCAGCCGTAGTGGGTCTGACAAGAATTTGTTATTTGAGGGACGGGAATCGCATTTGCCCACAGAGAGGGTCACCCTGTCAGAGCAGTCGGAGTGAAAAATTTGAGACAGTTTATCATGGTCAGTGCTTTAGATAACAGTGACATTCAAGAGTGTTGCATTCCATTTGGTGAGTAAAATACAACTTTGATGAGTAAAAGTGCTTTAAACTTGGAAAAATGTCTCCTTAATATTTAAAGAGCATTTTTTAAAAATTTTGATGACCAGGATGGCCCACTGAAACATGACAGTCCCTTTTACAGGGGCAACCAGGAATGAGCTTACGTGCATTAAGTGAGAAAGAAAAATACACAACATTTACAGAACAGAAAATATAAGAGAAATAATTATACATACAAGGTACAACAGATTAGTTACGATTAGGAGAATCATGAAATGTACATTCAGAAGCAGGTATCAGGGTGGTAGAGTATAGCTACAGGTTTTACATGAGTAGGCAAGCTGAAGAAAGTCTAGGGTCCATCCAGAGGATGGTGAGCATTCAGGTTCAGTCCACAGGGATCAGTCCGCTAAGGAAGCAGCAGATCATCGACTGCACTTGCAGGGGGTCACCACACTGGAGAAGGCTTTTGGTCTTCTTTTTTTTTTTTCATATACAATTTTTTCTTATTTTATCGTTTTCTCCCCTTCCTGGGGTCACGGTGTACATATGTGTACACGCGCACACCAGAATCCGGTGACCCCTTCCACCCCACCCCACCCCAGACTTGCGTCACCGCTAACGTCGCCTGCGCACCCATTGGACAGCCACCCGATGGGTGCAGGACAACTGAGTAGGGGGCATCCACCCCTGGAGGGGAAATCCTGCTCCATCCCCCCCAGCTAGCTCCATGGTGACCTGAGGTCGTTCCAGAACCCGGATTGTCGGCGTGGTGCAAGGTGTGGCTTCCAGCACCTCAACCCTCAGTACCACCGGGCCGGCCCTTTTCAGTCTCTTTTTAAACTGTGTAAGAGTGGGGCAGCTAAGAATCTCGTGGGATAGTGAATTCCATGGAGGGGGGCAACGCAGGAGATGGATCTCCTACCCGGTGGTGATTGTATCCAGGGGATTTCTAGCAGTGGATCTAAGGAGCCTCACATATTATTTAACCTTGATTATTCCAGTAAGGCTAGGGGGGTATAGTAAGTTTCATTAGCTTTAAGGTTAGGCAGTGCATAGGATAATATAGTCTAGCTTCAAAAGTGGGCCGTCCCAGTGCAGCAAACACTCCGCAGTGTTGATCTCTGGAGTAAGCACCAACTGCAGAATGTCCAATTCTGTTATAGAGTGTTTTTAGCCTGCATAGTTTGGATTCACGAGAGGACTGTAGTACAGGGGTACCATAGAAGAGGATAGGCATTAGGCTGCTGTTAGCAATGGTTAGACAAGCATCCCTGGAAAGGAAGGGGTATGCTTGTAAAGGAGGAAGAGCTTCTAATGCAGTGTTTCGACTACTGCATCTACATGAGGTGCAAAAGTCATGTTTTTGGTCTAGCACTACCCCAAAGTATTTGAGTGACTCCACCACTTTGAGATGGGTACCGTCACTAGTGGACAGACTGAAAAGATATTGTCTCTCAGTGCCTAGTCTCTTGTGACCAAAGAGCATGCCTTTTTTTAACATTGCAGTGGAAGTCATGTTATTAATCCAATTAATGTCCAGTGGTGATCTGTAGCATCATCTGCATGTAGTTGCGCCATGCCCCCTCCACAGTTGAGGGACATATCATTTATGAATAGAGACAATAGGAAGGGGGCAAGGATAGAGCCTTACAGTACACCATCTGCTATCAACCTAAGATCCAAGGTGCCACTCTGCTACTTCACTCTCTGTTTCCAGCCATACTAGTAGTTGTTTAACCAGAGGCAGGAGAGATCATCAAGGTCAGTAACCTTTAGTTTAGATAGTAGTGGGTCATGAGTGACCAGGTTACTTTGGTAAGGTCGACAAAAATTGCACCCATAGTCATACCAGTCTCCATGGTATTGAGGACGTCAGAGGTCATACGCATTAGTGTGGTGTTGGTGCCATGTTTCTTGCAGAAACCATGCTGGACACTGGTCGGGGAGTGATTATACTCAAAGTAGGCCTGGAGTTGGTCGTACAGTAGCCTTTCCTAGTTTTTGGCAAGTGTGCAGAGAAGAGACATTGGTTCATAGTTTTCAATCAGTTCTGCCCACCTTCGTGGATAGAACCACAAGTTCCATGTTCCATTTTTCAGGGACAGTTCTAAGAAGGAAGATTTGTTGATAAGATGTTTTGATTGGGGTGGAGGGGGCAATTATATGTGCTACAATTTTGAGGAACGTGGGTTCCAGGTCATCGAGTCCAGATGAGCCTTCCCTTTTTATACCTTTAATGTTTGTGGTAACTTCCTTTCTGGTTACTTGCCTAAAGTGGAACTTAGGTTGAGGTTCCGAGTTAGGTGGCTGGTAAGGAGGCAAGAAGCAATCAGAGTTTCCCCTTAAAGGAGTCTTAAACTGATCTAAGTCTGTGAAGAACTTATTAAACTCTGAAGCAATTGTCGTGAAAGAAATAGGCCAGTACTTGCCTTATCTGGAGCACTGATCACAGTATATTACAGAAACTGTTATTATATTGCGCTAGCACATTTACCGATGCCTCTGTATGTATTGGTTATTCTGTTATGTAATGTTGCATCTGTGTCTGTATTTGTTATATTCGCTGTGCACACAGATGCAGCATACATTTTACTGTGAGAGTGGGTTTTTAGGGGTGTGACACTGTCGGTCTAGTGCAGAGGAGTCTGCCAGGGGCTTGTCAGTGTCAGACCAGTCATCAGTCAGGCTGATCATGACACTGTTCTGTCTTACCAGGTAGAAACTTCATGTAGTTCAAAGCAGAAAGCTGACCCAATTATAGGGCAGCTCTTTTGTTTGATCTGCATAGCACCACCCAGCAAGCAGAGCTGATCACATCATGATCAGCCTGCTGTGGTTCCCCCCACCACCACCATGCTGCCAACATTAAAGAAACTCCTCCCTCGATCACCCTACAGGAAATCTGGACCAGCCGAAATGGACAGACTAAATGGTAGAAAATAGACTGGTCAGAAAAGCCACCGGACCATACAGTTACACCCGATTCAAATGAACCACACGGTCTTGTTTTTACCATTTTGGTCCAGTCCTAGTAGAATTTGTCTTGTCTTTATAATAGTTTGGTTGAGCCCTACAAGTTAACTCTATACATCGATTTCTTCATTTTATGTACCCAGTCTTCAACATCCACTGATTTGTTTGCTTTCCGCCAAGCTCTGTCCTTTGCCTGATTGCTTTCCTGAGTTCTTCGGTCACCCATATGCCATGCCGCTTCCTAATCTTTTTTGTTTTCCGTGGTACGTGTTGGTAACAGATAATCAGAAAGGGAATTGTTTTGTAGCATATTGGTCCTCTTACAAACAGATGAACAGAGTAGGTGATTTGATACATTTTATTGGACCAACAAGACATTTTCAGACCACAAGCTTTTGTGCCTCACAGTGCCCTTCTTCAGGACAGTGGCACCTGAAAGCTTCAAATCACCTATTTTTGTTCATCAAAAAAAATTGGTAAATTCAGCTATGGCCAGATTTAAGTCTGATCATTCAAATCTACCAGGTCCCATTTCTTGTGGGGTAGTAACCCTACTTTCCAGCTGATTTGGCAGCAGGAGCAAGAAGTTGAGGAGAGGCTTGCAAATTGGAAGTGCCTGGCAGTGTGACCCAGTAGAACCAATCCCTTGAGATCAGAAGCGGAATCGCTGTGGGACTTGGCGAAATCCCCGGCGGTTACTGGAAGTGGGTTGACAACAGGACCATGGCGGCAGAAACTAAGGCCTGGCAGGAGGTGCTGCTGTTTGCCATCAAGACAGTCTGGCAGGGGCTCTGTGAGCTCACCGGGGAGCGAAACATGCTAAGCAAGAAGAGGAAATACAATGCCAGGTTCCCGCCTGTGAGTACCCACTAACTTCCCCTACCCCATGAGCTGCAGGAGTGGCAGCTTGTGCTTTGTCGACTCTGGCTTGGGAAATTAGCAGAGGGGAGATGGGCCTACTACTAGTGTGCAGCCTCTGGCTTAAGCGCAGTGCCCTTCCGCCTGTGTTTGAGGCACTCTGAAAGCATGGCAGCTGGGCCAGCCTGGTCTAATTATAAATGAGAAGCTGGCTTTCGAGCACAGTTGGTGTACCCTGGCAGGAAGGACGCCTGCCTAACTCCCACAGGACGGTGTTGAACCCTCCACGGTTCAGTCTCCCAGTCTTCACTAGGGTTGCTACCCCTAATCTCATTTACCATTTCAGCCCCAGTTTGCTACAAAAAGGGAAGCATACCTCTCAGTTGTCCCTGATTTTTAAGGGATTTATTGAATTTTGCATTAAAAAAAAATCATGTGTCTCAATCTCTCCATATTCCAAATATTAATGTTTCTGTTCCATAAAATGGATTACATCATTTAATTCTTTTGATAATTAAGAATTGTCATAGGAGTCCAGTATTTGATATACTATTTAATCTTGCAATGGCCTGGATGTTAGGAGACTAGTACAATGGACTCTTGGTCTTTTTTAAGTGCTTATCATTTTCTTTACATATTACTTTAGTAGCGCTCTATCAGAAAATGAAGTTAACATTACATCTAACAGCTTTTATCCTGAGACAGCATGGTTTTTGTAAGATGGTGTTTTGATTTTGGTCATTTACCCCAATTTATTTTTACCTGATTGGTAGGGTAAGAAATACAAGGATCGAATGGTGGGCTGACTTGATAATAAAAAAAACATTGGATTCATTCCACATCTGTTATTGCTGACATTAAGGCCACTTGCAGCCTTTGTGGTCAACACCTTTCCTTTATCTTTGCAAAGGCTTTCAGTGGAATTCAGCAGAGTGAAGGAAAATACATCTAAATTCACACAAAATTAAAATAAGAAACTCTAGTTTTGATTGGCTGCAGTTGCTCAGACAGGATTCCATTGTGTTCTGGTGAAAATACAGAAACATCCGGCTGTAGGCCTCCTGGAAGGTGGTAAAGGTGGGCGCTTCCTTGCCTGTAGTTGATCCGTTTCTTTTTATGACTGTTCCCAAACATTGACCAGTACCCTGTTTTATTGGCCCTGAATGTCAGGGTTGTGTGAGCTTGGGAAAAGTGTGTGTTTTGAGGTTTGGGGGAGTGTTGTCCAAGGTACATGGAAGTTTGAAAGGGCACTTGCAGCTTACAAATCCTCATCTATGCAGCCGCACGTGTAATGTTGTGGGTGTGGTCTCGATGTGTGCTTTCACAAATATTACAGCAGTGTCACAGCTGCTAAAAACAACTCCTTCAGATATTTGATAACTAATCCTGACACCCCCCCCAACCCCATCCCCGGTTGAATTCACTTGCGGAATCAGCCATGGGATATTCATTTGCTGTGTCCTCAACAGTGTCTTGCAGCTTTGTAATGTTTTGACTGGCCATTCACTGGTTCCTTACTCCTTCAGAGGCTAAGTACTGGTTAAGTGCAGTTACTGCTGCCATAGCGACAACGGGACAGGAAGCATCAGAGGGTGTACAAGGGATTAATAACAACACTGGACACCACAGGCAAAGGATAAGGCTAAACAGGAATTCAGCATGTTTGCCGTTCATTTGCATCACCAGGTAAGAAAAAAGGTTTGTCTCCCTATACGACGCACAGGGGTAATGCCAAACTTCACCCAACAACTAACACACCAAAATCTGGCCAATGGAAAATCATGTACACAAATGCTCACAGCCTGGGAAATAAGATCCCAGACCTGCAGGCAATAATGTCAGAGGCTAAACTGGACATAGTAGCAATTAGTGAGGCGTGGTTTACCAGTAACCACACTTGGGAGACTTCAGTACCTGGCTATGTATTGTTCAGAAGAGACCGAGGTGCAAAAGGGGGGGAGAGTGGCCTTATGTTAATGAAAATATCAAAGCTACAGAAATTCAGAATACACATAAGGAGCCAGAAGAACTGTGGGTCACCCTGGAAACAGGAAATGGGGCAGCCATAAGAACTGGGGTTGTCTACAGGCCCCTAGACCAGAGGGAGGACATAGACACATTACTGTTAGAAGATATACAAAACATGACAGCTAAAGGGGAGGTTCTGATAATGGGAGACTTCAACATGCCGGATACAGATTGGTCAATACCAGCAGGAACATCTGCCAGAACTAGACTCATAGTGGATTCCCTGCAGGGGGAGGGCCTCAAACAACTGGTACAGCAACCCACAAGAGACAGGGCTATCCTAGATCTAGTACTGACTAACAAAGAAGGATCACAGATCTCCAGGTAGAAGGCCACCTGGGGCCAGTGACCATCACATGGTATGGTTCAATTTGGCTACTACATCTAAATCATCCCATTCCAAGGCAAAATATGGGACTTCAGAGGAGCTGACTTTGATAAGATGGCCAACAGAGTTAAGCTAGCCCTGGCAAAAAGAAACACAGGTGAGGGGGTACAGGCAAAGTGGGCAAGCATTAAGGATGCAATACTTGAAGCAACATCCCATTGTGTTAGACAGAAAAGGAAGTGCAAAAGAAGAAGGAAACCACTTTGGTTCTCAAATACAGTAGCAGAAAAGGTCAGAGCCAAAAGGCTGGCCTTCAGGAAATATAAGGGAACACAGCGGAATGAAGATAGGGAGGCATACCAAACTGCCCTAAGGGAAGCAGGTAAGGCAGTAAGGCAGGCAAAGTCCCAAACTGAGGAAACACTAGCACGAACAGTAAAAGAAGGTGACAAGACTTTCTATAGATACATTAGTGAAAGGAGAAAGTCCAGAGGGGGTATTGCTAAGCTTAATGGAGAAAAGGGAGCATGTGAGGAGGAGGACCCTGTAAAGGCATCTATTCTAAATAGATAGTTTTGCTCAGTATTTACTGAAGAGACGGTAGGGCAGGGCCTACAGCTCAGCATCATGGACATAGGGGGGAGGGAGGTGAGCACTACTCCCTTCACAAAAGAAAGGGTCCTACAAGAGCTTGCTAAGCTCAGGGTGGATAAGGCAATGGGACCTGATGGCATACATCCCAGGGTACTTAAGGAGCTAAAGGAGGAACTAGCAGAGCCATTAGCAGAATTGTTTAGTGAGTCTCTGAGCACAGGAGAGGTCCCAGAAGACTGGAGAAGGGCTCATGTGATCCCGCCCACAAGAGTGGTAGCAGGGAGGAGGCGGGAACTACAGACCGGTCAGTCTTACCTCAGTAGTGGGCAAGATTATGGAGGCACTCCTTAAGGAAAGGATAGTGCAACACCTGGAATCCATAGAGGCACAGGATCCAAGACAGCATGGGTTTACAAAAGGAAGGTCCTGTTAAACTAATCTCATAGATTTCTTTGACTGGGTAACCAGTGGTGGACCAAGGGGAGCAGTTGATGTCTACTACCTATGACTTCAGCAAAGCTTTTGACACTGTTCCACATAGAAGATTGATAAATAAGCTGGGTAGGCTCGGGTGGGCAGAAGTTGGTCAACTGAGTGGCAAACTGGTTGACGGGCAGAAAACAGAGAGTGGTGGTAAATGGTATACAGTCAGAAGAGATGCAAGTCACAAGTGGGGTACCTCAGGGATCAGTCCTGGGGCCAGTCCTCTTCAACATCTTCATTAGTGACCTTGCAGATGGACTAGAGGGTAAGCTTGTCTGTTTGCAGATGACACCAAGATCTGCAACAGAGTAGATGATCCAGATGGGTGGGCAGAATGAGAAGAGATCTGGATAAACTAGCAGAATGGTCAGAAGAGTGGCAACTGGGATTTAATGCAAAGAAGTGCAAAATCATGCACATAGGGAAGAGAAACCTGAAGCCACCTATAGGCTGGGAGGGAGTTGCTAGCAGTCACAAAGGAAGAAAGAGACTTGGGCATCATCATCACTGATGACCTAAAATCATCCAAGCAGACCTCTAAAGCAGTAGGTAAGGCTAGGGGTGTTAGGGTGTATTAGTAGGGGTATCACAAAGTCGGAAGAGGAGGTAATAATCCCTCTGTACAAGACACTGGTTAGGCCCCATCTGGAGTACTGCGCAGTATTGGAGGCCACACCTTCACAAGGACATTAACCAAATTGAGGCAGTCCAGAGAAGGGCAACCAAAATGGTGCAGGGACTGCATCAGAAGACATATGAGGACAGATTAACGGAGCTCAATATGTATACCCTTGAACAAAGGAGGGAGAGAGGTGATATGATCGAGGCATTCAAACACCTTAAGGGCATAAACAAGGTGAAAGAGTCTAACATGTTTAAATATAAGAAAAATAGCAGGACAAGAGGACACAGCATGAGATTAGAGGGAGGCCGATTAAGGGGAATGTGAGGAAATTCTTTCACAGAAAGGGTGGTGGATGCATGGAATGGCTTACCACAAGAAGTGGTGGCTATGAATACAGTGCAGGGCTTCAAACAGGCATGGGATAGGCATAAGGGAGCAATACAAATGACTATGAATAGATAGGCCACTGACAGAGCAAAGGCCGATGGCACATTTATAAGGTAGAAAAAGAAATGGGCAGACTGGATGGGCCTTGCGGTCCTTATCTGCCGTCAACTTATGTTTCTATGTTTCTATGTAAAGGATGAGGTCACAATTTCTGATGCCCAGTGCCATTCTTGCCAAGGACTGACCCTCCAATCTCTCTTATTTTCGCTATTGTATTAAGGAAAAAAATTGGACATTAAAACAGAATATTTTTGAAAGTGCTTCTGACAGCTTGCCAAATTGTGCTACTGATGCCATTTCTGTTTGAGAGTTGGGTTTCTGACAAAACGTTCATGTGTTGTGCATTGTCAGAAACCCATGTCCATGTTCCGAATGCCTCACTTTTCAAAATATCTTTGTTACCCTAGTTGCATATTCCAAAAACATTTGTTCAGTAATTAGCATATTCAGAATGCTTTTTCTGTTTCTTGTGCTAATTTACAGGGCATTGTCACCACACAGTGCCATATTAATAAGAGGTCTAATTGGCTGCAAGGGTTGTACCCGGAGATAATTAAGTAATAAGGCATGACAGGGTATGTGTTTTTTGTGGGATAATGGTACACATCGGGAAGTGAAGCCCTAGGTGAAGCAGAAGGCTTTACACACCCGAGAAGTGCCATTATTCCTCAATTACGCATTTTCTGGAATGCCTTATTACAATTATGAAATAGCTTCCCTGATTGTTTTATTTCAGGACTAAGTAATGAGGTTCAGAAAACTAAGCATTTTTGACATGTGCTGATGTGCTGTTGTGCTGGGAATATCATGATCATGTGACTGGATTCCACCAATCACAGTACAGTATTTATCTTACCCATTTTATAATAGTACTTCACTTCTGGTGGAGCATGGAACTGGTAAACTGTGTGTCTGAGCATTGAGGAGCACAAAGATGCTGATGTACAGACTCTTGCATGGCTGTGTCCAGCAGTGATGTCAACCATGGTTGAGGGGGCCATGGTCTGGAATGCCATACAAGTGGCTTTTGATTGGGGGATGATTGTCAGATAACTGAAAGATGAAACATCACAGTTAAGTGTCATCAAGTTTATTTTTGAATTGAGGGCAATCCATTGAGTTCGCTACTTCTTCAGGAAGAAGATGCCAAGCTTTAGCAGCCCTGATTGTGAAGAAGTGGTCCCTTCTACTTGAATTAGGCTTGGGAATAGATAAGTGCTCGTTGTGGCTTCTAAGATTTAGATTTGTTATTGCATACTTGAATTCACATTGCTCTGCCAAATCATTGCTGTTAGTATTTTATAAAGTTGCAGCAAAGCTCCTCTTATTCTTTTGTCAGTTAGTCTAACCAAGACATTTTTTCCTGGCCTCTGTTTGTAAGACAGGTGCCTTAAATTTTAATCAGTTTAGTTGTTCTGTGCTCTACTGATTCCTGCAATTTTGCATCTTGGGCATGATAAGGACTCCAAAATGTCCTTGGGTTGCTGGGGGCTTTGGGTTCATTAGCCCCCCACCCCCACCGCCGCTTTATAAGTAGTGACTTAAATAAGTGCTCTACAAATGTGCTCATGGATCTCACGTTACAGTCCAGGAAACCTGGTGAGTGTTGGAAACACTGAAAGATTATTTTATAAAAGACAGTTAAAAGACCTGACAAGATGACTTCCCTCGACCCTGATGTCCTGGCGAATTACCGTCCAATCTCCAGCCTACCTTTTTGGGGTAAGGATATTGAGAAGTTAGTGGCACATCAGCTTGAAGATCGCCTGGTGTCCTCTGACATCTAGAGCCATTTCACTCTGGTTTTTGGGCTAGACATAGTACAGAAACAGCTCTAGTGACAGCGCATAATGATCTGCTCAGGGCTAGAGATAGAGGAGACAGGTCAGTTCTTGTTGTCCTTGATCTCTCATCAGCATTTGACACTGTGGACCACGTTGTGCTTCTTGATCGGCTCTGCGAGTTTTGTGGACTCACTGGTACTGTTATCAGGTGGTTTGAGTCCTATGTCTCAAATGGGGTGCAGCGGGCAGTGATGGGGAATTTCTCCTCCCCAATACCCCTGTCTTGTGGAGTACCACAGTGCTCGATCTTGTCACAGATACTGTTCACAGTGTACATGCTGCCCCTGGACGAGCTCATTCGACAGTACAGCGTGGAGTTTCACTGTTATGCAGATGATACCCAGTTGTACTTGTACTTGTATTTTGCCCCCGGAGCATCAGGAGCTGTTGATGTGCTTAATAACTGTCTGGCTAAAATCAGTGACTGGATGGGTTCCAGCTGGCTGAGACTTAACTCAGCCAAGATGGAGGCACTGGTGATCGAGCCTGTTTGCGGACGTGATGGGTTGCCGCCTGGGGCTGATTCAGGGCTTTTCCTGGGTTCTGCTTCATTGGTGGCTTCCCCGAGGGTGCGAAATCTGGGCATGATCCTTGATGACAGATTGACTTTTGAAGATCAGGTGTCATCTGTTGTCAGTAGTGATTTTTACCATCCGCAGAAAATTGCCTGGATTAAGCCCCTGGTTCCGTCCGAGGACATGCAGACGCTAGTGCATGCCTTTGTGACCTCCAGGCTTGACTACTGCAACTCTCTGTACTTTGGGGTCATGGAAGGGACCCTCTGCAGACTTCAGCTAGTGCAGAATGCAGCGGCTCGGTTACTGATGGGCCTTCCGAGGTCCAGTCATGTGACCCCGGTCCTGTGGGCTCTGCACTGGCTTCCACTCAGGTGGAGGGTCATTTTTAAAGGTGGGTCTTCTCACCTTTAAGGCCCTATACGGACTGGGTCCTGGCTACCTGTTGGAGCTCCTGACACCTGTGTCTTCCGCTCGCTCCCTCCGCTCCTCTTCGAGGGGCCTCCTGGGCATTCTCAGGGTTTGGCTCAAAACTTCAGGAGATCGTGCATTCAGCATCTCTGTGCCGACCCTGTGGAATTTGTTACCACCTTTCGTCCGGGAGGCCTCCTCGGTCGAGGCGTTTAAGTGGAAGCTGAAGGCCCATCTTTTTGTCCTGGCCTCTCCATATCTCTGAGTTCATTCTGTGCTGGTCCCTTGCTGTGATAGGCTGATAGCCTTTTTAATCCATTGTAATTTTAATGTCTTATATTAGTATTTATGTACTATTATCGTTTTATGTTTTAAGCTGTTTTTCACTATATTCTGTTATAAGTTTTGTTAGGCACCCAGAGCCTCCAGGATTGGGTGCCCTACAAATAAAGTTGCCTTGCCTTGCCTTCTCTCCCATTTGCTGTTTTCACACGGCTGTCACTAAAAATTTTAGGAGTCTAATACTGTTCTCCTGAAAGTATATCCAGGAATGCAAGTTCTAGGTTTACAGGTCTAAGGTCGGGCCGTGGCTCAGCGTTAAGAGCTACTGTCCCACATGCTGGTAACCTGTGTACTTTCCATGGATTTGGAAACGTTTACTGGGACATTCTTCCCATAGACTTGCATTGTTTATACAGGAAAGCAGAGCAATTTGGTTTCCTTAGGAAATAATGTTATCTAAAGGAAAACGCAGGGAAATCACCCTGGAGTTACTGGGGAAATGCCCAGTCAATCTGGGAACACTGCTCAGGCTTGGGAACAGACCGGAGTTGTCGGGGATCAGCGGGGGGGGGGGGTGGTTGGGGATAGAATGTCCACTGGACTGCTCTCCTCTCTTGGAGAGGGAAGGGTTCTCCACTCCACCGTTGATTGCCACCAGGTGGAAGCCTGGTGGTAGTGCAGGCATGAGAATGAGCATGGGGAGGGCTGCCCGTTTGACTTGTCTTGTGTGTGCCTCCACATGGCCCATGTTTATGTCTGTGCCACAGCATGGGGCAAGGACCTGGGGAGAATATGAGACCATGAGAAAATCAGTTGAGTGGGCTTACTGAAGCCTTACCTGCCAACCTCCGACCCCTGCTGCCACCCAAAGACGCAGAGCCTGATATATGAATGACAGTCTCGGGGCGGCCCTCCCCCCTCCTGGCCCAGACACATGTGGGGGTGGGGCAGTCCATGGAGGATTACATGGGTTCAGGTAGGTCCTCTGGAGGGGGTGGTTGCTGATCAGAGGAAGCTGGGCCATGGCTGAGAGCTACCTGCTCAGGCTGAGGAGGATATAAATCTCTGAGGGAAGTTCACAGGGCTGTTGCCTGATGGTCCAGTGGGTAGTGTGTTGCACTCCCATACCGAGGACTTGGGTTTGGGAGCTGGCTTAGACTGCCGATGGGGCTAGGATGCTGTTGCCTTGTGGCAGCATCCCATCTGGGGAGGAATGGCAGTGTGGTGCTGTAGTGACCTCTGTGGTGGGCACTTCCTGGTGCTGGGCTGATCTGGGGGGACTAAGGGGAGAAACCCAGAAAAAAAAGTAAGTGTGGTGTGCACCAGGCCATCTCAGTGGTGGTGGTTACTGGTACCTTTGGACCCATGTCTGTGTTAATGTCCACTGGCTTAGACAGTACGGGGAGTGGCAGACAGGGCTGTGTGGCTACTGTCAAAAAGACCTGAAGTGGGTGGCTTGGGGGGGAGGGGGAACCAAACTGCTATAAAGGAAAAACATTTTAGCTATGCTAACTGAGTAAGGTACAGTGTTTGTATTGGTACTAGTAATGTGGGGGGCAGTTTGGCCATTTGCTTAAAACATTGGGGGTCAGCCCAGAAATCTTTGGGTCAGAAGTGTGCTGGAATATCTTTTTACTACATCACCCAGCATCTTTTCTGCTAATGATATAGGTGCAAACCCTTTTTTTTTTTGTTATTCTTTTTCTGACCCCAAGAATCTTCTAATATTATTATTTCTTGCAGTGCTCCTTTAAGCCCGCACTGCCCCGGAGCCAAATGGAAAGCTATGCTAATGATGGAATCTTTAGCTCATGCATTCATTTCAAAAACTGGCCAGTGTAACTGCCTACATTCTGACCTCAGATTTCTTCTCTCCGCGGCAAAGTTTAGACGCCCTGGAGATCTCTCTATCAAGAGTGATTCCTGAAGTGCATTGAACAAAAAAAAAAAAACTGAAGTATTTGTGTTTTAACTTTTCATTTACTGCCTAGTGTTATTGTTGTTTTAGTTTTTTACCTCGTAGTTTAAATTTAGCACAATTTTTCCGGTTCCTTGCGGTTCCTGTGAACCGAGAGGCAACCGATTCTTTTCTCTCTTGAATCGGAACCTTTTTTTTTTTTTAAAGGGTTCCGATTTATATATTTCTGTGTTTTCTGTAAAATGTATCTCTTTTTGAACTGATTTTTCTCGGTTCCATAAGCTGTTTCTTGGTTCCTGATCTGGTCGGAACTGATAGATTTGGGTTTTTCTCAGTTACTGAACCGACCGCAAAATAGTTAACATGCCTTTATTTTTGTCAGTTCCCAGTTCCTGTTTTCTTTTAAAATGTCAGATAAACCTAAAAAGAAAACAGGACCTCCTGGGTTTAAAAATAGTTTGAAGTGCTTTGAAGTGCTTGCTAAGGCAGACAAACATGATTTATGTTCGCTCTGCCTTGGGCAACAGCATTTTTCTGTTGACTGTGAGATATATAAGTCTCTCCTTGAAAAAACAATGGAAAAACATAAGGAAAGGATAAAAAGAAAATTGGAAGGGGTTCCATGGGCTCTAACCAGTCCACCCCCTCTAAGTCGTTGGCTGTTCCTTCCAGAGCCTCAAACACCACCCACAAGATGGGTGAGGGCTCTGGTAAGAGGGGCAATGAACCAGCTGACCTCCAATGCCTGCCCAAAAACTCAAGAAGACAAAACACAATGAGATCCCGGCTGAAATGCCTCAAGGGGCCCCTCAGGTGCCTGTACCTGCTCCTTTGCCTGCTGACCTAACCCGGGCTCTGGCTTTACTACAAGTGCTGCATGGCTTACTACCCCCAAAGCAGCCTGTGGCTACTCCGGTTGAAAGAAACCCTATTTTTGTACCTCTTTTACCTACTGACACAGTGAAATCTGAGGAGGATGATCAGGCAGAGGTGGGTATTGACCTTGAGGTCTCGCCAGAACAGGACTTTGGCTGTCCTCCTAGACCCACAGAGGATTTTTCCTTTGTTAGGAAGATGGTGGAAAACCCTGGATCTGCAAACTGCATAAGAGATCCAGGATGAGGAAAAAGCCCAATATTTGGAGCTTATGGGGCTAACGCCCACTAGCAGGCTTCTGCTGCCTATGCATACGTTTTTCAAGAAAGATGTCCTTGGAATTCTTAAGACTCCAAACGCTGTCACACCCACTGATAAAAAGTGTGCTAAAAAATACCAACTTGAGAGGTCAGGGGCTGAGTTTTTATTCACTCACTCTGACCATCAATGGATTGTACAGCAGACTGCCTGTGGAAAGGCAAAAAACTCCCTTGTCCTCTCACCCCCTTGAGAAGGACTCGAGAAGGACAGATAGCATGGCTTGAAAAGGGTACCTTTCAGCTTCTGTGGCAGTTCACCAAGCCAGCTACCAAGCCTATGCAGCCCTATACCAGAAGGCTCTTTGGCAGTCCATTTTGGATAATGCAGAGGCTAACCCCTCCCTAATGGTTTCGTAGTTATTGGACACTGCAAAACTGGGCTTGAGGGCTTCCAAGTACCAGTTCCAAATGTCAGCTGATACGAATGACAAAGCTGCTCGATGAATGGCAGGTACTATAGCCTTGAGAAGATTTGCTTGGCTGAGAGCTACTAATCTCACCCAGAACACCCAGAGTAAGGCAATGGATTTCCCAGTCGAGGTTCACTCACTCTTTGGTGCCCAGACTGAGGCGTATGTGAAGAAAGCAGATGAGTATAAGGCTACTTTCCACAGTAATTCTACCAAGGACAGAGGTTCTCCTGCCACTTCAACATATGGAAGAGGAGGCAGGGGTAGGTCCTCTTTTAAGAGGCTCTTGTTTCAAGTGCAGGCTGTGCCCCAACAGCAGTACCAGTTGCAGCAGGGTGGTTTTTATAGAGTCAGAGGCAGAAGGGATTCCAGGTGAGGATCCCAATCTGCACAACCCCAGCAACGAACAAAACAAATCCCCTGACTTTTCCCTCCAGGCTGCCTCTCCATCTCCTGTAGGGGGCAGACTGACCCATTATTTTCAGAAATGGTTGAAAATTACCACAGACAAGTGGGTTCTGGAAGTAGTGAGTCAGGGCCAGTCCCTCTCCTTCAAATTCCTTCCTCCTCCAAGATCAAGACAGTTCACAGCAGTTCCTTGCACAGAAAGAAAACTGCTGAAACAGGAGGTTCAGGCCTTACTTTTAGCAAGAGCAGTAGAGCCTGTCTTCTCCCCCCCACCAGTCAAAAAGGGCAGGGGTTTTATTCAAGATATTTCCTAACAACAAAAAAGAATGGGGAGTGGCAGCCTATACTAGACCTTGGACTGCTAAACAGGTACCTGGTAAAACCCAGGTTCAAGATGGTCACATTGGCTATGATTCTGCCAACTCCACAAAAAGGAGACTGGCTAGCCTCCTCAGACCTAAAGGACGCATATTTCCATATTCCCATAAGGGAGTCGCACAGAAAATATCTGAGATTCAGACTTCCCTCATGCCATTATCAGTTCTCAACACTTCCCTTCGGGCTCATCTCTGCACCAAGGGTCTTTACCAAGTGCATGGCAGTAGTGGTGACACACCTAAGAAGATTAGGTGTTTCAGTTTTTTCCTATCTGGACGATTGGCTAATTGTGGGAAACATCTCACCAGCAGGTAAATGAGCACCTTCAGGTGACCCAGGACCTGTTGCACTCCATGGGATTCCTTCTCAGCATCAAAAAGTCAGTCCTGACCCCTATGCAGGTACTGCAGTTTATAGGTGCAGAACTAAACACCATACTGGGAAGGGCTTTCCTCCCTCAGGATAGGGAAGAAAGCATTTGGCTTTTGGCAAGCTTGTTTGTCCTGGGCAAGGCTAAGCCAGCAAGACAGTTTCTACAACAGTTGGGGCACATGGCTTCAGCAACAAGTACAGTCATAGGTGCCAGGTTTCAGTTGAGAGATGTCCAGTTCCACCTCAGGGCACACTGGTGCCAAAGGTGGGACACTCTATCAAAACCCATACCAGTAATGAGGGTGTTACTACAGGCACTCCAATGGTGGATAGAGCTGGAAAACTTGAGAGAAGGGGTTCTATTCTTGCAGGAGCCCTCTTCATTGGTTCTCACAACAGATGCTTCCTTGTTGGGGTGGGGTGCTCACTTGGGGGAGCACACCACTCATGGCACTTGGAAGAGTGCAGATTTCCTCCGGCATATAAACCTGCTAGAGCTAAGAGCTGTTTACCTGGCCCTTCAGGCTTTCTCACATCTAATACAGGGAAAGGTGGTACAAGTCAGAACAGACAATACCACAACTATGTATTAGATCAACAAACAGGAAGGAACAAGGTCTACCCCACTTTGTACAGGGGCAATGAAGATATGGAGCCTTGCTTACTCTCTAAACGTCTCCCTATAGTTGATCGATCTGCCTGGCAAGGACAACACTCTGGCAAATGCCTAGAGCAGGATAAACCAGGCCCATCACAAATGGACACTGAACAAGCAAGTGGTGAACGTCCTGTTCAGGAGGTGGGGCACTCCAGAGATAGACATTTTTGCATCCCATCAAAACCACCACCTGCCCCTGTATTGTTGCAGGGCCCCTGCCAAGGGAACAGTACCCCTGGATGTCCTGATTCTGGATTGGACAGGGAGGTATCTTTATGTCTTCTCCCTTTCCCTTGATTCTCAGGGTGCTCATCAAGCTCAGATCATAGCCAGCTTCAGTGATCCTTGTAGCCCCAGACTGGGCCAGACAGCCTTGGTACCCCCTCCTGCTTTCTGTGTCAGTGGCCAAACTGATTCACCTCCCACAAAGGTACAACCTGCTGACCTCCTTTCAAGGGAGGGTCATGTACCTCAATCTCAGGTCTCTCAGACTCAAGCCATGGCTCTTGAGGACTGAGTATACGCAGGTTGGCAACTCTCCTGAAGGGGTCCTGGAGGTCCTCAGAGGGTATAGGAAACCTACTAAAAAAACTTTGCCTTAAAAATGGAAAATGTTCTCTATATGGTGTAAGGATAAGGGTGTAGCCCCAGCTCAAGGTGGCATACCAACCTTGCAGGACTATTTGACTCATCTGCATTCCCAAGGTCTGCAGTATTCAGCCGTGAAAGTGCACCTGGCTTCGGTATCGGCATACATTTCAGCTGGAAAGGACACCTCCTTAGCATCAAATCCTATCTTCAGCAGGTTCTTTATGGAATTGTCTCACCTGTTTCCCCCTCACAGGGAATAAGTGCCACCTTAGGACCTGAACATTTGCATTGCTCAGCTTATGCTTCCTCCCTTTGAGCCCATGGCCTCTGCAGATCGCAAGTTTGTTGCTTGGAAGGTAATCTTTTTGGTGGCAGTTACTTCTGCCAGGAGGGTAAGTGAGCTCCAGGCCCTCTGTGTGGAAAAGGAATATGTTTCCTTCCACAGGGACAAGGTAGTGTTGAGAACTAATAAGAAGTTCCTCCCCAGAGTGGTCTCGGACTTCCACTTGAACCAGTCTATTACCTTGCCAGTTTTCTTCACTGAGCACGCTAGTTCAGGGGAGCGTAGACTTCACAGCCTTAATGTAAAAAGGGCTTTAAGTTACTACATAACTCATATCAGGGACCATAGGCAGGACAGACAACAGCTGTTCCTCACCTATGGAGAGGTAGGTAAGAGGACACCTACCTCAAAAAGAACTATCTCTCGATGGATAGTTCAGTGTATCCAGTTTTGCTACTCAAAAGCAGGTAGGGTTCTCCCTGTAGGGCTTAGTGACCATTCTACAAGGAGCACAGCTGCCACTGTTGCAGCTACCCGAGAGGTGCCTTTGGTGGAAATCTGTAAAGCAGCTACCTGGAGGTCAGTCCACACCTTCACTAAGCATTATAGCCTGTACATCCAGTCCAGGAGTGATGTCAGGTTTGGCACAGCAGTTCTGCAGAGTCTTTTTCCTAAGTAGGTTCTTTACCCATCTCCGTAAGGTACTGCTGCATAGTCTGCAGGAAGTAATAATATTAGTGGATTTCTGGGGTTACAAGAAAAAATTACTCACCTGTAGTAATCTTATTTCTTCCACTAATATTATTACTTTCCCACCCTGCCTCACCTGGCAAAATCAGTTTAAAAAAAAAAAAAACCTCTCCAGTGCTGATTATGTGAATACTTAGAAACATAGAAACATAGAGGTTGACAGCAGATAAGGACCACAAGGCTCATCCAGTGTGCCCATTTCTTTTTCTACCTTATGAATGTGCCATAGCCTTTTGCTCTGACAATGGCCTATCTATTCATACTCGTCTGTATTGCTCCCTTATGCCTATCCCATGCCTGTTTGAAGCCCTGCACTGTATTCATATCCACCACTTCCTGAGGTAGGCTGTTCCTTGCATCCACCACCCTTTCTGTGAAAAAGAACTTTCTCACATTACCCCTTAATCGGCCTCCCTCTAATCTCATGCTGTGTCCTCTTCTCCTGCTATTTTGCTTATATTGAAACATGTTAGACTCTTTCACCTTGTTAGTGCCCTTAAGGTGTTTGAATGTTTCAGTAATATCACCTCTCTCCCTCCTTTGCTCTAGGGTATACATATTGAGTTCAGTTAATTTGTCCTCACATGTTTTCTGATGCAGTCCCTGCACCATTTTGGTTGCCCTTCTCTGGACTGCCTCAATTTGGTTAATGTCCTTGTGAAGGTGTGGCCTCCAGTACTGCACGCAGTACTCCAGATGGGGCCTAACCAGTGTCTTGTAAAGAGGGATTATTACCTCCCTCATACGACTTGTGATACCCCTTCTAATACACCCCAACATCCCTCTAGCCTTACCTACTGCTTTAGAGGTCTGCTTGGATGATTTCAGGTCATCGGCGATGATGACGCCCAAGTCTCTTTCTTCCCTTGTGACTGCCAGCAACTCCCCTCCCAGCCTATAGGTGGCTTCAGGGTTTCTCTTCCCTATGTACATGATCTTGCACTTTGTTGCGTTAAACCCCAGTTGCCACTCCGACGACCATTTTGCTAGTTTATCCAGATCTCTTCTCATTCTACCCGCACCATCTGGATCATCTACTCTGTTGTAGATCTTGGTGTCATCTGCAAACAGACAAACCTTACCCTCCAGTCCATCTGCAATGTCACTGATGAAAATATTGAAGAGGACGGGCCCCAGGACTGATCCCTGAGGTACCCCACTTGTGACTTGCATCTCTTCTGACTGTATACTGTTTATCACCACTCTCTGTTTTCTGCCCGTCAACCAGTTTTCCACCCAGTTGACCAAGGTCTGACCCACCCTGAGCCTACCCAGCTTATTAATCGATCTTCTATGTGGAACAGTATCAAAAGCTTTGCTGAAGTCAAGGTAAGCAACATCAACTGCTCCCCCTTGGTCCACCACTCTGGTTACCCAGTCAAAGAAATATATGAGATTAGTTTGACAGGACCTTCCTTTTGTAAACCCATGCTGTCTTGGAGTGGTATGCCATTTGCTGGCACTTGTTAGTAATGCTTTATAGCTTAGTAGGTCTTTTTTCCTTGGGTGAATCTGACATTCAATAAAGGGAAATTTTTCTTTTTTTTTTTTTTTTCCCCTGTGATTTAATGTTTACTAGTTGTCCCAGTTGAGGCCTTTTTTCTATTTTCTATTCTAATTAGATGTTAGTATGGCCTCTTTGTAAGCTCATAAGAAAATCTGAGGTTAGAATGTAGGCAGTTACACTGGTCAGTTTTTGAATTGAATGCATGAGCTAAAGATTTCATCATTAGCATAGTAATCATTTGGGGGAAAACCTGCCACTGGGTTGGATGCAGTGCATGCACTTCCAGTCTATTCAGATGCAGGGTACTATACTTCAGAATGTGGCAGGGAGGTGGTTTTGGAATGCAGCAGTGGACATGGATTTGAAATGTCAGCAGTGTGCATCATTTCAGATTAAACAAGCATTAGTCAATGCAAACGTTCGTCGTGTGCACTGGTATCATTGGGGGGGTCTGTAAATTTCATTTTTAAATTTTTTTTTTTTTTTTCACTAGGAGAGACACACTAAGCTGAAAGCTTGTTTACAGGTGTGACCTGGGAGCACAAGAAAGTTAAGTGGCTTTCTCAGGGTCACACCTTTAGTGAAGTTGTTTGTGAGGTGGGGTCCCAAAAAATATATGTTGAAAATTTGGGGCAAAAATATTTAAAAATGGGCAAGTTATGCCACTAAGCTGAAACCCCTTTTGAAATACATTAAAGTGCTTACCTCAGTTTGCAGTTGGGCTTTGAAGAGCAAAGACGCGCCTGCAGTCCCAGGCAGATTACAGCGACGGACCTCCGGTGGGTAAGTGTGGGGTATGTGGGGTGTGGAGTGGTGGGTCCTGACTGGGAGAGTAGGAGGTTGGGTAACGACGGAATGGAAAAAGATGGACATTTTCCTTTTTTGCAGGGGGAAAAAACGATGAGGGACAGTTTTCGTTTTTTCAGGGAGTTTGCTGAACAGATGAAGATACTAGGGGATTTGGCACCCCCAGTGTCTGTATACTGTTGGGGGGGGGATTACACAGCAGACAACAATGGACAGACAGATGACACTGGGGCATTGGGCACACCGTGTCTGCATACTGTTTGGGGGGTTTAACAGCACACAACAATGGGCAGACAGATGAGGACACTGGGGGATTGGGACTTCAGTATCTGTATACTGTTTAGGGAAAGGGGGTTACACAGCGAACAATGATAGACGTTTTTCTTTTTTTGGGGGGGAATAAAAAAACAAACATTTGTCAGTGTCGAACATTTGATGTATTGAAAGATGTCTACCTCTGCACCTTATTTATGCCCTAAAGGTACTTGAATGTATCTGTCATGTTCCCCCACTCCCTCCTTTTCTCCAGTAAGTACATAATGAGGTCCTTTTAATCGCTCTTGATATGTTCTGTGTTGCAAACCATGTACCATCTTGGTTGCCTTTCTGTAGGCTGCCTCCACCCTGTCAATGGCCTTGCACATTTGCATCTTCCAGATTTGCACACAGTACTGTAGGTGAGGCCTCACTAGTGCATTATACAATGGCATCACCACCTCATGCCTTTTGCTAGTGGTACCTCTTCCTATGCACCCCAGCATGCCACTGGCTATCCTTGCAACAAGTGTGCTCTGCTTTGACACCTTTTGGTCATCAGAACTGATAACTCCTAGGTCCAGGGCTAGAAATAATTTTCTGGGGATGCCTGTCCGAGGGACAGGTGGTGTGTAATTTTTGCCTGTCCGACAAAAGTTTTACCTGTCCACACTGTAATGAGGTGAATTTTGAGAATATATAACAGAACATGGACTGGAAAGAGGAAAAAAATGTTGCTTTTGGGGTTATTTTCCAAATGTCTTAACCGTCTTGTCTCATAGTACTTACTGTTTTGAACAGCCCACTGGCCTTTTGTCAGTTTTATCAATTTTTTTTTTATTCTGAATCTGTCCCCCACTCCTCTCCACACTCCACATTCCACATATATGCAAAACACAAGTGCACAACACACAATCCTGTACAGAGCAGCTGTTTTGTTTTAATACAGGCTTGCTTACAAGGCTATCTGCAAATGCATTCAACAATTCCAGGCAGAGGGCTTTGTACAGTCTGAGCTTAGAGATTCAGTTCCCCTCCTCTCCCTTTCAGGGCTCAGTTTCTTGCCAAGTTACTTTTTTATTCAGTCCCCTTCCACTTGCAGACCTGTGAGGCAGTTACGTAAGCATTAATCACCGCCAGCTGAGGCTCTACGGTGGATTAATGCCCGCTGGGGAAGAGCCTAGCGGGCATTAATCACTGTAGAGCCCAAGCAGAAGGTGATTAATGCGCTTGTAACATAGGCTCGGCGCGCGACGCAGAGCCTATGTTACCGGCATCACCTCCGGCGGGAGGACCCTGTCAGCTGTCGGATGAGGATTTCTCTGTGTTGCAGCACTCCTGTAACAGGGACAACAGCTCGTGTCATTCTGCGCACAGGTGCCTCGCTGCCGAACTGCTGTGCGACCCACGTCGTCCCTGCATCCCAAATGCACTCTTCAGTGGAGCAACTCACAGTTTCCCCTTCCACAGTCCGCGGCTGCCTACTTTAACCTGCAACTGTTATAGAAACTGAGAAACACTTTCATTTTCTAGACGCGGAGACGGCCATGACCGTCTAGTGCTGATTGGCTCCATGCGCGAGCCCGGTGGGTTACAATGCGGTGCGGTTTGCTCAGAAGACTGTCACTCTGAAAAGGCTTGCTAGATTTGGTGGAGAGGGTGCCTGCGGACTGGTAGGTGTTTGCGAGTGCTGGGTGCGGCGGAGTAAATGGCTGGGAGGTATGACGAGCACGGGCATGGCGGTATCTGTAAATGAGCTCCCACAAAGGAGCTGGTCACTGTAAACCAAACTGACTGCCAGCAGCCGCGAGGAGGGTGCAGGGTTCTGTCTGAGAGGGATGCTGCTGACAGCCCAAAGTGAGCTGCTCACCCAGGAAGGATTTCAGTTCAGCACTTCAGGAGAAATCTGCGTTGTAGAAGGGAGGGAAGACCAGGAGGAAGAACTGCAGCCCTTCTGTCATCTGCAATGTGTCTTTTGGAGGCAGGAGAGCAAGTGAACATTAGAGTAAGACATCCACCATGTTAGCGCCGCCACTGGGGCTGTGAGGTGGTGCCTCAGCGGGCTGCTACTCTCGGCAGCCTCCATGGCCACAGCTGGTACTGACCGAGTGGGCGTTATGTCTGGCTTAATACCCGCTCGGTTTCAGTCAGCTGTACCCATTCAGCCAATCCTCGTGCTCATTTCCAGAGCCTCAGTGAGAGCCGTGTTACAAATATATATATTTGTCTAGGATTTAGGATGGATTGGGTATGCTAAGGCTTTCTGCCCCCAAAAAACTATGGAGAGGTCTGTGACTGCTACACAAAGGAAACCTTTAAATGTATTCACTCTTCCTCCTCTTTCCTTGAAAGTGCTTGCTTTCCTTTGTCTATTTGTTTTTTATTTAGTAGTCTCTCCCTTCCCATGCAAACCACCTTCACAAGTAGCAATCAAGCCTAAGGCAACCCTTCCTTAACCTTTATTTTTCTCTACATTAAAGAGCTCCGAGAGTAGCCTGCCACAGTCAGTCCTTGTTTATATTTAATTTACTTCGTTTTTTTTATTGTCCACAAACAGCCTTTTAAAATAGGCTTCCAATATTTTCCAGGGAGAGGCTTTCTATTTTCTAATCTGCACACACAGAGACAGTGGAGAGGGATGTTTCCTTAGTATTTTAAACACAGTGACTGCCTTCTCTCCCAGCTATGTGCAGATCCTACAAACACCACAGAGCCACGTGCTGTGCTTGCTGCCTGTTTTTCTTTTTTTAAACAGAAACCCAGAAAAGTGCTATTTTTATTTTCTTGTATTTACATGAATTGTGGCTTCAGTTCTGAATACATTTCTGTGATGAGGTCCAGTCTCAAGACTGTCATCCCATTCCTCTCCCCACTATCCTCCTCATTTAGGTCCAAGACTGCAGCCCTTAATTCCCCTCAGACCAGTCCTATTTAAGTTAAATTTTCCCCCAAAATATGCAAAACCAGAGCCCTGAAAAGGGCTGCTGTATGAAAGGGTGAATAATTTTTTTTTCCCCACAGGAACGCAAGAAACAGTGCAAAGCTGCCGATGAGGAACTCGCTCTCAGATTTCCTCACATGGCAAGTGTCAGAAAATGTGGAGGCGCGAGTTATGACGGCAACCATGCTTCACTAACGATCTGAGCATGCGCGTGCCGTATTGTACCTGTCAACTGTGACTTTTCCCACTGGCTGCCACTTCAGAATCCTGCAGAGGTATATAGCACCAGCAGTCACAAAACCCACTGTGGCAGTGACGGGCAGAACAGGTGGAGCTGCAGTTTCAGGCGGGTGGAGCTACTCGGGCGGGCAGAGCTACTCATGGCATCCTTGGCTGCCGGCATGGTTTCTGATGGGTCCTAGTGCGCGAGTAAATACTTTAATCGGGGAAAGTGTGCGCAAATGCCGCCTGTCCAAGGGACAGGTGAACTTCAGAAAACAGCTGTCCCAATTGAAAACTGGCTGTCCGGGACGGGTGGACAGCCAGTTATTTCGAGCCCTGCTTAGGTCCCTTTCTTCCTTGGTGATCATCAGCACCTGCACCCCATCCTGTAACTCTCCACAGGTTTCCCTCTTCTCGGGTGCATTATTTGGGCTTCTTTGCATTGAACCTCAGTTGCCACTCCTCAGGCCATTTTTTAAGACTCTCCATGTCCCTGCTTATTTTCTCCACCCCTTCTGGAGTATTCACTCTGTTACAGATATTGGAGTCATCTGCAAACAGGTAGACAGATCTTTGCTTCTAGCCATTCTGCAATGTCTGTAATGAAGACATTAGACAGGACTGGTCCAGGACTTATCCCTGAGGTACCCCACTGTCCACCCCCCTCTCCCCAGCTTGGATCCCATTACCACCTCCCTCTGCGTCCTGTCCATCAGCCAGTTTCTAACCCAGTTTATCAGCTTGTTCACCATTGCCAGGCTACTCTTCACCATTGCCAGGCTACTCATCTTGTTAATCAGTCTTCTGTATTGGGCTTTGCTGAAATCAAGGTAATGTAGGTGACATCAAATGTCCCTCCCTGATTTACTTTCTTAATGAGGCATTAAGGTTTCCAACCCCAGTGCCCCACCCCTACTCTGCAGAGACTGACAGGCATTGCGGGTGTCCCTTTGGGTCATTGGCTGTAATGCTCACGCCATTCCACCTCACCCTGCAGATACTGACGGGCATCTTGGTGTGCTTTGAGGTCTTCGGCCCTCACTCACGCCGTTCCATAATGAAATAAGTTGAGATGGGTGCAGTTTAGGAGAATGGGGTGAACATTTGGGCCAGAGACTCCAAGGCGCACCCCAATGCCTTTCACTGGCTGCAGGGTGAGGTGGAATGGTGTGACATTATGGCCGACAACCCCAAGACACACACCCGACACCTGTCAGTCTCTACATGGTGGGGGGGGGGGGCGTTACAGTTGGAAACCCTAATGTCCCAGATATTTGTTGGTATTTTCACATCAGATTTTCAACATGACGGTTTTGGGTCACCGCCTCATGAACAGTGGCAATATCATTTTGTTACACAATCCCAAAAGGTAATTTTGCACAGTGACAGCGTTATTCTGTGCTATAGGGCTAAAACACATTTTGGTCAGGATGTGAAAAATGACAGTTGTACTGTTCATGAGGAGGTGTGAAAAAATGAGAAATTGGCAAAGATGCGAACGTGCATAGAAACTGTGCAACGCACGATGTAATGCGGTCATTTTGTTGTCATTTTTTTCTCCAGATATTCAACATGGTCTTTTTGGGACCTACACTCATGAAGAGTGGCCTTGTGATTTTGTTACTCCATCCTGAAAGTGGGTTTTGCACAGCGACTGCGCCATTCTGCGCAACTGGTGCGATAACACATATCAGGCAGGATGTGAAAAATGACAGCTGTACTGTTCATAAGGAGGTGTGAAGTAATGGCAATGTTGAAAATCTGGAGTGAAAACATTAAAACTGGCAAAAGTTAGGGCGTGCGTAGAAAATGCGCAACACACACTCAACGCAGTCATTTTTTGGAATTTTTTCACCAGATTTGCAACATGGGCTTTTTGGGACCCCACCTCGTGACCAGTAGCACTGTTGTTTCATTAATCGGTCCCGAAAGATGATTCCGCAGAGCGACCGAGAATCACCTTTTGGGACTGAGTACAGAAATGACAGCGACAGTGTTCAGGAGGTGGGGTCCTAAGAACTCCATGTTTAAAATTTTGGGCCCAATTTCCTAAAAATGGTTGAGATATCAACCTAAGTTGCCCCCCAATTGATTCACATTGTACGACTTACCTTGAAATCTTCACTTTGCCAGTTGGCTTTGAAGAGTGCAGACGTGTCCCAACCTCCGGAGGTAAGCATGGGTAAGGGGGGGTGGAGGTGTGCACAGTGGGAGGGTTGGGATGGGAGGGATGGGAGACAACGATGGACTTCCCCAGTTTATAGAAATAAGACACTGGGATGGTTTTCTTGTTTTTGTTTTTTTTTTATATAGGGAAAGGACGTGAGCATTTCTGGACACTGGGCGTGCTCCCCAGTGTCGGGGGATGGAGGGTAAAAGGAGGACAGCAGCAGTGGGAGAGAGAGGGAGGGATGTTGTGTGTGTGTGTGTGTGTGTGTGTGTGTGTGTCTGTGCGCTCGAACAGAATGTTGGTGTGGGGAGGACAGCAGCAGTGGGAGGAAGCGGGAGGGAATGATTTGCTGGCAGGGGCCTCCATCAGAATGCGGGTGTGGGGAGGATAGCAGCAGTGGGAGGAAGCGGGCAGGAGTGATTTGCTGGTGGGGGGCCTCAAACACAACATGGGTGTGGGGAGGATAGCAGCAGTGGGAGGGAGTGATTTGCTGGCGGGGGGGCTCGAACGAGAACGCAAGGAAGACTGGAGCAGTGGGCAGCCTCAGCGTGTTCACACTGTAGGCACTACGCAGTTTGAACGCGTAACCAGGAAGTCAATGTAATGCAGGGCTTTACACATCAAAGAACAGAGCCATGCCACTCTGTCCTTTGAAAAGTTAGCCAACTCCGCCCCAACAACAGAAACTGAATCATCCCCAGCCTGCCAACCCATTGGCCTGCCATTTGCTACGGAGCTGTCCATTGGGCGCACCCCCTCACACCCCTGTATAGCACCTCTCATGTAAATGAGTTGGTCTACGCATGCACGCCATGGCAAACTCAAAAATGGGTTGGGGAGATCCTTGAAGCTGATTGGCTAAGGCCACCAACCAGTCGATCCAGTATCAGACAACAGAGACGGGGAATGAGTCCCTGCCTCTGCTAGATCGGATTATGTTCCAAATCCTTGTGTCACTAGAACTTCCAGTTTGAATTTGTCGCCATGTTTTTTTTCTTTTTTTTTTTTTTTTTACTGAGTGACTGAACCCGGCCCCCCCCCACCACATGCACTACAGTCTGTGTACTGAAGTGGCACACACTAGGTTGTTTTTATTTAAATTTTCTCCTCCCCTACATTAAGAAGCAGTGGGGGGTTTTTGTTAGTATTTTTTTAACTTGTAGTGCTATCAGAGACGCCTGCTTACGAGTGCTACACACTGAGGGATGTCTTTCCTATCCCTTGCTTGCTCGTTACCTGGCTCCCACCCTACATTGTTAAAAGGAAAGCCCCAATTATGCTGAAGTCGCAGTTCTGAGCATGCTAACTTTTGCCAGCATGAAGCGATCACAAGTCAGTGCATTCCTCCAATACATTCCTCACAGGCACAAAACAGGAGGCCCCCATGTGTCGTAATACCACTTGGAGCAAGTTTTTTTTTATTATTACTGAACAGGTAATCTAAACTAAAAAAAAAAAAAAAAAAACAGTGAACGAACTAACAAACAAACTAAAAGAGAGTCTCTCACCCAGACACTACGGGTAGTTGTAGTGACTTCTAGCAGCAGCGCCCTCTGCTGGCAATTCCACCAGTGGAGGGACTGCTTTACAAAAAAAGTGCAAAGGAGATGATTTTTCTGCAGTTTTTTAAAACTTTTGTAAACATATAGATTTTTAAAAGATATACAACATATATGCCCATTTTCTAAGCACAATAATACCCTCCAGGGCGGGTGGTATGAGCTGTATCAGACCATCCAGGGGTTGCAGTGTCCCGCCTCATTGAGCATGTGGGCAGTCAGGTATATCCAGTACCACCCACCTTGTCAGGTATTATTGCTTACATACTGCACTGATGAAATTTTAGCATGTCAACATTTTGCAATACAACTGGGACTCTATTTCAGAATGCAGTGGGGATATAACATTTTGAAATGTGGGAGGAACAATTTCCAAATGTGGGAAGACACAATTTTGGAATGAGGAACATGCAGTCAGGTATGTGGTAAGGACATGCAATCTCAGAATGTGAAGGAGACGTATAGTCTTGAAATGTGTTAGCGAAACTCACTTTTGAAATGTGGTACAAACATGCAGTCTTAGAATGGGGGGGGCACATCATTTTGGAGTAAGGTACAGGTAGTCTCAGAATGTGGAGAGGATTTCAGAATGTGGGGGAGACTGTAATCTCGGAATATGGCAGGGCTGCACAGTCCTGGACTGTGGCTTAGGTATACATCTAGGAATTTGGTGGCATGGTCAATTATGTTCTGAAATTGGTGATACCTGCCATGTTCCAAAATTGTACACAAAGGCCACATTTCAGAATTGCACATAACTGCCATATTTTAAAACTGTGCATCACCGCCACAGACATTGCATGTCCCAGACACATTTTTAAATTGCACGTCCCCACCACATTCCAGAACTGTCCAATACTATATTCTACAACAGTGTCCCGCTATTAGGACATTTAAAAATCTCCTTAAATCCAGTATTCCCTTTGTAACAACCTGCACTTGTACTTAATGCTTGGAACTTCCGTCTCATGTCTATTTTGTCTGCTTGATGAAATCTTTCAAAAATTGTCTTGTAATCGTCCTTATTGTAATTAACTAGAATTGTATTGTTTTCCGCAATTATCCATTGTTGTACCTCTATTCCATGCCTTTGTAATTTGAATGTTATCTTTACTATAACTAATTCTGTGTCATCCCTGAAAAAAGGACATCCATCTCACTGGGCTTACCATTTAGCAAAATTCAATAAACAAATAAATATTCTGAAATTGTGCAACTGCCACCTTCTGACACTATACATCCCCGACCACATTTCAAAATTGCATGTCCCCCCACCCATTCTGAAATTGTGTGTCCCCACAGCATTCTGAACAGGGACAGTGCTAGATAGGGCAAAAGAGGGGAAAAATGTTCCAACCTGTGTAGAAATGGCCCACTTTCCACTTAACAGTGGGTCCAGCGCAGTGTACCCAGTCTGTAACAATAGCTGAAAGATGGAAATGTGAACAATAAGAAAGTATTTTTTTTTTTGACAAGATTTAGCTTCTGTGCTGGTGAAATTTGTACTTTTATTTAGGTTTTGACCCAGTTGTTTCTCATTTTGACCCACTTTCTTTTTTTTTATTATGCTTTATCTCTTCTCGTCCGCCAGTCCCACCGGTCCGATCTATGCATACTCTGCCCCACCACCCACCCCGGAACTTACCTCACTCCGGAACACCCCAGGCTTGTTCCCCCGATGGATACTGAATGGCAGAATCGGAGCTAGAGCCCGGTCGTCGGTGCGGGGTCTGCAACTTGGGGGCAGACATTGTTGTGCCATGACAGAACCTCCTTTTTCTCATTCTCTCTCCCCAGGAGGCATGTCACGCAGTTACATTGGGGCAGGCACACTGAACATCTGACACGCCTCCCCAACTTAGTCAGTCCCTGACTGTCATACCCCAGGCTACTAAAGGGGTTACCTGAACACTGGTAACCCCCCCGGAGGAGGAGAGCAGTCCATAGGGATGCTCAATCCTCCTCCCCCCCTCTGGCCGTCCCTCCAGGTTTCCCGATTTGTTCCTGAACCCTGGTCGTCGATGTCGCAAGCGATAGGCTACCTCTGCACTGGCGGGCTGGCTAACTCGCTTTTTTTTTTTACATCAGTTTGACCAGTGCTTTTAAAACTCGTAGGGCTGTCACTGATTCTTGAATTGTGTGTTCCAACCATGCGCGACATTGCATGTCCTTGCCACATTTTCTGATTTTGAACCCAACATATGCTGAAATTGTGTGTCATCGTCACATTCTTAAATTGCATGTCCCTTTCGCATTCCAAAAATGCGCATCCTCACTGCATTCAAAAACTGGGTGTCCCCCACACTCCAAAACGGTATGCCCCAGCCACATTTGAAAATTGTGCTAGCCCACCAGATTCCAATTTTTTGTCACGTCTATGTTCAGAATTTCTCCTCAGTCACATTTCAAAAATAAGCAGCCTCTCTGCTTTCTCAAAAATTGCACACCCCTACTCCATTCTAAAAATGAGCTTCTCTGCCATATTCTGAAATTGCATGTCTCTACCATGTTCCAAAATTGCACATCCCTACCACTTTGAAGTTGTGTGTTCCTGCCTTATTACAGAACTGTGCATCCCTTTTATTCTGAGAATATGTTTTCCTGCCACACTCCAAAGTGATATATCTCACCAGATTCCAAAATGTACAGCCCTGCCACATACTGAAATTGCAGGTCATCACCACATTCTCAAACCATGCATCCTTGCCACGTTCTGAAATTCCGTGTCCACACCACATTGTGAAATTGCATGTTGCCACCGCAATCTGAAGTCAAGCATCACTGCGACATGCCGAATTCAGCATCATCATTACCACATGCCAAAATTATGCATTTTGGACACAATATGAAATTGTACATCCCTGCCACTTTCTATAACTGTGTCCCCACATTCTGAAAAATCCCTGCAGCATTCTACAAATTTGTGACACAGCCATATTGCGGATTATAGCATCCCTGCCACATTCCAAAATTGTTTGCTCCAGCTACTTTCTGAGACTGCATATTTGCTGCATTCTAGAGTTGTGACCAGGTGGCATTCTGAAATCTCATCCCTGCAGTAGTCTGAAAATGCGCGCAACCTTAACATTCTTATGCCATGTTTGTTGCTCTCTTCCAAAACCACCTCCTTTACCACATTCCTGAGGATCTTGCATCTGCATATTCTGGAACTGCATGCAGTGCATCCACCAGGTATCAGCTTTCCTTTTTATGTTCGCTGTGTGTGCATGCGCAACAAACATTTTGCTATGAGAGAGTTTTGAGGGGTGGGACACTGTCAGTCCTAAGCAGAACTGATCATGTCATGATCAGCCTGCTGTGGTTCCTCCCCCCCTCACATAATCCCCGGTGCCAGAGCCCCCCCATGCCGCCAGCAATAAAGAAAACCCTCCCGCTATGCCTTCCAACCCCTTCCACGGGCACAGGCGTGCCCAATCCCCCATACCGGCTGCTGCCTCCCAGCCTGCCTATTTTGACTGTGTGCACCCCAACCCGCAGTGTAATGCCGGTGCAAGTACAACCCCTCACCCCACCCATTTTCATTCTGCGACACCAGGGAGCCCACCCCCGGTGCTGACAAACCTAAAGAACCCCCACCCATGTCTATTCTAGCACAGGGATGCCCAGTCCCCTGTGATGGCTTCTACCCCCTACCCTGGCTATTTTGATTTGCAACACCAGGGAGCCCACCCCTGGTGTAGCCAAACATAACACCTACACTGAGGTGCCAAATCCCCAATATTGGTACCTGAAATAAACCCGTCCTTTGAAGTTTTTTTTTTTTTAACACCCTTTAAAATCAGGAAACCAGACGGCAATCTCTGTTGTCGCCACCAGTACTGTCCTCCCCCCAGCACCCACCCCTCCCAATCCCTTACTTATCTACCCTGGGTCCAATGGTGTAATCCTTGCTGGAATGGGGGATTTGAGTTTATTGGCATAACTTGGTCATTTTTGAATATTTTTGCCCCAGATTTTCAACATGCATTATAAAAAGATTATGTTGAAAATTTGGGGTAAAATGTGACAAAATAACTAACTTATGAGGAAACGTTAAATTGTTCCAGTATTTTCTCATAACTTTAGTTTTGCAGATTTTGGCCCCTGATGTTCAACAAATCCCTTTTGTTAACCTGCCTCCTGAACATGGCAGGTGTCATTTTTCAAATCTCCGCCGAAACGTGTTTTCTTTAGTCGCACAGCAAAATCACTTTTCAGATGGGATTTTAAAAATTCCACCTGTCTTGATGATAACATCAGGTCATAAAAAGACTGTTGGAGATTTGGGGCCCGATATTCAGAATTGCGCCTGGCAGTGGTGCAAGTGGTGGTGCAGTGCAACTGAGTTGCGCTGGAGCATCTAAGGGATATATTCAAAAGAGATGTACCATGGCGCATCTCTTCTGAATATGTTGTATAATGCATGCTGTGCAAATACAGTGCGCCAGCGCATCCCCAGACTGGTTTAAATACCAGGAATGGGAAATGTTCCAGCGCAACAGAGATATGTCATGTGCAAATTCCTGATATTCAGACCTGGATATGCAAATGGAGCCATTATGCATGCAAGGTGCAAATGGGGCCATTTGCATGTCATTATGGCTCCATTTGTGTATGTTGTGCAGGACTGGCCAGCGAAATGTGCCTGGTGCCCTGAACAGCATGCAGTCCCTGTACCAGGGACCGCAGTAGTACCCCCTCACCTCCCCTTCCATAGCCCCGATCGCCCATAAAAATAGTAACTTAATAACCCTGGTGGTCCAGTAGGTCCCCACTCCCTTCCCGTAACCCCGATCGCCCGTAGGAATAGTTATTTAATAACCCTGGTGGACCAATGGGCTTGCAGTGCATACTGTAATAGTCATTCACAACTTTGTGAAGAAGTGCTTCCTGACCTCCCTCCTAAACCTCCCACCCTCCAGCTTGAGACTGTGCCCCCTAGTGTTATGGTTGCCACTCAGCTTAAAGAGACTGTCCTTATCAGTCTTATTTATCCCTTTCAAGTACTTGAAGGTCCTAATCATGTCCCCTCTCTCTCTCTCTCTCTGTCCTGTCTTCCAGGGAGTACATGTTCAGTGTCCTTAACCTCTCCTCGTATGCCTTACCTTGCTGACCCATTATCATCTTTATAGCCCTCCTTTGGACCTTCTCCAGCAGGTTAATGTCCTTTTTGAGGTGTGGGCACCAGTACTGAACTCCATACTCTAGATGCAGCCTTACCAGTTACCTGTACAAGGGCAATATAACCTCCTCTCTCCTACTACTGATCCCCCCAGATATGCATCCCAGCATGTTGTTTGCCTTTGCTGCTGCTTTCTTGCACTGCATGGAGTGCTTCAGGTCACTAGTGATCATCACTCCCAGGTCCTTCTCCTCCTTTGATGCAGATACTTGGACTCCACCCAGGTAGTACTCTGTCCTGGGATTCTTGACTCCAGTATGCATAACTTTGCATTTCTTGGCATTGAAGCCATGCTGCTAGATCCTGGACCACCTCCCCAGCTTTTCCAGATCTTCCTGTAGGTCCTGTATCCCTTCAGCTGTGTCCACGCTCCCGAAGAGCTTGGTGTCATCCGTGAATAGACATATTTTGTCCTTAATGCCATCCCAATGTCATTGATGAAGACATTCAACGACAATGGCCCCAGCACAGAGCCCTGTGGGACCCCACTGGTTACCTCTCTGGTACCAGATAACTCTCCCCCCACAACCATGCTCTGGGTTCAGTTTACCTATGCCGACACAACAACAATGTTGTTGACATTCAGCACAGTGACAGCCCCAATGTCAACAGGTGAAATTGGCGAAATAAATGCCGTGAATCAGTGTTTGACAGGACTTCCCCGATACGAAGCCTCTCCTTTTGTATCATCTCCATAAGCTTGCCCACTATGGAAGTGAGACTGACTGGATGATAATTGCCCGGTTTGTCCCTTGGGCCGCTCTTGTGTATCGGCACCACATGGGCTATCTTCCAGTCCTGAGGCACACATCCTGTATTCAGGGAGGTGCTGAAGAGATCCGCCAGCAGTTCGGCCAGCACCTCCGCCATCTCCCTCAGCACCCTGGGATGGATACCATCTAGCCCTGGTGCCTTGTCCACTTTTAGAACCCTAAGTCCCTCTAATACTCTACTTCTCTCAATCATTCCATCTGTCACCTCTTCCCACCGCACCCTCCCAGTCCAAGTTGGTAGTGCCCCCCTTCTCCTGTGTGGACACTGAGCAAAAGTGGAACTGAATTCAGAAAATAAGGTTAAGAGAAACATAATATTTGTATCAGTACTTTATGCTGTGCATAGTAAGCTAAATATAAAAATGGCACAGTCTAATTTCTCTGCATTTTTAAAGGGCACTTCTGGGCCCCGATATTCAAAAGTTTGCACAGGCACTAACAGCGTTTGCCCATGCAAACCAGGTATTGCACTGGAGACAAATGGCCGGCAAACAGGTGCAGCACCCACGCAGAACAAGCAGGGTGGTATGCAAATGATGGGGTGGGCACAGGAATATCAGCATAAACCGATATTCTGTGGACTTGCACAGTGCAAAACGGTTTCGTATGGTCCCTTTGCCCCACACAAAACCTCCTTTTACCTCACGCAACCCTAGTGGCTGCTGGAGGTAATGCAGCCATCCAGTCAGTTGGCCACTGGGGGGAGCATACCCAGATCCCTGTGGTACATTGTGCCCCCCATTGCCAGTCCCTAAGGTAAAAAAAGAATTCCTGGTGCTAGTGGTCCTCCTACTCTCAGATTGCAAGCCCCTAATGTAACATACCTCATCCCTGGTGCTAATGGTCCCACCTCCCTCTGATTGCCAGCCCCCAAGTAAAAATATCAATCCCTGGTGCTGGTAGTCCACCCCCTGATCACCAGCCACCAAGTAAAAATATCAATCCCCAAGATCCACCAACTTCCTGATCAACCTTTTGTCAGGCACGGAGTCAAAGGCCTTGCTGAAATCTAGATAGAGGATGTCTACCGATTGGCCCCTGTCTACTGTCTTAGTGACACAGTCAAAGAAGTCAATTAGATTCGTTCTCCCACCCATGAACCCATGCTGCCTCGCATCCTGGAGACCATGCTCTTCTAGATATTCCACCAACCTTTCCTTTAGTATGGTCTCCATGAGCTTACCCACAGTAGAGGTCAGACTAACTGGTCTGTAATTCCCTGGGTCATCCTTGGGACCGCTTTTGTGAAGGGGCACTACATGTGCTATTCTCCAGTCCTGCAGTACCTCGCCTGACTCTAGTGAACTATTAAATAGGTCTTCCAGTGGCCCTTCCAGCTCCTCTGCCAGTTCCTTTAGTACCCTTGGATGTACTCTGTCTGGGCCTGGTGATTTGTCCAGCTTCAATGCCAGCAACCCGTCCCTCACTATATCCTTCTCTATCACTATATCTGTGTTCCCCTTCCTCCTTCCCTGCTCCTCTTTTCCCAGGTGAAGACAGAACAGAAGTATTCATTTAATATCTCTGTTTTTCCCCCATTATCCTCCACCTACTCCACCCCTTTCTTAAGCTCAGCAATCTCTTCCTTCTTGTCCCTTTTCTCACTTTTATATAGTGAAAAAAAGCCTTCTTCCCCTTCTTTATTCCTTCAGCTATCTGCAGATCCTTCTGTGCCTTTGCTCGCCGGACTTCCTTACTTGCCTCATTAGCCAACCTTAGATACTTTAGATAATGTTCCCTATCCAAATCTCTTTTGGTCTTCCTGAATTTTCTATAGGCCAACCTCTTTTTCCTTACTGCCTGGGCAATCCCAGAACTGAACCAACTGGGCGCTTTGGCCCTTGTGTTCTTCCCCCTGAGCCTAACACACTCATCTGTGGTAACCAGTATTCCTTCCTTAATGATGGACCACCTTTGGTCACCCTATATCTGCTTTGACGCCCGCCAGATGGCTCCTTAGCACTTCACCCATTTTGCTGAAGTCCGCCCTCCTGAAATATAAGATTTTGATCTTAGTCGGGATGCTTTCCCTGCCCATATCCAACTGGAACCCGCTGTGCAATGATCACTTCCACCCAGCGGCTCCCTGACAATTATTTCTTGTACATGCTCCCTATTTGTGAGCACCAGATCAAGAATTGCCTTGGCTCTTGTTGGTTCAGTGATGCCCCGAGTCAGGAACCCACTCTGCAGTCCTTCCAGGATGACCTGACTCCTAGTACATGTTGTAGAAGGTATGCTCCAGTCCACCTTGGGCAGGTTAAAGTCCCCCACAATTACCACCTCTCCTTTCCCTGCAGCTTCCAATATTTGTGAGCTCAGTTCCCTGTCCTTCTCCTGATCCTGATTGGGTGGTCCATTAACCCCCTCAAATCTTACCTTTCTCCCTCTGTTGGATCTTAACTGAACCCATAATGCCTCCACCTTCCTTTCCTCCTACTCCTCCCTCATGCAAGTTATTCCCTCCCTGATATAAACTGCCATACCTCCCCCCTTCCCGTCTACCCTGTCCCTCCTGCATAGTTTATATCCAGGGATCGCAAGGTCCCAGTCATAGTGTGATGTTGCCCAAGTCTCAGTTACTGCAGCTATGTCCACCCTCTTCTCTGCTAATAGTGTCTGCAGGTCATCCATCTTGTTTCCAAGACTCCGCACATTCAGAGACACCACCCTCCACCTAGAATCTGACTTTCCTTCTCTTCCATCTATTCATCTATTCACCTTTATTCCCTCTGTGTGCACCCCTCCACATAACCTTGTTATGTGTTCCTCTCCCCCTCCACCCTTTGCTAACTGTGTTCTCGCCCCTTCCACTTCTTCCCTCCAGACCTCTTCCATCACTGACGTAGTTCTTAACTGTAATGCAGTTTATTATGTTAATGATGTTGTGACAGAAATGGGAAGGAAAGAGTTAATGGTTTGGATTCTGTAGATGCCTTATTTTTTTAGCAGTGTGGAAAAAATACACTGAGGCTGAAATCCTCCAGCAGCAACCAGCTTGTGGAATTCCTAGCTGCTAGATAAGAGCTGGGTCATAAATCTCGAGTGGACATCTCCAGACACACCCAGACCTTGCAGACACGGACACAGGGCAGTTTGAATGGATTGTATCATTCAAATATAAACTTAAGGTGAAAAGGGAATATAATTGGTCACCAATAGGTGTTCACTCTGATTGGGACAATTAAATAGATACATGTTAGTTGGTTGGTGTATTTAAGGGGAGAATAGGAATGACCTAGTCTCCATAGACTATATAAGCTTCTGTAAGACAGAGAACTGGCTCTCTTGCCCTGGAAGCTGTGAGGGGAAACATAAGCTTGGAGCCTACCTGGTATGTCCGTGGGAGCTGGCAGTTAGAACAGGGTCCAGTGTCTCTTGTAAGGACAGGAAAGGGTAAGTTTAGTGATAGTATATTTCAGTAATAGCCTTCTTCTTTTGCCATCTGTTGTTTAAAAACATTTGTTTACTTTTCCTGTATGAGTGTTATTCTCTTGTGTTGTAAATACATTTCCTGTAAATGCTCATTGCACTTTCTGTTAAGTAAAAGCTATTTATTTGCTCAACAGGTTGTGACTCTGATGTCATTTTTCTAAGGTAAGATTTGGTTTTCCACTGGCTAAGGTAAACTCTGTGTAGCATCCGCCACCTGAAAGAGACACACTACCAGACTTTAACTTGTGCAATTGCACGTGTGATTATTCAAGTTTGTACACTTGACAGAGGTGCCGGAAGGAAAGTCCGGCTGGTGGCAGCGAATACCCAAGGACACACACCTCTCTAAAAGCTGTTTCAGCCCAGAGGGAGAGGTGGGTTGTCACAGATGTTATGTGTTGTTATGCAGTATCATTAAGCCTTCATAACTGTAGTCATTAAAACATTTTCAAAAAGATGAACACATTTAACAGTCAACGCATGTGTCATTAAAGTTAAGTTCTGATGTATTGCCATAACATGACTGGCCATGGGTTCGGCACCAGTTACAATCCCTTCCCATTCTAAAAGGACGCTGTTTTAAATTAAACTTTTAGTATCATTCAACTTATGCTGTCATAAGGTATTGAGCAATGAAGCCCAATACCTTAAATCGGATATTTCCTTTACCATTGACTATTGTAAGAACTTCTATTTTTCATTTTATGATTAACTTAGATCATTCTAAACCATAATGCAGTTTAATTATGTTAATTAATTAAAATGCAATATAATTAATAAAGGCAAAATTACAACAAGAAGGAACATTTTCAGTAAGATGAATGCATGTGACACCTACTACCTGTACATGTTGGGGGAGGGCGGGGGACTAACTTGGGTATGTACAATTAAGGATTTTGTCTTTTCTGTTTTGCCTAATTAATGTACTGAAACTTTCATACAGCTTATGTAGATTCAGATTGCACACAGTGCATTATTTTTTTTTTTTTAATGTAAGAAGGAAGACTGCCTCAAATGTGACACCTTAACACTGATGTTTTCAAGATGCAATATACTGTGTATCAGTTAAATTAGAAGACTGGAACACATGAATGATATTTTCATAAAAAAAGAAAGTATTCTAAAGTTTGCATTATTTTGGGTGTTATCTTTACAAGAAAAAAACATTTTTACACACTCAAATTAGTCCTTTTTATAAACAATTTCTTCAACATGTAAGTGTCACGTGCATTCATGAATTGTCACATGGGTTCATCTTTTGAACCATTTTTTTTTTTTTTTGCTGGCATCAATGCATGCTGCATCTTCCAAGCGGAGCAAGAAAATGGGGAAAATGGAGTCCTCTGATCTCCCCCGTGCGCAGGCCCCAGGTATTAGACCCCCCCTCCTCTAAACCCTCACAACTAACCCTTCATGGCAGGGGGTTGGGAGACCTCTCGAGCCAGTAGACCGGATCCAGTATTTGGGTTTGGGGAGGCGCCTTCCGGGGTCGTTGTGGTGTGGGACCATTGTCATCCACAGAGGACTCCATTTTCCCATTTATTTGCTCCGTTCGGAGGATGCAGCGTGCAGTGATGCCAGTGGTGGCAGTGTGCATGCTCCCATACGTGGTCCTCTAGGTGTCTGCTGCATTCCCCCGCCCACATCTTCCAGCATTGACGTGCCACCTCTCTGCCTCTGCTAGGGCGCAAGCGATCACCGCATGTTGCCAATCCCCCCTCCCCAGAGAAGTAGAGCAGTCCATGGGATGCTCGGTCCTTCTTCTCCCCTGCCGAGCCCCGGTGGCCCATGCTCATTCCCAAACACTGGTTGCCGGCATGGCGCAAGGTAAGGCGTCCAGCGCCTCAGCCCTCAGCACCACCGGTCTGGCCTTTTAACAATTTTTTTTTTTTTATGGATTTGACTGTGATTTTTAATTCTGTAACATTTTTTTTTTTTTGAATATTCTGTTTACTAAGAATTTTCTTTTACAAACAGTACATATATGACATACAACAACAGACAACTTCAAGAACAGACAAACTAACATCCTAAGTAAACTAATAATAAATAACAAATAAATAGATGCAATCGAGTGTGCGTTCCAATACATACCATTATAAACATACAAGTACTCACAGTTACACACATAAGACCAAGGAGATCCATTCCATTCTGTGCAAAATAATAATAATATCATTGGCACAAAATAGACAATGAATAGCCAACTAGCAAAAGGAGCCCCTCCATTTAAACTGGCATTTATACTAGTGTTTATATATTCAGCTCTGTGCGAAGCATCATATTTTCAGATATGCTCAGGGACGCTAGAAAGGGAGCCCAATCCCTCAGAAACGCCTCCTCCCTATCTCTTACCAGTAGTGTGAGCTTTTCCAATGCTAGAGAGCGAAGGGTCATTCTCCGCCACTCAGTCACCGTGGGCCGATTCCCCAAGACCCAAGTATTCTGAATACAGTGCCGGGCCAGTACAAACAGGACTCATCCATCTAGGCAATGGTGGCCACTCCTCCTCCCTTCCCACTACCTCCACCCCATATAGACAAACCAGGGGATCCCGAGGCAGCCGCCCTCCTGCCATCCTGTTAACCTCTTGTACTACTTCCCCCCCAAAACTTAACCAAGGCTGGGCATGTTCTGTAACATTTTAATAGCAACATTATTTATAAGTTGCATGACAGTTCATTTCTTTAAGTTTTTAGCTATGTAGGATAACAACAACATGCAAAGTATGAGTTCCTACACTGGACAACTGTAAGTGTGCAAATAACAACTAAAAGTTGTGTAAAATACCATAGAGATAAATGATGTGCTAGGTTTCGGTTTGTAGAGAAAAAAAAATTAAACATAAAGGAAATAAAGTAAATTAAGTTCACAAAGAGGTAAAGACCATGAAAGGATAGGTCACATGTGTAACACAGAAGCCTGACATACTAACATACTAAAATGGCAGCAGAATAGGCCTAACGGGCTCTCGAGTCTGCTCGATTTTCAGCACTCGCACTGAGGGCTGATTTTGGTGTCCCCTTCCCCTCCCTTCCCCCTTGGGTTATACTGTCCCCAGTCCCAGACGCTCCACCTGTATTGGGCCTGGTCGATTTATCTCCGCACCTTCTAAAACTTATGTCTAACAGCAAGATAAAAGTCTTCTATGGTGCTTGATAAGTGTCAGTGGACCCATGATGTTGGAGTGTTTGTTGCATGATGCAGTTTGATTAAAATTTCTTTGGCGTGTTTGGTCCAAGGGTTTCGGATATCATGGAGAAGCCTGGTTGGTAATATCAGAGTGGGAATAGTCCATAAAGGTAAACATGGTGAACCCACTTCCTCTATAAGGTACCACCCTACCTCAATACGTTGTTTAGTCCATGTTCCTAAGTATATCCCTTGAGTGGCTAAATAATATTTACAAAGATCAGGAAGACCTAGTCCGCCTTGCTCCTTGGGGAAGCATAATAGTTGTTGAACTATTTTGGGGTGCTTACCCAGAAGGGCAAACTTTGAAAGGTATTTCAATAAAATGTTGCAGTACATTGTAGAAATAGTTATAGGGAGGATTTAAACAGTTAAAGGAAAGTTTACTAGTCTGATTCAAAATCTACCAGCATTTGGCTAGCGGACCAGTGCCAGTTTCAACCCCTGCTCCTGGTGATTCCAGTTTGATGCCAGTAGTTTACTGAGACTGTGAACTAAGACAGACAGGAAACTACGTTTCCAACAGAACTACTCTCTAGACCTAAAGTACAGTTGCTCAAAGAAACTTTAAAACACCTACCTTGGATAATGGGCCTGTTTACAGAAAGTGCAAAACAGTGCTCATAAGTAAAAACCGTCACTAGTGCACAGTGTAATGGCGGCAGAACTAGATACATAGACTGAAAATAAATTCACAACACCCTTAGGTGTTGCAGAGCGGCAGTGCTGCGACTGGAGGCCATCAGACAGCGTGCGTGCTACCAGTGAGTGCATGAACAGAATATACCAACATGAACTAACACATTACATTTAGATTGACATTTGATCATCACCTATAGTCACTACAGATGATGTATATACAGTGATACTCTAATTTGGATCTAGGTTTTTTGGTTTTTTTTCACACAAATGGCCTCACATTAGCTAAGAATGGCCCTAATACATTTTCAATAACTGGGCAACCTTATTGTCATTGTTTGGCTTGCAGAACTGCTATTTGTTTCTCAAGTGCCACTGGAAGAGATAATTTTTCCACTCTTTCTCCTTCCTGTTTATAGCAGCAAATGTTATCTGCTTCTTTCTTGTCTGTAAGAAGCAGGAAGTTGCAGGTTGTGCCAGTTGTACTCTAGCCCTTTAGCCAAGGTCTGTTGCAATAGAATCCTGTCCTCAGGCTTCCTGGGAGGATGGCCACCAGGCTGGGTGTGCGATCGTTCGCTGCAAAAGATACATGTTGCAGTGAGCGTTTCTTTTGTTTTGTAAGCTGCATTTTGTTTCTTGTGGCATTTTAGTCACTTCATTTTTAATTTTATTTACTTGTTTGGAGACGCTGGTCCGCTAATCTGCTGGCCTTTTATCTCTGGATTCGGGTCTGAGGAGGACTTGTGGACTAGTGTGTAGTCGTCTGCCCCCTGAGCATTGACGCCGCAATTTTATCTTCAAGGGTCCTGGTAACCGGTCGGGCGTTTAGTGTACGGACTCGTACAGCGTGGTGTCCGGCATGAATGTCGGCTATGTTCATTTTTGGAACATAGGACAGACAGTTTGTTTTGCCCTCTGTTCACCTGTTGTTTGAGGATTCAGTGACTTTGGATTTTATATGGACAGCCTCTGTTTGCTTCGAGTGTTGGGACCTGCTAGTCCCGCTGGATTTGCTTCCTCACCCTGGATTGTTCTTATTTGGTGCTGTGAGAGTCTGTTTGCTGCAAGTGTTTGGACCTGCTAGTCTCTTTGGATTTGCTTCCTTACCCTGGACTGCTCTTATTTGGTGCCGTGAGTACTGTGGGCCAGGTCTGCACTGGATTCTGGCCTGCTTTTGGTTTCCATGCCCTGAGTTTCCATTATTTCTGGGAAGGCTGTGGTTTGGGATGAAGGTGGATTTCTTCTGAGTCGGTCTCTCAGTGGTGGTCTTGGACTATTTTGTGGGTTTCTGTTTGGATTTAGGGACTTTGGTGCCTGATTCCCCTGCTATTATTGCCCTATCTGGTCGAATCCCGGCTCCCCGGACTGTAGCGGTGCAGAGGGTGGGCCTCAGTCATTGGTGAGTCGGTGGGTGGTGGTCCTTTCCTCTAGGGAACCCCCGAGAACCCAATTTGTTGGGTTCTGCTGGGGTCTGTTAGTAACTGCTGTAGCCTGGTGGTAGGCTGGGGTTTCACTTTTTGGGCTTTAGTTTTGGGAATGAAACAAGTCCCGAAGATATTTTAGTGCTTCCTTTAGTGGACAGATTGCTCTGTGACTTAAAACCCTTCTCTGAATCAGTGAGAGTGTTTCTGGGGTTTTTAGCCATTGGACTTCCATCATTAACATTTTTTCTTAGGGAGAATCCTTGCGCCTTTCCGAAGATCTGGCAGTGAGAGTGCCTAGGACTGGGGATTTCCTGATGTTTTTTCATTGACTTGGTTACAAAGATTTTGTGTTACTGTGATTTTTTTTTTTAGGTTTTGTTATTTTTATTATTTTTTGTATTATTTTTCTAATTACATAATGGTAGTGCGAGTACCATTCAGTTTCTCCTGGCTACCGTAGTGAGAGTATGGTGTAGCCCGGGGGTTTATTTCATTTGGTTCTTTGGTTTATTAGTTTAATTTTATTTAGAGGCACCAGTTAGTGAGAGTTCCTGGTGCCCGGGGGAGTTCTAGTTTTTATTTTATTAGTTATTGTTTTGTTTTATAGTTTTGTTTATTTTAAATTTTTATTTTTTGTTTTGGTGGTTTGGGGATTTTTGGGGTGATGTGGGTTGCTTGTATTTCGTTTTATGTTTTTTTTATACTTTTTAGGAGTTTTTTATATTTAGACAGCAACTTTAGCATTATTTGTTTTAGGAAACTAGAAATTGTTTGTGTTGTTTTGCCACAGTTTGGTGGCATTCTGTGGAATGTGTCTGCTCGCTCCCCCAGTCCTGTGCTATTCGGCCTCCCCTCTCTGTCCCCTCCGCCCGTTCTTTCCCCCCTGCTGCCTGCTGTCACTTACCAGCTGGGGATTGCTCGCAGGGAGGAGGGCAGGGTGGGGGGGCGCGGACATTGGAGCTCGAATGAACGGGTCTCTCCTATAGGGGTGGTTAGGACCAGAAGACACCCTGGGGTGAAATAGTGTCTGGAACGTGGTGATCCATGTCTAGTCCCCATATCCAAGGGCACCTCCTTTTTGGGTGGGCAAGTAGCCGGGACGGCTCACGAACACCGTCCGACCCGGGCGTTGTTATGCAACGCCAGATCCATTAAGAACAAAACTGCACTTATTGCAGATTTTGTAGGAACAGCGGATCTGATTTGCATCACCTAGACTTGGTTAGATGGAAATGCTGCCCCAATTTTGGAGGCAGCTATTCCTCCCGGGTACTCGGTGATATATCGCCCGAGATTGGATCATGGTGGGGGGGTGGTGGTCTGTTTCAAGACCGAATTGAGCCTTACTAGTGTACCAGTTGAGAAGGCCGAATCATTTGAGTATACTGTGGTAACTGGTCTGGGGTGCAGGATGGCTCTCATTTACCGTCATCAGGGATGAAAAGCTGTTACTGCAGGAAGTAGCAGACTTTGCCGCCGACATGGCATTGGAGTCGCCCAGACTGATGGTTCTGGGTGACTTCAGTGCCTGGGTTGATGACGAATCCTCGTGTTTTGGACAACACTTCCTCCAGTTGATGATATCACTGGACTTCACACAGGTTGTTTCCTCAGCTACCCATAATGGTGGTCACTCTCTTGATTTGGTCTTCCTTCTGGGGATCGAGACTTCCAACTTGGAGGTGGAACCTGTCAGTTGGTCTGATCACTACACCGTGAGGTTCAGTTTTTCAGCCCCCCGGGTAGGTCTGCCCCTGTGGAGATGGTCAGTTACCGCCCTTTGTGGGATGTGGTCCCTGAAGACCTGGTGGCGGTGATTGACCTCTAGGTGTTTGGTGAAACCAGCACCGATCCAGAGCAGTTAGTTGTGGCCTATAATAAGGCTATTTATTTAGCTCTCGATCGGATTGCTCCTGTCCGTGTTCGCCTCGTTTCGCTTTGCCCTCAGGCCCCATGGTTTGGTGGGTCTCTGAAGGAGCTGCAGAGGTTGGGATGCAGGTTAGAACATCGCTGGCGGAAATCCGCCTTGGATACTGACCATCTTATTTTGTTAGAGCATTATCAATTCTATCAATCAGTGATCTCCCGTAAGAAGGCAGAATTCCTGTCCAGGGAAATTGCTGTTGCTAGGAAACGACTGGCTCAACTCTTCCGAACTGTGGTAAGGCTGTGCAATCCAGCCTGTCTGCAGCTCCGTTCAGTTTTTTCACAAATGGAGTGTGATGAGATCACTCAATTCTTTGCGAATAAGGTGGCCGACATCAGCAGGAGATCATTCCGTTCTGTGGGGGATGCTGTTGGTCGGTGCGCAGTCACTATGCCCGGTGTTTCCTGGAGTACTTTTGACCTGCCGGAGTTCGGTGACGTTATGAGGATTGTCCAGGGGATGCGCCCCACCTGCTGTAGTTTAGATCCGGGCCCTACTTCCCTGATTTTGGGTTGTAGTGATATCATTGGTCTGGTCTTAGCACAGATTGTCCGGTGTTCCATGGAATTGGGTGAGTTTTCAAGCTCCCTGAAGGAGGCAGTGGTGACACATCTTCTGAAGAAATCTTCTTTGGACCCAGAGACTCTAGCGAACTACAGACCCATCTTGAACCTTCCTTTTGTGGGAAAGCTTTTTGAGAAAGTGGTGGCAACTCAACTGGAGAACCATTTAACCATCCAGAATTTATACGAACCTCTCCAGTCGGGTTTTCGTAAGAGACATAGTACTGAGACTGTTATGGTTCGGGTGCTGAATGATCTTCTGATGGCGAGAGATTGGAGAAACTGTTCCATCTTGGTACTCCTCGATCTCTCTTCAACTTTCGACACTGTGGACCATGGGGTCCTGCTCGAGTGCCTGAGGTCCATCTGCGGGCTGACTGGGACAGTGCTCAGATGGTTTTCATCTTCCTCACCGGTAGAACTCAGTGAGTTGTCTTGGGAATATTTTCTTCCAAGTCTTTCTCTCTGCCTTTTGGGGTGCCCTGGGTCTCGGTGCTGTCCCCCATGTTGTTTACAGTGTATATGCTGCCCCTCTGAGACATTGTAAGACGGTATGGGCTGAGGTATCACTGCTATGCTGATACCCGCTCTACTTGTCTTTGGCCCCCAACCAGGTTAGTGTTCTCTTGGTATTTAACAGCTGCCTCGTTGAAATCCAGGATTGGATGAATTCCAGTGGGTTAAAGTTGAACGCAGGAAAGGCTGAGGTTTTGATTGTGGACCCGGGTTGCAGGACAGAGGGGTTGAGGACTGATTTGCCCTCTGGTTTATTTTTGGGGGGTCACTCAGATCCTTACCTCTGAACGGGTGCGTGACCTGGGAGTGATACTTGACGATGGGCTGACCCTTCGTCATCAGGTATCGGCAGTTGTCATGTTAGCCTTTTACCATCTTAGGAACATTGCCAAGCACCGTATTCCGTCAATGATTTGCCCGTTTTGGTCCACGCCTTTGTGACCTCATGCCTTGGCTACTGTAACTCCCTTTACTTAGGGCTTCCTGGGGTTGATATCCACCGCTTGCAGCTAATGCAGAACACTGCTGCACATTTATTGACTGGGGTATCAAGGAGATCTCACATTACCCCTGTGCTGCGTGATCTGCACTGGCTGCCAGTTCATTGGTGGATCTCCTTTAAGGTAGGTTTGTAGGGCTTTGTAGGTTAACATAGACTTCGTCCTGATTACTTGAAAGAGCTTCTGATTCCTTACACTCTTGTGCGACAGCTCCGCTCAGCTGACTAGGAGTTGCTGGAGATTCTGAGGGTAAGTTTAAATTCATCTGGGGCTCATGCTTTTATGTTTGCTGCCCCAACCCTCTGGAATTCTCTGTCTCGTAAGCTATGGGAGTGCAGGACAGTGGGGAGCTTTAAGCAGGCACTGAAGACTTTTCTATGGAGCAAAGCTTTTCCTGAGTTTCTATGATTTTATTTATATTTATTGTATTTATTGAGTTTGTATGTATTTGTGAAGCACCTTGATATTTTGAAAGGTGCTATATTAAATAGTTATTATTATTATTATTATAAATAGATTGCTTTTTCCAGCTTTTTTACATCAGCTAGATTTCCCAACAGTGTTTCCCTCTATTTCGTCCTTTACAAGCCATGAAAATTGCTTTGACCAGCTGACCCTCCAAAACCTTTTCTTGTTTTTAGCTAAACCTGCAAATGCTGTCCGTTCAGGTTGCATATCATTAACAATCTCTTGGGAAGATGTATCATGAACTTCACACTCAGGAGATAACGTGGTTGTTTCTTTTTCTTTTGCTGCTGAACCTCTTCCACCAAAATACTCATTCAGGCTTCACTGTAATATTTCACCATTGTCTGGTGCTGACTGCGAGACACGCAGTCTCGACTTTCCCTCCTTCTCACTAACTCTGCAAATAACGTGCACTGGCTGAAGCTGAGCTCCATACAAGATCAAACAAGTAGCTAAGCTTAATAACTGTTGTCAAAAATATTCGCACAATGCCCTAACTTCCTAAAGAGAACAAAATTCAGCAGTTACTCATTCAGTGTTGCTGCGAGTCTTTTGCAGTTTCAGTACAGCCTGGCCATATTATCCATGTTCTGACTCAGCCCGGGTTGAGAGGACTGCAAATGACTTATTTTTCTGTTTTATTTATTGTAAAATTCACAGCCTCCCTGTCTTCAGGGTGAAACTAAGACATCACCTGGCAAAGGCTGAGGTCTGTAGCTGCAGGTAACCTGTAGCACTATTCACCCAATTGCTAGGACTCCGCCTGCTCCTGAGCTGCATTCCCCGATTTGTTACCCTGCTGCCTAGCAACCACTGTGTCTAAACCCCTGCTTCCTCCTCACTACTTTCCAGCCCTCAAACTTGTGCCTCCAATAGCCACAGCCTGTCAATGAGCCTTCTATCTACTGTCCTTAACTCAGCACTCTGATTTAATTCCTTCCCCTGCCACTGCCCCTGCTCAAAGGTGATTGTCTCACAGCTTCTGCTTTACCACGGCTTACTCTGTGTACGGTCCTCCCTCACATTGCTGTCTAGTATGTTCCTACTAGGACAGTCCTGCACACAAAAGTACCCGAACTAAGCCTCCTCGTGGCTGCCTTAAGATACAGGGTGTGAAAGCCTATGTTAGAGTCTCCCCCCACCCCCGACTTTATATTAAATAACGACAATGCTTCCTCTGGCTGCTTTACATACACCTATATTTGTTTCTTAAACCTACAGCACTTCACGTACCTTGTGCTGTACTGCAATATGCTGTACCTCTGTATGAGATAGCCTACAATTGTAAATAGACCAACTGTAAATAATCAGATGATTTGCTGTTATTTCTTGTATTTTTTGTCTCTGTACTTGTGCACCCATACACTGTTACTTACCTTTCTGTGTTGTCCTTTTGTCAAGACGTAGAACCTTTGAAAAAGAGCATTTTACTCAAAGGTTATGCCCGAACAATGAAATAAATAAAATAAAATGGACATTGTTAACTTGCAACCCTGCTGTGGTCTCTGGTGCCTCTAAAATGGCTGCTCCAATGCCAGCACAGTATCTCTGCTGCAGGTTGAACCATTTGCTTCATGGGGGAGAATTCACAGGTTTCTTCCTTGAGCACTACCACTGCTCCCTCCTGGCCTTCTCCTCAGTGCTGTAGTGCTGATCGGAAAACGCACCAACCCGCATTGCATGCTTAATGAAGGTGACTGAAATATGCCGAGACCGCTTGTTTTGAGGTGCATCCAAGGGGGTGGTTTGCATGGGCTAGTTTTTATTGATGGGGGAAACTCCCCTATTGTACTAAAATAAGTGCCACGGGATCTTTTACTTTCACCTGGACAGTGAGCTGGGCAGAAGAGACCTTAATATAACGTCTTATCCAGAAGTCAGCACCTCAGTAGTGCAGTATCCCCCTTGTACTTTACTGCAGTGTCAGTGATGGGTATTACCTCAAGTACATGGTGTGGGGCTGGAACCCGCAACCGAATTTTCTGGCCACAGAGGCAAGCATGCTACCTACTGAGCCGCTGACACTGACCTTGTTCTGTTGTAGTGCTTTACACTGCCGCATGTTCTTATTTTACTAAATTGGGAGTGTGGGTTTACGAACATTTGCTCCTCCAGTACGGGGGATTTGTTATAATGAAGCTGTTGTTACAGTGTGTTTGAGTAAACAGTGTGGCTCTTTGTTGTGGGCATGGTTGGGAAAGAGACTGTTTTTCAGTCGTCTAGTACAGATAGGTTTCTGTGTGTCTTGCCTGCTTTGTGGAAACTCCAGCATTCTTGTTTAATGGTTATCTTCACGTGACAATGAGTGGCTTCTCCCTTTTACTGAGGAGAAGACATAATGACTATTAGACATGGGGATAGAGGCAGTGGTCCAGATAATATTTTGTACTGGGAAGTATTTACTGCTAGCTTCTTCCACCTGGTAGTATTTTCACCTAAAGGGTAGTAATAACATCCATGAACCTGTCTAACCCCCACCTCTAAACCAAGTCTCCAACTCACTGGGTGCCTGCAGTCATAGATTCTCTCTCTCATATGCTGTGATGTCTTGACATACTTCCCTGCTTACTGCCATATACTGCTGCGCCCCTTTTTAAATATTTTTTTCCATGTTGCAACTACCCTTCTGGCCAGCCACTGGGCCACTCCTGAAATAGTCTCCTGCACTGTACACAACTATTGCTGATGCTCTTCATCTTCAATATCTTCATCAGTGACATTGCAGATGGACTGGAGGGTATGGTTTGTCTCTCTGCAGATGACACCAAGGTCTACAACAGAGTAGATGATCCAGATGGGGTGGGCAGAATGAGGAGAGATCTGGATAAACTGGCAAAATGGCCGGAAGAGTGGCAACTGGGGTTTAACGCAAACAAGTGCAAGATCATGCACATAGGGAAGAGAAACCCTGAAGCCACCTATAGGTTGGGAAGGGAAGTTGCTGGCAATCACAAGGGAAGAAAGAGACTCATTGTCATCATCATCATCATCATCATCATCATCATCATCATCATCATCATCATCATCATCATCACAGATAACTTGAAATCATCCAAGCAGACCACTAAAGCAGTAGGTAAGGCGAGGGGGATGTTGGGGTGTATTAGTAGGGGTATCACAAGTCGTAAGAGGGAGGTAATAATACCTCTTTACAAGACACTGGTTAGGCCCCATCTGGAGTACAGCGTGCAGTACTGGAGGCCGCACCTTCACAAGGTCAGTAACAAAATGGCAGCAGTCCAGAGAAAGGCAACCAAAATGGTACAGGGACTGCATCAGAAAACATATGAGGACAGATTAACAGAGCTCAATATGTATACCCTAGAGCAAAGGAGGGAGAGAGGTGACATGATCAAAACATTCAAACACTTTAAGAGCATTAACAAGGTGAAAGAGTCTAGCATGTTTCAATATAAGAAAAATAGCAGGGCAAGAGGACACAGCATGAGATTAGAGAGAGACCACTTAAGGGGTAATGTGAGGAAGTTTTTTTCACAGAAAGGGTGGTGGATGCATGGAACAGCCTACCTCATGAAGTGATGGATATGAATACAGTGCAGGGCTTCAAACAGGCATGGGATAGACATGAGGGAGCAATACAGATGGGAATGAATAGATAGGCTATTGACAGAGTAAAGGCCTTTGGCACATTCATAAGGTAGAAAAATATGGGCAGAATGTATGGGCCTTGTGGTTCTTATCAGCTGTCAACTTCTATGTTTTTTTTGTCCCCGACCTGACAGTGTGTGGATACATAGCTGGCAGCATTGTATGGTGCTGCCAATTGTGAGCAAAATGTACCAACATACTGTAAATGTGCAGGGTGGGAAACACATTTCTAACATCAGAAAGTGGGAGTAGATCATGCAAAAATGGTAGTAGAATACTCCTTTACCCCCCTTATCAGAACCACTGGACAGCAGATTTGATTTTGGCCAGTGGCTGCCCTGAATAATGCTGAGTCCCTTTGTCGGCTATATACCACCTTCGAGGGCATATCCCTGCCTTTTCTTGTTTTCTGCCCACGCCTACCCATAAACAGATCACCCTTTACATTGCTGGGGAAGGCTTTGGCTCATAATATACTTTACTGCTCTTATGGTATTGGTAACAGAGAAAAACACCCAACAGTAGCATTTATATGTTAATCTTTTACGCCTAGATTAGTACTATGTTCAGCTGAGGAACATGTTTCTTTTCTTTCAACATGGTTGGACTGAAGAGGGACATTTTGCGGTCACTGTGGATACTGCAACCACTCGAAGTAGTTTACTTTTCCCATGAACTTTTGCAATGCATTAAAGAGACACTGTCAGCCATTTACTTACTTTTACTGGTGGTATCCCTAAACATGCCTTCAGTGCCTGCAACAGTCCCTGAAGCCATACAGTATGTATAACAGCAGTATTTTCCACCAAAAGTAGTTAAGTTGAATAATTTTACACCAAAGCGAAACCCTCTCCGTCTGCTTATATTTATTACCATTTACTGCGCCAGCACCCAAAGCATGGTCACATTTCTAAATGGTGCTAAAGTACCAGAAGGCTCGTGCTGGCCTCAGTGTACCTGCGTTCGGCTACACACATTTTTTAACAGTATAAAGAAAGCTGAATTTGGGGAAAGAGCCAGATGATATGAATCATTCGTGCATGCCCAGTATCACGGTTTGAGTTTGAGACCGTGATTTTTACTAACTTTAAGCATTTGTTTCATGTCATTTGGCCCTTCCTTCAAGTCCAGCTTTCTTTATACATTTAAAAAATGTGTTTAGTGGAACTGGGGTATACTGAGGCCTGCATGAGCGTTCCGGCTCTTCAGTGCCATTTGGAAATGTGACCATGCTTTGGCAACTGGTGCGGTAATAAATACAAGCAGACCGAGAGGGTTTGGCTTTGATGTAAGACTATTTAAACCAACTACTTTTGGTGGAAAGTACTTGCGCATACTGTATGGCTTCAGTGATTGCTACAGGCACTGAAGGCACGTTTAGGGGTACCACCAGAAAAAGAAAGTAAACGGCTGACAGTGTGTCTTGAGTATTTTCCTCCGTCTTGCTGCCGTGCAGCTTGTGAAGGACATTTTCATTTGGGACATTGTTGCTTGTTGGACTGCCTCCTAAGTTACTGACACAAAAACTTCAGAGCAGTCGATCCTATTATGAGAATCTTATTCAATAAGAGACACCCCTCACTACATATATAAACATATTGGAAATCAGGTGAGTTGGCTAGAGGGATTTAGAAGGTTTTGTTTTGTTTTTTCTGTAATATTTTAGATTGTTTTTGCTCCTCCCCATGCCTGTGAAGGTGAATGCTCCTCTGTAACATTCCTCACCAGAAGACCACTGTGTGCAGGTCAGGATAGGAGTATCTACAGTTCAGAGAGCTGATTGGCTGACATCACATAAGAGATTTACAATGTTAAAAAAACTATATGATCACATTTTTTTGCTGACAGACAAATACTGCTGATTGAACTGTTTGATTCTTACACTGGAAATATTTTCCAACCGTTATTGTTTAAAACCTTTTATAGGTACATCAGGGAACGAAGGAAGACCAAGGAGGGATAGTGAGGCTTAATAAAGGGAGGGAGGGTGGGCAGAGGGTGACTGTGAAAAGGCAGAGATACTAAACAAATATTTTTGCTCAGTATTTACAAAGGAAGAGGGGGAGGTACCTAAAACAAACAGTAGAAACACTCTGGATACAGAAGTTGATACCAGCCCATTTACAGAAGAAAGGGTTCTGAAAGAACTCTTAAAACTGAAGGTGGACAAAGCAATGGGGCCTGATGGGATTCATCCCAGAATTCTAAAAGAACTAAAGGTAGAATTAGTGACACCACTGACTACCCTCTTTAACAAATCATGGGAGGATGGGGTGGTACCCGAGGATTGGAGGAGGGCAGATGTGATTCCCCTTCACAAAAGTGGGAGCAAGGCAGAAGCAGGAAACTACAGACCTGTTAGTTTAACCTCAGTGGTAGGGAAATGATGGAATCACTTTGAAGGAAAGAATTGTCGAGTATCTAGAGGCCAGAGGCACAGGACCCAAGGCAGCATGGATTCACAGCGGAAGGTCATGCCAGACAAATCTGATAGATTTCTTTAACTGGGTGACCAAAGTAGTAGATCAGGGAGGGGCTGGGACATGGCCTACCTAGACTTTAGCAAGGCATTTGACACAGTCCCACACAAAAGATTAATATACAAGTTAGCCAGCCTGGGAGGGGTCCCAAGATGACAGCATGGGTAAAGAATTGGCTGGAGAATAGGACACAGAGAGTAATAGTAAATGGAGTCCACTCTGAAGAAAGGGGGGTTACTAGTGGGCACTGCAGGGTTCTTCGCATTAGGATCACTGGTCCTTCAATGTCTTATGTTTACATTGCAGAGGGACTGAAGGAAAAGTATGTCTCTTTGCAGATGACACAAAGATCTGCAACAGAGTTGATGCACAAGGTGGGGTAGAAAATGAGAAGGACTGGCAAGGTTAGAGGAATGGTCAAATGTGTGGCAGCTTAGATTCAATGCTAAGAAGTGCAGGTAATGCACCTGGGAAACAAAACCCAGGGAAGAATACACAATGGGGGTGAGATACTAACAACAACAAAAATGGAAAGGACTCATGGGTAGTCTTATCAGATGACCTAAAGGTGGCAAGCAATGTGAGAGGGCAGCAAGGAGGTTGGGGATACTGGGATGCATAGGGAGAGGCATCATCGTAGAAAAACAGGAAGTTATTATCCCTCTGTACAGACAGCTGGTCAGACCCCATCTGAGTACTGCAGTTCTGGAGAGACCCAGTCTCCGCAAAGACATAGACAGGATGGAAACTGTCCAGAGGAGGGCATCCAAATGGTGCAGGGCCTGCACCGGAAGACATATGAAGAGAGACTTAAGGAGCTTAATATGTATAGCCTCGAGGAAAGGAGGGAGAGGGGGACATGATAGAAACTTTCAAGTACCTCAAGGGAATCAACAAAGTCCAAGAGGGTAGTATCTTTCAAAAAAAGAGGTGTGCAAGAACAAGGGGGCACAATTTGAAGATAGAGGGGCGGCTCAGAGGTAATTTAAGGAAGTATTTTTTCACAGAGAGGGTTGTGGATGCATGGAACGGCCTTCTGGAGGAGGTTGTGGAGTCAAAAACAGTGGTGGAATTCCAGCATGCATGGGACAGTCATAAGGCAATTCTAGGGGTTGGGGGTAGGAAGAAGTAGGCTGCTGGTTAACTAGGATCTGCAGCTTATCCATTAGGTAGGGAAATGGGCAGACTGGGTGGGCCAAGCGGTCCTTATCTGCTGTCAAATTCAAATTCTATGATGAAGAAAGTAGCATGAATATGGGAAACAAAATGAGAGAAGTAACATGGAATTAATGATATCAATTTTTTTTAATATTGTGACAGCAATGAATACTGGTTCTGCCTGTGGAGTCTGACTGAAGTTAACTAGTCATGGTAGATGTGGGAAAGTGGCCGATATTCACCTTGCTTTCACCGCAAGAAATTGCATCGATCCGACAAGCATGTGTCTTCGGCACCTCGGCTAATGAAGCAGTCTACATAACGCACAATGATGAGGTAAGGGTTACACTCTGTAGGCACAGGGGTTGTTGCCATGTTCATGGTGTCTGAAATTGTGCACTTCATAATGAAAAACATTGGCAGCTGGCTCCCTAAAATGCAAATCATTTGTGAACTGGGTGCTGAGAACAGCATAGCTGTGGTCATAAACTACCTCCACAGACTAAAGTATACTTTTATGGGATAATGTCCACAGGTTGGTTTAAAGGCTCGTACTTAAGGCAGGGGAGCTTATCATAAAATGCTGTCCAAGACTGCTAATAGCAGATTATAGTGTTGGTGTGGGTGGGTGTAAGGGTGTGTGTGTGTGTGTGTGTGTGTGTGTGTGTGATGCATCAAAAGCTGCTTCAGAGGTCGCCCGGTGGCGCTTGAGGGTTGAGGCGCTGGATGCCACGCCTCGCGCCACGCCGCGACCCGGTCTGCACGGACCTGGGAGCCGGGGCTATGGGGAGGGAGGATTGAGCATCCCACGGATGCCTCTCCTCAGGGTGGGATACCGGACGCAAGGCCCATCATTCTATAAAGGAATTTGTGAAGCACCGATTCCTGAAAGGGATGGTGACTGCATTTAGGGTCGGGAGGGACGTCAGACGGCACATGAGAGGTCTGTGCCAAGACGCATACCTCTCGGGACGTAGTCCCAAGCGCCGTGCCCCAGGATGGCCTAAAGTTAAGGGGAAAATCACCTTGCAGTCCTGGATGACGGCCCTCCGCTCAAGACCGCCACACCAGACAAGACCCCACTGTGCAGGAGGAAGGAGAGGAGGCACTTCAGGGGCAGATCTAGGGGGACGGCAAAAAAGAGCATTGAGAGGCCCAAAGGAGTAGGACCAAGAGGGTAAGAAATACCAGGAGGGAGAAAAAAAGAAAGTATATAAAAAAAAAAAAAAAAACTGCTTCAGAAAGAAATGTCCTTTAACAGTACCACTCGCCATCCTGTTTCATAAAGACATAAGAGATTAAGATTGGCGAAGACAAAACACCCATCAGCCGCTTCTCAGCAGTTATAGTCATGTATATTTTAATGCTTTCAAGAATTTATCAAGGTTGTGTTTAAAGGACATCAGGGTATTGCTTATAACCAGTGAGTCTGGCAACTCGTTCCAAACATCCACCACCATTTGCGTGAAGAAATGCCTCCTTTTATCAGTGGTGAATAGATCTCCTCTGAGCTTCATGTTATGTCCTCTTGTTTCTCTGTAGACATTTTTTTTTGCATGTGTAATGTCTCAAGCAGTGAGCTGTCCCTAATAGCTTTATATGTAAAAATCATATTTCCTCTCGACTGCTTATACCCCAGGGAGAATGGATTAAGTTTTAATAAGCATTCCTCATAGAAACCTGTATTTTAGGCCCTGTTCACACTATGGTATGGTAACCGAAAATGTTTTTTAAAATTGATTAATTACCATGCTGTAGCATCCGAACTGCCGGCATCATGTTGTAAACCATTATTAGAAATGGTTAACAGCGTCTACACTAGTGACTCTGGACCAAATTAGCTGCAGCCAGTTCCCATGGGCAGACATCCTGTTGCATGAAGGGGAGCCTTGCTTGACCATCCGCACTGCAGGTAAGTCTGACTTAGCTCCTGAAACATTTTAAAAAATGTGTTTAAAGCTGGCTCCGTGGCACTGAGTGAAGGGGTTCACGCAACATGCTGGCGACCCGGGTTCACATCCCGAGCCTGGGTACCAGGAGCGTAAGCTGGCAGGAAGGAGATTCAGAGTGTCCATTGGACACTTCCCTTCCAAGAGGGTGGGTCGGGCCTTGGCACCCATGGGTGGATTGGGGACGTGGTGCCTCGACACGCCTCCTGTACATCCTTGCCCAGGGTTGCCGTATCCATGCATAGCTGAGAACTGCTGTGGGTGGGATTGAAAACGGAAAACAGGAGCTCCCTGCCCGGCCGGATTACAAGTGCCAGCCCCCACCACCACTAAGCCCCAGAGATGGCTCTGGACCAGCTCCGCAGCACCAGGATATGCGGTTGGCTGGTGGCTTCTCCTCTGAAGAGGACCCGCCCGACGAAGGGATACGTTGGTTGGGGGCTGCAGTAGGGGTTGGTGACTGGGATCGGATGGGGGCCGGGACCTAGGCATTCTGAAGGAGTGGCTGGACGAGGGCTCCAAATGGGGTGCAGCATAAATAGAAAAAATAAATTTAAAAAAAAAAGGTGTTTAAGCCTAGGTCTTATCAGGGTTTAAACATGGTTTTCAAAAACTGATTACAAAGTGTGTTAAGTACAGACGCGAACTGTGCTAGAGCACTTTAAAATGGTTTAAGAGTCTTAAACCATTTTAAATACCCTAGTCTGAACAGAGCCTTACATTACTAATCAGTCTGGAGCTGGTCTGTGCACTCTTTCCAACCTACAGTTTCACATTTCTGGAGTGGTTCTCATAACTGTGCCACATACTCCATTTGAGAATGATGCACTAAGGACCAATATAAGGGTGAACAACCTCCCTGGATCTGCTGTTAAAGTTTCCTTCTAATACTACCCAGTATGCTGTTAACACCTTTTAATTATCTGCCCACATTGTTGTTTAAAATTAAAACCTTTATCTATAAAGGAAGAGATCAAAGCAACAGAACTAAAGAGTAAACAGGGAGCAGATGAGACACTCTGGGTCACTCTGGAGAAAGGAAATGGCACCACAATCTGCATGGGGGTTGCATACAAATGGAAAAAAACGCTATGGTTCTCAAAAGAGGTGGCAGGGAAGGTTAAGGAGAAAAGGATAGCATTCAGGAAATATAAGGAAATGCAGAAGGAGCAGGACAGAGAACTTTATCAGTTAAAGCAGAAAGAGGCTGGGAAAGCAGTCAGAATAGCAAAGGCCCAAACCGAGGAAAGGATAGCCAACTCTGTTAAGAAGGGGGATAAGACCTTTTATAGGTACATTAGGGAGCGAAGAAAGACGAAAGGAGGGATACTGAGGCTTAATGAAGGGGAAGGAAAGTGGGTAGAGGGTGACAGTGAAAAAGCAGGGATACTGAACGAATATTTCTGCTCTGTATTCACAAAGGAAGAGGAGGGGGAGGTACCTAAACCAAACAAGAGAAACACTCTGAAGACAGGTGTCGATGCCAGTCCATTTACAGAAGAAAGGGTTCTGAAAGAACTAATAAAGTTGAAGGTGGACAAAGCAATGGGGCCTGATGGGATTCACCCAAGAATTCTAAAGGAACTAAGGGTAAAACTAGTGACACCACTGACTACTCTCTTTAACAAATCATGGGAGGATGGATTGTACCTGAGGACTGGAGGACGGCAGATGTGATTCCTCTTCACAAAAGTGGGAGCAGGACAGAGGCAGGAAACTACAGACCAGTTAGTTTGACCTCAGTGGTAGGGAAAATGATGGAATCACTTGTGAAGGAAAGAATTGTCGAGTACCTAGAGGCCAGAGGGGCGCAGGACCCAAGGCAGCATGGATTCACGATGGGAAGGTCGTGTCAGATGAATCTAATAGATTTCTTTGACCGGGTGACCAAAGTAGCAGACCAGGGAGGGGCTATGGACATTGCCTGCCTAAATTTTAGCAAGGCATTTGATACAGTCCCAGACAAAAGATTAATACACCAGTTAGCCAGCCTTGGAGTGAGTCCCAAGGTGGTAGCCTAGATAAAAAATTGGCTAGACAACAGGACTCAAAGGGTAGTAGTAAATGGAGTCCACAGTGAAGAAAAGAGGGTTACCAGCGGGATACTGCAGGATTCAGTACTAGGACCGGTCCTTTTTAATGTCTTTATAAGTGACATTGCAGAGGAGCTGGAAGGAAAAGTATATATCTTTGCAGACGACACAAAGATCTGCAACAGGGTTGATACACAAGATGGAGTGAAAAGGATGAGAAGGGACTTGGCAAGGTTGGAGGAATGGCAGATGTATGGCAACTCAGATTCAATGCAAAGAAGTGCAAGGTAATGCACCTGGGAAACAAAAACCCAGGGGAAGAGTACACAATGGGGGGTGAGATACTGACAACAGTAAAAATGGAAAGGGACTTGGGGGTAATTATATCAGGTGACCTAAAGGTGGGTAAGCAATGTGAGAAGGCAGTAAGGAAGGCTGGGGGGATACTGGGATGCATAGGGAGAGGCATCAATAGTAGAAAACAGGAAGTTGTTATCCCTCTGTACAGACAGTTGGTGAGACCCCATTTGGAGTACTGTGTGCAGTTCTGGAGACCCCATCTCTGCAAAGACATAGACAGAATGGAGGCTGTCCAGAGGAGGGCAGCCAAAATGGTGCAGGGTCTGCACCAGAAGACATACAAAGAAAGACTAAAGGAGCCTAATATGTATACCCTTGAGGAAAGAAGGGAGAGAGAGGGGACATGATAGAAACTTTCAAGTACCTCAAGGGAATCAACAAAGTTCAAGAGGGTAGCATCTTTCAGAAAAAGAGATGTGCAAGAACAAGGGGGCACAATTTGAAGATAGAGGGGGGATGGCTCAGAGGTAATATGAGGAAGTATTTTTTCACGGAGAGGGTTGCGGATGCATGGAACAGCCTCACTGGAGGGGGAGAGATTCAGGGGAGAATGGAGGAGGTGCTACTTCACTGAGAGGGTGGTGGAGCCATGGAATGCACTGCAAAGGGGGCTGGTGGAGGTAGAGACGGAGGAGGGGTTCAAGAGGGGGTGGGACAGGTACAGGGGAAGGGTTCTGGAAGCAAAGTACTGTGCAGCGAGAATATCTGGGACTGGGAAGGGAGAAGCCAGAGAGTGCAAGTGGGGCAGCAAGGTCAGCTCCCAGGGTGGGGGCTGACCAAACGAGCAGACACGAAAGACCATTAGGCCTATTCTACTGGCATTTTAGTATGTTAGTAAGGAGGTATGGAGCAACAACGGGGAAACATAAAAACTGCCATCACAGAGGCAACAAGCCTTTGTGTGAAGCAAATAAATCAAAATGAAAGAAAAAAACACTATGGTTCTCAAAAGAGGTGGCGGGAAAGGTTAGGGAGAAAAATATAGAATTCATGAAGTATAAGGAAACACAGAAGGAGCAGGTCAGAGAACTGGACCAGTTAAAGCAGTAGGAGGCGGGGAAGGCAGTCAGAATCGCAAAGGCCCAAACCGAGGAAAAGATAGCCAACTCGGTTAAGAAGGGGGATAAAACCTTTTATAGGTACATTAGGGAGCGAGAAAAGACAAAGGAGGATACTGAGGTTTAATAAAGAAGAGGGTGGGTGGGTGGGCAGAGAGGGACAGTGAAAAGCAGGGATACTGAATGAATACTTCTGCTCAGTATTCACAAAAGAGGGGAGGATCTAATCCAGTCAATAGAAGCACTCTGGATAGGGGGTCAATATCAGTCCTTTCATAGAAGAAAGGATTCTGAAAGAACTCCTAAAACTGAAGGTGGACAAAGCAATGGGGCCTGATGGGATTCATCCCAGAATTCTAAAAGAACTAAGGGGAGAACTAGTAACACCATTGACTCCCCTTTTTAACAAATCATGGAAGGATGGTGTGGTACCTGAGGACTGGAGGAGGGCGAATGTGATTCCCCTTCACAAAAGTGGTAGCAAGACAGAGGCAGGAAACTATAGACCTGTCAGTTTGACCTCATTAGAAGGGAAAATAGTGGAAACACTTCTGAAGGAAAGAATTATTGAGTACCTAGAGGCCAGTGGGGCACAGGGCCCAAGGCAGCAGGAAGGTCATGTCAGATGAATCTAATCGATTTCTTTGACTGGGTGACAAAAGTAGTAGACCAGGGAGGGTCTGTGGACATGGCCTACCTAGACTTTATCAGGGCATTTGACACAGTCCCACACAAAAGATTAATAAATAAATTTGCCAGCCTGGGAGTGGGTCCCAGGGTGGTAGCCTCGGTAAAACATTGGCTAGACAACAGGACGCAGAGGGTAATAGTAAATGGAGTCCACAGTGAAGAAAGTGGGGTTACTAGCGGGGTGCCGCAGGGTTCAGTACTGGGTCCGGTCCTTTTTAATGTCTGTATAAGTGACATTACAGAGGGACTGGAAGGAAAACTGTCTCTTTACAGACAAACAAAGATCTGCAACAGGGTTGATACACAAGGTGGGGTGGAAAGGATGAGAAGGGACGTGGCAAGGTTGGAGGAATGGTCGAATGTATGGCAGCTTAGATTCAATGTAAAGAAGTGCAAGTAATGCACCTAGGAAACAAGAACCCAGGGGAAGAGTACACAGTGTGGGGGGGAGATACTGACAACAACAAAAATGGAAAGGGAACTGGGGGTAGTTATTTCAGATGGCCTAAAGGTGGGCAAGCAATGTGAGAAGGCAGTAAGGAGGGCTGGGGGGATACTGGGATGCATAGGGAGTGGCATCACCAGTAGAAAACAGGAAGTTGTTATCCTTCTGTACAGACACTTGGTGAGACCCCATCTGGAGCACTGCGTGCAGTTCTGGAGACCCCATCTTTGCAAAGACATAGACAGGGTGGAGGCTGTCCTGAGGAGGGCAACCAAAATGGTTTGGAGTTTGCACCAGAAGGTCTACAAAGAGAGACTAAAGGAGCTTAATATGTATACCCTCGAGGAAAGGAGGGAGAGTGGGGTCATGATAGAAACTTTCAGGTACCTCAAGGGAATCAACAAAGTCCAAGAGGGTAGCATATTTCAGAAAAAGAGATGTGCAAGAACAAGCGTACACAATTTAGAGATAGAGGGGGGGATGGCACAGAGCTAATGTGAGGAAGTATTGTTTCACAGAGAGGGTTGTGGATGCATGGAACAGCCTTCCTGAGGAGGTTGTGGAGTCACAACAAAGGGGAAATTCAAGAATTCATGGGACAGACATAAGGCAATTCTAGTGGGAGGTAGGAGGAAGTAGGCTGTTGGTTAGCCAGGATCTGCAGCTTATTCATTAGGTAGGGGAAATGGGCAGACTAGGTGGGCCAAGCGGTCCTTATCTGCCATCAGATTCTGTTTCCATGTTTCTGTTGGCTCTGTCCAGAGCTAGTATTACTTTATAATAACCAGGGAGCATTAAGTTATGTTTCCATAGCCACTTGAACCCAAACAAACCACTGCTGCACAGCAATGTGTTTGTATTTTATGTAATTGCTGTGGTGAAAAAATGCTGCTCAGCAATTAATATAAAATAAAACACAGGTTGGTGTGTAAAACTTAATTATACAATGGGGTCCCAGAATTATGGAATTTGATTGGCTGACTGGCATCTTTTACCCATGGTAAATCCTACGATTTACGACTGGGGAAAAGATGCCAGTTGCCAGCCAGCCGTAGCAGGAACTTCCTTGCAAATCCCTCCGACAAACCTTGGACTGAAAAAGACAGAAACGGTCACACGACAAGATCATGGTCTGAACATCCAGCTAACGGAAATACAGTGGACTCCGACATGAGAGACAATTTTTTAACAACTAAAACCAAATCCACGATAGCAATTAACAACGCTCCCTTTTTTTCCTTCACCTTTCCTTTGCTTATCAAAACTTTCTCTAATTATTTACCCGCAGTGTACCCTCGATCTCTGCAGTCTCCCCAGCTTGTAGTTGCAGCTCCACAGAACAGCCTTGCTCCTTCAGTGTGCACTCTCACTGGTACCCTGCATTAGGCACATCCGATTTCTATAATCCCTCCTTAATAAAGAAAACACCTAGTTGGAGCGCCTGACCACAACACCACAGTAACCCCGGAAACCAAACTCTGAGTGCAGCCTTTTACCACTAACAAAAAAAAAAAAAAGCACTTGACTTCCTGTCCCACAATACTGCAGTGGAAAACTAAAAGAGCAAGCAGTGTGTTTTATTTCCTTTTTCTTCCACGAGCAGGACCGAAAAAGACTGCACCCAGGAAAAAACGTGTCTTCTCACCGATCCCTTCATAATCACTGTCACAGCCAGTTTTCCCTCCTACAAAAAAACAACAAAACAGTGGTATCACACCATCTTTTCCTGTCTCTCGCTCCTGGTTCTGTTAAAAAAAATCCAGCTCACTCTCCCCATTTTCTAGCCTACTGTACACCAGCTAAATGCTAATTTCCCTTATCTCTAGCCAGTGCTCACTACAATAACATGCAGACAAATTAAGCAATAATAAACAAGATGGTGTTAACGAATCCTTTCTGCTCTTCTCCTACTGCGTCCTCAGTGGACTATTTAACATACTGAGGATGGATATTTAAACGAAAATCAATAAAAAAAAAAATGCACTCAAGTTTTTATTTTTTTTTGTAAAACAAAAAATTATTAGGACAATGTACAATCACAATATACCACTCCAGGGTGTGGGTATATACTAGGATTTACCAAGCATAACCCACACCCTGTCATGGTATATTGCTTAAATTTAACACATGTCCTTGATGTTGATGCTGAATAAACCCTGAGAGTGAACACCCCAGGTGTGTGTAAAATTCTCATTTAACTCACCACCCCATGCATTATTCTATATATTATGTCCTGCCTGGTCAGGATACCTTTGTTGGAAAATTTGCACTCTCCCATCTGGTCTTGTTTTTCCTTAAGATTTCCCAAGGTCTGCTGCTGGGACATGTGACCTGGAATCCATTTTGTATGCCTTATGTAAAAAACATATGTAAGAAACAAAGAACTTAATATGAGACTAAGAAGAAACAAAAAAATACTTACACTAACAAAAAAAGATTAAATTAACCTGGCCACAGTCTTATCATAGGTACAATATTGGAGGCAGTATAGTGCAGTGGTTTAAGGCTCTGAGCTGCAAGTCTGGTGACATCCAGCAGACCAGACCTGGATTTGAATCCCACAGCTTCCATTTGCATCCCGAGTGACCCTGAGCAAGTCACTTAACTTCCCTGTGCTCCCAGGTCGCACCTGTAAAAAAGCTTTCAGCTTAGTGTGCTACTCCTGGTTAAACAACTAAACAAACAAACAAACAAAAAAACAATATCTCATAATTCTATCCTTAACACTACCCTCAGGTAAGCATACTACTGATGTCAGACTGATAGTTTCATGGTTTCCTGTTTTGCCCTTATCTTGCCTTTTATGAAATGGTGTAATAACTACTTTTCTTCCAGTCATCTGGAATTTTCCCCTCCTCAAACAGGGACTATTTAAGGATATCAGTAAGAGGTTCCTCCAGTACAGAAACCATCTCCTTGAGAACCCCTTTGGTGCAAGTTGTCTGGTCCTGCCGATCTGTATGGAGTCAGGTCACTTACATTGTTCTTAATACCCTTAGGATAGATGGGTTCGGGTACATTTATAGTGCTTTTATGTAAATATATGGGTGTTGCTGGCTTGGTATCAAAAATAGAGCCTTGACGCCATTTGCTTGTTGCATCATAAATGTTGTCACTGTGAATAAATGGTCCCACTCCTGCATGTGTTTTATAAGCTGAATTTCAGTATGTGAAAACAGCTTTGCTATTGCTTTTACAGCTGTTTGCTACTGTTTCATCAGTCATCCTATTTTCTCTCTTTTGGACATTGTCACAAACCATTCGTTTCTTTTGTAGCTTTCCAGCGTACAATATCCAGGATCGATATTCGTTTTTGGTATGCCTTTCCTTTGATTTTGATTGCCTTTTTCACTTTTTTATTGTACCATTGAGCTGTCCCGACTTTCTACTATTAAATTTGTTCTATATGGAAATATAAATGTATTCAAACAACATGAATCCTTGCTGTATTCCGACATGTTGCAGTGATTCCCAACCTTTGAACGGCCCCGGAGAACAAAGAGTTAACTTTCTATGCAGGGCATAGAATGCTGAGCTCGAGCTCGGTTGAAGTCTCTGTCTGGAGTGTTTCAAACTTAAACTGTCAGATTCTTTACTCCGCCTCACTGAACGGTCACTCCTGAGATTTCTCCTTCAGCTCGGTTCGAAAGTCGGTTAAAGTTTCAGTTTTTGTCGTTTTTTTTAAACCGAAAAAGTTATCCGCATAGTCGGTTCAGTCTCTGTCTGTGGTGCCTTGAGTACTAGATAAGAATTGTTCTTTTTTCTGTGTGGAACTTGTAAAAGTGCGGCTCGGTTCGACTGAACCGGCCATTTGTTAATAATCTTGTGTTTTGTATTTTACTTGAGTGTGTGGTTACGGTTCTTCGGTTCTAACGTGTTTTTAATCGTTTTCGTAAACCCGTGACACGGTTAGGAACCGATAAGGGAGTCTTGCCTGGCGGTTGCCTTAAAAAGGGTAAGTTGGTTAGGTTGGCCATGTCCGAGAAACCCAAGAAATAAACCGAGCCCACTGGGTTTCAACACTGCAGTGAGTGTGGGGAGGTCTTTGCTAAGGCTGATCCCCACACCACCTGTGTTTATTGTCTGGGGTTTGACCACCTCGATTCAGACTGCCAAATATGTAAAAACTTTCCCAAATCTACCCTTGAGAAGAGATTAGGTAGACTGAGGGAAAAGGAGGCCGAGAAGTCCACTGACCCGGATGGCCAGCCTGGTTCGGTTCCGACCGAACCGGAAGGAATGCCCTCTGACCAGGGCGATACTTTTTCAGGCAAAAGGAGAGCCGATTCCAAGGGATCGGTTCCGACAAAAAGAAAACGCGAAGACAAATCGACCAGTTCGGATCCAGAGGTTCATGTTCCGACCGCCGAAGAGATGGCCAGAGCGATTCAGATTGTGGAATCGCTCCATCCGGTTCCTACCGATCCGGCTCCTTCTGGCAGAGGTTCAGTTCGGTTGGTTCCCCCGGTTCAAGATTATACCCTCGAAGATTTTTATGAACCGGAATTTGAAGAGGAAGGGGAATTTGAGGATGATGATGGAAGTGAGGGTCTGGATGTGCCTGTGGAACCGGACATCTCCCCAGACAGACCTTCAGGTGTTTCCCCTCCTAGGCTTTCTGAGTCCCCTTCTCACTTTATGTTCTACAGAAAGGTGGCTGAAACCCTCCAGCTTCCTATGGAAGAGGCTGTGGAAGATCAATAGGAGCCTGATTATGTAGAGATAATGGACATCCCAGAGTCCAGGAGACTGTCTGTTCCTCTCCACAAATCTTTTGGGAAACTGACACAAAAAATCCTAAAGTCTCCTAACACTATACCTCCTGTGGATAGAAGAATGGACAAGAGGTATACACTTTCAGGCTCAGACACGGAGTTCTTATATCAGCAATGCAGCCATGTTGGGGTAGTGCAGGCTGCTGCCGGTCACAAGACAAATATTCCCTTGGCTTCACACCCCCCAGACAAGGACTCCAGGAAGATTGATGCCATGGCAAAGAAACAGTACATGGCATTTTCTTTGGGACTCGGGCAGGACAATTACATGGCCTATACAACCAGGTACCAGAAGTCCAGGTGGGACACTGTACTGGCACTGGCTAAACAGGCCTCCCTTCAGCTAGCCAAGGAGCTGGAGGTGGTGGCTGCAGATGGGATTGAGGCATCTAAGGTTCAGTTTTATGCTGCTGTGGACTCTAATGATGTATCATCAAGAGTCATGGCTACATCTGTGGCTCTTTGGAGGATGGCTTGACTCAGATGTACTAGCCTCTTGCAGGACACCCAGGCAAAGGCCATGGATTTTCCTGAAGTGGGTAATTCTCTGTTTGGGGAGCAGACAGAGAATTACATGAAGAAAATGGATGAGTACAGGACCACTTACAGGAGTGCTCAGGCCAAGGAGAGGCAGGCAAATCCTTAGAGGCAGCAGTCTAGGGGCAGGGGCAGGCCTTTTCAAAGGCCTTTTTACCAAGCACAGGCCTCTTCTTCCTTTTCTCAGAAGGGGTTCTTCAGAGGGAGAGGCAGAAGGGGGATGAACAGGGCTGCATCCACTCCTTAGCCTAAAGCCCCTGCCAAGCAGACATCCTGATGGACCTGCCCGGGTCGACTCTCCTATTCCAGTAGGGGCAGGCTGGCTTACTTTGTCCAAGACTGGATGTCTGTTACATCAGACAAGTGGGTCCTGGAAGTAGTAAGCCAGGGACTGGTTCTCAGCTTCAGAAAATTTCCAAAGATGAGAGCCAGATCTTTTCCACCTGCAAATCTCTCGGAAACCCTTGCCCTAGAGGTAGAGGTTTCTTCTCTCCTAGCCTTAAGAGCAATAGAGAGAGTACCTACCCTTCAGTGGTTCAAAGGACTGTACTCCAGGTACTTCCTGACCCCCAAAAAGACAGGGGAGTGGCAACCCATCCTAGACCTAAGATATCTAAGCAAACATGTTTTAAAACCAAAGTTCAAGATGGTAACTCTTGGAATAATCCTTCCCTCTCTAAGGCCAGGGGACTGGCTAGCCTCCCTGGACCTCAAAGATGCTTACTTTCACATTCCCATCAGGTGCTCCCACAGAAAGTACCTCAGGTTCCAGTTGCCCTCAGGCCACAATCAGTTCAGAGCAATGCCCTTTGGTCAAGGGTTTTCATAAAGTGCCTGGTAGTAGTAGTTGCCTTTCTAAGAAGGCAAAAGATTTCCATTTTTCCTTATCTGGACGATTGGCTAATAGTGGGTCAGTCTCCAGACCAAGTCAGGTCTCACCTGCAAGTAACCCAGCAAGTTCTTACTTCTCTAGGATTTCTTCTCAACCTTCCCAAGTCAGTTCTCGAACCAGTCCAGCTTCTTACCTTTATTGGGGCAGAACTGGACACACTCAGAGCAAGAGCCTTTCTTACTCTTGAAAGGGCAAGGGTTCATATGGAACTAGCCTCTTCTTTCTGCCTTCAGGTATCTCGGCCAGCAAGGCATTTCTTCCAGCTCTTGGACCACATGGCAGCTTCAACAGCAGTGGTCCAAGGGGCAAGATTCCAGATGAGGGATATTCAGTTCCACCTGAGAGCTTTTTGGTCTCAGAGGAAGGATTCCCTTACCAAACTGATCCCAGTGACTCTGACCTTGATCCAAGCCCTCCAATGGTGGCAGGATCAGGACAATTTAAGACAAGCTGTTCCTTTTGTTACTCTCAGCCTTGTTCAGTGGTCCTTGCCACGGACGCTTCTCTTCAAACAACATGAAGTCTTGCTATATTATAGACATTAGCAGTTTGATCCAGCTCTAGAACTGCCCCGGAGTGAAATGGTTAAAACCATTCCAAAATAGAATTTTGGCACAAGAGCAGCTCTATCTGTGTCATTTCAAACTTGAACTGTCAGATTCTTTACTCCGCCTCAGTGAACAGTCGCTCGGAGATTTCTCCTTCTGCTCGGTTCATTTCTCGTTTTAAGAAGTGTTTTCTCTGTTGGATTTAACCGAGAATAGTTTTATTTAACCGCAAAACCGCTCGTTCAAGCTCTATCTGTGGTAACCATAAGTAAATGAAGGTTTTGTCTGTGTGGAACTTGTAAGTTATCGGTTCGGTTTTGAACCGATCAGTGGGTTTAAAACTCATTTAAAACTAAAAGTTACTATTTTAGAGTACGGTTCCGGTTCTTATCGGTTCTAAAAAGCGGTTTATTCGTTTTTTCCAATACCAGTAACACGGTTAGGAACCGATAAGGTGTCTTCTTCTTTGGCACTGCCATAAAAGGGGAAGTTTTGGTTAGGCTGGCATTATGTCTGAGAAAAACCCAAAAGAAAACCGGCCCATTGGTTTCAACACTGTGATGTTTGTGGGAAAGTCTTTGCTAAGGCTGACCCACACACCACATGTGTTTATTGTCTGGGGTTTGACCACCTCCAGTCAGACTGCCAGGTATGTAAGAATTTCCCTGCAGCCACCCTGGAAAAAAGATTGGGCAGGCTCAGGGAACGAGAGGCCAAAAAGTCCGCTGACCCGGATGGCCAGCCCGGTTCGGTGCCAACCGAACCAGAGGGAGTGCCCTCTGACCAGGGCCAGACTTCCTCGGGCAAAAGAAAAGCTGGTTATGAGGAACCAATTCCAGTAAAGAAAACAAGAAAATCAGCAGGTCTGGAGTCCAAAATTCCTTCTCCAACTGCTGCAGAGATAGCAAAAGCCATACAAATTGTCCAGTCACTGTCTCAGGGTCCGTCCGAACCACCACTATCTGGTAAAAGGTCGGTTCGTCCGGTCCCAGTGGTTCAGGATTATGATATTGAGGAATTTTATGAACCAGAGGAGGAGGAGGATTGTGAACAGTATGAATGTGGCTGGGAAGGTCTGGGTGTGCCCATTGAACGGACATCTCCCAGACAGACCTTTAGAATCTCCCCTATGCTGTCTGAGTCCCCATCTCATTTTATGTTTTATAAAAAGTTGTGAAACCCTCCAGCTTCCTTTAGAAGAGGCTGTGGATGAGCAAGAGGAGCCTGATTTTGTAGAAATGATGGATATTCCAGAGTCTAGGAGATTGTCTATTCCTTTACATAAGTCTTTTAGGAAACAAACAATTAAAATTTAAAAGCTCCTAATTCTGTGCCTCCTGTAGATAAAAGAATGGACAGAAGGTATACATTGTCAGGCCCTGATACAAATTCCTTTCTCAACAATGCAGTCATGTTGGGGTAGTTCAGGCTGCTGCCTGTGATAAATAATATTCCTTGGCTTACATCCTCCTGACAAGGATTCCAGGAAGATTGATGCCATGGCAAAAACAGTATATGGCAGCCTCTCTGGGACTCAGGCAAGCAAATTATATGGCTTATGTAGCTAGGTATCAGAAATCTAGATGGGATACTGTTATGCAGTTGGCCAAGCAGGCCCATGGCCAGCTGGCTAGTGAACTAGAACAGGTGGCTGCTGATGGCATTGAAGCCTCAAGGTTCAGTTTCATGCTGCTGTGGATGTTAATGATGTTTCCTCTAGGGTCATGGCCACATCTGTAGCTTTTCGTAGGTTGGCCTGGCTCAGGTGTACTAGTTTGTCACAGGATACCCAGACTAAGGCTATGGATTTTCCTGTGGGAAATTCTCTGTTTGGAGAGCAGACAGAGAATTACATGAAGAAGATGGATGAATATAGGACTACTTACAAGAGTGCCCAGGCTAAGGAGCGGCAAGCCACTCCTCAAAGGCATGCCCCGGGTGAGGTGGGCCTTTCACAGGCCTTTCTACCAGACTCAGGCCTCCTCTGCCTATGCTCAGAGGGCTTCTTCAGAGGCAGGGGCAGATGAGGATTGGGCAGACCTGCTCCCACCCCCCAGCCTAAGCTCCTGATGAACAGGCACCTGATGGGGTGCCCAGGCCCATCTCCTGTACCCAGTGGGGGCAGGCTGGCTTACTTCAGTCAGAATTGGGCTTCTTTAACCTCAGACAAGTGGGTTCTGGAAGTAGTGCCAGGGTCTGGTTCTCAGCTCAAAAGTTTCCCAAGTTGAGAAGCAGACTTTTTCTACCTGCAAGTGCTTCAGAGACCCTCGCTCTGGAAACAGAGGTCTCATCCTGTTAGCTCTCAGAGCAGTGAGAAGGTTCCTCCTCTGCATCAGGGCAGGGGTCTGTATTCCAGATACTTCCTTACCCCAAAAAGACAGGAGAAATGGCCCATTTTAGATCTCAGATATCTGAACAAGCATCTTTTGAAACCAAAGTTCAAAATGGTAACTCTGGCAATGATTTTACCTTCCCTAAGGCCAGGGGACTGGCTAGCCTCCCTGGACCTCAAGGATGCCTATTTCCATGTCCTAATCAGAAGATCCCATCGAAGTACCTCAGATTGAACTGCCCTCAGGTCATTACCAGTTCAGAGCAATGCCCTTGACCTTACCTCTGCTCAAGGGTATTCACAAAGTGTCTAGCAGTGGCAGTGGCCCACTTAAGGAGGCAGAGGATTGCTGTTTTCCCTATCTAGACGACTGGCTCATTGTAGGCCAGTCCCAGAAAAAGGTAAAATCTCACCTGCAGGTCACCCAGCAGCTTCTCGCCTCCCTGGGTTTTCTGCTAAACCTACAAAGTCGGTTCTGGAACCAGTCCAGGTACTCACCTTTATAGGGACAGAATTGGACACAAAGCTAGCCAGAGCCTTTCTTCCCCAGAAAGGGTAAGGAATTTAGTGGCTCTGGTCTCTTCCTTCACTCTGCAGGTCTCAACCAGCAAGACACTTTCTGCAGCTCCTGGGGCACAGCTGCATCCACAACTGTTGTGCAGGGACCAGATTTCAGATGAGAGACATTCAGTTTCACTTGAGAACCTTTGGTCTCAGAAGAGACCCCCTTTCAAGTTGGTCCCAGTGATTCGAACCTTGATCCTAGCTCTCCAGTGGTGGCAGGATCAGAGCAATTTAAGAGCCGGGGTCCCCTTCATTTCCCTTCCCACTACTTGACTCTCACTACAGATGCTTCCTTCTGGGTTGGGAGCCCACATGGGCGACCTTTCCACTCAGGAGTCTGGTCCCCCAGAATCTCTGCTCCACATCAATTTGCTGGAACTCAGAGCTGTCCTTTAGCTCTTCAAGCTTTTTCTGCATCTGTCCACGACAAGGTGATACAAGTCAGAACAGACAACACCACAACAATGTGGTACATCAACAAGCGGGGGCTTTCGGTCTTGGCCTTGTGCACCGAGGCAATGAAGTTGTGGTCTCTGCTATTCCTGAACACTTCCCTCATAGCAGTTCATCTTCCAGGAAGCACAATGTCCTAGCGGATGCCCTCAGCAGGATTTCCCAGGGCCATCACAAATGGTCCCTGGATCCTCAAGTGCTGGGATAGTTTTGCCAGGTGGGGCATCCTCAGATAGATCTTTTGCAGCCCCAGACAATCACAAACTTCCTCTGTTCTGTTGCAGGCCTCCAGTGCTGGGCTAAGTTCCCTGGATGCCCTTCTTCTGGATTGGGAGGGAAGTTCCTCTATGCTTTCCCCTTCCTCTCCTATTCAAAGTACTAGTCAAAATCAGATCTCAGCCTTGCAGGGTGATTCTGATTGCCCGATTGGGCCAGGCAGCCCTGGTACCCTCCTTCTGTCTCTGACAGTCCATCTTCCCTGTGCCTCCCAGGAATCACAATCTGTTGACTTGTGCCCAGGAAGGGTTTGGTATCGGACCTCAAATCCCTCAACCTCAAGGCCTGGCTCTTGAGAGTTAAGAGTTGCTGATTTACACCTCTCTCAGGGTGTTCTTGAGATCCTAAAGGCTTCTAGAAAGCCTTCCACTAGGGCTACTTATAGTTCTAAATGGAAAGGTTTTCCATTTGGTGTGCTGAGAAAATATTTCCCAGAATCTGCTGAATTGCCCATTTTGTTAGATTACATGGTACATCTTAATTCCTTGGGTCTCAGACCAGCTACCCTGAGAGTTCATTTGGCAGCTGTGTCTGCTTTTGTGTCAGCAGGAAAGTCATCCCTCTTCCTCTCATCCTGTGTTTTTCCAAGTTTTTAAGGGATTACTCCATACTAATCCTCCTTTTCGAACCGCCCTGCTTGGGACCTTAATGTTTGCATTGCCCAGTTAATGCAACCCCTTTTGAACCTCTGTCTTCTGCAGAGTTTAAGTTCCTAACTTGGAAACCTGTTTTTCTAGGTGGCTATCACTTCTGCCAGACGATAAGTGAATTGCAAGCCTTGTCAGTGGAGACTGACTTTATTTCTTTCCACAGGGATAAGGTAGTCCTAAGGACTAATAGGAAGTTTTGCCTAAGGTGGTTTCAGATTTCCATCTTAATCAATCTATCTCCCTTCCAGTATTTTCACTGATCACCCTCTTGGTGTGAGAGGAGGTTGCACAGCCTGGATGTTAAGAGAGCTCTTAGTTATTATATAGAGTGTACCAAAGGTCACAGGTTCAAATCCCTCCAACTTTTCCTTACCTATGGTGAAGTTGGGAAGGCAAACCTGCCACTAAGAGATCAATAGCCAGATGGATTCTCTTGTATCAATTTTATCAGAAAGTGGCAGACCTCCAGTTTGAGGGCTCATTCTACCAGGGGTACAGCTGCGTCTCTAGCTGCTGCCAGAGATATCCCTTTATTAGAGATTTGCCAGGCTGCTACTTGGAAAGCGGTACACACTTTACCAAGCATTACTCCTGGATGTCCAGGCCAGGAGAGATGCCGGTTTGGCACAGCTGTTCTTCAGAGCCTATTCCTAAGTAGTTCTGCCCTCCTCCATGGAGGTACTGCTGTGTATTCTGTAATGTCTATAATATAGCAAGACTTCATGTTGTTTGAAGAAAAATTACTCACCTTAGTAATGTTGTTTCTTCTAATGGAGTCTTGCTATAATATGAACCTCCCCAACCTGCCCCTCTCAGAACCTCTACTTGGTGGGGTGCGGGCAACTTAGTGTGGGCACTACTTATGTCCTGTTAGCATTTTGTCCCTTTGGGACTTTGGGGTGTGTATGTGCATGCGTGTGTGTGTTTTATTATACTTATGTTCCATTTTCATATTATTAGAATGGTGTTAGTATTTCTGGTCCCCTGACTTGAGTCTTGGGTGTTGGGACCATCAATGGTTGTTATTATTTAGGTAGCCATTTGGCTAGTGTAGGTTACAGCTTCCACACAGACCTTAGTGAGTTTGGCTCGTAAAGATATGACAGTTCAAGTTTGAAATGACACAGATAGAGCTGCTCTCGTGCCAAAATTCTATTTTGGAATGGTTTTAACCATTTCACTCCGGGGCAGTTCTAGAGCTGGATCAAACTGCTAATGTCTATAATATAGCAAGACTCCATTAGAAGAAACAACATTACTAAGGTGAGTAATTTTTTCTTCTGGGCTGGGGAGCCCATCTGGGGTCCCTCACTGCCCAGGGGCTGTGGTCCCCAATAATCCCTTCTCCACATCAATCTCCTAGAGCTCAGGGCAGTTTTTCTGGCCTAAAAGCTTTCTCTCAGTCAGTACAGTACAAGGTGGTTCAAGTCAGAACAGACACCACCACCACCACCACCATGTGGTACATCAACAAGCAGGAGGCATTCAGTCCACGGCCTTGCACACAGAAGCCATGAAGTTGTGGTCCCTGGCTTATTCCCTGAAAACCTCTCTGGTAGCAGTTCACCTTCCAGGGAAGGACAGTGTGCTAGCAGATGCACTGAGCAGGATCTCTCAGGGCCATCACAAATGGTCCCTGGACCCTCAGGTGTTGAAAGTGATTTTTTCAAGGCGGGGCACTCCAGAGATAGATCTCTTTGCAGCCCCAGACAATCACCAACTCCTCTCTTTTGTTGCAGACCTCCAGTCTTGGGCTCAGTCCCCCTGGACGCCCTGATTCTGAATTGGGAAGGACGTTTCTGTATGCCTTTCCTCCTTCCCACTCCTGTTCAAAGTTTTAATCAAAATAAGGTCTCAACCTTGCAAGGTGATTCTGATTGCTCCAGATTGGGCCAGACAGCTCTGGTACTCCCTGTTGCTGTCCCTAGCAGCCCATCTTCCCCTGTCTCCTCCCAGGAATTACAACCTGTTAACATCCTCTCAGGAGAGGATTTGGTACCCCAATCTTCAGTCTCTCAATCTCAAGGCATGGCTCTTGAAGAGTTAGAGTTTGCAGATCTGCATCTTTCCCAAGGGGTTCTGGATATCCTCAAGGCTTCTCGAAAGCCCTCCACCAGAAAGACTTATAACTCCAAATGGAAGAGATTCAGCATTTGGTGTTCTAAAAGCATATTTCTCCAGACACTGCTGGATTGCATACGGTTCTGGATTATATGGTCCATCTCAATGGCTCTAGACTTCAGACCAGCTACTCTCAAGGTACACTTGTCAGCTGTTTCTGTGTTTTTGTCTGTGGAGGAGTCTTCCTCACTGTCTTCTCATCCTGTGTTCTATAAATTTTTTAAAGGATTGCGTCACACCAATCCTCCTTTTAGAGACCCTGCCCCTGCCTGGGATTTGAATGTTTGCATTGCTGAACTTATGCAACCCCCTTTTGTGCCTATTTCTTCAGCAGAGCTTAAGTACTTGACTTGGACAACTGTGTTCTTGGTAGCCATTACCTCTGCCAGGCATATCAGTGAATTGCAAGCCTTGTCAGTGGAACCTGATTTTATCTCATTTCACAGGAATAAAGTGGTCCTTAGAACCAATAGAAGGTTCTTGCCCAAAGTGGTTTCAGACTTCCATTTAAACCAGTCTGTCTCTTCCTGTTTTCTTCACTGATCATTCTTCCTCAGGAGAGAGGAGGCTACACAGTTTAGATCTTAAAAGAGCCCTTAGTTACTACATAGAGCATACCAAGGGTTACAGGTTTGATTCCCTCCAGTTGTTCCCCACTTATGGAGAAGTGGGAATGGGCAAACCTGCCACCAAGAGATCTGTTGCCAGGTGGATTGTGTCTTGTATACAGTTCTGCTATGAAAAATTGGGAAAAAATTCCACCCTCAGGCCTGAGAGCTTATTCCACAAGAAGTACAGCTGCTTCCCTGGCTGCTGCCAGGGATATCCGCTCTTAGAAATTTGTCAAGCAGCCACCTGGAAAACAGTCCATACCTTTACCAAGCATTACTCTCTGGATATCCTGGCTAGGAGTGATGCTCGGTTTGGCACAGCAGTACTTCGGAGCCTATTCCCAAAATAGGTTCTGTCCCTCCTCCATGGAGGTACTGCTTGGTAGTCTGCAATATGTTAGAATACAGCAAGGCTTCATGTTGTTTGAAGAAATAATTACTCACCTTAGTAATTATGTTTTTTTCTAATGGAGTCTTGCTGTATTCTGACTTCCCTCCCTGCCTCCCCTCTCAGAACCTGTTTTTGGGAAGTGGGTGGGCAGGTGCAGTGTTGCTCCCAGGGGTGTTTTTGTTTGCACCCTCCTCCTTTTGTTTGGGTGATGACTTATTATTGTTATTTGTATTAGATTGGTTTTTGGGTTTCCTGACTTGAGTCTGCCCTGGGAATCCCAAATTTCTTTCAGCCAGTTGGCTAGTAGGAATTTTTACAATTTCCACATATAATTTTTAGTTAGTTGGGCTCGTAGGAATCTGACAGTTTAAGTTTGAAACACTCCAGAGATTTGTCAACTCAACATTCTATGCCCTGCATAGAAAGTTAACTCTTTGTTCCCTGGGCAGTTCAAGGTTGGAATCACTGCAATATGTCAGAATACAGCAAGACTCCATTAGAAGACACATAATTACTAAGGTGAGTAATTTTTCTTCCAGAACACTGAGTTTATTTTTCAGTATAGTCTGTTTTGATTGGACATATTCCCCTTTATTTCTTTTCCCAGTCCCAGTTAGCAAGTGTCTTTCTTGTTCCTTGACACCCTGTTTTCGAAAGTTCATGCAGGGGATAGCTTTAGGTTGCTGATTACATATATTTAATATTGCAAACTGGATAACAGCATGGCCACTGGAGCTTAGGGGTGACTTAATTTGATTATTTATTCTGTTGTGAGTTAAATTGCTAACTACTAGATTCAAGATTGCGTTCTGTTTTTTTTTTTATCTTTTTATGTATAAAATTTTCTGATCTTACAGTGAGCTGTAATACATATAAAAGAGAAATGAGAACATGAGACCTCAACAGAGCATATACAGATACATTCTTATGTAGATAATAGTCATATAAGGTCTATGAATCCATGCAGTATCAAAGACTACCACATACTTGCTAGCAGGAGAAAAGTATGAACTAGTTATCCTGTAGAGATCACTGTCACTCTCCCTACATGTCATAGCCAAAAAACTACGCATTCAGGATAGGAGTCCTCTCGTAGAACTAGCATATTGGTGGGCTGAGTGACTTAAGCACTTATAAACAATATAGGTACACGATAGTCTGGGCGCAGTTAAGTTATGTTAGAGACCCATAGTTTTGGCAGAACAAGGCACCCTGCCCTATGGGTACAGAATAGGCACAGAATATAATAACACTCCACAAACTGAAAGGTGACCTTACTCGCCTTAATATAACAACTACGGTGCTAGTCTAGAGGGTCTGTACATAGGCCTTTTACGTGGAGCAGCTAATTTGTTGGACTAGCCAACAACATTAATTATACATACAACAGGAGGCCTCCTATCTAGATGTAGAGCAGACTTTTAACTTGCACCTTAAAATGGAGAAATGCATATAATCCATCCCAAATATCGAGAAATAGATCTAGTAATACCCTTTAGGATCGTAAATGTGACCAACAATCCCCAGTCCTTGTCCTTAAACAGGTGGTTTTGTGCTTCCAGAAATAAAGTCAGTACTTCACCCTTCATCAGACGTGGAGTCTGGAGGATTTAATTTACTAAAAAGCTTTTCAGCAAACTGGGCTGCCTCAGTGGGATCTTGAAAACGGTTTTAGCTTCATTCTTGATTTGTAATCGGCAGGGTAGTTTATCCTGGCTTAAGTGATGTGTTTCAACAGGGTTTTTGTTTTTATCACCTGGAGCTCGTTCTTGCAAGCCTGCATTGGGGCAGATAAATCAGGGAAGAACCCAGATGTCTGCCCTCACAAGCAGTCTCTCCTGTCAATCTTGCAGCTTGCAGCAGAGCAGTCTGTGCCTCGGTGCCGACAATGTGGCTATCACCATGGCGGCTTCTGCTTGCACATTACCACGCTGCCTGGATCTTTGGAATTTTGAAGACCTGCACAATTTTCAAAGCAGAGTCCCGGGGCAGGAGTTGTAAATCCCCTGAAGATCATTTTGGTCATTGCAGGTAAAATCTCCATTCCTCCAGCGTAATGGGAGGAAGCCCACTGTATGAATGTTTGCTGATCTTTGGGCATTTTGATCGCTTCCATGGATTTCAAATATGAGAGATCTCTGATGCAGGCTGCATTACAGTCGGCCTGTCGATCCTGTGACTCTTGAAAATTTTTTTATGGCCACTGCATTGTCTTGTATAAGACAATTGTTGTCCGTAGATTTGCCTCAACTGCTGCCAATCATTTGTTGGTTTCCTCTCTGTGCGATTGAATTTTAATGAGCATCGCCATCATTTTGTGTAGCCGGAGTTCTGGCCCAGGAGTTTCGGTGGTTACAACAGGCCCCAATCCTGCCAAGGAGCACACAGGGGGCAAAAATGCTTCAGGGCTATGCAGTGTCTTCCTAGTGTCTTTCTTTTGGCCCCATTTTGTATCGAAAAGCATCCAGCAGAGTCTTAGCGGCTTGTAGCACTTGTATTAGGTGGAATTTCAGGTATTTAACACATTATTGCATTTCAGTGTTGGAGCTGTTTCAACAAGCTGCCACCATCTTGCTACTCACAGCACCCTCTCTTCCCTTCAGGACAGTGTTCTTACTTGTGGCTTCTCTTGTAAGTACTGCGTGTTGATAGAGGTTATCACAGATTAAATTAAAGGAAAGCAGCACAAAGCAGTGGGGCAATCACCAGGGCTGCAAAAATGGCCATTTAAAACAACGTAGTGGTTTAAACTAAATTCGACTAACCTTTTTCCAGATACTTAGCTTTTTAATCTTGCTCCTTGAGGTGCCATTTCAAAAGTGCCGCCACACCAGAAGATGGAGTGTGCCCCATGCATCTGTCCTGTGCCGGAAGACTCGTTAAAATGACGAGCGAGGCTCATCTACCTGTGTGAAAAAGAAACATATTGGCATGCAGAGGTATGTTAACTAAACCTCTACATCCAATTCCTGGTGAAAATGGAGCCATGTAATGTACTTTAAATCATTATGAAAGTTGCAGCTCCGAGTTCAGTCATGCACAGTAGCACTTTTAAGGAAAAGTTCCCCTGGTAATGTAGAGGCGTAGAAATATAGATTTTGTCAGCATAAGTGGACTGCATGGCCCATCCAGTCTGTCCTAACTCTACATACCCTACATGTGGTAGCAAGAGGCCCTGTGTGGCCCCAAGCTTCTTGCATCCTCTCTGTATGATTCTTCCTTTTCATGATACCCATGTGCCTGTTCCACATATGCTTGAATTTAGAGATGTGCCGAAGTTTTAATTCATGGGCCAAGTGGCCGCAGTTTGCATTTCCGGAGTTTCACCAAGTTTTCCCTGCCCTTAGCAACTTCATCTATGCCTGAAATGTGAAGTTTTTCCCTCGAAGTGCAGAATTTCGCATGGGAAATTCTTCAATTTGCGGCAAAATTTCGCACTTCCCAGATAGATTTGCATTCTGTGAATTGTGCAAAATTTGCACATTAATTTGCAGAACAAATTTTCCCAATGTTGCCCATCTCTTCTTGAATTCCTTCACTGTCTTTACCCCCACTACATCCCTAGGCAAACCTGTTCTGTCTGCCCACCACCCTTTCTGTGAAGAAATGCTTCCTTACCTCCCTCTTGAAATTTCTTTCCACTTTGTGTTCCCTCTTGTAACCACGTTTGTGCTCAACCAAAAAGCTCCCCACACTCTTCCTTGTTTAACCCAGAGAGTTTTTTTTTTGTATTATCTTTTTTCCTCCTGCGTGCTACCGCTGTCAGCCACTCCTTCAGGCTGTGCCAAGGCACCTCCGATCCGTCCTGTTCCCGTGCCCCCGTCACTTATATTTGCAGTCATCCCCAGGGTGACCCGGACGTGACCTTTGGCCAGACGAGCTCTCCTCCACTGAGGGGAGAGGCACCTGTGGGGCAGGCAAGCACACTACTTAGCCCTGAGGTACTGTTGAGGGAGGGAACCCGGGTCTCCGGCGTGGGTTGAGGAAAGATGCCAGCGCCTCAGTCCTCTACACCACCGGGCCGGCTCCCAGAGAGTTTTTTAAAGATCTCAGTCATGTCCCCTAGGCTCTCCTGTTCTCTGAGGAGTACGTGTTGAGGCCTTTCAGCCTTTTCTTATAGGAATGGAAAATCACACATATCCCCAAAACTTAAAGTGTTATAGGAAGTATATGCAAATCACCATGAAGGAGTTTGACTGGTTCCGCTTTAAGCAAGAGTGTTGGTGCAAAATGGCCTCTCACACACTCTGCAAAGGTTGAAAACAGAAGACACCTTTGCAGAGTGTGCAAGAGGCCATTTGGCACCACACACCCTTTCTTAAAGTGAATTTCTAGCTCTCTTGTGGGCTTTATAGCCTGTTACCTTATGGCTGCGATAGTCATTCCATGCATAAACGTTAATGTTTTTCACCTGTCAGGTTAAGAAAGGAAGGGATCATACATATTCCTGAACCGCTGGCTGCCGGATTCGTTCCACTTCCCTGCTGGCTAAGTGCAACCAAGGAGAGCACAGGGATATGCCCCATAGTAGTCTAAGGGGGGCATTTTAAAAATATATTTTTTTATATGTTTAAAAAATGTTTTATATAAGTTAAAATTACTGTTCGACTGATAGAACTCCTTACCAGTTGAGCGGTGGCTTTCATTTATGTAAAACATTGATTAAACATATAAAAATATGTTTTTAATATGCCCCCATAGACTACAGTGGGGCATGTCCCTGCTTTCTCCCTGGTTAGATGTCATAAAATACCAGAGTGTGAGGCCAGCAGACAGGGAAGCGGAAGGGATCGAGTGGCTGTCGGTTTAGCAAGAGGTACCATCCCGTCCCTTCCTAAACTGACTGAGAAAAAAATGTAAAGTTTATGCATGGAATGACTATCACTGCCATAAGGTAATGGGTTATAAAGCCTGTCAATAAAATTAAGTTTCTTTTAAAGTGGAACCAGTCTAAATGATTTAATGGTGATTTGCATATATCTTCCCATGATGCTCTGCATTGCAGGATATTTGTAGTTTTACATTTCTATGAAACCTGACTATTGCCAACGCTCTTTCCAGGTAACCTTTGTCTCAGTGCTTTTGTGCTGGGGTTCTTTGACTTTTAGATTACTTTTCTTACAGAGCTTCCATTGCTGCCCTCATCTGCACAGACTCCACCCTGTTGATGTCCTTTCTCAGGTGAGGTCTCAGAGCTGCCCTCAGTACTCATGGTGGGTACGAACCAATGACTTGTACAGGGGGAGTATAACTGCACAAGTCCAGGATGGCAGGAGATGAACACGAAGGGCCCATGGTCTTTTTTTTCATCGAGTGTTTCCCATCATGAATACTATATATTCAGGTGCCATCAAATTTACTGTAGACAAGTGATTTTTATGCCTGAATCCCTGCATGACATTTCTAAAGTTGCCTGTCAGCTCTGTGCTGTAAGGTAGTGGGGCCTCCAGGGGGTGTCTCTTGTGGTGTAAGAGGCTCTCAGCATGAGGTTTAAGTGAGAGGACTGTGGTTCGAAGCCAAGCAGTTCTGTCTGCCCAAACCTCACAGGAGACATCTCTTATAGCGTAAGAGACACCCTCAGAGGCCTTATTATGCTATTTTAAAGAGATTTATTACACGTCTAGAGTCTTTTTATTATGCTGTCCTCCCTTCTGGCACTGAAGTGGAGTGCTCCCTCTAATGCTTCTGCATGAGAGCACACTGTACAACGGATCGAGGTACAGTGGCCGTGCTTACTGATGATGAAATCATGTCAAGGGATTTATAAACCTCTTGACAAACATTGCTTTCATCACATATGTGTACCTGTACAAGGAATAACAATATCCCTGACATACGTGGTGTGTGTGTGCTGGTTGTGTTATAATTGCCATTCATTTCTTTTTAAAAGTGTTTTGTTTTCACGCTACTGTAAGGATCTTAATTAACAAAAGTCTCTTTGGCTTGCTTCTGGCATTCTCTGGCTGCTATTTCTTTGAAGGAGGGCTAGGTGTGACTCGGCTGTTGTAGTTTAATTGAGGAAAACATGAATTGTCTGTTTATACATTCCACAATCCAGTTGTAACCCCTAGATGGCGCTATCCCAGGGGCTACTACCCCTGCCTGATTTGCCACTAACAGGTTGAGGGGCCTGGATCCAATGGCGGGTGCCTCCACCCAGAGGTCAGGGTTTGCAATAGTTAAACTAACTTGGTCACAGCCCTCTGGGACACTGCAACCCCCCTTTCTTCCCACTAGTGGCCCACAAATATATCAGAATTACCTTCACAGTATACACTTACCCCCAGGTCTGGTTCCGCACTGGGACCTCCTGTGAAATGAGATACAGTGCAACAATCACAGTACAGTACTTTAACATAGACAAATACCTCAGGCAGTATAACTTTGCTGAAACAAGCAGCTCTGATTTATTTAGGGGATATAACAAGGACAGGGGAAATCAGGTTAATTAGCTTATCACTCTAATAATCTACCTATGGCTCTGTGCACAGGCCTATCCCTATCAGTTACTGTCCCTGGGTACCCAAGCCCTAGTGGCTAGTCCAAACCGTGGCAGCTGGTGGGGGCCCTTTCACACAGAGAAAAGGAGAATTAAACAGTCAGCAGTACAGTAATTCCATTTGGATTTAATGTGGCAATTCAACAGGGAGCAACCCTGAATTAGTACTCACGACCTCCAAATAAGATAGGGTCCTTCAATGTCAGCAGGGCTCACTTGAGGTACACAAACCTCTTCACACATCCATATAAAAGAAAGTACTATACCAGGCAGGCTGCATCTGTATCCGATCGCAATTACTGCACAATACCCGGAGAACACACAGCAGATTCAGTTCCTGACAGACCGAGAGTAATTTCAGCAATTCTTCCAGTCTTCACAGGGTGAGCCTGGTTTCTACTCTTCAGAGATCCTTTGATTCTTTTCACAGACGGATTCAGTCCTAACAAGCTGTAGACCTGAACTCTGGGCCTTACACACGTTTTTGACTAAAACTGCACACTGAAAAGCACAGGGCTCCTTCCTTCTTCACTGCCAAAGCTCAACTGAACTCCAACTGACTAAACTGGCACTTCCTTTGAGTTCCTCCCAGTTCTTGACTGGATTGGCTGTCATCACAATAGACTGCTGCTGTTGGTCCAAAAAGGCACTGAAGTCTAAACTACATCTCCCAGAGTCACTGCCCATACAATCCTCTTGTGGCTGGCTCAGATTATGAGTCCAAGTTCTGATTCGTCCAAGGCATCATTTTAGAGCTAGCTTACCCCACACTGATTGGTCCAGTTCAGCAGTTCAAACCAGAATGGGGAACTAGCAGACACAGTTCTGACTGCAAAGAAAGCAGGTTAGACAAACTGTAATTTCATTATTACTCTAAATAATTTCTGGCAAACAGTTACATCTTTCAGATAGGTTCCTTTGCACTCCTAGTGACTGCAAAATGAAGTGAATTGGCAGCAGCTTGGTGGTACTCAGAGAAGCACACAGTCCCCCATACAACTAATTATGTCTGCAAGCAGACAGCTCTTAAAGAGACAGTACCAGAAGGCTCTAAAACACTCACTGATAAATGGCTTAAATGCCAAACACCATTCAGGCTTGGAGCATTCAAGCAAGCTCCTGGAAGTCTTTTGGGAACCCCCATGTGCAGGGGGGTTACACAGTGCTATGGTTATGTAGGGAGGGGTAATGTACATGTTGAAACAACACTGTTTTCTTCTCTTTGGAATAACAAAAGTAAGTTGCTTCAATTACAAAAAAACAAACAAAAATCTCAGAGACCAGTGGTAAAAGCAGCAGCCCTTGGCCCACGGTTAGTAGAACTATTAGTGGAAGTGGAGTGTTTAGCACTCAGCTGGACTTGGATGAGGACCTTCTGTATAACTTCACTACCCGAACAAAGGGCAGATTTTCAAGTCATTTTCATGTCAGATGCTCCAGCGAGCTATTTTTGTCCGTTTGCTCTGTTTTATACTCCTGGCTAAACCTAGCTTCTTCCATTCCTTCATAGACGACCTCCCATCTAGAGCATCTCCCACAGATAACTCCCAAGGTAAGAGCTTTGGGGATGGGGAAGGGTGGCATCTTTCCTAGTGTAGGATCCAGTGAGGTCAGGGATAGTGCTGTATCTGAAGGTGCCCAAAGCAGCAGGGCTATCATCAACCTCGACCCAGTTAATATTTTCAGCTGTTCCCTTCCCCCTCAAGATATCAGCAGCAAGGACTCCAGATATGTGCATGCACCAGGGTGCCGACATCTAACCAGATGACATCCTCCCTCCTGTCACTGATGTGCCTCTGGTGTTTCCTGGTGTCACCAGGGAGTGAGCAAATACTGGGCTAATATATCTGCCTCTGTTGGAGGCTGCTGGCCTTCAGTTAGACAACACTTCAACCTTCTGCAGTCCTGTAGCAATAACTTGAGCCTAGGGTTATTACTGCAGGCTGCCAGCAGGTTGGTGTAGCATGGTCAGTGTGGCTCAGTTGGTAGCATATCTGCCTATGGGCCGGAAGGTCGTGGGTTCTCAGTCCACACTGGCATTGGGCTCCTACCGTAAACATTGCCACTGGAGAGTACTAAGGAGATGCTGTACTCTCTGGGTGTGCTGTTCTTCAGATGAGATGCTAAATTGAGGTCCTGTCTGTCTTTTATTTTTGGTGGTGGTTCAGGTGAATATTAAAGATCCCATGGCACTTCTTGGAAAAGAGTAGGGAATTTCCTCGTTATCCAGGCCAAATGTTTCCTTTCACTAAAATAGAACAGCTTAATCTGATTCAATTTTATGTAATTTGCATTTTCGTCCCCGGATGAGGCTGAAGATAGGCGTGTTATCTAGCCCTCCTTTCCCAGTCAACAAAACTAAACAAATAAATATTATCGGTATTCTTGGTGGGGCTGCTAAGCACTGTGGCTATGGTGCCCTGGCAACCTAGGGGAGTAGTAGTAAACCAAAGTACTTGGTTAATGAGTGGAGATGTTGGCAGGTCCCTCTGGTAAGCATGCCATGGTATGTGCTTACTTGGGGACACTAGCTTGTCGACATCTCAGTAGGTGGGTACGGGATGATAAGACCATAGCAGCCTTAAAATGACAGTCTTCATTCTTGTGCTTTGCACTCTCCACCTGAATGGAACACTTACTGAGTGCTCGGGAGGGGAGGTGTCCCCCTGAAGGTCATACTGCAGGTGATACTCCATTTAAGTTGTAGTCTTGGCCAGTTAAGGGCAGTGTTGGCTGGGAGATTGCCTGGTTAGAGGGGCTATGCCTGTGAGGATACAAATGTTATTTAAAAAAAAAAAAAAATGACCCAGATGGGTAGAGTGTCAAGCTGGTATGCCAGTGACCTGGAATGCTTGCAGCTGGGTGGGCAAGGCTGGGTGAAGACTGCCTATAGCTATTAGCAGCCCAGCCTGGGGAGGGTTAATGCTGTGTTCCACTGCCATAGCGACTCTGTGGTAGACTGGGGGGCCTTTGTCATTCTACAGTGGTTTGCTGTGTGTGTATGTGGGGTCCTTTGATGGTATTATCGTGGTGCCAGGGTGGTATAAGGGCACCGGGGTAAAGAGTCACATTAGAGAAGACTGGTGTCTGCCAGGATAATAGTATCCACACTGCTGGGACCCCTAAACCATTCCTGATCGCTATGCTGAATTGCTGAACTTTGTTCTAGAGAGGAGGGAAGCTTCCCTGAGGGTCCTGCCATGGGGAAGGTGGGCCAGGTGTGGGGACCCTCAGAGATGGGTAAGAGTCGGTTAGGCCGGCCCAGTGGGGTAAGGTGCTGAGGCACTGGTTGTCTCACTGCCTGCTGCACCGGTGACCAGTTTTCAGGAACAGACCGGGGTCACTGAGGGGGCTGGTTGGGGGATGGAGAATTTAGCATCCGTAGGACAGCTGTCCTCCCTTGGAGAACTGTACGAGGCATCTAAACTGTAGCAAAATGAGCCCGCAAGAGAGGGGACCCCATGCCCAGATGTTGGGGGGGCGTCTCTGCAGGGGAACAGGCACATCGCCTGATTGCACACACATGGGCCCCAAAGGCAAAAAATAGAGGAGAACCCCCTTCGACTGCAGTTTGGGGTGATGGCCCACTCCCTTGCAGGCCCTGCACCGACAACTGGGAACAGCCAGACAAATCCCTTTGCAGGATGTCAGTGGAGCAGATAAATCCCAGGGATGTCAGGACACAGGGCTGGTGGAACCGGGCCAGATGGGGGCTGGCTGCAGTAACCAGAAGTGAAACACTGAAAAAATGGTTGGAGTAACCAAAGAAGAAAAACACATAGTGAAAAACAAAAGATATTGAGGATGGTAAGTCACTGGTGAAACCGAGGCAAGGCATGTTGCGGAGGAGGGAAAATATTCATGGGGAAAGAGAAATAGTCTAGAATGCTTCACGTATCTTAGAAAAGAGGTTTGGTATGTGAGATGTGCTTTCACCTTTGCAAGAAAATGTAAATCTCAGAACAAAAATCCATTAAAGACAGTAGAATGGAACCAGTTTAAAAACTCATCAGATTTTTTTTTTTTGGCAGGTTTTTGCATTTGGACTTAATTGTAGCAATAGTCTGGGGACTGGAGACAGCCAAAGCATAATAGTACCTAAGAAAATAGAAATTCTATGTGGAAAGAAGATCACTTGTCTTAGTTATGGAAGTGGACCACACGTTGTACTGGCTACTGCAGGTAAAGTGTGTTTCATTTAATTCTTAATAGGTAAAAATGCTATGGGAAGACAATCTGCTGCTCAACCTTTTTACCCAAGTGTGGTGTCTGGAACCTCAAAACTAGGGGCGGGATTTGAAATATGGAACAGTCATGGAGATCAATATTAATGCATTTTCATGTACATGAAGTGTGCACTTAACAGAGCAGCAGAAAATAAAGATAGTTTTTAAACCAGCAGTTCATGGTAAAAGAATTTTACACTTCATTATGTAAAGGATAACACGTAAAGGTGTGCAGTTAATATAGAGGATTGTGTATGAGCAGTCATACATAACAAGGATATTCTTGAGGGAACCTCAAGGTACAAGAATTTCCTTGTTTGTGTATGACTGCTCATACACAATCTTTGATAAGTGTATGGGCAGTCACAGCATAGAAAATCACACATAACCAGCTAGAGAAGACAACAGAATATAAATTGTAACTTTTTTTAACTGACACAGTGTGCTGCAGATGTTTCTGCAAGTTCAAGTTTAAAAAAACCCCGCAACTTCCAGCTTAACTGGATTGAGGAAAGCAACTATGTGGCAGCATTCCAAGTTGTTGTGCTGCAGTAGTGACAGCTAGTGCAGCACAACAGCTGTGATGACATGGCTACTGTAGCATAACAACTCCATTCCAGTTATGGATTTCTATCCATAACAACATTCTACCATGCACTATGCAAACAATAATACCCGACAGAGGGCAGTATTGGCACACTGACCTCCTAGGGGCGAAGAGCCTCGACACCACAGGTGTGGAGGCCTTCTAGCTCCTAGAAGGTCTGGTATTGCCCAATACTGCCCACCGTGGAAGGTATTATTGCGCTTAGAAAATGGGCAACTATATTATAGATATTTGAAAATAAATAATTTCATGTTAAAAGTTTAAAAGTCTTAAATGTTTTATTCATTTTTGTGAAAAAAGTTACTCCGCCTGCATTACAAGACTCTTGTTTTTTTTGGTCCCACTTGAGCGTCTGAATGTTTGGAGTTGGTTGTCATTGTTACCCCTCGCCCCCACCCCAAACACACACGCACCTTGTAATTGGCAAAGCTTTATGCTTTTTTATTTAGTTAGTAATACAATGGGTTAATCAATAGGATCCTATTTTGAAACTTCAGCGATGGGTCCGAGGAGCAGTGGCAGCAATTTCAGGAGCCGAGCGGGATAGTCTTTCCCTCCTGCATTTGTTTTTTTTGTTCTTGCACCATACTCCGATGAGCAGTTTCTCTCTGTTTGGGGTACATAATAGGGATCTGATTTGGAAACTTAAATGATCAGTCCGAGGAGTGGTGGCAGCTGTTTCAGGAGCCAAGTGGGATACATTTTCGTTCCCTGCATTTGTTTTTTTCTTGCCTGCACTCTGATGAGCAGCTTCTCTCTGTTGCACATCGTGACCGCAAAGTAGGAAGTTTCAGTTCACTCGTGAAGGAGGTGTCTAGTTTAATTTTAGCTACTAAAAATAATGACCGAGTGCTGTCTGGGGAAAGAGCTGGGGACTACCCATGAGACAAAACCATGGAGAACCTTCCCCTGACAACACTCGCCCAGTCATTGAACCATAGGACTTGCATGACATCGGGCATTTATGTATCAGCGAGAGATCAGTAGCATACAGACTAAAGTGGTAACAGAGTACGGATTTTTTTTTTTTTTTAAATAAAGAAGAAACAGAACAGAATACTGGTTGACATTTAGTGGGCGTGGTATCTCCGACGAGCAGACGCACTGCATGTTTGTGACAGTGGGCGACAGGGAAGGAGCGGGCACAGTGAGCCGACATCAGGATTTCTTCGTCAGCAGCAGACTGCAGGATTTCTTTTCGCTTGTGAGATTTTTATTTACAACCAGCAAACGGATTGTGAAAATGTGGGATGGAGGGGATTATCGTGGTCTGCCGTTACTGTGGTTGTGTGTGGGGTGGGGTGGCTTTTGCTGGCTGAGAGTCACGCTATCTAGTGTCAGGGCAGTACCAGACATGGGACAAGGGGATACTAAAAAGAAAGGGGGTCTGTAAATTTGTAGTTTATTTGCCTTTGGTTGGGACAGGCAGGTGTCACTGAAGTAGGGATCATTAGGTGACCAGTATCTCTTGCTAAGTGAGAGAAAAAGGCAGCAATTTCATTTTCAAATTACATGGTTTCAGCCAATTAAGAAGCAGGGTAGGATATTTCAGTGGGTGAAGGATCGCTGTAGGCTGGTACTTTTTATTTCCTGGGCATCTGTTGAAAGTTGGTGTAACCCCCGGCAAGGGTACTAGCCAATCAGAGGCCAGGAAATAAGTCCATTTTCTAAAAGCAAATAATGCATGGCTCATGGTTATTGGGCTTAATCGAAGAAGAGTGCTACTGCCACCTCAGCAGTGCAATATTTCCCATACGAATGCTCACCCTGGAGTGTATTAGCCCACTTATAAAATGAGCATTTATTTGTTAAAAAGTGTATAGTTCAGGTGAGGTATTTGGGTGTCAGAAAATAGTCAACTGTCGTGTTTCAACCACTGAGGTTATAGAATTTCATGGCCCATTTCATAAACACTCCTTTTTCAACCCAGAGTGTAGAGTACAGGCTGTCCAGTTTTGTTTCCAGTCTATGTTAGCAGTGCCACATTTCATTTTATGTTCATCTTATTACAACCTAAATTTGGTGGCGTGGAGTTAGTCCTAATGCTCTCAGTGTACCATAAGTTTGAGGAGCAGTTTGCTGAAAGCTGTTTTTTTGTTTGCATATGCGTTTTATGTATAATTCTGTTTTCACTCCCGATATCCACCTACCTCTTGCCTACTTACCAGCAGTGGAACACAGATCTCTCCACAACCACGGGCTGATCCCATGTAGAGAGCCATTCCTATCGCGAAGGATTGGTGAGGTACAGTAGGAAGGCACCCCATCCAGCCCTGCTGAATTAGCTTTGCTAAGTCCGAAACTGCCACACATTACTCTACAGCTGCTAGATGGCTGCTGCTGGCTGGGGACTGGAGGTAGCCGCCTCTCTCCCCCCCCCCCCCCGGTTCAGTTGTGTCAGCATGGACAAACCTCTTAACACCCTTCCATGCTCTAACAGATGTCCCAGTTAAATCTGAATCTTTCCACAGTCACCTGCTATGATTCGTTTACCCAGTACAGCTCAATAAAGATGGAGCATCTTTCTTTTTCTTATCGCATTTCTGTGGCTGGGAATATCTCATTTATCAGCAGGTTTCTGCTGCTGCTCAGTTTGACACGTGGGAGGGACTGAAGCACAAGAAAATGACTTCTTCAAGGTCCCAAGTCTGTGGTTGACTTAATCTCTGTAATGTATTTCACTATTTGGTTCTTTAGTCATCTGGATCACACACAAAATACACACAGACATGCGATATGTGTGCGTGAGAAAGTGTGTGTGTGTGTATATTATAGTGGCACGGTAGTACCACTATAGTTATGTTTGAGCAGGGGTTTCTGTGTTAAACCTCAAATTTTGCACTACAACAGCTTCACAACTGTTCAATGGATTTGCATGAAGTTTTGCATGCACGGTCTCAGGAGGGGTAGATCTTTGATATTTCAAGTTACATTCCAGTCAGATGTGTGGATTCCAAGATGCGGATAGTGAAAATTGTTTTTGTTTTTTGTCATTGTATAGTGTCCAGATGGTCTGGAATTTTGGACTGTAGAGAAAGAAACAACAAATATGTTGCAGGTGATACCTTTTATTGGACTAACAAAATTATTCCTAAGACTAACTTTCGAGAGATAAAACAATCTTCCTCAGGTCAGAGTGGAAACAGCTGAGCATAATGACAGATATAAAGGTTGGATGTAGATTCAAAACATAGAAGAGCAGTTTACAGATCAAAGCTTTGCAGTCAATTTGCACCCTCACAAACAGGAATACTCTTAAATTTCACTGGAGTGTGTCTGTTGGAGAGATCAGCTTGTAAGATCAAGGGCTGCTTAATTTTGGGACCGTCATTTAACATTTCGAAAAAGTCAAGACAGAAAACAAATACATACCATTGTCTTAAGAAGGTACCTGTTAAAAGAGCCAGTCTGTGCTGATATGAGGATTTAAAAAGAAACTCTGAAGCACTGCTTTAAGCATAATCACTGGTAGCGTATTAAAAAACCAACATCTTTAAGTCCTTTTTCTTTAGTGTCAAAATATTGTGTTATTTTTATTTCAAATGTTTGCAGTTCCTGGCTGTTTTTGAAGTTACCTTTTAACACGCTGACAGAAAAATCACTGGTGGAGTTATCTGGTCTTGAAAAATGTTCCCCTACTGGTGTATTTTCATTTTTATGGGTAACTGTGAATCTGTGGTGATTCATTCTTGTTTTGAGTTCCTGTCTAGTTTCACCAATATAGCAGCCTTCCTCACATTTTCTACATTCTTTCATGTATACCACGTTGTTAGAAAAGCAGGTATACGAGTTTTGGATTGTAAATGTTTTTCTATTATGACTGACACATGTCTTAGGAGAGATATGTGTACATAGTTTGCAGCGAGGTGCTTTGCATGGTTTTGTACCTTTGTCATCTAGTTGGAGCTCAGAGGGAAGCTTGCCTGCACCAGTTTCTACTTCAGGTTTGGTGGTTGGCGTAAGGCAAGCACTGGTGGAAGGAAATCTATTTTTAGAATTTCATTTTCAGACAGTAGTGGCTGTAGATCTTTAATTATTTTGTAGTTTTCCAGATCTTATGTGTCAATCTTCACTATTCATCACCTTTGAGTGCCAGCCGAGGTCACGACCCTCGGAGCTCTTTTTATTTTTGGAGTGCGCGTAGTCGATGCACCAATCGATTCTACCCCTCGAGAGCTGGCCTTTCGTGGCGCTCGGGTTGGCAGTTAGGTGTTGTCGACTCCTCCGCCAGTTCTTCGCCTCCCCGCTGTCAAAGTCACCTCATGGGACGCTTGTAGCAGAGTTTGAGGCCTACATTGTGCACAGTTGAATTCTCGACTCCGTGTTGATTAATTATCGACTCTGTGCCGCAGTCTGGCTCCCTATCTCCTGCCGGTTCTGTCTGCCTATTCGACATCGTCCGGTAAGATTGTTTCATTATTTTATTTTGTTTTTGCGACGTCGAGTCTAGTTTGGTGTTACTTTTTCATAGGTCATGTCTAGGCCAGTGGGCAAGAAGACTTCCAAAACGGGATGGCCCCCATGCGACGGTGCCCTTGTGGCCATAAGTACTCAGTCACTGACCAGCACGACCGTTGCCTTGCGTGTTTTGGCTTGCTTCACGACATGGATTCGTGCGATACCTGTTTCTCCATGGACTGCAGGGTCATCAAACAGCAGCGCATGGCAGTGGGCGAGCTCTGCCGACTTTGCGTCGGGCATGCACTCATCGGGCCAAGCCGCAGTCTCTCGGCCTTTCCATCGGGTACCCTCCCACTTCTGTACGGACTGAGGAGGAGGGGGCTTCTGCCTCTTCTAGCCTAGCCATGGCAGAGGCCCCTCCCACAGTGCAGGAGGCCTGGTCTGTCCCACCCGGGGGACAGGCAGTCGCCCATCCGGGGACGAAGACTCCCCCGGTGTTGTACCCGCAGCTCAGAAGGCCTATTTCGGCACCATCCTTGATGCAGTCTGTCGGCACTGTCTTGGGCCTTGGCACGTTTGCGGCGCCATGGGCCCTGATAGTGCCATCATCTACCTACAGTCCGGCTGCTGCCATTGGCGCCGCAGACAGCGCCGATGTTGCTGTCAGTACCATGGGAGGCTCTGTGGCACCGTCCCTATCTGTTTCTCGCCCTGTCACCATTTGCATTGCCGTGTTGAGCACGGAGCCATGTCCAGTTCTGGAGCCATTCACGGGGGGGGTTCGGACCTCAGCTCCGTTTGCTGTGCTGAGAGTGCTGTCGGGAACATTGTTGGCACTGTCTCTATCCATGGCGGTGCTCATGGTGCTGTGGGACAGGTCGGTGCCATGGGGGTCTCCGGCCTCTGCGGCGTTCGAGGTGCTGAGAACGCGGTCAGAGCTGTCGTTGGCGTCGTTGCTGGTCTCGACGCCACTTGCGGTGCCGTGGGGTCGGAACAGCGCCATGACAAGCTCAGGCTCCTAGGCTGCTGCCTTTGTTGGGACAGTGTCCTCTTCTGGCACCGTTCGCGGTGCGGAGGGGGGCACTGGCGTCGACTCTGGTGCAGTCTCTGGTCCTGGTGCCCTGTTCATTAATGATGGCACTAGGCGTCCATGCACAGTTTGGCACATGACTTCAATGTCCACCTCTTCAGAGGAGAAGTCGGACTCTGCGTCAAATGAGCAGTTTGGCTTCCTGGAGTTGGCTGCTGGTGTGGACACCCTGGTAGTGTCCTTGACTGGCTGGAGTCAGCACCCCTCTGAGGAGCAGACAGTGACTGCCAGGGCCAGAGTCAGGGGTTCTGACCAGCAGGCAGTGGTGCTGGCCACCATTGCCCTGCAGCCTGGCCTCGGAGGGTTCTCTGACCCCTCAGCGGTGGTACCCCCTCATGTGGTGTGCCTGGATCGCCCAACTTTGGGGCCGATCAGAGCACCCATGGGAGGAGAGGGTGCTTTTCCCTGGATAGACCCTTCGGGGGCCGACCAGGGCTGTCAGCTGCCTAGGCTGGCTCTCTCAAGGAGGAGGAGGGTGCTCTCAGATTCTGAGGGTTGAGGGGAATGGGGTCTGTGCAGCTGCCTTTTTCTGGAACCCACCCGGGCTCTGGGAGAAGCCGTAGTGTGGATCTCCGCTCTTCCCCCTTGGTTTCCTTGAGAGGGACCTGTTCTTTGGAGGCAGGGACCATCCTTCTGGACCTACATGGCCCCTGTCACCTCACAGGGGGGATTCTTCAGGGCGCAGCCTAGGCAGTACCAGTTTGGTTGTTCAGCTGTTGGCTGTGGAGTCTTCCAGAGTGCCTTCTTCCCCTAGGGCTCCGGTGCACTCCTAGTATAGGCAGAGGTCAACTGAGCCACGTTGTCGAGTTCTGCCCCTATTCCTCTGCCACATTCTTCTGCGTTCCCAGGCATTCGTGGTCCTAGCAGGCCTCTCTCTCTGGGAGCAGTTCAGAGCTCAAGCTGCTCAGTTTCCCTCGTATATTAGGGCTATGGACAGACAGGTTTTCAACCCCGAGCAGACAGCTTCTGAACCTTCGAGGTCCTCGACTCTTCATCCCCTCTCCTGATGGAGAGGTGCTGTCTGTCCACATTTCTCCAGCTGCTGATCCCGCTGAGTATCAGTGATTCCTCGTGAGGATGTTAGAGGACCTGCACATTACCCTCCCACTCAACACAATCCAGAGCACTCGGTGCATGCCTTTCTAAGCGATTTCAGTGAGGACACCCTTGTGGTGCCCCCCTGGCCTGCTCCCTTTCGGGAGGCATCGTTGTGTTCCTGGCAGAGACCCTTTTCTGGAGTTCCTGCCCCTAGGGATCTCTGCCACCGGTATTCTGCCCCCCACCGGAGTCTCCAGGTTCAATGCCTCACCCTCAGTCAGGATTGATGCAACTGGACGCTCCTGATGGGCTTTGCGCCCTTCACCGTGACCGGCCCCCAGATCAAGATTCCTCGGATTTTGACTTCTGGGGGAGGAGGACCTTCTACTCGGCACGGTTACGGCTCTCTATTGCATCACATCAGGCCCACTGTGCAACCTATGACAGGTTCTTTTGGTCCAGGCTGGGTCAGCTCCTAGCCTCCATGCCTGACATGGAGCAAATCAGACAAGCCATTGCACTCTCTGCACGTGGCCTGGAGTTAGCAAGGCACCAAGCAAGAGCATCATATGACGCCAGTGAGGTAGCTACCAGGGTCGTAGGGACTATGATCTGCACTAGGCGGACGGCATGGCTGCGTCTTTCTCGGTTATCATCCTTGGCCCGGCGTAGGGTGATTAACTCCACCCACCAGAGAACCTATCTCGTCTCCCGTAGAGTGAGGCGGCGTCTGTCGGGGCAACTTCCTACACCCTCCGGGGAGTCTCCGTCTCATTCTTTCCACACTCGGGCCTCTACAGGCCCTGAAGGTTCTCCCTCTTAGTGTGTCACCCACTGAAGCTAAGGGACTCAGTTCCTTAGGGTTTAAAACCCCTTCGGGGGCTTAGCACTTTTACAAGCGTGATGAATGGTGAAAACTGACACAGATAAGATATGGAAATTACGTACCTACCGTAATTCTGATCTTTCTGTTATCTTCACCATTCATCACATTCCCCTCCATCCCCTGGGGCCTCAGTCTCTGGGTCCCCTTCCTCTCTGTGCCCCCTCTCTTGCCCCTCTCCTTTCTGTGAGTCAGGGCGGGGTAAACTAGACACACATAGAGAGATACTTTTTCTTTAGAGGTAGAGTGGTCAGGGTGGGGGCACTCCTTCTTCAGTGCTTCGGCTCCACCCCGTGGGGTGAGGGTTAGCAGTTGCCCCCTTTTCTTTCCTTCTCCCCTTCTCCCAGTCAATCCTTGATTTTCTCTGATTTCCTTGTCCTGTGGACATAACCTCAATTAATTTAAGAAACTAGGTTTCTTGCACCAAAACCTACTTTTCAAACAACATGAAGTCTTGCTATATTATGACATATGCAGTGAGTCCCAACCTTCGAACTGCTCCGGAGGTGAAAGAGTTAACTTTCCATGCCAGGCATGGAACTTTGAGCTCGAGCTCGGTTGAAAACTCTGTCTGTTGTTCTTCAAACTCAAACTGTCAGATTCTTTACTCCACCTCACTGAACAGTCGCTCCGGAGATTTCTCCTTCTGCTCGGTTCATTTTGTCGGTTAAAGTATTAATTTTTCGTTTTTTTAACTGAATTTAAACCGCAACCGGTCGGTTCAAGCTCTGTCTGTGGTATTTATAAGTACTAGATAGGTTTTACATTTACTTTCTGTGTGGAACTTGTAAACGGTTTTATCGGTTCGGTTTGAACCGATCAGGTTGTTTTAAATACATTTATCTGTCTTTTAGAGTGCGGTTCTCGGTTCTTATCGGTTCTAAAAAAAACGGATTTCATTACGTTTTTTTCCACGACCCGTGACATGGTTGGGAACCGATAAGAGAGTCTTGCTTGGTGGATTGCCATAAACGGGCAAGTTTTTGGTTAGGCTGGCACTATGTCTGAGAAACCCAAAAGAAAAACTGGGCCCACTGGGTTTCAACACTGCAGTGTCTGTGGGGAAGTCTTTGCTAAGGCTGACCCCCACACCACCTGTGTTTATTGTCTGGGGTTTGACCACCTCAATGCAGACTGCCAGATTTGTAAAAATTTTCCTGCAGCTACCCTGGAGAAAAGAGTTGGTAGGCTCAGGGAAAGGGAGGCCAAAAAGTCCGCTGAACCGGATGGCCAGCCCGGTTCGGTTGAAACCGAACCGGAGGGAGTGCCCTCTGACCAGGGCGAGACTTCCTCGGGCAAGAGGAGAGCCGACTCGGAGGAGTCGGTTCCAGCAAAAAGGACTAGAAAATCAGCTGGTGTGGAGCCAAAACTTCCCTCTCCAACCGCTGAAGAAATAGCCAAAGCGATTAAAATTGTCCAGTCGCTTTCCCCGGTTCCGACCGAACCGGCACCATCAGGTAAGCGTGACGGTTCGGTCGGTTCCACCGTTCAAGAGTATGATTTAGAGGATTTTATGAACTGGAGGAGGGAAGAGAGTATGAGGAGAGAGTGAATGTGGATTTGAAAGTCTGGATGTTTCCATTGAACGGACATCTCCCAGACAGACCTTCAGACTGTCTTCCCCTAGGCTTTCTGAGTCCCTTCTCATTTTATGTTTTATAAAAAAGTGGCTGAAACCCTCCAGCTCCCTATGGAGGAAGCTGTGGATGATCAAGAAGAGCCTGACTATGTAGAAATGATGGATATCCCAGAGTCTAGGAGACTGTCTATTCCTTTGCATAAATCTTTTGGGAAACAGACAGTAAAAATTCTAAAAACTCCTCACACTATACCTCCTGTGGATAAAAGAATGGACAAGAGGTACACATTGTCAGGCTCTGATATGGAGTTCCTTACACAACAATGCAGCCATGTTGGGGTAGTGCAGGCTGCAGCCTGTGACAAGGCAAATATTCCCTTGGCTTCACACCCCTGACAAGGACTCCAGGATGATTGATGCCATGGCAAAGAAACAGTACATGGCAGCATCCTTGGGACTCAGACAGGCAAATTATATGGCTTATGTTGCTAGATACCAGAAATCCAGATGGGACACTGTTATGGCTCTAGCAAAGCAGGTCCTGGCCAGCTTGCCAAGGAGCTGGAGCAGGTGGCTGCTGATGGTATGAGGCATCTAAGGTGCAATTTCATGCTGCAGTGGACTCTAATGATGTGTCATCAAGAGTCATGGCTACATCTGTGGCGCCATAGAATGGCTTGGCTCAGATGTACTAGCCTGTCACAGGATACCCAGACTAAGGCCATGGATTTTCCTGTTGTGGGTAACTCTCTGTTTGGGGCAGACAGAGAAATTACATGAAGAAAATGGATGAGTATAGGACCACCTATAGGAGTGCACAGGCCAAGGAAAGGCAGGCCACTCCTCAAAGGCAGCCTTCCAGGGGCAGGGCAGGCCTTTTCATAGGCCTTTTTACCAAGCCCAGGCCTCCTCTTCAGCTTATGCCCAGAGGGGGTTCTTTAGAGGGAGAGGCAGACGGGTACAAGCAGACCTGCTTCCACTCCTCAGCCTAAAGCCCCTGCCAAGCAGGCACCCTGATGGGGTGGCCAGGGTCGATTCTCCACTACAGTAGGACAGGCTGGCTTACTTTGTCCAGGACTGGAAGTCTCTAACATCAGACAAGTGGGTCCTGGAAATAGTAAGCCAGGGACTGGTTCTCAGCTTCAAAATTTCCGAAGATGAGAGCCAGATCCTTTCCACCTGCAAATCCATCAGAGGCTCTTGCCCTAAAGGCAGAAGTTTCTACCCTCCTGGCTCTCAGAGCTGTGGAAAGGGTTCCACCCACACCAGGGCAAAGGATTGTACTCCAGGTACTTCCTTACCCAAAAAGACAGGAGAATGGTGGCCCATCCTGGATCTCAGATACCTAAACAAGCACCTTTTAAAACCAAAATTCAAAATGGTGACTCTGAGAATTATTTTACCCTCTCTAAGGCCAGGGACTGACTAGCCCCTGGACCTCAAGGATGCCTACTTCCATGTTCTCATCAGAAGCTCCCATCAAAAGTACCTCAGATTCGAACTGCCCTCAGGCCATTACCAGTTCAGAGCAATGCCCTTTGGCCTCACCTCTGCCCCAAGGGTATTCACAAAATGCCTGGCAGTAGCAGTTGCCCACTTAAGAAGGCAAAAAATTGCCATCTTTCCTTTCCTGGATGATTGGCTCATAGTAGGCCAGTATCCAGACCAAGTCAGATTACATCTTCAGGTAACTCAGCAACTGCTTACTTCTCTAGGTTTCCTTCTCAATCTTCCAAAGTCAGTCCTAGAGCCTGTCCAGCTTCTCACCTTTATAGGTGCAGAACTGAACACAAAAAAAGCCAGAGCCTTCCTTCCTCTGGAAAGAGCAAGGACCCTGATCTCTCTGGCCTCCTCTTTCACCCTGCAGGTCTCTCGACCAGCAAGGCATTTTCTTCAGCTCCTGGGACACATGGCTGCTTCCACAGCAGTAGTGCGGGGAGCCAGATTTCAGATGAGGGGCATCCAGTTCCATTTGAGAGCCTTGTGGTCTCAAAGGAGCGACCCTCTAACCAAATTGATCCCAGTGACTCGAACCCTGATCCAAGCCCTTCAGTGGTGGCAGGACCAGAGCAATCTGAGACAGGGGGTCCCCTTCGCCCCTCAGTCTCACTCCTTAATCCTTACTACAGATGTATCTCTCTTGGGGTGGGGAGCTCACATGGGCGACCTCACTACCCAGGGATTGTGGTCCCCTCAGGAATCTCTGCTCCACATCAATCTGTTGGAGCTCAGAGCAGTTTTTCTAGCACTTCAGGCTTTTTCCAAATCTGTTCAGAACAAAGTTATTCAGGTCAGAACAGACAATACCACCACAATGTGGTACATCAACAAGCAAGGAGGCACTCTGTCTACGACCTTGTGCACCGAAGCAATGAAGTTGTGGTCTCTGGCTTACTCTCTGAACACCTCCCTTATGGCAGTTCACCTCCCAGGCAAGGACAATGTCCTGGCAGATGCTCTCAGCAGGATTTCCCAGGGCCATCACGAATGGTCACTGGATCCCTAGTACTGAGGTAGTATTTGCCAGATGGGGCACCCACAGATAGATCTTTTGCAGCCCCAGACAATCTGACTTCCCTTTTTTGCTGCAGGCCCCAGTGTTGGGCTCAGTCCCTCTGGATGCCTTCCTTCTCAGTTGGGAAGGGAAGTTTCTCTATGCCTTTCTCCCTTCCTCTTCTGTTCAAGGTGCTAGTCAAAATCAGATCTCAACCCTGCAAGATGATCCTGATTGCTCCAGATTGGGCCAGACAGCCCTAGTACCCACTCCTTATGTCCTTAGCAGTCCACCTTCCCCTGTGTCTTCCCAGGAATCACAACCTGTTAAGCTGTGCTCAGGGGAGAGTTTGGTACCCGAACCTCAAATCTCTCAATCTCAAGGCCTGGCTCTTGAAGAGTTAGAGTTTGCTGACCTACACCTCTCCCAAGGTGTATTGGATATCCTGAAGGCTTCTAGGAAGCCTTCCACCAGGGCTACTTATAATTCCGAATGGAAGAGATTTTCCCTATGGTGCTCTGGAAAGCATATTTCCCCAGAGTCTGCTGATTTAACCACAGTCCTGGATTATATGGTCCATCTAAATACTTTGGGGCTGAGACCAGCTACCCTAAAAGTGCACCTGGCAGCCGTGTCTGCTTTCTTATCAGCATGTAAACTCTCTTCTCTTTCAGCTCATCCTGTATTCTCCAAGTTTTTCAAGGGGTTGCTTCACACCAACCCTCCATTCAGGGACCCTGCCCCTGCCTGAGATCTTAATATTTGCATTGCAGCTTATTGAACCCCTTTGAGCCCTTGTCTTCAGCAGACCTTAGTACTTGACTTGGAAAACTGTGTTTTGGTAGCTATTACTTCTGCCAGACGATAAGTGAATTACAAGAATTGTCAGTGGAGCCTGATTTTATCTCCTTTCACAGAGATAAGGTGGTCCTCAGGACTAACAGAAGTTCTTGCCTAAGGTGGTTTCAGATTTCCACCTTAATCAATCTATGTCTCTCCCTGTGTACTTCACTGACCATTCCTCCTCTGGCGAGAGGAGATTGCACAGTTTAGATGTCAAAAGATCCCTTAGCTACTACATAGATCGTACCAAGGGTCACAGGTTTGACTCCCTCCAACTGTTCCTCACTTATGGTGAGGTTGGCAAAGGGAAACCTGCCACTAAAAGATCCATTGCCAGGTGGATTGTCTCTTGTATCCAAGTTTGCTATGAAAAACTGGTAGAGTTCCTCCCTCAGGCCTGAGGGCTCATTCTACCAGAGGTACAGCTGCGTCTCTGGCTGCTGCCAGGACATCCTATCCTAGAGATGTCAAGCAGCTACCTGGAAAACAGTTCACATTTTACCAAGCATTACTCCCTGGACATCCAGGCTAGGAGTGATGCTGGGTTTAACACAGCTAGCCCCAGAGCCTATTTCCTAAGTAGGTTCTGTCCCTCCTCCATGGAGGTACTGCTGTATGAATCTGCATATGTCATAATATAGCAAGACTTCATGTTGTTTGAAGAAAAATTACTCACCTTAGTAATGTTGTTTCTTCTAATGGAGTCTTGCTATATTATGACCTCCTGCCTGCCTCTCAGAACCTCTACTTTTGGGATGTGGGTGGGCAGTGCAGTGTTGGCACTTAGTAGATGCCCACCTTGTTTTTCACCCTTCTTTTGGGGTGACTGGTGAGTGTGTTTTTCATTTTGGGTCTCCTGACTTGAGTCTTTGTTTTGGCACCAAAAATGTGTTCTTATATTTAGTAGCCAGTTGGCTAGTGTAGGTTTACAGCTCCACACAGAACCTTAGTGAGTTTTGCTCGTAAAGATCTGACAGTTTGAGTTTGAAGAACAACAGACAGAGTTTCAACTGAGCTCAGCTCAAAGTTCCATGCCTGGCATGGAAAGTTACTCTTTCACCTCAGAGCAGTTGAAGGTTGGGACTCACTGCATATGTCATAATATAGCAAGACTCCATTAGAAGAAACAACATTACTAAGGTGAGTAATTTTTTTTTGGGGTGGGGTCATCCTTGTTTTCCTGTCTTTTTTTCCAGAATAGCGATTCTGCTTATAGGAGTTTTGCCAGTAATTCTCTGCCTGCAATTCTGGCAGTTAGCCTCTTGGCTACTACACTGGAGACAGGTCAAGGTTACAGAGTATATTTCCCCTAAATTTTTCCTTACTTCTAGAAACCTTAACCCTCCCTCACTCCCTCCTCCTTTCTGCTTCCAGAGATTGGGGCCCCTACCCAATCCCCCTTAGCCTTCAAACTTCTTCTGTCCTCTTAGTCATTTATTTCTCCTTTTAGTTTTATATCTTTTCCTTTGTCTGTCCCTTGGACTTCCTTGTCCCTCCCAACCCTTTTCTAACACCTCTACAGCGACTCAGAACTGGCAGGAGGGCAGAGTCAGCAACATCTAGCAGCCAACCTGCAGGCGCTACACAGTGCCTTGGCCTCGAGGGCAGCGTCGATGGTGCGTTGACTCTGCCCATCCAAAAAAAAAAAAAGCTCCTGTGGGGTCATGACCTCCGACCAAGAACCCAAAGGTGATGAATGGTGAAGATACACAGAAAGAGCAGAATTATGGTAGGTACATAATTTCCATTTCTGAGTTGTAGGTTACTACCAGAGGTATTTTGGTCTGAAATTTTCAGGGTAGAAAGAGCATGGCTCATAGTGGTGAAAACAAAAAGTGTAATCCATTGCAGAGTTATTAAATTTTGGTTCTGAGCATGCTCTGTACGGTCTTTTGATTAGCTGCTTAGAATGAAGAAAGAATTTGGTCCATACGAAAAAAGGATCCTTTTTCGTATGGGGGGTAATCCTTTTTCATCAGGAAAAATCCTTTTTCATATGGCCACCATCTTGTTTCCATCCCCCAAAAAACCCCCACAAAATGACATCCTGCACACTCACCAACACATGTATCTTTGTAATTGGGACCCTGTTAGGTAGATTCTGCACTTAGTTCTTGGAAAATTAGAAAAACACATTTTAGGGTATATTTTAAAATCTTTATCATTGATTCGATTTTCTTTTTTATATAGCCATATTAAAAAGGAATTGGATCCCTTCATACGAAAAAGGAACTCAGCCATACAAAGAAGGACCCCTTCATTCGAAAAAAGAATTGACTTTGTTTATTTTTTCCCATTCTTTTTCATATGAAGGCATCCTTTTTCATAGTAACAAAAAAAAAAAATACAAAAAAGGATCCCTTCAAACCAGTCCAGTGGTTGAGGCGCTTAGCACCTTACTTCTCCCATGCCAGCGACCTGAGTTCGGGTTGCGGGGGGCCAGGAGAAGAATGGGCGGCTGTGCAGCAGCTCCTCTCTCTCTCTCTGGTAGGGGAGGTAGGTCTTCCTGGAGCTTGGCTGCCACAGTGGAGGCTCAGTGTCATGCAGGTTGGGGACCAGGCGCTAGCCCTGGGTGGGTGGACTGCTGGATTTGGTGTGCTCTCAAGTCTCCATGTGCATGCATAACCGAGGCCCTTGGGATTAGGGAGATAATTGAGGGAAAAGGACTGGCACAGTAGGGCATATGACACCGCTGGCTACACCTCACCCACCACATCACCAGGGAAGCCCAGAGCAGGAAACTGGATTATGAGCATGGGGAAGGAGGTTGGATCTCCCTCTTCTGACCCTGCCACGTGGGGGTGCCCTCGCTACCAGTACATCTGGGGAGGAGTAGGATGGTGAAAAGGGGTGGTGCTAGCTGGCAGGAGGGCCTCCTTGCCCGTGGCCACCAGGAGAATAGAAAGATATGGGAAAAAGTAAAGGATCCTTCAGATGAAAAAAGAATCAGAAAAGCAAAAGTCCAAATTCTTTTTGTATAAAGGAATCCTTTTTGTATAATTTTTTTGTTCATACAAAAAGGATATGAAAAGTATTTTGGACTTAGTTTTTCCCCTATTCTTCATTTGCATGAAGGAATTCTTTTTGCATTGTTTTCATTCATACAAAAAGATATTGGACTTAGGTTTTGTTGCCAACTCTTTTCATGTGAAGGAATCCTTTTTTGCAAGGCTGTTTAGTTTGATGCTAAAAGGATTCCTTCATACAAAAAGCTTTTGAACTTAGTTTTTTTTTTTACCACATTTCAACTTCAACAAGCCATAACTCACTCAACATTTGGACTTAATGGACAGTCTATATATCAAAACAAAGGTCTTCACTAGTACTACAAGAATAACACATATCATAAAAGGGTAGCAGAAATGCTACAATCTGATTAGCTGTTAGGATTCCAACAGTCTTAACTTAATCCATATTATACTGTCATGTACAGCCTGAGCACCATGGAACATGGATTCTTCCTGTCAACATTCCATCCTCTGACATTGCTAGAATGACTGGAATGCTGAATTATGATTTTGAACCAGCATTCTTAAACAGTTGGTGGAAGAACTATTTTATTAAAATCTCCTCTAAATCAAGAAAACATTCAAAAGTATACTTTTAACACTTTTCTTTTGGAATACTTTTTATAATTGCAATAAGGCAATCCCAGGAGTTGGATTAACAGTCAGTTAATCACCCCTAGGAGCAATATAGCACTCAGCTGTGCCTCATGCCACATTACACCCCTAGGGCGATTAACGAACTGTTGATATAACTCACTAGTCATCTATATTAGCTTAATAACCCCAAAATAATGTAGGACCATATTAAATAAAATATTAAAAATTAAACTTCCCATAGGATAACATTGAAAGTTGAACAAGTATACAGATAAGCAAATTGTTTTTTGGCAGAAGTGGAAGTGGAGGGCCCTTCCCACTCCAACATGGATGTATGCATCTATATAGGGATGAAAGTGCAGGGCCCAGGGGCCTTCAGGACCTATGTGAATGAGGATACAGTCATACTATTTCAGAAAGTAAGGAAATGCATTGCAAAAAACTTTGTTAATGCACCAGTTAAGGTTAAAGCTGTAAAAGTAAGGCAATGTGGTGTTAGGGTTCTCAACCCTAACACCTCCCCCCCCCACCCTGCAGGCAGCAGCAGGAAAAACATTAGGTTTCACCTCCTTGAGTCTTAGCAAATCAGGCATGGGGTGTACCTTGGGGTTGTCAACCCTAATGCTCACCCCATTCTCATGTACTCAACACATCTCAGGTTATTTAATGACTGAATGGGGTGAGCATTATTATTGAAGCCCCAAGGTACACCCATGCCTGATTTACAAAGACTCAGGAGAGGTGAAACTTGTGGTTTACCTGTTGCTGCTGCAGGAAGTGGTGTGATAGGATTGGGAACTCTTAACACAACATTTCCCTACTTTTGTCGCTTTAACCCTAACTTGTGCATCAATGAAGTTTTTTGCTACGTGTGTGTGTATATATATATATATAAAATCACACATGCCCCCACAATGCAAAGCATCATGGGCTGCATATGCAAATCACCACAGAATGTTATGCTGGTCCAACTTAAGCAGAATTGCATGGTGCCGAAGGCCTCTCACACAGTTGCAAAGGGTGCTAACAGAAGACATGAACCGTGTTTCGTCTACAGGACTCATCAGTATACCTGGTCTGTTTGACTTCCCACTGGAATGGACCAGCTACCCTAGAGGCAGTGTGCCTTGGATATATTGTGGTGAACCCATTAAAATAAAAACTAAAGACAAAAAAAGAACCTCTATTAGCAAACACTGAGGCAAGGGTTACCCAAAGGGCATTTGGCTGGGAAGCCAAGTTTCAAGAAAATACAAAATCACATGCCCCCACAATGCAAGCATCATGGGCTGCATGCAAATCACCACAGATTTGTGATGGTGATTTGCATATGCAACCATAATGCTACGTGTGGTGGCTGGAGCCAACCTGAAAGCAACAACTGCTAGGCTCTACTCTATTCTTGTAAGTCTATCTCTTTATATATATATATATATATGTACAGTGCCTTCAGAAAGTATTCACCCCTTGGATTTTGTCATTTGTGATGTTGCAGACTCAAATTAAAATACATTTATATAGGATTTTTTTGTCACGTATCTACACAAATACTTTCTAGTGTCAAAGTGGAATGAAACTTCTGGAATCTTTTACATGTAATTTAAATAAAAACCTGAAATGTCTTGATTTGATAAATATTCACCCCTTTGCTATGACACTCCAAATTGAGCTCAGATGTATCCAATTTCCTTGTGAGATCACTCAAAACTTGAATGAGAGTCCACCTGTGGTCAGTTCAAATGGTTGACATGATTTCAGAGGAAATACACCTGTCTATATAAGGTCCCACTGTTGACAGTGCATGTCAGAAGCAGAAACTCTACCATGAAGACCAAGGAGCAGTCCGTAGAACTCTGTGATAGAATTGTGAGAGAGCATGGATCTGGGGAGGGTATAAAAACAATTCAGGGTGTTGAAGTTCCCAGGGCACAGTCAAGTCCAGCATTAGGAAATGGAAAGATTACAGAACCACCCAGACTCTTCCTAGAGCAGGCCGTCCTCCCAAACTGAGCAACCAGGCAAGAAGGACCTTGGTCAGAAGTGACCAAGAACCCAATGACCACCCTGACAGAACTACAGAGTTCCATGGCTGAGATGGGAGAACCTGTCAGAGGACAACAATCTCTTCAGCACTTCACAGATGTAGCCTTTATGGGAGAATGGCTGACGGAAGCCACTCTGTAAAAGGACACATAATAGCATGCCTGGAGTTTGCAAGAAGGCCGTGGCAGACTCTGAGACCATATGGCAAAAGATTCTCTGGTCTGATGAAACAAAAATTGAACTCTTTGGCCTGAATGCAAAGCGCTATGCCTGGCGCAAACCGAACACAGCTCATCACCCGTGTAACACCATCCCTACCATGAAGCATGGTGGTGGCAGCGTCATGTTATGGGGATGCATTTCAGCGGCAGGGACTGGGGCTCTTGTCAGGATAGAGGGAACAATGAATGGAGCCAAATACAGGCACATCCTTGAGGAGAACCTGTATCAGTCTGCAGTAGACCTTGGACTGGGACGAAGATTTACATTCCAAAAGGACAACGACCCCAAGCATACAGCCAGAGCAACACTGGAGTGGCTTCAGAACAAGAAGGTGAATGTCCTTGAGTGGCCCAGCCAAAGCCCAGACTTGAATCTCATTGAGAATCTGTGGAAAGACTTAAAGATTGCGGTTCACCGACGCTCCCCATCCAACTTAACAGAGCTTGAGCAAATCTGCAAGGAAGAATGGTCGAAAATCCCCAAATCCAGATGTGCATACCCAAGAAGACTCAAAGCTGTAATTGCTGCCAAAGGCGCTTCTACAAAGTATTGACTCAGGAGGGTGAATACTTAAGTAAACAAGATATTTCAGTTTTAATGTTTCATACATTTTGTTATACAATAAAACTATTTTGCCCCTTTAAATTGTTGAGTATGCTGTGTGAATCAAGGGAAAAATCATTTCAAGTGCATTACAAATTCTGGTAGTAACACAACAAATGTGACAAAATCCAAGGGGTGAATACTTTCTAAGCGCTGTGTATGTATATGTGTGTGTGTGTGTGTGTATATATGTGTATGTGTGTGTATATATATATATATATATATATATATGTGTATATATGTATGTGTGTGTATATGTGTGTATATATATATATATATATATATATATGATAACGGATATGCCTGTTGGAAAACCAAGTTATTTGTGCAGTAACCTGTGACCTCTAGTAACCTCACGAGTGGGGAAGACACGTGAGGTTTATGAGAGGTCACGGCCACTATACTAATAACTTGGTTATTCAACAGAACTACCCACATATTGGATTTATGCAACAGGCCTTTTTTTTGTTTGTTTTGTTTATGTTGAGGGCTGTTTTGTTTTATTTTATTTGTTTACTGTTCTGTGGTAATTTTTTTTTTTTTTTTTAATGGGGTTTTGAGTTTAACTAGTGGATGCCAGCATCATTGCTAGGGAACGCACGCCAATCATTTAGATGTTCTTGTTTGATTGGCTGTTATCCTGCTTGTGGGTGGTCTGGGATATTTAAAAAGTATGATGCCTTTGTTTTTTGATTTTACCGACTGAACGAGGTATGCTGTCTTGTAAGTAAAAAGAGCAAGACTGTTTTGTGATGCTTTTGCACTCAGCAGCTGGTTTGGTGGCTTAATTGAAATTTACTGTCCTTTGAAGTTTTTTCTTTTTAAAGTAAAGCTCTAGCCGACAGTATCTCGGAGTTGCGGGCAGACGGGTGGCCGATGTGTGAGCAGTGGAGTTTAAGTGGAGAGTGCAGAGATTTCGGAAAAAAATGAGACGTGAAAAGAGAAGCTGCGTAATTTTTTTTATGCTGACTACTGTGGGCTGCGATATGTCGCTTTTGGTTGCGGGTAGCTTTTGAGTGTATAGAGAGAAGTGTGGAATGTCCCGAGATGGTGTGTGAGCTGGTAGTAGTAGTAGTAGTGCCGGGGATGGGTGAGGCACTGATCGAATCATGTTTGGATAAGATGGAGATGATGTAATCACTATGGGAATAACTTGAAGTTATTCCCATAGTGATTACGTCACCCCCATTTATCCACACAGTGACTCAGATAAACATAGTTATATACTGTTTTTTTATCCTGACGCCTGTTACATAAATATATGTGTACAATATACTTAGGAATCTCATTGCTGAAATAAATCTATTATTTCCATAAGAATCTTACCCAAGTGAAAAATAAACAATGTTCTAGGCACATGGATATGTTGTTCAATCCACACTTACTGGCAGGTTCCTTGCCGCTTTAAATCTCTCCGGAAGGTCTTCAAGCTGGCTCCTTCCACCCACCCGGGTGGTAAAACTCTCAGCTCCGCCCCATGATGCCAGATCTTCCTTACCGCTTGGAAGCTCAGGTTCCCTCCTTTGCGCTCTGCGTTTTAGGCCTGGATCCAAACTCTTTGGTTTACTCGAAACTAATTTTAAAATTTTACAAGACTTCGGTCTTTATCTTCCTTTGCGGCTACGATGGACAAATCGGCTCCCAGATTTCGATGGTGCCCCTGTGGGCAGGAGATGTCCTGGACTGATCCACACTCCACGTGCACGTACTGCCTTGGGCTTGAGCATGATTCGCAGGCCTGCGACTTGTGCAAGTCCTTTTCGGTCACGGTCTTAGAGGAGCTCGCTACCAGATTGCAACTTGGGCGCCCAGAGATACGTTATCCTCCAGTCAAGTCGAAGGAGGCCTGTTTGGCGGTGTCCGCGGCGGCAGGCTCGGCTGAACAGCTCGAACAAATGATCGCCCTCGAGGAGGAAGCAGCCAAGGCTGCATCATCTTCTTCCTCGGTCGCGGCATTTATCCTGCTCTCTTTGGGCTCCTCCTACACGGCTTCGTTCAAGGAGCTTTGTCATTCCCTCTCCACGAAGGGAGAGGGGCCATCGGGAAATTCCTCTCGGTCCAAGAAGAAGGACTCCAAGGGTAAATCCCACCGTCGACATTCGTGGGAGCGGGAGAGTTCCCCTTCCCCGGATAGTCGACTCTCTACTTCAGTCGAGGTCGCGGCTAAGGCCACTGGCTTAATGATGTCCCAGTCAGGTCAGCCAGCTGAGACACCCTTCGCAGTCGAGATTTTTCTTGACCTGTCGGACAGGCTGTCGACTGGAGAAGCCGACAACCCTTCTTCACTGGTTCCCCTAGTGGAAACCGAGGACTTGGCTGTGCCTCCTGTGCCAGTGTCCCCAGTTAAGGTCCCTGAACAGAGGGAGGAGCGAGTTCCCCGGCCCCCTCTCAGACCCGCACTCGAAAACACCGAAGGTCTTGGTCTCGGACCGCTTCCCGGTCCAGCCGATCCCCGACACCGCCGTTCTCAGTCTCAGAAGACGTGAAAGCGGCGATGCCGCTTATCCTCGTCTTTGTCCTCTTCAAGGATAGGCTCTGCGCTAAATTGCATCAGTGCCTACGAGATCTGATGTGGCAGCTCCGCTTTTGACTGGGAATAAGCTGACTCTGTCGCCTTCCCTGGCCATTAAGTGGCTGTCTCCAGAGCGGCCGAAACAGCCCCTCGTTGTAATCGAGGAGCCGAAGCCGGCACCAGTTTTTCAACCGAAACCGGCTGCGCCACCCATTGTGGTGGAACCCCTGCCTCCAAAACCTAAATTTGGGGCTCCAACCAAGGATTCTCGGTCGGGTCAGGGCTTGCCCCATCGGTTGTCGGTCACCCTCACTCCCGATCGGCCTCGGCAGGTGGAGGGTGGCTCAGGCCCTCGGCAGCTGTTTGCAGACTCCTTGGAGTCCGACGATGACTCTTCCCTGTTCTCCAGGCCCCTCGACCTGGAGTCCACTGGAGGTCAATCGGTGGACGAGAGCCCATCCTCGTTCCTTGGAATGCTTCGGCTCATCTCAGAGTCCACTGGGATGAAGCTCGAACCGGTTTCAAAGCGGACCAAGTATACCCTCACGGAGATACTGGACCAAGGGATTCCCCCACAGAGGCCTTCCTGGTGGCTGAAGCCATTGTTAGCCCGGCCCTGGAGCTGTGGCAGTGGCCAGCTTCTTGTCCAGCACCTTTGGCCGGGATGGCTCGAAAGTATGCTGTTCCCACTGGCTCACTCTCCGGTTTCTCGGAGCACCCCTCCATGGAGGGGCTATTGACCAACAGAGTTTTCCGGTGCTCTGGAAATGCTCGGGATCTGGACAAGCCACCCGATAAAGAGTCCAAGAAACTGGACTACTCCAGGCGAAAAGTCTATGCTGCTTTCTCCCTAGGCCTTCATCAGGCCAGCTCGGCTGTTCTGATGGCACACTTTTCGCATGCCCTCTTTGGCTTCCTGGATGAGGTGATTCCTCATCTCCCAGCTGACCTCCAGACAACGGTCAAGCAGATGTGGGATCAGGGAAGGGCGGTGGCCAAACAGCAACTCCAAACTTCCGTGGACATAGCTGACTCGAGTGCCTGGTCAGTAGCGCCTGCAGAGCAGCTACGGATCACCACTTTACAGCGGATACCCAACACAAGCTAGCAGACGTTCCCTTTTTGGATACCGACTTGTTTGGTCCCGGGGTGGAAGGTCATCTGCAAAGGATCGAGAAGTCCAGTGCCACCTTGGACTCGATCACGTCTGCCCAGAAGAACAAAGGCTGCCAGCAGCAGCGTAAGCCCTTTCAGCCTTCAGCCCCTGCAGCACGTCCGGCCCAGCAACACCAGCATCAGGGCCAGCAGGCTCGCACTTGGCATCCCAAAGCCAAAGCTGCAGCTTCCTCCAGCAGGAAGCTGGGAGGAAAAGGTCCAGGAGGCCCCTTGGCTGGACCTTCCTCCAAGCCTGCCCAGTGACGGGTTGACGGGTGTCTCCCCCAACCTCGTCACTCCTCCCGGGTTCCCCCATGGGGGAACGGCTCCGCCACTTCCTTTCCGCCTGGTCCAATATCACCACGGACCGCTGGGTGCTGGAAGTGGTAGGAAAGGGTCTGCCTCTGGAATTCAAGCAGTCCCCACCCTATCGAGCTGTCGACCCATGGGGGGCTACGGGGTCCGCAGCCTCTCTGTCAGCTCAAGCTGACATTGCCCTGCTCCTCCAGAAGGAGGTGATCAGGGAGGTGGCGGATCCTCCACCAGACCCAGGGTTTGTGTCCAGGTACTTCCTGGTCCCAAAACGGATGGGGGACTGGTGCCCTATTCTAGACCTACACGACCTGAACAAATTCCTAAGGTCTCCTACCTTCAGGATGGTCACTCTGGCTCAGATCATTCCATCCTTGGAACGAGACATGTGGTTCTGCTCTCTGGACCTCCAGGATGCATTCTTTCACATCCTAATCCGTCCATCTCACCAGCGATTCCTCTGTTTCAGGGCAGAGGGATCCCTTATGAGTTCCGGGCCATGCCCTTCGGCCTCTCTTCAGCTCCCAGGGTCTTCACCAAATGCATGGCAGTGGTGACAGCATTCTGCGGTGCCGAAGGGTCCGGGTGTACCCTTACCTGAACAACTGGCTGATTGCAGCCCCCTCCAGGCTGGAGGCAGAGGGCTTCAGGATCTGGCCCTCCAGGTCTGCTCTCAGATTGGCCTCCTCATCAACGAGGCCAAATCAGAACTGCATGCCGCAGATGATTCCAGTTCATCGGGCAGAGTTCAACTCTCTCGAGCCAGAGCCTGGCTCCCGTCGGACAGGGCCGTGGTTCTTTCCTCCTTTGCCCAATCATTTCTGGTTGGGCAATAGGGCCCTGCCTGGGACTTCCTGTGCCTCCTGGGCCTCATGGCGGCCTGCACCAGCGTGGTCTGTTGGGCCACCTGGCATATGCGTCCCCTGCAATGGGGGCTGGCCCACCAATGGTCACAGTGCTCTAGTCCTCTGGACCAGCCAGTGATAGTGACCCAGGAGATGGGGAACGCTTTCCAGTGGTGGATCGTTCCTGTTCATCTGCAGGAGGGTATCCCGTTTGTCCTCCCAGAGCCGACGGTCACTCTAACGACCAGTGCCTCTCAGATGGATTGGGGTGCCCATCTGGGGGAGCTCAGAGCGCACGGCCTCTGGTCCCCTCAGGAGTCTTGATGCCACATCAACCTGCTGGAGCTTCGAGCAGTCCGACTAGCCCTCACCGCCTTCACTCCGTTTGTACGGGGTCAAGTGGTCCAAGTCCAGACAGACAACACCACGACCATGTATGACCTAAACCGCCAGGGCTGGACGCACTCCTTGCCTCTGTGCAAGGAGGCTCTCTGCACTTGGTCTCTCGTGAGCAGACTGGAGGCGGTTCTCCTAGCCATCTATGTGATAGGAGCCTCCAACACTCTGGCTGATGCTCTAAGCTGGACAGGTGCTGCATCTCACGAGTGGTCTCTCCTGCCGGAGGTAGTTCATGATCTGTTCTTCCACTGGGGTACCCCTCAGGGGGTCCTGTTTGCCTCCAGGGAGAATGCGAAGCTGAGGCTGTTTTATGCCTGCCTCCCTCAGCAGGGCTCACTGCAGGGGGATGCCTTCTTGAGGCTGTGGACCCCGGCCTCTTCTACGCCTTTCCCCCATTTCCCTTGATCCACAAGGTGCTTCTCAGGGCGAGGAGGGTCAAAGCACAGGTGATTCTGGTAGCCCCAGACTGGCCCCGCCAGTTCTGGTATCCAGATCTCCTCAGCCTCGGCTCCAGGCTCCCGAGGCGGCTTCCAGCCACCCAGATCTGATCTCAGTCAACCAGGGGAAGGTACTCCACCTGGACCTTCAATCCCTGCACCTGACGGCCTGGTTCCTGAGCGGCTAGAGTTCCAGGCCTTGGGTCTTTCCGACGAGGTCCTCAACGTTGTTGAGGCATCCTGTAAGGAGTCAACCAGAAAATGCTATGTCTTCAAATGGAAGAGATTCTCCATTTGGTGTCAGGATAAGGGGTTGGACCCTTCCTCCTGTTCCTTGGCCAGCATTCTGGACTACTTGTGGTCCCTTTCTCAGCTAGGGCTTCGGTCAACGACCCTTAAGGTGCACCTGGCATCCATCTCTGCTTACGGGCACGGGGCGGGAAAGCAGTCGGTGCGCAGAAAGGTGGTCGGGTGCTTTTTCAAGGCCTTGATCACATATCCCTCCGGTCGACAACCTCCACTTCCATGGGATCTACTGCTGGTATTGGCAAAGCTCATGGGCAAGCCATTCGAACTGATACACAGGTGCCATATCTCCCACCTGTCTTGGAAGACCGCCTTCTTGGTGGCTGCTTGTCAGCCAGAAGGATGGGAGAGCTCCAGGCGCTTTCCATCGAGTCTCCTTATCTGGTCTTCCACAGGGACAAGGTTGTCCTGCGCCCCACCGAAATTCCTTCCGAAGGTTGTGTCGGAGTTTCACCTTAACCAGGTGTTGACTCTGCCGGTGTTCCACCCCATTCACACCTTGGAGGCCAAATATAGGCTCCATACTTTGGACCCTAGAAGAGCACTTTCTCATTATAAGGAGCAGATGGCTGAAGTTCTGGGAGAGGTTCCCCAGCTGTCTGTGTCACCTACGCTGAAGCCGCACCTGGCAGACCTGCATCCAAACGGACAATAGGCAGGTGGGTCACCTCCTGCACACATCTCTGCCACAGGTTGGCGGGCATGGAGCCTCCCAGAAGGATAAGAGCTCATTCTGCCCGCCATACCGCTGCTTTGGTGGCTGCTTCCAGGGACGTCCCTATCCAGGAAATCTGCAGGACTGCTACCTGGAAGTCGGCACACACCTTCATTACCCACTACCACATCAACCTTGAGTCACACCGGGATGCAGGTTTTGGGACCTCGGTTCTCCAGTCCTTATTTCCCAAGTAGGGGGTGCTTTTCTGCCTCCCTCCTCCCGGAGAACTGTTAGAGTCTGCCAGTAAGTGTGGATTGAACAACATATCCATGTCCCTAGAAATACAGGTTACTCACCTGTAACAGGAGTTGTAGGAATGGTATATGTTGTTCATCCACAAACCCACCTGATCTCCCGGCCGACACGCAACTCGGCTTCCAGCAGGCTAGATCTGGCGTCATGGGGCGGAACCGAGAGTTTTACCACCCGGGTGAGTGGGAGGAGCCAACTTGAAGACCTTCCGGCAAGATTTAAGGCGGCAAGGAACCTGCCAATTAAGTGTGGATGAACAACATATACTATTCCTAGAACTCCTGTTACAGGTGAGTAACCTGTATTTATTGACCAAATGGGTCAATAACATCACATTTATTTTTCACTTGCCTACGTCATCTATTCAGTCAAATGTCAATTAACTTGATTGACGCAGTATTCCAGCCAATTGCAGAACAAATAACCCTCTTAGTTGCAGCCAATAGACCGCAATAGAAAAACAGAAACCCTGCTTCAGTCGCCATCTTGTTTCCATTCTCCGGTAATAATTAAAAAAAGTAAACTTTTAAAATTTTGCTCTGTTGTTTGCACTGTGTTTAGATTTATTCCCAGTTCCAGCAGTTCCTCAGTCATATGACCATCTTTCTGCCATTCAGTCAGCCTCACAAGACAAGATTCAAACACCAACGGCCATCCGCTGTTCACCTCGCTCACTAGTTATGCCTTTACAGTACTTTATGGTGCTTTTTTTTCCGTCCCCTGATATTTTGCCACTGTACTCTGTTTTGCCTTAATTGCCCTCTCAGTATATATAATTCAATGCCATTCTCCCTGTAATGTAGCTGGCCACAGTTCAGATTCATGATACACTCAGGACCACACAGAATCAAAGCTGTAGTTCAAACAACTTGAAGTCTTGCTGTATTCTGACAAGTGCACTTAGCCCCAGCCTTTAAACTGCCCGGAGAACAAAGGGTTAACCTTTCCATGCAGAGTATAGAATGCTAAGCTCGAGCTCGGTTGATGTCTCTGTCTGTTTCCTTTGAACGGTAACCGTCAGATTCTTTACTCCACCTCACTGAACAGTCGCTCTGGAGAGTTCTCCTGCAGCTTGTTTCGAAGTCGGTTTAAATGTCGTTTTTCCGCGGTTTCTAACCCAAAAAGTTTCCTGCATAGTCGTTCAGTCTCTGTCTGTGGTACCGTGAGTACTAGATAGGTTTTGTACTGTGTTTCTGTGTGGAACTTGTAAGTGTGGATCGTTTGGCCAAACCGATCATTTGTTTAATTCTTGTGTAATTTTGTGTGTGGTTAGCGTTCTTATCACTAAAAAAAAAAAAAAAAACATGTTTTGAAACATTTTTTCCAAGACCCATGACAGGTTAGGAACTGATAAGGAGTCTTGCCTGGCGGTTGCCGAAAAACGAGTATGTTTGGTTAGGTTGGCCATGTCTGAGAAACCCAAGAAATAAACTGGGCCCACTGGGTTTCAACACTGCAGTGAGTGTGGAGAGGTCTTTGCTAAGGCCGATCCCCACACCACCTGTGTTTATTGTCTGGGGTTTGACCACCTCGATTCAGACTGCCAGATTTGTAAGAATTTTCTCAAATCTACCCTGGTAAAGAGATTAGGTAGACTGAGGGAAAAGGAGGCAGAGAAGTCCGCTGACCTAGATGGTCAGCCCGGTTTGGTTCCGACTGAACCAGAAGGAGTTCCCTCTGACCAGGGCGATACTTCTTCGGGCAAAAGGAAAAGCGATCCTGAGGGGTTGGTTCCGACTAAAAGAAAGCGCAAAGAAAAATCATCCTGTTCGGATCCAGAAGTCCATGTTCGACTTGGTAGAATAGCCAGAGCGATTCGATTGTGGAATCGCTGTTGGTTCCGACCGATCCGCACCTTTGGCAGGGGCTCGGTTCGTCGGTTCCCCTGGTTCACAATTGTACTTTGGAAGAATTTTATGAACCGGAGTTTGTGGAGGAAGGGAGTTGAAGATGATGATGATGATGATGATGATGATGATGATGATGATGATGATGATGATGATGATGATGATGGTGAAAGTCTAGATGTGCCTGTGGAACCGACATCTCCCAGACAGACCTTCAGGTGTATCCCTCCTAAGCTTACTGAGTCCCCTTCCCACTTTATGTTCTAAGAAAGGTGGCTGAGACCTCCAACTTCCTATGGAAGAGGCAATGGAGGATCAGGAGGAGCCTGGTTATGCAGAAATGATGGACATCCCAGAGTCCAGGAGACTGTCTATTCCCACCACAAATCTTTTGAGAAAGAGGCACAAAAAATTCTGAAGTCTCCAATTCTGTACCTCCTGTGGACAGAAGAATAGACAAGAGGTATACACTCTCAGGCTCAGAAACTGAGTTTTTATACCACCAGTGCAGCCATGTTGAGGTTGTGCAGGCTGCTGCCTGTGATAAGACAAGCATTCCCTTGGCTTCACACTCCCCAGACAAAGACTCTAGGAAGGCTGATGCCATGGCAAAAAAGCTGTACATGGCATCTTCCCTGGGACTCAGACAGGCGAATTATATGTCCTATACAGCTAGGTACCAGAAGTCCAGGTGGGACACTGTACTGGCACTGGCTAAACAGCCCTCCCCCCAGCTAGCCAAGGAGCTGGAGGCGGTGGCTGCAGATGGGATTGAGGCATCTAAAGTTCAGTTTCATGCTGCTGTGGACTCTAATGATGTGTCATCAAGAGTCATGGCTACATCTGTGGATCTTCGGAGAATGGCTTGGCTTAGATGTACTAGCCTCTCACAGGATACCCAGGTTAAGGCCATGGATTTTCCTGTAGTGGGTAATTCTCTGTTTGCGGAGCAGACAGAGAATTACATAAAGAAATTGGATGCGTACAGGACCACATACAGGAGTGCTAAGGACAAGGAGAGGCAGGCAACTCCTCAAAGGCAGCAGTCTAGGGGCAGGCCTTTTTACCAAGCACAGGTCTCTTCTTCCTTTTTGCAGAGGGGGTTCTTCAGAGGGTGAGGCAGAAGGGGGATGAGTAGGGCTGCATCCACTCCTCAGCCTAAAGCCCCTGCCAAGCAAACACCCTGATGGGCCTGCCCAGGTCGACTCTCCTATTCCAGTAGGGGGCAGGCTGGCTTACTTTGTCCAGGACTGGATGTCTGTTACATCAGACAAGTGGGTCCTGGAAGTAGTAAGCCAGGGACTGGTTCTCAGCTTCAGAAAATTTCCAAAGATGAGAGCCAGATCTTTTCCACCTGCAAATCTCTCGGAAACCCTTGCCCTAGAGGCAGAGGTTTCTTCTCTTCTGGCCTTAAGAGCCATATAGAGAGTACCTACCCTACACTGGAGCAAAGAGCTGTACTCAAAGTACTTCCTGACCCCCAAAAAGACAGGGGAGTGGCGACCCATCCTAGACCTAAGAGATCTAAACAAACATATTTTAAAACCAAAGTTCTAGATGGTAACTCTGGGAATAATCCTTCCCTCTCTTAGGCCAGGGGACTGGCTAGCCTCCCTGGACCTCAGAGATGCCTACTTTCACATTCCCATCAGGTGCTCCCACAGAAAGTACCTCAGGTTCGTGTTGCCCTCAGGCCACCATCAGTTCAGAGCAGTACCCTTTGGCCTAACCTCAGCCACAAGGGTTTTCACAAAGTGCCTGGCAGTAGTAGTTGCCTTTCTAAGAAGGCAAAAGATTTCCATTTTTCCATATCTGGATGATTGGCTAATAGTGGGCCAGTCTCCAGACCAAGTCAAGTATCACCTGCAAGTGACCCAGCAAGTGCTCACTTCTCTAGGATTTCTTCTCAACTTTCCCAAGTCAGTTCTCGAACCAGTCCAGCTTCTTACCTTTTATAGGGGCAGAACTGGACACAGTCGGAGCAAGAGCCTTTCTTCCTCTAGAAAGGGTAAGGGTTCTTATGGAACTAGCCTCTTCCTTCAGCCTTCGGGTATCTCGACCAGCAAGGCATTTCCTCCAGCTCTTGGGCCACATGGCAGCTTCAACAGCAGTGGTCCAAGGGACAGGATTCCAGATGAGGGATATTCAGTCCCATCTGAGAGCTTTTTGGTCTCAGAGGAAGGATTCCCTTACCAAACTGATCCTAGTGACTCTGACCTTGATCCAAGCCCTCCAATGGTGACAGGATCAGGACAATTTAAGACAAGGTGTTCCTTTTGCCACTCAGCCTTGTTCAGTGGTCCTTACCACGGACGCTTCTCTTCTGGGCTGGGGAGCCCGTCTGGGCGCCCTCACTGCCCAGGGGCTGTGGTCCCCCCAAGAATCTCTTCTCCATATCAATCTCCTAGAGCTAAGGGCAGTTTTTCTGGCCCTGAAAGCTTTCTCTCAATCAGTACAGAACAAGGTGGTTCAGGTCAGAACGGACAACACCACCACCATGTGGTACATCAACAAGCAAGGAGGCACCCGGTCCACGGCCATGTGCAATTAAGCCATGAAATTGTGGGCCCTGGCTTATTCCCTGCAAACCTATCTGGTAGCAGTTCACCTTCCAAGGAAGGACAATGTGCTAGCAAATGCACTGAGCTGGATCTCTCAGGGCCATCACGAATATTCTCTGGACCCTCAAGTGTTGAAAGTGATTTTTTCAAGGTGGGGCACTGCAGAGATAGATCTCTTTGCAGCCCCAGACAATCGCCAACTCCCTCTCTTTTGTTGCAGACCTCTAGTCTTGGTCTCAGTCCCCCTGGATGCCCTGATTCTGAATTGGGAAGGGAAGTTTCTGTATGCATTCCTTCCCTTCCCACTTCTGTTCAAAGTTTTAGTCAAGATAAGGTCTCAACCTTGCAAGGTGATTCTGATTGCTCTAGATTGGGCCACACAGCCCTGGTACCCCCTGTTGCTGTCCCTAGCAGTCCATCTTCCCCTGTCTCTTCCCCGGTATTACAACTTGTTAACATCCTCTCAGGGGAGGACTTGGTACCCCAATCTTCAGTCTCTCAATCTCAGTGCATGGCTCTTGAAGAGTTAGAGTTTGCAGATCTGCATCTTTCCCAGGGGATTCTGGATATTCTCAAAGCTTCTCGAAAGCCCTCCACCAGAAAGAGTTATAACTCCAAATGGAAGAGATTCAGCAGTGGTGTTCTAAGAAGCATATTTCTCCAGATACTGCTGGATTGCCTCCTGTTCTGGATTATATGGTCCATCTTAATGGCCTAGGCCTCAGACTAGCTACCCTCAAGGTGCACTTGTCAGCTGTTTCTGCATTTCTGTCTGTGGGGAAATCTTCCTCACTATCTTCTCACCCTGTGTTCTGTAAATTTTTTTTAAAGGATTGCTTCACATCAATCCTCCTTTTTAGAGACCCTTCCCCTGCCTGGGATTTGAATGTTTGCATTGCTCAGCTTATGCAAACCCCTTTTGAGCCTGTGTCCTCAGCGGAGCTTAAGCACTTGACCTGGAAAACTGTGTTCTTGGTAGCCATTACCTTCTGCCAGGCGTATCAGTGAATTGCAAGCCCTGTCAGTGGAACCTGATTTTATCTCCTTTCACAGGGATAAAGTGGTCCTTAGAACCAATAGAAGGTTCTTGCCCAAAGTGGTTTCAGAATTTCATTTAAACCAGTCTGTCTCTTCCTGTTTTCTTCACTGATCATTCTTCCTCAGGAGAGAGGAGACTACACAGTTTAGATCTTAAAAGAGCCCTTAGTTACTACATGGAGCATACTGAGGGTTACAGGTTTGACTCCCTCCAGTTGTTCCTCACTTATGGAGAAGTAGGAAAGGGCAAACCTGCCACCAAGAGATCTAGTACCAGGTGGATTGTGTCTTGTATACAATTCTGCTATGAAAAAACTGGGAAAAACTCCACCCTCAGGCCTGAGGACTCATTCTACAAGAGGTACAGCTGCTTCCTTGGCTGCTGCCAGGGATATCCCTCTCTTAGAATTTTGTCAAGCAGCCACCTGGAAAACAGTCCATACTTTTACCAAGCATTACTCTCTGGATATCCTGGCTAGGAGTGATGCTCGGTTTGGCACAGCAGTACTTCGGAGCCTATTCCCAAAGTAGGTTCTGTCCCTCCTCCATGGAGGTACTGCTTGGTAGTCTGTACTTGTCAGAATACAGCAAGACTTCAAGTTGTTTGAAGAAAAAAATTACTCACCTTAGTAATTATGTTTCTTCTATTGGAGTGTTGCTGTATTCTGACCTCCCTCCCTGCCTCCCCTCTCAGAACCTGGTTTTGGGAAGTGGGTGGGCAGGTGCAGTGTTGCACCTCGGTGCTCCTTTTACACCCTCTTTTGTGTGGGTGTTTATTTTGTTATATTCCTGTTTGGTTGGGTTTTGAGTTTGGGGTTTCCTGACTTGAGTCTTCTTTTGGTAGTCCAAAACTTTTTGTTGCCAGTTGGCTATTAAAAATTTTGTTTTACAATTTCCATATAGAATACTATTTGAGTGTTGCTCATAAGAATCTGACGGTTAGCGTTCAAAGGGAAACACAGAGACATCAGCTGAGCTCGAGCTCAGCATTCTATGCTCTGCATAGAAAGATTAACCCTTTGTTCTCCGGGGCAGTTTAAAGGCTGGGGCTAACTGCACTTGTCAGAATACAGCAAGACTCCAGTAGAAGAAACATAATTACTAACATAAGTAATTTTTTCTTCCCACTCGCTCCCTTGTAAAAACATATGCTAGTAGTTTCACCAGCAGACTCATCAGGTACATGGAAAAACTTGTGAGGAAGATCATTATGGGTGGTGACACAGTATTTTTGTGGGGGGGGGTCCTCCATAATGCAGGTGGTCAGAGTCTGCAAACTAAGAACTACACAGAAAAAAAAGAACTACACAGAAAAAAAGTTGTAGTTTATGCTTGCTTTCTGGCAGTCTGTTATCATTGGGGTGGGAGGTGGAGTACTTTTGCAGGAGCTAGCTGCTATATGTACAGCAGTTCGTTTTTTTTGTAGCAGTACCTCTTCTCATATATATTTCGAACACAAGGCATCATATACATAGAACATGCAATGGCTTGTGTTCAAATATGCCATTATTTCCATGAGTGGGAGCAAGGTTTCATAGCTCACTCCGTGGCTTTGCCACTTGTGAGTTATGCTTCCGCCCCCTCACTCATAGAAATAAATGGCATATTTGACCACAAGGCATTGTATGCAGGAAGCGCATCCTCAGGATCACGAGAACAGCTGCACGGGAGTCTGAGCTGGACGTCATTGTCCACCTAGGGACAAATGACTTGGCTAATCATGAGATTAGAGCAGTGCAGAAGGACTTTGTAGAATTGGGGAGGGGCTTAAGACAGGTAGCACACACAATATCCTTCTCTGAGGTGCTGCCTGTCAATGGCATGAGTGAGGCGAGGGTACTTTGCACCATGCAGTTTAATGAATGGTTGAAAAAATGGTGTGGAGCACAGGGTTTGGCTTCATTGGGGACTGGGGTTCCACCTGGAGGACACCAGCCTATAATGGCAGGATGGTCTGCATCTGTCCAGGAAGGGAACAAGTCTTTTGAGCAGTCAGTTTAAATGCTTCATTGGCAAGCTTTTAAACTAGTCAAGGGGGGAGGCACTGATAAGCAGCAGGAAAATCCCAGCCTCTCCCTACAAAACAGGGTACTAAATGAGAAAAAGACCGAGGTAGACAGGTCAGTGGGGGATGCTGCAAAAGAAGGTAAAGCCATCAAAAAATGGAGAGCAGTGAGTACCAATGCCCGTAGTCTGAGTAACAAGCTTCCTGAATTAGTGGCCTTGATGGAGGAGGAACATCTGGATATCGTGGCAGTCACAGAAACATGGTACACACAAAACCATGACTGGGCCATAAACATACCAGGATACACTATCTACAGGAGGGACAGGGAGGGTAAAAGAGGAGGAGGAGTAGCTCTTTACATAAGGGAAAGAATCAAAGCAACAGCAACAGAACAGAAGGGAAAACAGGGAGGAGAAGAAGCACTGTGGGTAAATTTGGAGACCGGCAACGGCACCACAATCCGCAAAGGGGTTGTATACAGACTCCCTTCTCAGGAGGAGGAAATGGACAAGGAAATGATAGAAAGAATACTTAGAATGGCAGAAAAAGGGGAGATATTGCTGATGGGTGATCTGAATATGCCAGATGTTAACTGGAATGCAGTTGCAGCAGCTACTTCAAAGAGTGGGTTATTCTAGATGCCCTACAAGGGGCATGCCTTAGACAACTAGTATTGGAGCCCACTCGAGAGGGAGCAATCTTAGACCTGGTTCTCTCAAATGGAGATGAAGAGAGGATCACAGATGTAGAAGTGGTAGCCATCTGGGAACTAGCGACCATCGAACAGTATGGTTCACCATAAACACAGCAATAGAGTCAAGCCATACAAAGGCAAACGACTGGACTTTAGGAGGGCTGACTGCCAAAATGGGTGAGTGCCTAAGGAATGCACTAGCAAATGGGCAGGAAGGAGGGTGGAAGAACAATGGGGAATAATAAAACTGCCATCACAGAGGTAACAAGCCTTTGTGTGAAGCAAATTAACAAAACGAAACGATGTAGGAAACCACTATGGTTCTCAAAGGAAGTGGCAGTGAAGGTTCAAGAGAAAAAGAAAGCATTCAGGAAGTACAAGGAATCACAGAAGGAGTAGGACAGGGAACTGTATCAGTTAAAGCAAAAGGAAGCTGGGAAGGCAGTCAGAACAGCAAAGGCCCAAACCGAGGAAAAGATAGCCAACTCAGTTAAGAAGGGGATAAAACCTTTTATAGGTACATCAAGGAGCCAAGGAAGACCAAGGGAGGGCTAGTGAGGCTTAATAAAGAGGAGGGAGGAGGGTGGGCAGAGGGTGACTGTGAAAGGCAGAGATACTAAACAAATATTTTGCTCAGTATTTACAAAGGAAGTGGGGAGGTACCTAAAACAAACAGTAGAAACACTCTGGATACAGAAGTTGATACCAGCCCATTTACAGAAGAAAGGGTTCTGAAAGAACTCTTAAAACTGAAGGTGGACAAAGCAATGGGGCCTGATGGGATTCATCCCAGAATTCTAAAAGAACTAAGGGTAGAACTAGTGACACCACTGACTACCCTCTTTAACAAATCATGGGAGGATGGGGTGGTACCCGAGGACTAGAGAAGGGCAGATGTGATTCCCCTTCACAAAAGTGGGAGCAAGGCAGAAGCAGAAAACTACAGACCTGTTAGTTTGACCTCAGTGGTAGGGAAAATGATGGAATCACTTCTGAAGGAAAGAATTGTTGAGTATCTAGAGGCCAGAGGGCTCAGGACCCTAGCAGCATGGATTCACAGTGGAAGGTCATGCCAGACAAATCTGATAGATTTCTTTGACTGGGTGACCAAAGTAGTAGATCAGGGAGGGGCTGTGGACATGGCCTACCTAGACTTTAGCAAGGCATTTGACACAGTCCCACACAAAAGATTAATATACAAGTTAGCCAGCCTGGGAGTGGGTCCCAATATGACAGCCTGGGTAAAGAATTGGCTGGAGAATAGGACACAGAGAGTAATAGTAAATGGAGTCCACTCTGAAGAAAGGGGAGTTACTAGTGGGGCACCGAGGGTTCAGATTAGATCAGTCCTCTTCAATGTCTTTATAAGCTTACATTGCAGAGGGACTGAAGGAAAAGTATGTCTCTTTGCAGATGACACAAAGATCTGCAACAGAATTGATGCACAAGGTGGGGTGGAAAGGATGAGAAGGGACTTGGCAAGGTTAGAGGAATGGTCAAATGTATGGCAGCTTAGATTCAATGCTAAGAAGTGCAAGGTAATGCACCTGGGAAACAAAAACCCAGGGGAAGAGTACACAATGGGGGGTGAGATACTAACAACAACAAAATGGAAAGGGACCTGGGGGTAGTCACATCAGATGACCTAAAGGTGGGCAAGCAATGTGAGAGGGCAGCAAGGAGGGCTGGGGGATACTGGGATGCATAGGGAGAGGCATCACCAGTAGAAACAGGAAGTTATCCCTCTGTATGGACAGTTGGTGAGACCCCATCTGGAGTACTGTGTGCAGTTCTGGAGACCCAGTCTCCGCAAGGACATAGACAGGATGGAGGCTGTCCAGAGGAGGGCAACTAAAATGGTGCAGGGTCTGCACCAGAAGACATATGAAGAGAGACTTAAGGAGCTGAATATGTATAGCCTCGAGGAAAGGAGGGAGAGGGGGACATGATAGAAACTTCAAGTATCTCAAGGAATCAACAAAGTCCAAGAGGGTAGCATCTTTCAAAAAGAGGTATGCAAGAACAAGGGGCACAATTTGAAGATAGAAGGGGCTCGGAGGTAATTTAAGGAAGTATTTTTCACAGAGAGGTTGTGGATGCATGGAACGGCCTTCCGGAGGAGGTTGTGGAGTCAAAAACAGTGGTGGAATTCAAGCATGCATGGGACAGTCATAAGGCAATTCTAGGGGGTGGGGGTAGGAAGAAGTAGGCTGCTGGTTAACTAGGATCTGCAGCTTATCCAATAGGTAGGGAAATGGGCAGACTGGGTGGGCCAAGCGGTCCTTATCTGCCGTCAAAATCTATGTTTCTATGTATATCCTGTCTATATGTGTGTGTGTGTGTGTGTGTGTGTGTGTGTATCTATATATTTATAAATGGGTAGGGAAATTGCTACTCTTTTATTGGATGATGAGCATCTCATGCCTGTGCGTATATCAGAGCGTGACCACACACCTGCACTTTTACCCCCCTCCAAAACAATGTTACCATTTTATAAGGTAGATAACCCACTCTGAGGTGTCTGGTTGCACTCTGATATCGCATGCCTTGGGTGGTTGACATACCGAGAGGCCGATCAGAGCATGACTGCACACCTCAGAGTAGGTTATCTATTACACAGTCACATCTATATATATATATATATATATATATATATATATTCATTACAAAAAACTCTATTAATGCATCAGTTAGAGTTTGTATTACAGAGACAAAAGTATGGAAATTCACTGTTAGGGTTCCCAACCCTACCACCCCACCCCCCACACACCAGCAGGTGTCAGGGTGTGCCTTGGGGTCATCGTCCCTCTCACCCCATTTTATGTATAAGGAAGCTGAAATGGTACAGTATAGGAGAATGGGGTGAGAGTTAGGCCCAACCACCCCAAGGCACACCCCGACACCTGTTGGTGTGTGGAGGGTGGCGTGGGGTGGTAGGGTGGGAATCCTAACACCAAATTTCCACACTTTTGTCACTGTACTAGGAACACTAACTGATGCATTAATGGAATTTTTTTGCAATGAATTTCCTTACTTTTCGAGATAGTATAATAGTATCCTTATTTTACTGTGGGAGCGCAGGGCCTTTCGGACCCTGCTCTCCAATCCCTCCATAGATGCGCATATGTATGTAGGTATGGAGGGCCCTGTGCTTCCTTGTGTCAAACAGTGATCACATTGTCAGCATAGCCATCTTATTACCCCACTTCATGTACCCTGGTACAGAGAAATTGTTTTGCCTTGCATTTCACATAATTATGCGCAGCTGCAACACCATTCTGCGCCCCAGGTGCGAAAACACATTTTGGGCAGATGAAAAAATGATACTGTATTTTCAGAGGTGCTATGAAAATATGGCTATGTAGAAAATTTGTTGGCAAAATATTGAAAAGTACCAAAGTTATGTGTATGTAGGAAAATTAAACAGATGCATGTAACTCAGACATTTTTAGGAATTTGTTCACCAAATTTTCAACATGGGCTTTTGGACCCCACCTCATGAACACTGGACCACCATTTTGTTACTTGGTCTTGAAAGGTGATTTTGTGCAGGGACTGCGCCATTATGCTCCATAGGTGCGAAAACACATTTCGGGCAGGATATGACAAATGACTGCTGTACTGGTCATGAGGTGGTGTGAAAAAATGGCAACGTTTAGAATTTGTAATGAAAATATTAAAAATTGCCAGAGTTACAAGCATACGTAGAAGGACCACATGTAACTAGATACATAGATACATAGACAGTGTCGGCAGATAAGGGCCTATGGCCCACCCAGTCTGCCCATTTGAGCTTGTAAGTACAGTTTATGTTTTCCTAGAAATCTGTTGCCCCTTACCCCTGACCTCCAGAATTCCTTTATGTCTATCCCATGCATTCTTAAATCCCGTGATTGTTTCAGCCCCCACCACTTCCTCTGGCAGGGTGTTCCACTTGTGCACCACCCGTTCTGTGAAGAAATTCTTCCTCATGTTTCCTCTGAATCGTCCTCCCTCCAACTTCATCCCATGCCCTCTAGTTCTGGAAAATCTTTTTCGCTTAAAAATAGTGTATTCCTGCACCCTGTTCCTCCTGTAAGATACTTGTATGTCTCTATCATATCCCTCTCTCCTCCTCTCCTCCAGGGAGTACATGTTCAGTTCCTTCAACCTGTCTTCATAGAACTTGTGATGCAATCCATGCACCATCTTTGTTGCCCTCTCTGAACCTTCTCTACCCTGTCTATGTCCTTACGTAGGTATGGTCTCCAGAACTGTACACTGTACTCAGGTGGGGCCTCAATAGTGTCTTGTATAGCGGAATTATGACCTCCTTTTTCCTGCTGGTGATGCCCTGCCTATACATCCCAGCATCCTATTTGCTTTACCTGCTGCCTTGTCACACTGTTTCCCTACCTTGAGGTCATCAGAGATGATAACCCCAAGATCCCTTTCCTGCTTGGTGCATGCTATATCCTCACCCCCCAACTGATATATTGTGCCAGGGTTTTTGTGCCCCATATGCATTATCTTGCACTTCCTTGCATTGATTTTCAACTGCCAAACCCCTGACTATTCTTCAAGTTTCTGTAGGTCCCTTCTCATTCTATCTACACCCTCTGGTGTGTCTACTCTGTTACAGAGCTTTGTGTCATCAGCGAACAGTGAAATTCTGCCTTCTAGGTCCTGCGCAATGTCACTGATGAAGATGTTGAATAGGACCGGTCCCAGCACTGGTCCCTGTGGTACCCCACTGGTCACTCTTCCCTCTATGGAGTGACAGCCATTTACCACCACCCTCTGTGTCCTGCCACCCAGCCAGTTACCTACCCACCACACTATTGTCCTGCCCACACCCAGCTCTGGCGTTGTTTAGTATTTATGCACCAAATTTTCAACATGGGCTTTTTGGGACGCCACGTCATGAACACTGGCACTGTCATTTCGTTAATTGGTCCTGAAAGGTGATTTCACACAGCGACTGCAGAATCACCTTACGGGTCCGAGTAATGAAATGACACTGGCAGTGTTCATGAGGCGGGGTCCCAAAAAGCCCATGTTGAAAATTTGGTGCAAAATACAAAAATGGCTGAGATATCAACACAAGTTAAAAAAAAAAAAAAACACCATTGACAGCCATCATACGGCACTTACCTTGATTCTTCAGTTTGTGGTTCGGCTTTGAAGAGTGCAGACTTGTCCCAGTCCAAAGAAGATGACAGCAGACGATCTCTGATGGTAAATATTGGGCAAAGAGGATGTGTGGGATGGTGGGTTGCTCAGTGGGAGGGTCGGGATGGGGTGGGGGACAGGGAGACAAACAACAAGGGACCATTTTCTTTTTACAAGATTTAAAAAATAAATAAATAAAGATATCGGGGACAGTTTTCTTCTTTTTGACAGGTTAAACATAATTATTTCAGGACACTGGGAGTGGGCTACCAGTGTCCCACAGTGCTGGGGGTGGGGTGAAAGTTAGAATGCTGACACGGGGACTGTGCACCCCAATGTTGGCAGCTTTTAAATGAAACAGTGGGCTTTGGGGGGTGGGAGCATTCAACACCAGCGGGCAGCATCAAAGTGTCGTAAAAGAAAATAATTATTTCTGGACACTGTGGGTGGGCTCTCCAGTATCCCGCACTACTTGGTGGGGGGCTAAATGCCGACATGGGAGTGGGCACCCCAATGTTGGCAGAGACACTTTTTGATTAAAACATGCCTTGGCCCTTGGAGGCAATAAAGGAGAAAATCTCCTTTAGTAGGTAAATACCAACATGTGTTTACCTAAAGCGAGGGGCTGAGGAGTAGGATTCTGGTCAGTATTTGGCCCAAAATGACCAGAGAAGATTCTGGCCATTTTACAGGGCATTTTGTTTTTTATTTTATTTTATTAAAGTGGTGCCGCAAATTTGTGGCAGTTTTTGGCAAAGTGCTCTAAATTTGCAGCAGTTTGCATGCAACAGTGCCATTAGTTGCATGAAAACTGCCGCAGTTTGTGGCAGTTTCTCAAGTAGTGCCACAAATGTGCAAAACTACCAACAACTGAGTAATAAAACCATATTTCCGGCAACTATTTTCCAAAAAATAATGCCAGAATCGTGTTCCTCGGCCCTAGAGTAGGTAAACACAATTGTTGGTGTTTGCCAAGGGGCAGTATTTTTTGAGCTACAGCATTTTTTCACCGCCGCTAACTGAAAACAAGATGGCGGCAACACGACACTACTGAAGCCATTTGTGGCATTACAAAGTGCTTTTGGTAAAGCTAAAAGTGCTTTCGCAATGGCACATATATTTTTCCCATAAGCTATAATGGGAAAATTTAAAGTTTAATAACTTTTGAACACATGAATATTTTTTCACCAGACCTTGAAAAGGCACATCTGCAGCTCAGACCCCATATACCTTAACAATTTCAGAACAGACCCCCAAGCCATTTTGGAGATGTGGATGAGCAAAGAATTTGCACCTAAATGGTAAATTACACATTTTTTGCCACTCCGAAGCTCTGCAAACCACATCACCAACCAGAACAAAACTTGCCAGATCCAAAGATCTATTGTACCAGGCGGTGCTTGAAAAATTTCGGGCACATCGATTGTATGGTTGCAAAGTTATTGAAGTGCAAAATTGTGGGTTTAACACTGAAGTGGCCGTGCAAGCCTAACTATACCGGCATGACCATGCCAGTATAATATTTTTTATTTATTTATTGTGATCTTGGAATAACACCTTTGAGAACTAGCTCATTACATAGGTTCCACATCAGAATTACATTAACAGTGATTAAAAAAGAAAAAAAAAACATATAGGTATACAATAGAGCTGTAAGTGCAGGCTAATAACAAGTATGAGACTAAGTATTAATATAAACATAAACACACAGACTAAGTCAGCAGGTTATTATAGGTACCACAAGTTTGTGAGAGGGTTAAGGCAGTTTAAGGAAGAGAGGACAATTCAGCCTGTGGGGTGCCTGTAAGGCAGAGGGAGGTACTGCAGCAGACTGAGTTGTCAGGATGGAGGGCTGTGTTCGAGGGTTACAGCAGCCCAGGGTGGCCAACACCCACTCAAGAAGTGGGGGAAGCATCATCCCAGGAAGGCCTTGTCGAAGCTATTTTTGGGGGGGTTGGGGCTGAAGACAGATGGGAGAGGATAGTAGGAGAAAAGAGGGGGTGGTGAGGAAGAGGGGAGTTTGATGGAGGGAGGGAGGGAGGGATAGATTACATTAAGGCATATGACGAAGGGAAGTAACAAGTGCAGGATTTAAGGGGCCAGTGGTCATGAGGGAGAGCTGCTTAGGGACATGGAAACACAGCATTGAGGGGCTAAGGCAAGCAGTCACAGGTAGCGTTAGCACTGAGATGTTTTAGTAACTCACGTTTGTAGGGGCCTAATGTTGTTATCAAGGGGATGGCAGGAGGAAGATTATTAATCCAAGTGGGAGCATGGCAGGCAAAAGCTCTTTGACCAAGAGAGGTGCGACACCTAGGAATTTTAAAGACCGTGCTATCTGAGCTTCTGGTGGAATGGCTGTTATCATAGGGAGTAAAGAGCTTCTGTACGCCCTTTGTCATGAGGCCCAGACTCACTTTTTGGCCAGAAGGCATGATTGGAATCTGAGCCCATCTGTGAACTGGAGCCAGTTAGCCTAGTCATATAGGTCACATGTATGTGTAAGCTGTGGGGAACCAGTTAAGAGTCAACAGGCTTTATTTAGTGTGACCTTTATACAGTGAAGGGCTGTGTCCGTAGCTGAGCCATAGACTACGATGCCGTAATCAACAAGCGAGACCACTGAACTCTGGATAGCGAGATTTAAGGCCTCTGGGGTAAGACTTTGCTTGTGCCTATGAAGCAGACCAATACGGATGTTTACAGCCTTTGCAGCATTTTCAGTGTGGTAGGTATGTGACATAGTGCTGTCTGTTATGATCCCCAAATATTTGAAATGCTGGATGAGTTCCATTGTAGTCCCAGATTTGTTTGTTATGTTGAGTGGATGTGATTGATGCCTGCTCTGAGGACTGGAAAACAACAAGGTCTTGTTTTTGTTATAGTTCAGAATGAGTTTATGTTCTCCGAACCATCTCTCAACTGCAGTAAAGCTGTCCTGGAGCTTGCGTTCCAAGTTAAAAGGATCAGGGTCACTTGTATACAGGACTGCATCATCTGCATAGAGCAGCATCGGATAGTTACTAGCAAGCGGGAGCCTGTTTAGGAACAAACTGAATAAAATGGGACCCAGGATGGAGCCTGAAGTGCGCCGGGCGAACAGGTCTACTGTCAGATAGGACATTATCAGTCCTCCATATATATATATATATATATATATATATATATATATATATATGTAACCCTAGATGAGTGCCATCCCAGGGGCTACTACCCCGCCTGATTTGCCACTAACAGGTTGAGGGGCCTGATCCAATGGCGGGTGCCTCCACCCAGAGGTCAGGGGTTTGCAATAGTGAAACTAATTGGTCACAGCCCTCTGGGACACTTGCAACCCCTTTCTTCCCACTAGTGGCCCACACAATATATCAGAATTACCTTCACAGTATACACTTACCCCAGGTCTGGTTCCGCACTGGGACCTCCTGTGAGAATGAGATACAGTGCAACAATCACAGTACAGTACTTTAACATAGACAAATACCTCAGGCAGTATAACTTTGCTGAAACAAGCAGCTCTGATTTATTTAGGGATATAACAAGGACGAGGGAAATCAGGTTAATTAGCTTATCACTCTAATAATCTACCTATGGCTCTGTGCACAGGCCTATCCCTATCAGTTACTGTCTGGGTACCCAAGCCCTAGTGGCTAGTCAAACCGTGGCAGCTGGTAGGGGCCCTTTCACACAGAAAGAGAATTAAACAGTCAGCAGTACAGTAATTCCATTTGGATTTAATGTGGCAATTCAACAGGAGCGACCCTGAATTAGTACTCACGACCTCCAAATAAGATAGGGTCCTTCAATGTCAGCAGGGCTCACTTGAGGTACACAAACCTCTTCACACATCCATATAAAAGAAAGCACTATACCAGGCTAGGCTGCATCTGTATCCCGATCATAATTACTGCACAATACCGGAGAACACACAGCAGATTCAGTTCCTGACAGACCAAGTGCAATTTTCAGCAATTCCTCCAGTCTTCTACAGGGTGAGCCTGGTTTCTACTCTTCAGAGATCCTTTGATTCTTTTCACAGGACGGATTCAGTCCTAACAAGCTGTTACACAAGCTGCAGACCGGAACTCTGGGCCTTACACACGTTTTTGACTAAAACTGCACACTGAAAAGCACAGGCTCCTTCCTTTCTTCACTGCCAAAGCTCAACTGAAACTCCAACCCGACAAAACCGGGCACTTCCTTTGAGTTCCTCCCAGTTCTTGACTGGATTGGCTGTCACTCACAATAGACTGCTGCTGGTCCAAAAGGCACTGAAGTCTAAACTACATCTCCCAGAGTCACTGCCCATACAATCCTCTTGTGGCTGGCTCAGATTATGAGTCCAAGTTCTGATTCGTCAAGGCACCATTTTAGAGCTAGCACCCCAACACTGATTGGTCCAGTTCAGCAGTTCAAAACTAGAATGGAACTAGCAGACACAGTTCTGACTGCAAAGAAAGCAGGTTAGACAAACTGTAATTTCATTATTACTCTAAATAATTTCTGGCAAACAGTTACATCTTTCAGATAGGTTCCTTTGCACTCCTAGTGACTGCAAAATGGAGTGAATTGTGCAGCTTGAGTGGTACTCAATCAAAGAAACACACAGTCCCCATACAAACTAATTATGTCTGCAAGCAGACAGCTCTTAAAGAGACAGTACCAGAGGTTCTAAAAACACTCACTGATAAATGGCTTAAACGCCAAACACCATTCAGGCTTGGAGCATTCAAGCAAGCTCCTGGAAGTCTTTTGGGAACCCCCATTTGCAGGGGGGTTCATATATATATATATATATTGCAAAAAATGTCGATAATGTATCAGTTAGGGTTATAACTACAGCCACAAAACACCCCAGCACCACCACCCACAACCTGTATACACTAACAGGCATCGGGGGCCTGCCTTGGGCTTATTGGCCCTGATGCTCACCCACCCTCATCCTGCAGACACTGACAGGTGTCGGGGGTGTCCCTTGGGGTCATCGGCCACAACGCTCACCCCATTCTCCTATATTGTACCCTTCCCAGTTTATTTACTTATGGAATGAGGAGAATGTTAGGGCCGATGACCCCAAGGGACACCCCCTGAAGCCTGTCAGTGTCTGCAGGATGGGGGCGGGGGTGGGTGAGTGTTAGAGCCAGTGAGCCCAAGGCAGACCCCCGATGCCTGTTAGTGTATGCAGGTTGTGGGTGGTGGTGGGCCTTTTTGTGGCTGTAGTTACAACCCTAACTGATGCATTAACTAAGTTTTTTTTCAGTGAATTTCCTTACTTTTTTGAAAGCATCACTGTATCTCAGGCAGCAGCACAGTATCCCATGGCCCCTGTGCTACAATGTCTTTATGGGTGGGAGCGCAGGATACTTTGGACCAGGCGCTCCCCAGCATCTCAGGCACCAGCACAATGCCCCATAGAGCCTGTGTTGACAGATTATGTTTAGAAAACATTGTCAGTGGCATATTTCTCACCTCAGTAATACTCTGGTATTCCTAACTTTCTGCAGTGTGCCTTTAAGCCAGAACTGCCTGGAGAGGATAGAACACATGCAAATGATGGAACTCTTTGCTCGTGACAACTATTCAAATGCTGCCTTGAACTAACTGCCTTAGTTCTAAAACCACTCAGATTTTACTCTCTGTCTGTAAAGTCTAGTCGCTCAGTCTCGCTCTTCAACTTGTTCCTGTGATGTGAAGAAACTTATAAAAACATATGTCTCTTTTTTTTCTTTCATTTGCTGCTTTTTACTATTTGATATTGGTAATTTAACCTAGTTTATTGTTATTTTAATACTTTTTGTTGGTTCTTCCCGGTTGGTTTAACCGCTGGTGAACCAACTTAGTTTAGTTATTTTGGGGTTTTCTGACTAAAAAAAATGTTAGTTTTCTTAAAAAAGTTATTTTAAAATTGTATTTTGTAACCGCTTTATTGGTTACCGAACCGCTAATCTCTGTTCACTTTTTTCATCAGTCCCGGTTCCCTTCGGTTCATTATCAGTTCGGGAACCAACCGCAACCGCTTAAAAATCTTTGAAAAGTCTTTTATTATTTAGCGGTTAACATTTTTATCGGTTACTGATAAAATGTCAGTGAAACTTTAAAAGAAAACTGGTGAACCTGGTTTTAAAAATTGTTCTGACTGGTATCCTATGAGAAGGCGACAGCTATTGAGCACTTACAAAAGAGCGACTCAGTAGCAGCACCTCTTCTCAGAGCTAGTGGACGAGTGGGGCGAATGCAGGTATAGCAACATCCTGTCGCTATATGTATATGTGCGGGATGGGAGCGAGTGCGATGGGCAGAAGGGGAGGGAGGATTTGTGAGGTGTAGCGCATCGGTGGGTTGCCAAGCTGGCCGTGTGATATGGTGGGTTCGTGGCAGGCTGTGGTTGGGAGGGTACCTGGTTTGGTGCTGGGCACGTCAGGATTTTTGCGCCGGTCTGTGACATTTACTTATTTTTATTTTTTCACCCCCCCAACATGCACCCCTTGGAGTTGAGAATCTGTAGTAGGGAGGTGCGGGGGGGGCACAGCCCCCAGGCATAACCAAAAAAATCAAGTTCCCAGTGCCCTTTTGCCGTGCACCAGGAGTGTACATCCGCTAAGTGGATTTTTGCCGATGTACAGTCACCCTAATGGCGATCACCTTTCTGCGATTGCCGTTATCACATAGACCCGTTCCGATTGTGGGGAAGTGTTTGCTAAGGCAGACAAACATAATCTGTGTGTGGCTTGCCTTGGATATGATCACCTTAATGAAGACTGTGATATTTGTAAAATCTTCCCAGATAAAACAGTGGAGAAACGCCTGGAACGGCTTAAGAAAAAACTTCCTCCACCTAAGAGTTGCCCTAACCAGCCAATACAGTCTTCTGTTGTGGGTGAAACCACTTCAGTAATTGCCTCAACCCCTGAGACAGGTGACGAGGGCTACTAAGAGACTTGCTGAACTGGCTGACTCCTCAGTTCCCTCAAAAAAGACAAAGAAAATTCTTCAAAGCACGCAGAACCCCCAACTGAAAAAAAGGGGACTTCTGTGGGTGCTCTAGTACTACCTTCCTCATAAGAAATTGCTCAGGCCTTTAAAGTGGTACAGGCCTTACAAAGTCTTTTTCCCACTGGCCAGCAGCCACCTGTCCCAGTTCAAACTGGACAAACTGGCAGTACTGGTAAATGTTATTTTACTGAGGAAGAAGATTATGATGAAGAGGAGTTTGAAGGGGAACCCACTGAGCCTGAGGTCTCCCCTAAGCAAGATTTTGGTTCACCTCCTAGAACCACTGAGGATTATTCCTCACATTGTACTTTTGTGAGGAAGATGGCCGATGCTTTGGACATCTCCACAAGAGATGAAGATACCTCGAAATGATGGCGTTAACACCCACAAAAACACTGCTTGCCTATCAGTAAATTCTTCAAGAAGGATACCTTGAAGATTTTAGACCCCTAATTCTGTCCCGCCTCTTGATAAGATGCTGGATAAGAAATACCAGTTGGAAAGGGAAGGGGCAGAGTTTCTATTTTCCACCCTGACCACCAGGGATGGTGCAGGCAGCTGCCTGTGACAAGGCACACGTGCCTCTGGCTTCTCATCCACTGGATAAGGAGTCCAGGAAGACTGACAGTATGGCCAAAAAAGGATACTTGTCAGCTTCCTTGGCTATTTGACAGGCAAAATTCCATGCCTGTGCTGCCCAGTACCAAAAGCCCTTATGACAGTCTGTACTGGCCATGGTACAAAAAGCCTCTTCACCTTTGTCTGATGGCCTGGCAGAAACTGCCAGATTTGGCTTAGAGAAAGCCAAGTATCACTTCCAGATGGCTGCTGACACCAATGACACAGCAGCCAGATGGATGGTAAACACTGTTGCTCAAAGAAGGTTTGCCTGGCTGAGAGTTATAAATCTTACGCAGGATACCCAAACAAAAGCTCTAGATTTTCCCTTGGAGCGAAACACACTTTTCGGTGAATCAACAATGGCCTATATGAAAAAAGTGGATGAATACAAGGTCACCTACAAGAGTAACTCTGCTAAGGAGAAAGCCTCTCCATCCACTAAGAACCTATGGAAGGGGAGGCAGGGGCAGGTCCTTCCATACTAGGCCCTTTTTCAGCCAATGGCTGTACCCCAATATCAACAGTACCCCCAGCAAGGGTACCTCAGTGGAGCAGGGGCAGAAGGGGTTCCAGGCGGGGATCTCAATCCCAGCCTCAACCTCAAAGCAAGCAAACACCCTGATGTGTCTTCACAGGCCGCCTCCTCTCACTACCTTCAGGCTTGGCAAAGGATCACCACAGACAAGTGGGTCCTGCAGATAGTGAGTCAGGGACTGTCTCTGAATTTCAAATTCCTTCCTCTTCTCAGAACCAGGGTGTTCAGTTCATCCTCCCTCGCAGAAAAAAAGCTGCTGGAGGCAGAGGTTCTCAACCTGCTGCTGTCAAAGGCAGTGGAACTTGTCCCCCACTTCAGCAAAGGCGAAAGGGATCATCTTTGAGATACAGCTCTTGCAGCAGGTTACACCATTAGGACTGAAGCCGGCAGGCGTCAGGATCCCATGGAAATTTTCTAGCTAGCAGTCTTCAGCGGGGCCACCTCCGACGTCGGTCCCGCCCCCGACGTCAGGCATAGTACATAAGGAGGCAGTCCCGCCAGAATCCCCAGTTCTTTCCCGCCGTCGACTTTGCATGTCTCGACCTCTCGGTTCAGTCTAGCGCGTGACGACCAGGAAAACTTTCCAAACTTGGGAAAAATCTACCTTTCAGCCGTTTTTTCGTCTGATGTCCTCCTCAACTTCCGTGGAGGGCCATTCTTCGAAGTGTGCCTGTGGGAAGCAGATTCCTTTCAAAGACCCTCATTCGGCCTGTGTTCGGTGCCTGGGCCCGGACCACGACACCCAGGCCTGCTCCTTCTGTCAGGGCTTTAACAGCCGAACGAGAATCCGCCGACAGAAGGCCTCCAGGCTTTCCTCCTTGAAGAAAAGCTTAAGGCCATGGAACCTTCCTCCAGAGGGGAATCTTCAGGGCAGTCACACAGGCATCATGAGAAGCACCGGGAGAAGGTGAGACCCAGATCCCCCTCCAGGGCCTTGGACTCCCTCAGCTCCGGCTCCTGGTCGGACCGCTCCCCGTCGAGAGCCCACTCTCTGCCTCCCCCGGTTGTGGTTAAATCGGCCAGTGGTTCTTCTACTCTGCGGCCTGCCAAGACCTCCAGGCCCGCTTCCTCGGCTAAGGCCTCGTCCAGGTCTGGGGAGTACCACAAGTTGTCTTCCCGGCACTTGGCCTCCGACGTCCGGTCAGTCTCCCTGCCGCCGCCACCCCAACGCAAGACCAAGGAGCTGACCTCCCTCAAGCGGACGTCGGACCTGACGTCGGCCAAGGTACATAAGCACTCCAGGGAACCGGCGGCAGTTCGTTACCCGTTGCCGGTCAGGCATTCACCCCAGGACGCCGGGCGGGGACCGTGTCAGATACCTCAGTCAGAGGACCACACCACCGCCTACTGACGCCGGGTCGGTCGGAGTTGTCGGAGGAGGAGTCTACCCAGCCCGAAGACCAGGAGGGCACTGGACCTGTCGAACTCCACGGGAGCCCTCTCCAGAACCAGAGACCCGGGGAGCCGACGACAGGCCACGCCCGGTCCATCGTCGGGTTTAAACTTGTCAGAAGTGAAGGAGCTCTTCACCTTCTGGTGGGACACCATCAAAAGGATGTAGTCACCATGCACCTCCTCCTGCACCTGTGGCACCACCGATGCCTGCACCCCTCTTTCACCTAAGGGGTCAGCAGGCCAAGCACCTTCCCCAGGAGCCAGCAGCACCTCCTAGAGCAGATCTGCAGAAAAGAGAAGGCCTCCGTCAAGATCCTCTTCAGGGTCACCCAGCCCCAAAGACCCAGAAGACGCGGTATTCACCATCCACGGAGGATTCTAGATCTGACATCTCTGAATGCTCCAGGTCTCCTTCACCAATCAGCATCCCTCTCGGACCCACGCACCCTCCCTAGGTCTCCTCCGGATGACCCCTCGTTCTCCGAGATAATGAGACACATTCAAGAGAACATGGGATGGGATGCGGAGGAACTCTACCCGAAGACTACGCCTTGCCCGCTACCTTCGCCAAAAGACCCCAAGCTTGTGGTAGTGCAACTTGGTGGACACCTTCGTGGACGCTCACCAAGGCAGGCGGAAGCGCCCACATTTGACCCTGGCAATGCCGAAGAAGGCTGACCGCCTGTACAAGGCCCCAAGGAGGACCAGTACCTGGCTAACCATCCTCTGGCCGACTCCTGGTCATTACAGCCTCTCATGACCGGTCTCAAAACATAACATTTGAGCACGCACCACAGACCCGGAGTCCAGGCAATTGGACGTGCTGGGCAGGCGCACGTACGTGGCTGCGACTTGCGCCATTAGATCATTGAATTACCTGACCCACATGGTTCAGTTCCAGAACGCACTGTGGGAACAGGGACAGGATCTGGCGGAGAAACTGCCAGATGGTGGCCAAAAGGAGGAACTCTTACAGCTCCTCTGCATGGGTTCAGACGTGGGGACCCAGGTGCTCTGAGCCGTATATGACTCTGCGGACTCTTCGGCCAGAGCGGCATCGTCAGGCGTATGTCTCCAGAGGCACTCATGGCTCCGTGTCTCTGGGTTTACCCCGGATGTCCAGAAAAATATTATGGACACTCCTTTTCATGGCGAAGTTTTGTTTGGTGAAGCCTCAGAAAAGGTCAACACCAAATTGCAGGAAGCTGGGAAGGCTGTTAGATCTGGCCATGCCATGTACAGATCTAGACTTAGTTCCTTCGTAGGAACCAGAGTCGCTTCAAGCTGGACCCAGAGGTAACAACTCGGTTCGCCAGCAACAGAGGGCTCCTTCTCTCGGAAAGCCCAGGCCAAGACGCCCCTCAGAGAGGCCAACGTGCTACCAAGTCGGCCCAACCTGCAGGGCCCACAGCTGCCACAGCATGACTCCTTCCGGCCCCGCCCTCCTCAGGATCAACGGAAACAAAGGTCGGGGTAGCATCGAGACCACCTGCCAGGGTGGCAGTCAATCACCACGAGGTGGGTGCTACAGTTGGTCGAAAAAGGCCACTATATAGAATTCGTAGACAAGCCCCCCACAAGGCCTCCTCTGCTCTCCCGTTATTCGGGTCAGCATGCTCTGCTCATAAGGCAGGAAGTGCTCACGCTTCTACAGAAAGAAGCTTTGGAGCATGTTCCAGGGAACCAGAGAGGAGCATGTTATTATTCACACTTCTTCCTGGTTCCAAAGAAAACAGGGGACCTCCGTCCAGTCTTGGACCTCAGCGACCTCAATATGTCGGTTGTTTACAAGCGCTTCCGCATGGTGACCCTCCCGGGACTAATCCCAATGCTGAAGAAGGATGCTTTCTTGGTGTTCTTGGACATGCAGGACGCCTACCTGCACATCCCTATTGCTCAAGCGCACAGGAGGTTCCTGCGCTTCGAATTTCTTGGCCGCCACTATCAGTTCTGATCGCTTCCTCTCGGGCTGTCATCAGCACCCAGGGTATTCACCAAGTGCATGGCAGTCGTGGTAGCGTCTCTGAGGAGACAGGGCCACTACATGTTCCCGTACCTGGATGACTGGCTTCTCATGGCCTCCTCCAAGGAGGCGTTGCTGTTGGCCATTCAGCATACTCAGGCTCTCTTTCAGTCTCTGGGCATCTTAATCAACTGCGAGAAGTCTCTCCTGGTACCGTCCCAGAAACTGCAATTCATAGGGGCAGTTCTGGACACCATCAAGGGGAAAGCTTTTCTTCCCGAAGACAGAGCGGAATGCATACAATCCCTCATAAAGGACCTATCAGCGAAGAAGACCGTCCCGGCCAGATTGGTCCTTCGCCTGCTCGGACACGTGGCTGTGGCTATTCCAACAGTCCCGATGGCAAGACTCCACATGCGGGTAACCCAGTGGATGTTAAGAGTGCAATGGGACCAAAGGCAAGACCATCTGCAGCACCCAGTCAGAATCACGAGGGCTGTGGTTTGGGACTGGCAATGGTGGCTAGATCCGGGAACCCTCTCTATGGGGGTTCCTTTCTCGGCGCCATCCCCGGTGATAACCCTCTCCACAGACGCCTCAGGGCTGGGGTGGGGAGCGCACTTGAACGGGGTGAGGTCTCAGGGGACATGGACTACTCAGGAATCTCATCTCCATATCAACATATTGGAGATGAGGTCCTTATGCCCTGCAAGCCTTCCAGTCGGAGATTCCACGAGTACTCTCCTGTTACAAATAGACAATACTGCAGTGTATTACCTCAACAAACAAGGAAGCACACCTTCCACCCCTTTGCTGGGAGGCCATGAGTGTTGGGAATGGGTAATACGAACATGGCGCAAAACCTCATTGCAGTTCACGTTCCCGGGGTGGACAACACTGTCGCAGACAACCTGAGTCGTTCCCAGGCCAGAGTCCACGAGTGGGAACTTCTACAGGAGGTGGCAGAGGACCTGTTTCACAGATGGGGCACTCCAGAATTGGATCTGTTCGCATCCCCATCCAACGCAAAACTGCCCAATTTTTGCTCACTAGATCCAGAGCCTGGTGTTTTCTGGTGAGACGTGTTGTCCCTCTCCTGGGCGGGCAGATTCCTCTACGCCTTCCCTCCTTTCCTGTTGATCCAGAGAGTCCTTCTCAAACTTATGAGGAGCACCGACACTTATTTTAATAGCGCCTTTTGGTCCAGGCAAATTTGGTTCCAGCTTCTGGAACAGTTGTCCTGGAACCTCCGCTTCCCTTTGCCAGTCAGCTCCCACCTGTTGTTCAGGAGGCGGGTTCACTAGTTCACCCGGACTTACATTCATTGAACCTGCATGCTTGGCTCCTAGAGACATAGCCATGGGACACGGGTCTCGCAAGAGATGGCAGATATACTTTCTGCCAGAAAACTGGCAACACACGCAACATATGCCATGAAGTGGCACAGGTTTTGCCTGTGGATTCAACCACGTTTCTCACCCTTAGGCTGTCCTGAGAAGCTGGTTCTGGGTACCTGCTTTCCCTTTTCAATCCGGGCTAGCTTACTCCTCAATCAAAGTGCACCTTTGTGCAATCTCAGCTTATCATGCCCCTATAGGCCACTGCATGGTGGCCCAGTTGGATGCTACTCGTGCCTTTCTAAGGGGGGGTCCTCCACCTTAGGCTGCCCATTAAGGATCCCGTCCCTCCTTGAGATTTACCCTTTGTCCTGGAGCAGCTTACACTGCCACCTTTTGAACCAGCCACGGATTGCGAGCTACATTTTCTTTGTGGAAAACGTTGTTTTTAGTTGCTGTTACTTCGGCGAGAAGAATCTCCGAATTATATGCTCTCATGTGCAAGGAGCCTTATTTAATTTTCCATCAGGATAGGGTATCCCTGAGGACAAATCCTAAGTTCCTGCCTAAGGTGGTTTCAGTCCTTACTCTTAATCAGGACATTGATTTACCAGTGTACTTTCCTAAGTACACCAATTGAGGAGAAGCACTGCTTCACACCCTGGATGTTCACAGGTGTCTCAGATATTATTTGACCAGAACCAAACCGCACCGGAAAGCGGAGCAGCTGTTAGGTATCCTTCCCTGAGAGGATGAAAGGGGCCCTCGTTTTGAAGCAGACCCTTTCACGCTGGCTCATTCAGTGTATCTCGTTTTGTTATGACAAACGTAGAAAACCCTTACCAGGAGTGGTCAAGGGCCTTTCCATAAGAGGAGTGGCTACCTCCTTTGCAGCACTGAAGAACGTGTCCACTTTGGCTATCTTTGCTGCAGCCACCTGGAGTTCGGTGCACACTTTTATCAGCCATTATAGCCTGGACATCGCCTCAAGGCGAAGAGCTGCTTTCGGCCTAGCCGTTCTCCAGGGACTTCTGTCTTAGGCTTAGAAGGGGTCTTAATTTATGTCTTGCCTCCTCCGATGGCTTTACAAAGGCGCCATTGCTTGGGAATCGGTCCTACGAGGGTAACTGCTGCAAGAGCTGTATCTCAAGAAGATAGTACAGTCACGTTAGAACCTACCATAACAGTAGATCTTCGAGAACAGCTCTTGCAGCAGGTACCTTCCCGCCCACCATTCCCCTTGGAGGAAGTAGGTTCTAACCTAACATCATCCTTAGGATCGGAAAGGTCTGTCCTTAGTCTTGGCCATCTGATGGCGGGTCCTCGGTCTCCTCTTCTGATGTCATCCAGCGGCCGGAAGTCTCCAGCGGGAGAACTGGGGATTCTGGCGGGACCGCCTCCTTATGTACTACGTCTGACGTCGGGGGTGGGACCGATGTCTGAGGCTGTCCCCGCTGAAGACTGCTAGCTAGAAAATTTCCGTGGGGTCCTGACGCCTGCCGGCTTCAGTCCTAATGGTGTAACCTGCTGCAAGAGCTGTTCTCGAAGATCTACTGTTACGGTAAGTTCTTACGTAACTGTACTTTTCTATTCCAGGTACTTCCTTACCACAAGGAAAAATGGAGAGTGGCAGCCTATCTTGGACCTCAGGGTATTAAACAAGCATTTAAAAACAACAAAGTTCAAAATGGTAAATTTGACACTGATTCTGCCAACACTCCAAAAAGGAGTTGGTTGGCATCACTGGACCTAAAAGATGCCTATTTCCACATCCCCATAAGGGAGTCTCACAGAAAATATCTCAGGTTCAGACTCCCATTAGGTCGCTATCAATTTTCAACCCTGCCATTTGGCCTAACTTCAGCCCCAAAGATATTCACAAAATGCATGGCAGTAGTTGTGGTACGCCTTCTAAGACAAGGTGTCACGGTGTTCCCATATCTGGATGACTGGCTGGTGGTAGGAAAATCACCAGACAGGGTCAGACAGCATCTGCAGACGCCAGACCATCCAGGATCTTCTGGGGTCCCTGGGGTTCCTGATAAATTAAAAAAAAATCAGTTCTCCTACCTGCACAGGAGTTGCAGTTCATAGGAGCGGAAATCGATACCCTGTAAGGCAGGAACTGCTTGCCTCTGGACAGGGTAAGAAGCCTCCAGCTGATTACAAATGCATTCAGTCTGCACATCAAAAAGTGCAAGTCAGTTCCTACAACTCCTAGGCCACACGCTGCAGCCACAGGCACAATCCTAGGATCCAGGTTCCAAATGGGGACATCCAGTTCCACCTAAGGGCACACTGGTACCAAAGAAGAGATCCCTCTCAAAGCTGATTCCAGTAACAAAGACTTTGTTACAAGCACTTCAGTGGTGGAAAGATGAACTTAACCTGAGGGAAGGGGTTCCTTTCCAAAGAGAGTCCCCATCTGTTGTTCTCACAACAGATGCATCTCTACTGGGGTGGAGTGCCCATCTAGGGGATCACACAACTCGGGGCACTTGGTCAAGTGCAGAGTCACTCCAGCACTTTAACTTGCTCGAGCTCAGGGCAGTGTTTTTGGCACAAAAAACCTTCACAACACTAATACAAGGGGAGGTGATACAGGTCAGAACAGACAGTACCACCATAATGTTTTACATAAACAAGCAGGGAAGAACCAGGTCGGGTGCTCTCTATACAGAGGCCATGAAAATTTGGAGCCTGGCTTACTCCTTGGGAGTTTGTCTACAGGCAATCCATCTGCCAGGAAAGGACAACACCCTAGCAGATGCTCTGAGTCGAATCAACCAGGCCCATCACGAATGGGCTCTGAACAGGCATGTGGTGGACGTAATCTTCAGAAGGCTGGGCATCCCAGAGGTGGACTTGTTCGCATCCCACCAGAACCACCACCTGCCTCAATACTGTTGCAGACCTCCAGATCAGGCACACTGCCTCTGGATGCTCTGACTTTCAATTGGTCAGGAAATACCTATATGCTTTTCTTTCCTTCCTCTGGTGTACAGAGTTTTACTCAAGCTCTGGTCCCAGTCAACATCAATGATCTTGATAGCCCCAGACTGGCCCAGGCAGCCATGGTACTCTTTTCTGCTCTCCATGTCTGTAGCCAAGCCAATACATCTCCCTCGGAGGCACAACCTGTTAACCTCCAACCAGGGGAGACTCCTGTATCTGGATCTGAGGTCTCTCAATCTCAAAGCTTGGCTCTTGAAGACCTAGAATATGCAGGTCTGCACCTCTCTGTAGCTGTTTTAGACATCCTGAGAGGTTACAGGAAGCCTTCCACTAAGAAAACCTATGCTTCAAAATGGAAAAGATTTTCTGTCTGGTGCTCAGCCAGGGAGCTGGTACCAGCACAGGCTGGGGTTCCAGCTGTTCTTGATTACTTTTCTTATTTTCATTCCCTGGGACTGCAGCCCAGCACTCTTAAGGTACATCAGGCTGCAGCATCTGCGTACATTTCTGCTGGAAGAAATGTGACAGTAGCTTCAGACCCTATCTTCAGGAGGTTCTTCAAGGGCTTGATCCATCAGCATCCCCCTCTTAGGGGACCGGTGCCAGCATGGGACTTCAGTGTATGTATAGCTAAGCTCATGGGACTTCCCTTTGAGCCCATGTCCTCCGCTCATCTGAACTATGTCACTTGAAAAAGTTTTCCTAGTGGCAGTTACTTCTGCGAGAAGAATCTGTGCGCTTCATGCTCTCTTCATCGAACAGGACTACATCTCCTTCCACAGGGATAAGGTGGTCCTGAGGACAAACAGGAAATTTCTCCCTAAAGTGGTCTCTGATTTCCACTTGAACCAGTCCATTACCCTACATGTCTTTTTCGCTGAACATTCCACTTCTGCTGAAAGAAGGCTTCACAGTCTGGATGTCAAGAGAGCTCTCAGCTACTACATGACAGCCACTAAGGACCACAGGCAGGACGGAAAACAGGTGTTCCTGACCTATGGCGATGTGGGAAAGGGTAACCCAGCATCAAAAAGGTCAGTTTCTTGATGGATAGTCCAGTGTATCCAATTCTGTTGCACCAAAGCTGGAAGGGAGCCTCCAACAGGATTGAGGGTCCACTCCACAAGAGGGACAGCTGCTACCTTAGTAGCTGCCAGAGACGTTCCACTAGTTTACATCTATAAAGCAGCTACCTGGAAGACAGTACACACCTTTATGAGGCACTACAATCTGGATATCCTATCCAGGGGTGATGCTAGGTTTGGCACAGCAGTCCTGCAAAGTTTGTTTCCTAAATAAGGTTATGTGCCCACCTCCAAAGGTACTGCTTTGTAGTCTGCAGAAAGTTATGAATATCTGTGTATTACTGGCATTAGAAGAAAAAAAATACCATAGTAATCTTGTTTTTTCCCAGTGATTCTCAGGTATTCATAACTTCACACTCTGCTTCCCCTTCTAGAACTTTTAGCCTCTACATTCTGTGCTCTCAGGGATATACATGCCACTTTCTGGCACAATTTCAGTAATCAAGGTTCATGTTGTGTTTTTCCCCTTTCTTTCAGGTGACTCTGACACTTTTGGGGGTATCTGTGTGTTTTCTCCCTCCAGTTGGAGGGTTTATTTAGGGGTTTATGGGTTTAACTGTTGTTACATTTGATTATTATTATTATTATTGATCACTAATACTTCCAGTATTCATAGTTCTTGGAGCCTGCCTTTCAGGCGTCCAAGAAATCTGAGGGGTTTTAGAAATAAAATGTGACAACATTTGAATAGTTGTCACGTGCAGAGAGTTCCATCATTTGCATTTGTTCTATCCTCTACAGGCAGTTCTGACTTAAGGCACACTGTAGAAAGTTATGAATGCCTGAGTATTACTGGGAAGAAACAAGATTACTATGGTAAGTAATTTTTTCGTCTCATTGCAGTCTTTTCCCCAAGAGGATTGAGCTAAGCATCTGGTGAGAATAAAGAACATGGAAAGCAACACAACAGAGTCAAAGGAATCCAAACACCTGACACACAAAAAGGATTGCATTTCTGAAATTTGCATAGGACACTGCCTTATTTGCGAAAAATACAAGAGTATTTTGCACAAATTATGTAATTTGCACAAATTCCAAACTTTCATGCCTGTCATATACATTTTCCCATAGGAAATCATGGAAATTAAAAGTTTAATAACTTTTGAACAGATTTAATATTTTTCCATCAAACCTTCAAAAGGCACATTTGTGAGCTTTCTACCGTAAACATTTCAGACCACAACCTAAAGTCATTTCTGAGATTCAGGTGGACAAAGAAATGGCAAAAACACAGATTTTCAGTTTTTTCAACACTCTGTATCTCAGAAACCACACAACAGTCAACGGAGTCGCACAAATTTAGCAGGACAAGAGACCTACCTCTAGAGATTACACATGCCAGGTTGTATGCAAATTTGTTGAATGGTTCCAAAGTTATTAAGGTTCAAAAATTCAGATTTAACATAGAAGTTACCTTTCACCCTAACTATACTGGTGCTACTGTGCCAGTGTATTATAAATATATTTCAAACAACATGAATTCTTGCTGTATTCTGACTATATGCAGTTAGCCCTTGCACTTGAACTGCTCCGGAGAGTAAAGGGCTAACTCTGTGCCAAGGCATAGAACGTTGAGCTTGAGCTTGGTTTTCAAACCTCAGTCCCTGGTACTCCTCAGTGTAACCGTCAGAGTCTTTACTCCACCTAACTGTGACGTCGCTCTGGAGATCCCTCCTTCGCTATGGTTCGGTTAAAGTAAAGTCGGTCAGTTTACAACCATTTGTCTTCTTTTATTTCGGTATTCAAGTCTCTGTCTATGGTACAGTAATTGTAGCTAGTAGGCAGTTGGAGTTTTATGTACTAGAAATAGTTTTTTGTTAGGCTTTCTCCTGGTTGGTCCGGTTAGAACCAAAACAAATTCTATTTGGTTTAATTCTTGTAATTTGTTCATTTACTGTTGTGGTTTCCGATACTTATTGGTTCCTAAAAAAAAAAAGCGACAGTTTTCTTCGGTTTTAATTGACCTGTGACCGCGTTTGGAACCAATAGGTGTGTAGTTGCCTTGCCTAACTGCTGTTAAAGATAACTTTTTTGAATCCGGCATGTCTGAGAAACCCAAAAAGAAAACCGGACCCACTGGGTTTTAGCTGCACCGAGTGTGGGGAGGCCTTCACTAAAGCTGATCCCCACCTCATCCGTGTTTGTCTGGGGTTTATCCACCTCAAAGAAGACTGCCAAATATGTAAAAACTTTCCTAAAGCCACTTTGGAAAAATGTTTAAGTAGGCTGAAGGAAAAGGAGTCTGAGAAGTCCGCTGATCCGGATGGCCAGCCCGGTCGGTTCCGACCAAACCTGGGGGGTGCCCACTGACTTGAGCAATACCTCCTCTGGCAAAAGGAGGCCGACTCTGTGGAGTCGGTTCCGTCTAAAAGAAAGCGCAAGCCGGCCAGTTCGGATCCTGGTTCCCATGTTCCGACCACTGAAGAAATTGCGAAAGCGATTACTATTGTTTAGTCGCTTTGCCCAGTTCCGACTGAACCGACACTGACTCAAAGGCAGTCAGTTCGGTCTGAAATAGTTGCTTCTGAAATTGAACCTGAAGCATTCTATGAGGGTGATTCGGAAGGAGAAGAAGAATATGAAGAAGAGGAAGAAGAAGGCCTAGATGAGCCAGTAGAGCCTGACATCTCCCCAGACAGGCCTTCCAATGTATCTTCTCTCAGACTTTTTGAGTACCCCTCACATTTCTTGTTCTACAGCTTCCAGTGGAAGAGGCTGAACAGGATCAGGAGGAACCTGACTTTGTTGAAATGATGGATGTCCCAGAGTTAGAAGTGTCTATCCCTTTGCTTAAATCCCTGGGGAAATTGGCACAGAAAATTCTGCAGTTTCCAACATCTGTACCTCCTGTGGATAAAAGGATGGACAGGAGGTATAGCTTGTCAGGTCCTAGGACGGAATTCCTTACAAATCCATTGCAGCCATGTTGAGGTAGTGCAAGCTGCAGCCTGTGACAAGGCTAACATTCCCCTGGCATCTCACCCCCCCCAGATAAGGATTCCAGGAAAGTGGATGCCATGGCTAAAAAACAATACTTAGCATCCTCTTTGGGACTCAGGCAAGCTAGTTACATGGCATATACAGCCAGATACCTGAAATCCATGTGGGATACAGTCCCGAGCTAGATAAGAATGCACTTCCTCAGCTGGCCAAGAAGCTGGAGCAGGTGGCTGTGGATGGTGTTGAGGCATCCAGAGTTCAATTCCGTGCTGCTGTGGACTCGAGTGATGTGCATTCCAGGGTAGCTGTTGCTAGTCTTGCTTGTAGAGCAGAAAGCAGCTAACTAAAATAAGCTACATTTTCTTATTAATTTAACACTTATATCTCAGCAGGAGTCAGTGTCTGTTGAGATCAAGCAAGACAGATACTTTATTAGAAGTAGAAGGGGTCTTATTTATGGTTAAAAAAGAAAAGTCAGTAAGTGTTCTGTGCTGTGAAGGGTACTGTATCAACTTACTTTGCTAAACCAGTAGGAGAGAGAGAGCTTAATTGGGGTGTGGCTTAGACACTATAAATGCAGGTGACTCATAGAAACATAGAATTTCCACGGCAGATAAGGACCACTGGCCCACCCAGTCTGCCCATTTCCCTACCTTTCACTCTCCCTCCCTCCCCCAGCTGGTTGTGGTCTGACACTGAGCAAAGAAGAAGGAGGCTACTGAAGAATATAGGAAGTTGCTGTCCCAGAACAGGAAGGGTGAGAGTTGTAAAGAGAGGAGAGTAAGCATACAGAGAAACAGGAGAGGGGACACAAAATAAGACATGATAGGAGTGGTGCAGTGCAGTGGCTGTGGGGCAGCAGTGTTCTGGGAGACATTCTGGAGGCTGCGATGCTGTCCTGTTTGCAGGCACCTCTCTGGTCTTAGGGAGGAGATTGCCTGTCTCCAGGCTGACCTGGCTAGGATTCATGAAACCTCCTCCCCCACCCTGGGACCACCAGGTCCAATGCCACTACCTCAGAGGTTGCCAAGAAAGAGGGAGGCTGGACCAGGGTGGGCTCAGGGAGGGAGAGGGTGGTGGAACAGAGTTGCATCCCTCCAGCTATACCTCTCCACAATTCATTCACTCTTCTGGTGGATAGTGGTTTCTCTATGGAGGCATCTGCAGGGAGACCAAGGAGGATGCTGGGAACCTTCACAAAGGAGACCCACAGGAGGGTGGCAGGGACCCCACAGGGAAGGAAACAACTCCTGGTGGGGACTAAATCATTAGGGGGTAGAAATGGGGAGGAGAGGGAGAGGGAGGTAAGGTGCCTGCCTGGCGCCATGGCTTGAGGGACAGGAAGCGAATCCTTAGGATCGTGGAGCAGCTGCACAGGGAGGGAGCTGGATGTCACTGTCCACCTAGGGACAAATGACCTGGCTAGGAATGGGATCAGAGCAGTGCAAGAGGAGTTTGGTAGAGTTTGGGGTTTTAGACAAGTAGCACATACGTAAATCTTTCTCGGAGGTGCTGCCTGTCTATGGCAAGGGTGATGTTAGGTAGTCCTCACCAGGGAATTCAGTAAATGGTTGAAAAGCTGGTGTGGAGTTCAGGGTTTTGGCCTCATTGGGACTGGGGAACCACTTGGGGGATGCAGACTTATACTGGTGCGATGGTCTGCATCTGTCCGGGGAGGACCAGGATCCTAGCTGAGAGGTTTAAGTGCTTCATTGGCAAGCATTTAAACTAGCCAAGTGGGGAGGCACTGAAAAGGAGCAGGGAAATCTGTCTCCCCCCACAAAACACAGTAATTAGTGAGGTAAACACCAAGGTAGAGAAGTCATTAGGGAGAAGGACAGGGGTAAATGTAAAAAAAAGGAAAGGCAGTAAGGACAGGAATGGGGCTAATAGGGGTAAGGCCATCAAAAAGTGGAGAATGATGAGTACCAATGCCCGTAGTCTGTGTAACAAGCTCCCTGAACTAGTGGCCTTGATGGAAGAGGGTTGCCTGGATATTGTGGCAGTCACAGAAACATGGTACACAGAGAACCATGACTGGGATGTCAACATACCAGGATACACAATCTACAGGAGGACAGGGAGGGTAAAAGAGGAGGAGGAGTAGCTCTCTATGTAAAGGAAGGGATCAAAGCAACAGAACTAAAGAGTAAACAGGGAGTGGATGAGGCACTCTGGGTCACCCTGGAGACAGGAAATGGCACCACAATCCGCATGGGGGTTGCATACAGACCCCCATCTCGGGGGGGGGGTGGACATGGAAGCGATAGAAGGCTTACTTAGAATGGCAGAAAAAGGGGAGATATTGTTGATGGGGGACCTGAATATGCCAGATGTTAACTGGAGCTCCTTTGCTGCAGGCACATCCAAAAGCATGGTCATTCTTGATGCCCTACAGGGGGCATGCCTCAGACAGCTAGTATTTGAACCCACTTGGGAGGAAGCAGTCTTAGACCTGGTACTCTCAAATGGGGATGGAGAAAGAATCTCAGAGTTAGATGTGGGTAGCCATCTGGGAACAAGCGACCACCAAACAGTGTGGTTCACAATAAACAGCCATACAATCAAGTCATACAAAAGCAAGTGTATTGGACTTTAGGAGGGCTGACTTTGGGAAATTGAGAGAGTGCCTCAGAAAAGCACTAGCAAACAGGCAAGAAAGAGGGGTGGAGGAACAATGGGGAGTAATCAAAACAGCCATCACAGAGGCAACAAGCCTTTGTGTAAAGCAAATCAACAAAACACAATGAAGGAAAAAACCACTATGGTTCTCAAAAGAGGTGGCAGGGAAGGTTAAGGAGAAGAATATAGCATTCAGGAAATATAAGGAAACACAGAAGGAGCAGGACAGAGAACTTTATCAGTTAAAGCAGAAAGAGGCTGGGAAGGCAGTCAGAATAGCAAAGGCCCAAACCGAGGAAAGAATAGCCAACTCTGTTAAGAAGGGGGATAAGACCTTTTATAGGTGCATTAGGGAGTGAAGAAAGACCAAAGAAGGGATACTGAGGCTTACTAAAGGGGAGGGAATGTGGGTAGAGGGTGACAGTGAAAAAGCAGGGATACTGAACGAATATTTCTGCTCTGTATTCACAAAGAAAGAGGAGGGGGAGGTACCTAAACCAAACAGGAGAAACACTCTGAAGACGGGGGCCTATACCAGTCCATTTACAGAAGAAAGGGTTCTGAAAGAACTAATAAAATTGAAGGTGGACAAAGCAATGGGGCCTGATGGGATTCACCCAAGAATTCTAAAGGAACTAAGGGTAGAACTAGTGACATCGCTGACTACTCTCTTTAACAAATCATGGGAGGATGGGGTGGTACCTGAGGACTGGAGGAGGGCGGATGTGATTCCTCTTCACAAAGATGGGAGCAGGACAGAGGCAGGAAACTATAGACTAGTTAGTTTGACCTCAGTGGTAGGAAAATGATGGAATCACTTGTGAAGGAAAGAACTGTTGAGTACCTAGAGGGCCAGCGGGCACAGGACCCAAGGCAGCAAGGATTCACGATGGGAACGTTGTGTCAGACGAATTAATAGATTTCTTTGACTGGGTGACCAAAGTAGTACACCAGGGAGGGCTGTGGACATGGCCTACCTAGATTTTAGCAAGGCATTTGATACAGTCCTAGACAAAGATTAATACACAAGTTAGCCAGCCTTGGAGTGGGTCCCAAGGTGGTAGCCTGGATAAAAAATTGGCTAGACAACAGGACTCAAAGAGTAGTAGTAAATGGAGTCCACAGTGAAGAAAGGAGGGTTACTAGCAGGGTACCGCAGGGTTCAGTACTAGGACCGGTCCTTTTTAATGTCTTTATAAGTGACATTGCAGAGGGACCAGAAGGAAAACTGTCTCTTTACAGATGAACAAAGATCTGCAACAGGGTTGATACACAAGATGGAGTGGAAAGGATGAGAAGGGACTTGGCAAGGCTGGACGAATGGTCAGATGTATGTCAGCTCAGATTCAGTGCAAAGAAGTGCAAGGTAATGCACCTGGGAAACAAAAACCCAGGGGAAGAGTGCACAGTGGGGGGTGAGATACTGACAACAGTAAAAATGGAAAGGGACCTGGGGGTAATTATATCAGATGACCTAAAGGTGGGTAAGCAATGTGAGAAGGTAGTAAGGAAGGCTGGGGGGATACTGAGATGCATAAGGAGAGGCATCAATAGTAGAAAACAGGAAGTTGTTATCCCTCTGTACAGACAGTTTGTGAGACCCCATCTGGAGTACTGTGTGCAGTTCTGGAGATCCCATCTCCGCAAAGACATAGAGTGGAGGCTGTCCAGAGGAGGGCAACCAAAATGGTGCAGGGACTGCACCAGAAGACATACTAAGAAAGACTAAAGGAGCTTAATATGTATACCCTTGAGGAAATAAGGGAGAGGGACATGATAGAAACTTCAAGTACCTCAAGGAATCAACAAAGTCCAAGAGGGTATCATCTTTCAGAAAAGATATGTGCAAGAACAAGGGGCACAATTTGAAGATAGAGGGGGGTCGGCTCAGTGGTTATGTGAGGAAGTATTTTTTCACGGAGAGGGTTGTGGATGCATGGAACAGCCTCCCTGAGGAGGTCGTGGAGTCAAGAACAGTGGGGGAATTCAAGAATGCATGGGACAGACATAAGGCAGTCCTAGTGGGAGGTAGGAGAAAGTAAGCTGTTGGTTAACTAGGATCTGCAGCTTATCTGTTGGGTAGGAAAATAGGCAGACTAGGTGGGCCAAGTGGTCCTTATCTGCCATCATATTCTATGTTTCTATGTAATGGCTACATTTGTCTCCATGAGGAGATTTGCTTGGCTCAAATGTATCAGTTTGTCACAGGATACCCAGACTAAGGCCATGGATTTTCCTGTTGCTGGTAACTCTCTGTTTGGGAACAAACAGAGGCTTACATGAAGAAGATTGTCAAGTGCAGGACCACCTACAGGTGTGCTACAGCCAAAAAGAAGCAGGCCGCTCCTCAGAAGCAGCAATTTAGGGCTGGCAGGGGCAGGCCTTTTCACTGCCTTTTTACCAAGCCCAGGCCTCCTCTTCTTTCCAGCAGAGGGGGTTCTTTAGGGGAAGAGGCAGACGAGGTATGACCAGGACCCCATCATCCACTCAGTCTAAGCCCCCTGCCAAGCAAACACCCTGAGGTGTCATTCAGGGTCACCTCCCAGTTCCAGTAGGGGACAGGCTGGCTCACTACTTCCAGGCCTGGGAGTCTGTTACTTCAGACAGATGGGTCCTGGAAGTAGTGAGCCAGAGACTTTCTCTCAGTTTCAAAAAGGTTCCCAAAGCCGGCCCGCCGGTGCAGCAGTTGGATTTCGCTTGCAACACCAGTGACCTGAGTTCGGGGAACATGCTTGGGTCGCTGGAGGGCCATCTGGGAGACAGCTTGAGCGCTTTGTTCCGGGAGGGAGGATGAAGTTCGTGTTGGGTGACCGCTGGTGGAGGCCAGGGTAGAATAACATGCCGGGTTTACTATGGGGAGGTGCGTGGCAGACGTCTGCTCTCATTACCAGTTCAGGGCAATGCGTTTCGGTCTAACATCTGTTCCAAGGGTATTCACCAAGTGTCTAGCAGTTGTGGTGGCCTTTCTCAGGAGACAGGGTATCCTGCTGTTTCCATATCTGGACGACTGGCTCAAGTCAGTTCTAGAGGATAGTCAACAGCTTCTAGACTCCTTAGGATTCATTCTGAACCTAGAAAAGTCTGTTCTGGAATCCAGCCCAGCTTCTCACTTTTATAGGGGTGGAACTAGACACTGTCCAGGCAAGGGCATTTCTCCTTTTTTCAAGGGTACAATCCCTTATCACTCTGACTTCCAATTTTCATCCTCTAGTGTCTCGGCCAGCCAGACACTTCCTTCAGTTGCTAGACCACATGGCTGCTTCCACTGCTGTGGTGCAAGGGGCAAGATTCAAACGAGAGAGATTCAGTTTCATTAAAGGTCTTACTAATCTCAGAAAAAAACCCTCTCTCCAAATTGGTTCCAGTGTCTCCAACTCTGGTTCAGGCTTTCCAGTAGTGTCTGGAGGAGGACAATCTAAGATGAGGTGTCCCCTTCCTCAGTCAGACTCCTTCAGTGGTTCTCACCATGGATGCCTCTCTACTGGGATGGGGAGCCCATCTGGACCAGCTTACTGCTCAGGGAGCCTGGTCTCATCATGAGTCTCTTCTGCACATACATCTTCACAAACTCAGAGCTGTCTTTCTAGGGCTTCAGACATTCTCAAACACTATTCAGGGGAAAGTGGTGCAGATCAGGACAGACAATACCACAACCATGTGGTACATCAACAAGCAGAGAGGCACTCGGTCCTTGGCCTTGTGCACAGAAGCCATGAAAATCTGGTCTCTAGCTTATTCTCTTCAGGTTTCCCTGATAGCTGTGCATCTCCCAGGGAAGGACAACATACTAGCAGATACTCTCAGCAGGATTTCTTAAGGTCATCACGAATGGCCCTGAATCCTCTGATTCTTCAGGTCACTTTCAAGACGTGGGGCACTCTAAAGATAGATCTGTTTGCAGCCCCGGACAATCACCAACTTCCTCTGTTTTGCTGCAGAACCCCTCTTCTGGGATGTGTCTCACAGGATGCTCTGCTATTGAATTGGGCAAGCGGGTTTCTGTATGCTTTTCCTCCTTATCCTCTGATTTTCAGCGTCCTGATCAGAATCAGATCTCAGCCTTGCAAAGTGATTCTAGTCACTCCAGACTGGGCCAGACAGCCATGGAACCCCATGTTGTTGTCCATGTCCGTGACAATACCACTGCGTCTTCCCAGACAGTACAATCTCCTCACCTCTTCACAGGCGAGGATACTGTATCCCAACCTTCAGACTTTCAGACTTAAAGCCTGGCTTTTGAAGATTTAGAATATGCAAGCCTGCACCTTTCTCAATCAGTCTTAGACATTCTTAAGGTTAGTAGAAAACCTTCTACTAGAAAAACTTACAATTCAAAATGGAAGAGATTTGGTTTCTGGTGTTCTTAGAGACAGATTCAGCTGATATTGCCACTACTTTGGATTATTTAGTGCATTTTACAGTTTAGGCCTCAGGCCTACTACTCTCAAGGTACATTTGGCAGCTATTTCTGCTTTCCTTTCGGCTGGGAAGGGCTAGCCTCTCATCCAGTTTTCAAGAAATTTTTCGAAGGTCTGGTTCATATTAGTCCTCCTTTAAGGGAGCCTACTCCTGTTTGGGACCTGAATATCTGTATTGCACAGCTTATGCAGCCCTCTTTCGAAACATTATCCTCAGCTGATCTGAAGTACTTGACTTGAAAACTGTATTCTGGTAGCCATTACTTTTACCAGGAGAATCAGTGAAATACAGGCCTTATTAGTGGAACCTGATTTCATTTCATTTCACAGGCACAAGGTGATCCTTGAACCAACAGAAAGTCCCTTTCCAAGGTGGTATCAGACTTTCATTTGAATCAGTTTATGTCATTGCCTGTATTTTTCACTGACCATTCTTCCTCTGGAGAGAGAAGACTACACAGTCTTGATGTAAAGAGGGCCCTTAGTTATTGTATAGAACACACTAAGGCCCATAGAAGTGAGTGTTCACAGCTGTTTCTCACTTATGGAGAAGTGGGAAGAGGTAAACCTGCTACTAAGAGAACTATTGCCAGGTGGATTGTCTCTTGTATCCAGTTCTGCTGTTCAAAGTTGGGGAAAGAGCCACACTCAGGCCTGAGGGCTTACTCCACCAGAAGTACAGCTGTTGACGCAGCAGCTAGAGACATACCCTTAGTGGAAATCTGTAAAGCAGTCACCTGGAAAACTGTTCACACATTTACTAAGCATTATTCTCTTGACATTCAGCCAAGAAGTGATGCTATGTTTGGCACAGCAGTGCTGCAGATCCTGTTCCCAAAACAGGTTCTGTAACTCCCTCCTCCAAGGGGGTACTGCTTGGTAGTCTGCATATAGTCAGAATACAGCAAGACTTCATGTTGTTTGAAGAAAAAAATTACTCGCCATAGTAATGTTGTTTCTTCTAATGGAGTCTTGCTGTATTCTGACCTCCCTCCTTGCCTCCCCTCCTGGAACCTAGTTGTTTTGGGATGTGGTCAGGCAGGCAGTGCTGCACCACAGAGGTGTACCTTGGTTTCCTCTTCTTTAGCTTGAGGTCTTTATAGTTATTATTTAAAAGATATTGTTTTTGTTTCACTACCTACTTGGATTCTTTTGGGGTTCTCGACTTGAGTCTTTTGACTCTCAAAATATGTTTATTGCTCTTTGGCAAAAAATAAAAATTTCTATATTATTAGTTAGCATAGTGCTCGTAAGAATCTGACGGTTACACTAGGGAGTACCAGGGACAGAGGTTTGAAAACTGAGCTTGAGCTCAACGTTCCATGCTTTGGCATAGAGTTAACCCTTTACTCTCTGGAGCAGTTCAAGTGCTGGGGCTAACTGCATATAGTCACAATACAGCAAGACTCCATTAGAAAAACAACATTACTATGGTGAGTAATTGTTTCATATATGTATATTCTTTGGAAAACAAACTTCATTAATGCACCAATTATGGTTCAGATTAATACCACAAAGTAGGAAATGTGGTGTTAGAGTTTCCAACCCCAACCTCACCCCCCTAAGCAAAATGGACAAGCCACCTGAGCAATCACATGCAGCCATCATTACGTAAGACAAACAACATTCAGCTGTTCCCAGATGACACAAATGCATCAGCACTGATGTGCTACACTCAGATTTGTATCTGCAGCCACACTTGTGTCTTATGTTGTACACTTGTGTTCTGCAGACAGAAAGTCTCATTGGGCCTATACCTTAGCATACATACTGTAGGTACTCATGCATGCTGCACAACATAACTCGTTAGATAGTGTGATCTGCTACTGCATGTCTTTCTATGTGCAGCTGCATGAACTAAAAACTGGAAAAATGGGCAGACTAGGTGGCCAAAACGGTCCTTCTCTGCTGTCAAATTCTATGTTTGGGTGCTCCCCCTGAACAATTTCTAGATCTGCTGCTGAAACCATGGTAAGCACATTGCAATAGTATTTTCTTCTGTGTATCAGCAGGCTCCATGTGCCTCACTTCTCCAGCCAGAGGTCATTGTGTATGTCTTACTGAGGAGCCCCCTCAGCCGCCTGCGCTTCTGCACACAGATGTACAGTTGCAATTTTTGTATCTGAAAACCTGCTACCCCTTGAACAATTTCTAGATTCGCTGCTGAAAACATGATACCCACAGTGCAACAGTACTTCTGTCTCGGCCTTCTCGTCTGAAGCCAGAAGTTGGCGTGTATATCTTAACGTTTGACTGAAGGCATGCAGGCCCCAAAGGTACTTGCATTTCTGCAGGCAGAAATGTTGTTGCAGTTTTGGTGTCATGGATTTTGTGGCTCCCGTGCTTCTGCAGACAGAGGTCAGTGTGTATGTCTTACATCTGTGGCTGCAGAAGCACAGGCCCAATGAGTATGTGCATGTTTTACAATGTGTATGAGCACCTGAAGAAGAAACAGAAATGCTGCAGTGTGGACATACAGAATTTTGACTAAGATGCTTCCAAACTATATATTAGACTGCTTCGCACAGGCCACAGCTGGCACCTCGCCCCTAAGAAGCTACAATTTCATTATGCTCAAAGTGCCTAAAGTCAACACCGGCATGGGAGATCTGCTATCAGCTATAATCTAGCTATATCATGGAACACGATTCAAAAGTCCTTGAAGCTGATCAACGGGTATCTGGCATCCTTCAAGCATCTATACCTAAGTCTCTTCCCTGAAAAATGCAATTGCTTCCACAAGTTCTAGTTTATTCGCAGTTCTTTCCTTCCCCTTTCAGGCTGCCATCATATCATGGCAATTCACTTCCTAGAATTCATCTCCACAGATACCTCACCCCTGGCTATAATCTTCTCCCATTAACTCCAGGCTCCTACCTTAGCCCTTATCACTGCCTTTCACCTCCCAGTTCTAGCACCAGCCCCTGCTCTAGTCATGCTGCACCTTCCTACCATGTCACTTGTCTCAGTCTATGACCACCTCTTTCAGTCATCCAATCACTATTTCTCTTTGTCCACATTGACTTCCCTTGGATCTTTGGAATCTTGGGTATATCATGTTGAATGTATGCCATGTTTACTGCCAATGTTGATATGTATATACTGGTTTACCTAGAGTGCATCTCATATGTTCCTACCATATCCTGTTATGTTTAAACAATTTCTGTTCTTGATTTCTGTATATAAGTGTTTTAATTATTCATGTACATATACCAATTATTGAACCTTGATTACTGTATATAAGTATATACGTGTTTTAAATCTTCCTATACATGTACCAATTATTGAACCTTGACCTTATCAGGTCCATCTTGCAAATGAGCTGTGCTCAATGATGTTCGCCTGAATAAATAAAGATTTGATTGATTGATTGACCTGAGACTACAGAAGTGCTGGTCCATTATGGGCCTACACTTCTGCAGAGAAAATAATGCTTATAATGTGGGTATTGTGGATTAGTATTTGTGGCTGCATTGGCCTGCGGTTCTGCACATAGAAAGCAGTGTTGTGATTTGAGTATCCAGGATTTCTGTCTGCATTGACAAGTAGGTGTGCCCATCTTGCAGTGTGCATGCCACAGATACAAATCCATGAAGGCTGCATATCAGAGGTGCTGCATTTGTATCATCTGGAAACAGTTGTATGTTGTTTGTCTTACCTGATGATGGCTATATGTGGTTGCTTGTGTGGGCTTGTCCTTTTGCTGCTGGGGGTGGGGTGGTGGGGAGTTAGGGTCGGAAACCCTAACGCCACATTTTCCTACTTTTGTGGCATTAGCCTGAACCCTAACTGGTGCATTAACAACGCCTTTTTTTGCAAAGAATTTCCTTTCTTTTTGAGATATTGAAATTGTATCCTCATTTACGCAGGTCCCTTTGGGGCCTGCATGAACAGATACAGATAACATGCATGAAGAGAAGATTACATCCACCTAATGTACAGAAATGCAGGACTCACAAGTGTGGGCTCTGCAGTTCAGTGTAATGACAGTTATGAAGAATTCATGGGTGCGTCTGGTGGACTGTGGAAATGCAGGGCCCTGGCCTTGTGTCCCTGCACTTCTGTGTGGTCACAGATACAGATGCACAGGGCAAAGAGTGCATCTGTCAGTCAATGCACAGGACCCTCTGCCACCCAAGGGGGGAGAGGTGCAGGGCCCCATGCCAAGAGGTCAGTTTATTTATTTATTTAGGAAATCGGAATTACAGCTCTTTGAATCAGAGACTCGTTTCCAAAGGCTCCACGTCAGAATAAAACATAGGCATTCATACAGTACATACATAGAATAAATGTGGGTGAACAATTGTACAGAGTATAAGTACAGTGAGCACTGGTTAATGCCTATACATTTGGTTGCTAAAACAGGGCAGAGCTGTCGACATATCTACCTAATGAGTGGTTAAGACCTATACAATTGGTAGCTAAAGCAATCCATGATATGAGTTGGTAGTAAGTCACCTCTGGGAGGCCTTGTCTTATAAATAATACAATGCACTCATAGTCCAGTGCAGCTGTATGGTAACGAGGAAGTGAGGAGCCTGTAGACTAGAAATAGTGAGGGCTGTCCATTGCCAGGCTAGAGGTGGGTGCATGGCCTAGTGGCGTGGTGCAGGATCCACAGGTTGCTGGTTACACTGGCATTGACGTGAGGAGAGGATATGGGCCCTTAAGGCAGCTTTAAAAGGATCTAGATTGGTGATTGATGTGATGGCCTGTGGGAGGGCATTGTACCAGGATGGAGCTCTGAGGGGGGAAAGATCACTGGGCCAGGGTGGTCCTGACCCTAGGCACCTTCCAGATAGTTTTTGGGGTGGCTCATGTGGACGCTGAGACGGTGGCTGCCTGAAGAAAGCGATGACACCTATTGGGGATAAACCCAGGTGGATTTGTTTTGGTGAAGTGACAGGTCTAGTAAAATAGTCTTTCCTCAAGGGAGAGGATATTGGTGAGTGCATATAGGGTGCAGATATGTGTATTTCTGTCGGCACCAGAGAGGAGCCATCAGGCCTTTTTGATGACTACATGTATTTAATGAAGTGCCGTAGGGTCGGCAGCAGCATAGATTGTGAGGCCATAGTCCACCAGCGATAAGACTGAGGAGGTAATGGCTAGGTGAAATGCTTCAGGTGGTAGGCAGTCTTTATGTCTGTACAGGAGACCAATGCAGGTGTTGGTGGTGGAGGTGAAGATTTTTATATGTTCGTGGAACGAGAGGGAAGAGCCAAATGTAATACCTAGATACTTATTCTTTTGGACCTGTTCCAGTGGGCTGAGAGAGGCATAGAGTATTTCCAAGGGGAAATCCTTTGATCTGTTTTGGCGGTGGGCATAGAGCATCGTCTACGTTTTTTAATGTTGACCACCAATCTGTGTTCAGCAAACCAGTGTTCAGTCTGAGAGAAGGAGTTTTGTAAGGTACGTTGGAGAGAGAGAGAGAGAGAGAGGATCAGGATGTGCAGCGTAAAGAACAGTGTCGTCCACATAGAGGAGAAGGCCGCCAGGGCAGGATTTAGGCAGGCATTGAGGTAGATGCTGAATAGGAGGGGACCCAGGATAGATCCCTGGGGAACTCCTGTGTGCACAGGCAGCATAGTAGATATGGTATTATTAATTTTAACACATTGGGTTCTAGATGAAAGATAGCTAGAGAACCATGAGAGTGGACAATGGCGACCCCAATTTGTTGTAATGTGTTAAGAAGGAGGGGTGAGAAACCATGTTGAAGGTCTCTGAGAGGTCTATAAACATGGCCCCAGCGAGTGCCACTTGTCAAGTGTGGTGTGCAGGGAGTTGCGAATTCTGTGAGGCGGTCATAGTGCTGTGACCAGCTCTGAAACCACGCTGCTCCCTATATAAGAGGTTGTGTGCGAGGAGGTAGTCAGTGAGCTGATTGGCCATGATCTTTTCAAGGGCTTTAGAAAGTGGGAGAGTGAGATGTGCTGGTGGTAGTTTGGAAGGGAGCTATTGCCACATTTCAATATTGGTATTATCACTGCCGTTTCCATATGGTTGGGAACTGGCCCAGGTGCAAGGACAAGATTTGGAAGGTCCGTGAGTGGGGAGATACTGTAACTGTCTAGCGCAAGATATAGGATACACATATCGAAGGAGTCTTTGCAGTAATTGGAGCTCTGGGGGGCTTTGGACAGGTAGGCTTTCGCTTCTATAGGGGTAATGAGACTGAGTTTGAAGGGGGGGTGGAGGAGCTCAGGCGGTGGGGTAGGCTGAATTGGATCGAAAAAGTTGCTAGGGAGGACTGAGCTGAGGTCTGAGAAGGTGGAGTTGAGGCAGTTAGCTATGTGAAGTGTGTCTGTGGTGATAGTACTGTTAATGCTAAGTTGTGGGGGGGGAGCGGGATTTGCCATTAAGCTCCTTGATGTTATCACAGAACTTTCTTGTGCTACCCCAGGAGGTGGCTAGGGTGGTTCTGTAGTGCTCCGCCTTGGTCTTGCGGATTGCCCAGGTACACTTATTGCGGGCAGCATTATAGGCCTGCCTATTGCTTAGCAAACCGGAGGCAGTGGCACGATGCCAGAGGATGTCACGCATTTTGAACTGTTGTAGGAGTTCTGGGGTGATCCAAGGGGCAGTATGTTTCTTAGTGATCACTTTGATGGTCGGTGCAAAAGCATCACAGGTGGTATTAAAGGTGGTGGTGAAGTAGTGCAATGCATCATCCATGTGCTGGGCTTGAGAAATAGGGGAGCAGTCCCAGTTAATTAGATATTGTTTGAGTTTGGCTATGCCTCCTTGGCATAGTCGATGACAAAAGGTGATATTTGGTGGTAGTTTACGTAGCTGACAGGACCAACTGAAGATGATTGGGGAGTGGTCGCTTAATGCATTGGGTAGGACACCCAGATTGGTAATATGGTGGGGACAATTAGTGAGCAGGATATCTGGTAGGGTGTGGGTTCCATTAGTTGGATTGGCCCTGGAAGGCTGGGATACCAGTCGGGTCATATCTAACTGCAGAAAGTTATCTTTAGTGTGTTGATGAACTCGCCAGCCAGTTTATGTTGAGATCCCCAGCTAGGCTTTTGTTCCATTTGTGTGGGTGGCTGGCTAGATAGTCAGTGAGCACTTTACAGGCAGGGTTGGCTGCAGGGTGGGATGTTCAAGTTCAAGTTATTGCAGGAAAACTCCATTGAGCAAGCTCATTCACAAGGAGGTCCTGTGACATAAACACTTAAAGTACAAACATAGATATATAATAACAGTATATACATGAAATGCACGTTACATGATACAGGCTGGATATACATACAAGGGTACCACATAGGGTGACCGCAGGTGGTAAACATTAATATGACACAGGGAAGCGACTTACAGGTTGCATACTGATAAATGCAGGATGTAGGCGATGGTGAGAGTAAGAGGAGCACAGTCTGGGTCCGGAGAGAGTTTTAGTGAGAGGGCTTGGGCACCGTGGTCTTGGGAGGGTGCAGGCAGGGCTTGGTAATGCAGTGAGTCATTTACATAGAAGGCGTAGCCACCGTCCCTCTTGCTGTTATGATCAAGCCTAATGAAAGAGTAGCCAGGAATGGAGACAAATGAGTTTGGGGGTCCTGGCTGACAGCCTGGTTTCTGTTAAAGCCAGAATGGTTGGTGCTGTGCTGTCCAGCATTGTGGGGTGCTGTTTTTTAGGCATGCTGCAGATATTCATAGTGGCTATTCGAAGCCCCGTGGGTGACTGCAGTTGGAGGGGGGTGCTACTGGGCCAGGATTAGGGTGAACATTGCCAGATAGTAGAAGAAGCAAGTGGAAGATCCTGACAAGGGCCATGAATTGGTGGCGTTTTGCCGAGTAGCGGCGGTTGGCAAGCTTAGGTGGTGATGAGCAGGGAATGGGCAGCTGCATGTGGGATGGGATGGCCAGGTGGTGGAACATACATGGAGGGCTCAAGGCACAGAGATGATGGAGGTGTAGAGGGGAGCGGTGCGGGGGCTATGGGGAGAGACAGGGTGATGGAGAGGCTATGGGGGTGATATGCTCCCCCAGCAGCAAAGGTGTGTACATACCAGAGGCAACTGGGGGTTTGTTGCTGAGCAGGGTAGACGTTGTTAGCAACAGCAGTATGGTTTGTGTGTGTGTGGGTGTTGTGAGGGAGTTCAGTGGTGGTAGATGTGACCATGGGCAGGTATGAGTGGGTCTTGCTGACACCTAACATTGTGACAGACACAGAGGCGCAGTGGTAGGGTTGCTGCCTTTGGAGCGAAAGGTGCCTGGTTCAAACCCTGGTTTGTATGCCACGTTGTATTTATTTTTATTTTATTTAGTTTTTGTTAACCGGGTTAGGTGCGCTAGCCAAAGTTCACTATTTTCAGGCACGACCTGGGAGAATACATACATAAAATGAGATGAGATTATACAATACATAATAATATTTATAGTACAGGTACATAGTATATAGTACAGGTAGGTTAGAATACAGATCAAGTCAGACAGTACTCGAGATAATACATATAGCTATGCAGAGATGACAAAAGTGATATTAGTACATGCAAATAACTGGAAACTGAGCTAAGTGGCATCTATAAAGACATTTTATAGTAAAGCTTGTTTAGAAGTGCAGCAGTGTCTTGGGCTAAATAGGGTGGTTAGCTGTGAGAGGCATTAAGTGGGATCAAAGCATGTGCAGGGTCCCGGGACAGGTGGCGATATAGTTCTTTTTGAAGATTGGTGGAGTTAGCCTGCCTGAGGGCAGGAGGAGGAGGAGTTCCAGGTGGCTGGGGCGATGCAGTGAAATGCTCTCTAGAGCCTTTTGAAGTAAGGCACCTAGGTATGGTGAGTAGAAATTTGTTTGCCGAGCGTATCCGTGGGCAGGTGTCTGTGGTACAAGTAGAGCTGCAAGGGAGGAGGGGTTTGGTTACGGATTACAGAGTCTGTGAGGGTTCCTAGGAATATAGTCAGTAGGCAGTTGGGGAGAGCCAGCCTAGGTCGCTATAAAGTGTGCAGTGGTGCTTGAGGTGATGGGAAGAGGGCGTGCCAACATATGTTGTTATCTGCGACATCCATATATGGAGAGCAGTCTTATGGGCATTAGCAAAAGTGGAGACACCATATGTCAGCGCTGGAAGCAGAATACCTTGGCAATTGCCAATTTGGTGGATGGTATTAGCAGGTGACAAGTCTTATAGGTGATTCCAAGTTTGGCATTTGTTGCTTTACAGGTTGGCTGGATGTGCAGACTGAAATCAAGGGATTTATCAAGGAGGACTCCCAGGTATTTGAAGGATGTGGCACAGTCGATGCGAGACCCCCCAGAGTCATGGACTAGGAGGGGTTCCTTACAGGCCCTGAGTTTGGGGGCAGTGCCAAATAGCATGGCTTGAGTCTTTTTTGTGTTGAGGATGAGCTTATTAGCATTTAGCCATGTTTGCACATTCCTGAAATCTGAGGAAAGGTTTTTGTTAATGTTAACTTTGTTAGCGCTGTAGTAGAGGACGAGATCATCAGCGTATAAGATAGCTGAGCAGGACAGTATGGCATAATCTATGTTGTTGATGTATAGCGAGAAAAGAAGGGGTCCCAGGATGGAGCCCTGGGGTACTCCGATGTCAGTGCTGGTCACATCCGAGAGAGCAGAGCTGAATTTAACAAGTTGTAATCTGTTTGATAGGTAGTTGTTAAACCAGTCAACTACTGAGGATGAGAAGTTAAGTCTATGCAGGGTTGAGAGAAGCAGGGGATGATCAACAAGATCGAAAGCTCGGTAAGATCGATAAATACTGCTCCAGTGAGTAGGCCTTTGTCCATGTTACAGAATACGTCGGTGGAGAATTTGAGAAGAGCAGTTGAGTGCATGTGCCCTTTTCTGAAACCATGCTGAGTGTCTGAGAGAAGGTTGTTCTTTGTGAGATAGTCAATGGTTTGGGTTGCAACAAGCTTCTCCAGTAGCTTGCTTAGCACAGAGAGGACGGCTATGGGCCCGTAGTTGTTGATATCCTTTGGGTCTCCTTTTTTAAGGATAGGCATAACTCGGGCAATCTTCCAGAGATCTGGGACAACACCGAGAGAGAGAGAGAGAGAGTGAAAATCTTGGCCAGTGGCAAGGCAATCAATGGTGCTGCTAGCTTCAGGAGTCGTGGCTCAAGTGAATCTGAGCTGGGGCTAGTGTTGTCGGATATGTTTTGCAATAGCCTTTGGACCTCGGATCTAGATATAGCTTTAAAGTGGAAAGGGGTAGTAGTTGGTTGGCAGTGGTCAACACCAGATACAGATTTCTGGGGTGTGCAGCAAGGCTGAGATGCTGTGGGAGGTGAGCGGAGGACGAGGTGTACTGAGACAGGTCCGTGAATAATCTGTTAAAGGCATTCGCTGTAGTGTTCGAGTCGTTGCAGTGTACAACATTTATTTATTTAGTTTTGTTAACGGGTAGGTGCACTAGCCATAAAATTACTATTTCTCAGGCACGACCGGGAGTACAACAAAAGAACAGTTGAACAATAGCAACATGGGTACAATAATACAAATAGAAGAACAGTACAGCAGTACTACAAAAATACAATGGGTAGAAACAACAACAAATAATGGCAAGCATTATACAGATAGGATCATATCCCCTGGGCTCGATGACTGGGTAGCCCCAAGAAAGGTCTTGATGTGTATCCAAAATTTTCTAGGGTCACCAGCAGAGTTTGTGAGCAGTTCCTTGCAGTAGATGCTCTTTGCTGTTCTGATTTGTTTTTTACAGGTGCTCCGAGAGGCCCTGTAGGTATTGTAATCTTCTGGTAGTCTGGACACTTTATACTTCTTCCAGAGTTTGTCCGGTATGCTGGGTTAGCCAGCAGGTCCTTGTGTAGCCATCTTGTTTGTTTACCCTGACCCTTCTGGTGACCTTCAGGGTATGTTTATCCTGAAGTGCTGTGAATTATCAATGAAGATATCAAGGGCTATTTGAACATCATGGGAGTGATAGATGTCAGACCAGCTGATACAGGATACATCATAGAGGAAAGCTTCCACGTCCAGTTTGGCAAAGTTTGTAATTGTGATGTAGTGTGGAGGGGATGGGGTGCAGTCTAAGGGTTCCATACACAGAAAGTGGGGGAGTGGTCTGTGATTGCATCTGCCAAGATGCCTGCAGTTTGCACATGGTCAAGGCGATTCACCAGTACCCAGTCTATGAGGGTGGAGGTAGTTAGAGAAGGGGTGGTTCTAGTGGGTTCAGTTAAGATCTGGTGCAGGTTGTAGCTCTGCGTTAGTGTCAGCAGTGTGCTGTGAGTTGGTCCCAGCCAGTTTAGGTTAAAGTCACCTAAGATTATGACCTTGTTTTGCTTGGCATTTGTGATGGTTTGATTAAGTGAATCCTGAAGACCTGTGATACCTCCAGTGGGTGGGTTGTAGGCGCAGATAATGTGGAGTTTTTTTGCACCAATGGCAATGGTTGTGTGTAGGGACTCACAGACTGAGGGTGAGCCAGTGGGTGGGTAGACCGTAACGTCAAGATGATTTTTATAGAGGATAGCTAACCCCCCTCCACGTTTTGGGAAGGCCTATCTCTCCGTATCAAGGAATAATTGGGCAAGGAACATAAGGAGTTAGGAATGTGAGGCTTGAGCCATGTTTCACATAGGCACAGTAGATCAGGATTGTACACTTTCATCCATGCCTCGAGATCAGCAAAGTGCCTGGTAATGCTCCTAATATTCATATGGGCAATGAGAAGCCCTTTTCCTGAGACAGCCGATAGGTCAGTGGGAGAGTGGTGGACAGAGGGGCCAGGGTTGAGTTCTGCGTCCCCTGACAATAGGATGATGAGGAGTAGGAGAAACCACAGTTTAATAGTGTGGAATGGGAGATGGACCAGTTGTGTCATTTTGTATTTTCTGAGCATACGAAACGAGTTGTAGGTACAACCCTTCAGAAGGATAAGGGTGGTGTAGGCACGCACATGTTGTGTTACGGCAATTTGGTTGGAGAAAGTAAAGTCATTGTGTTGTGAGGTATTCTCTCCATAGTGGTTGTTGATTGGAACAGAAGTAGATACCCCATGTAAGCAAAATAGCAGTATCAGAAGCAGGATTCGTCCTCCTAATCTGTAAGTTGCCAGTTTGGGCAGGAGACTGCAAATGTTTACAGTAGCAAGGCTGAGTGTTCCTGAGTGACTCATGGTGAGCTACTGTGGACCAGAAAACTGATTGTTACTGTAGATCAAAGACCCAGAAAGTGTTAAATTCCTGAAAGTGATGAACATTAGCCTAGGGCATATGCAGGATGTAAAAATCATTTGTTAGAATCTTCCCTTTGTTCTCCAATACAGTTGTGAATAGACCTCAAAGACGAGCACACATCCTTTAAGAAAGTCAAACGGAAATGTGAACTCAGTGCAGCACTCCACAACCCAGAAACTTGTATAAAATATTTACTGACCTCACTTTTTCTTTTTGATGTCTTCCAAAAAGGTTGATTTATGATGAGAATGCCTATACCTGGTGGTGATGTTTTGTAGTTTCTTAGTCCAGGAAATGTTTATAGATGTTATGTCCAAGAATGGTCCAGTTTCTCCAAGAAGAAACACATGAAAAAACACAAAAATTAAACTACTGACAGAGACAAACATAAACAGCCAGCAACAAATGGCCACACTTCCCTAACGGGCAGTCTAGCCCTCTAAACTTCCAAGTTCAGACACGTACAAGTACAGTTAAAAGACACTTCAAACTGAAGAAGTTCAGCACTGAGTATTAAAACAGACCAGATATCAGAGGCAATACTGGATTAAGGGACAAAAATACAGGTTACTCACCTGTAACAGGAGTTCTAGGAGTGGTATACGTATACCTAGTGATAGCCTGGGAGACTATGCAAGAGACACTACAGAGAGGGGTGAGAGGCAGAGAGTTTAGATATGAATGACGCAGGACAGAAGTGTTGGAGGGGAGCAGTGGGAAGAGGATTGCAAGCTACATGTCTTCTTGTCCTCTAGTGGCTTTACAGTATAATCTGCAGATGGAAAAGTAGACAGTAGGGCTATGAGAGGATGCCTGAAAGAGAATGGACAAGCTGGGGGCTGGGGTTAGATATAGCTCCAAAAACAATGGGAGGTATCCTGCTTTGCAATTTACAAAAAAGCTTTGTCACAAATAATGGGAGTTTAAAATGTAGGGAGGGATTCAGGCAGCGAGCTAGGTGCCAGCTGGGTCTGCAGAGAGAAGAAATAAAAGACACTGGGAGGGGGCTGGAGGAATTAACTGAAAGTAACTTTTCACAGAAATACTCAATGTGGTAACAGTGACTTATCACAGAATTAGGAGTACAGTCTAGCCCTCTAAACTTCCAAGTTCGAACACATACAAGTACAGTTAAAAGACACTTTAAACTGAAGAAATTCAGCACTGAGTATTAAAACAGACCAGATATCAGAGGCAATACTGGATTAAGGGACAAAAATACAGGTTACTCACCTGTAACAGGAGTTCTAGGAGTGGTATATGTTGTTCATCCACACTTACTGGCAGGTTCCTTGCTGCTTTAAATCTTGCCGGAAGTTCTTCAAGCTGGCTCCTCCCACCCACTCGGGTGGTAAAACTCTCGGCTCCACCCCATGACGCCAAATCTAGCCTGCTGGAAGCCAGGTTGCGTGTCGAAGCCGGGGAGGTCGGGTGGGTTGTGTGGATGAACAACATATACCACTCCTAGAACTCCTGTTACAGGTGAGTAACCTGTATTTCTAGGGACGTGGATATGTTGTTCAATCCACACTTACTGGCAGACTCCTAGCAGTTCTCCGGCAAGGCGCGCACCCCCTACTTGGGAAATAAGGACTGGAGACCCGAGGTCCCAAAACCAGCATCCCGGCGTGACTGTAGGTCGATGTGGTAATGGGTAATGAAGGTGTGTGCTGACTTCCAGGTAGCAGCCCTGCAGATTTCTTGGATAGGGACGTCCCTGGAAGCAGCCACTGAAGCAGCGGTATGGTGGGTAGAATGAGCTCTTATCCCTTTGGGAGGCTCCATGCCCACCAGTCTATAGCAGAGATCTATGCAGGAGGTGACCCACCTGCCTATCATCCGCTTGGCTGCAGGTCTTCCAGGTGTGACTTCGGTGTAGGTGACAAACAGCTGGCGAACCTCTCCCCGAACTTCAGCCGTTCACTCCTTATAATAAGAGAGCACTCTTCTAGGGTCCAAAGTATGGAGCCTATATTTGGCCTCGAGATGTGATTGGGGTAGAACACCGGCAGAGACAACACCTGGTTAAGGTGAAACTCCGACACCACCTTCGGAAGGAATTTCGGGTGGGGGCACAGGACAACCTTGTCCCTGTGGAAGACCAGATAAGGAGACTCGATGGAAAGTGCCTGGAGCTCGCCCATCCTTCTGGCTGACGTGATAGTCACCAAGAAGGCGGTCTTCCACGACAGGTGATATATCACACCTGTGCATTGGTTCGAATGGCTTGCCCATGAGCTTAGCCAATATCAGCAGTAGAGCCCATGGAGGTGGAGATTCTCGTACTGGAGGGGATATGTGATCAAAGCCTTTGAAAAAGCGCCTGACCACCTTCTCCTGCGCCACCGACTGCTTTCCGGCCCGTGCCCGGCAAGTAGAGATGGCTGCCAGGTACACCTTAAGGGTCGTTGACCGAAGCCCTAGCTGAGAAGGGGACCACAGGTAGTCTAGAATGCTAGCCAAGGAACAGGAGAAAGGGTCCAACCCCTTATCTTGACACCAAATGGAGACTCTCTTCCATTTGAAAGCATAGCATTTTCTGGTCGACTCCTTACGGGATGCCTTAACAACGTTGAGGACCTCATTGGAAAGACCCCAGGCCTGGAACTCTAGCCGCTCAGGAACCAGGCCGTCAAGTGCAGGGATTGAAGGTCCGGGTGGAGTACCTTCCCCTCATTGACTGAGATCAGGTCTGGGCGGGCTGGAAGCCGCCTCGGGAGCCTGGAGCTGAGGCTGAGGAGATCTGGATACCAGAACTGGCGGGGGCCAATCTGGGGCTACCAGAATCACTTGTGCCTTGTCCCTCTTCACCTTGAGAAGCACCTTGTGGATCAAGGGAAATGGAGGGACGGTGTAGAGGAGGCCCGGGGTCCTCGGCCTTGAGAAGGCATCCCCCTGCAGCGAGCCCTGCTGAGGGGGGCCGGCATGGAACAGCCTCAGCTTCACATTCTCCCTGGAGGCAAATGGGTCCACCTGAGGGGTGCCCTAGTGGGAGAACAGATCTTGTACTACCTCTGGCAGGAGAGACCACTCGTGAGATGCAGCACCTATCCAGCTTAGGGCATCGGCTAGAGTGTTGGAGGCTCCTGCCACATGGATAGCTAGGAGATCCGCCTCCAGTCTGCTCACGAGAGACCAAGTTTGGAGAGCCTCCTTGCACAGAGGCAAGGAAGTGCGTCCTGCCCTGGCGGTTTAGGTAGTACATGGTCATGGTGTTGTCCGTCTGGACCTGGACCACTTGACCCCATACAAACGGAGCGAAGATGGTGATGACTAGTAAGACCGCTCGAAGCTCCAGCAGGTTGATGTGGCATTGAGACTCCTGAGGGGACCAGAGGCCGTGCGCTCTGAGCTCCCCCAGATGGGCACCCCAACCCATCAGAGAGGCGTCGGTCATCAGAGTGACTGTCGTCTCTGGGCGGACAAATGGGACACCCCGATCCAGTTTCCCTGAACCCCAGTCCAGCGTGGTAAGTCTGCATTTTTTTTTAAACGGCTTAGGGTCGTGGAGAGGGGCAGGCCCAAGTACAGAGAAGGCTATGCTTCATGCTGGCAGTATCCCTGAGGGAGTGCAAGGGAACGGCCAGCGCGAGGACAGACTGCTACACAAGTGCACGAGTGCATTGCAGTCTATTTTTAGAAAGGTGGTTAACGTAACTCCATTAAAGGTTGTGCCAGCGGTTGATAATAGGCAGTAACCATTAATATAAATCATTTATTACACAGGTCCCTGTTGTGTATCCCTTATTTATCTTTTAGTTTTCTTTCATTCCAGAAGCAGGATCTGGGATTTTGAAGTTTTGAAGTTTCCACTCCGGTTCCATGCCTGCCATAAAAAATTAAATATTGTGGTACAGTACCATGCTGTTTACCATTAGAAGCATGTTGTAACACCATACTGTGGATGCATCTGGATTCAACAGGTAATGTCAAAGAGATAAAAAAAAAATTTGGAATGGCAGCCATCTTTAATGATGAGAATCGATAATTACAAAATCAACGTTAAAAGCTATTTTAAAAATATCTGCGAAAAATAAAGGTATACTGAATTTGGATCAAGGATATTCTTGTATCGAGAGGTTTCCTTGGTAACAGATGACCTTGACAGCGCAGCTCGAGAGGTACTCTGTTACCAAGGATACCTCAAGATACAAGAATTTCCTTGTTTATGTATGACTGTTTATACATAATCTTTTATAGTGTATGGGCAGTCACAGCATAGAAAATCACACAAAACCAGCTGGAGAAGACAACAGAAAATAGAAATTTTAACATTTTCTTTTTTTTAACTGACACAGTGTGCTACAGATGTTTCTGCTAGTTCATTAAAAAAAAAAAAACAGCAACTTCCAGTTTAACTGGATTGAGGAAAGCAACTATGTGGCAGCATTCCAAGTTGTTATGCTGCAGTAGTGACATAGCTAGTGCAGCATAATAGCTGTGATGACATGGCTACTGCAGCATAACAACTCCATTCTAGTTATGGATTTCTATCCATAACAACATTCTACCATACACTATAATAGAATTACAGTGCTAGGATACCAGTAGATTATAGTACTAGGAACACAGCGTAATAATAGGATTCCATTAAAGACAGTTAACTGTAGGATACAGGTGATTGCACTGGTAAATTAAGCTTTTACAAGGAGTTGTACAGACATCTGTAAGAAGAGGACTTAAAAGACAGTGGTGTGCCCTGGGTTGGTTTAGGGTGGGTGCTTAGAGACACACAAGGAGTAACCATATTCCACCAATTAAATCTTTCAGGCGGTGGGGCAGTGCTGAAATTAAGTGCAAAGGCAGGAGCTAACTTTTACAGTAAGTTGTGAGGGATCGACGGGGATACTGTTGATTGTGTGGCTGTTAGTTGGACATCATCTGTGTAGATGCATGGGAGATGGGGATTTTTGTTAATCCTGTATGTCAGGAGAGGGTAAGGTGGCTGACCAGCCATATACCTTTGGGTACTGTGGTGGAGAAATCAGGTGTGTGGGCAGGAGATCGGAATTTGGTGGGCTAGGGGTCATGGGGGCTGGAAGCACTTGCAGGTCATGGATTGGATGAAGTGGTAGGCAGGGGAGGAATAAGCCCTGGGCGATAGTTTTTCGGGCGAGGGGTATAAGGAGATGCTTCAGGCGATAGACCATTCTAATATGTGCTGTGGAGGTGGAAATCTAGTCCAGGGTCGAGAGTGATGCCAGGGTATTTAAATTCTTGGATGGAGGAGAGACTGGAACCATCGCTGCATTTGACATCTAGAGGGAGAGGGCAGGAAGCACAACGATTCCAGGACCCAAATAGCATCACTTGGGATTTTACAGCGTTTAGGACCAGGTTGTTTGCCACTAGCCAGTTTTGTATGAGGGAGAAGTCTTCATTGGCTGTGTTTTGATGTGTGGGATGCTTTGGGCGATGTAATAAAGGGTTATATCATCTGTGGACATTAAGATACAGGAGGAGGTGCCTCAGCTTAGAATTGCATTACAGTATATGACTCGGAGGACTACAAATAGTGTTATGTATAAAACTTGGGCAAGGTTAACAGTGCTTATGTACAAACTGGTGTTATACAATGGCTAAAAAAATAAAGCCTTCTCATTGGTTGGCTGGCACCTTCTAGCCGTTGTAAATCTTAGCATCACCCAACAGAAAAAGGTGCCAGCCAGTCGCATTTTAAACCCCACTGTCAAATCCATCTGAACCCACGATGTTGAAAGCAAAACGCCCACGCCGAATCCACGCTAAACATCCATCTCCTACAAGTGAAACGTACAACTCACAAAATCATTAGAATACGTCCTGAAAACCAGCCACAAAAAAAAAAAAAAAAATTGCCGAAACACCACACAAACCCAAACAGGATACAATTTAAATTATTTTCCCAACCACTTCCACGTGGCTCACCTGTAAGTTTTTTTTTCCTTCTCGCTCCACTCTGTTGCCGCCCTGTTTATACCAGCTTCCCCTCGAACGTCCGACTCTGTACATAGCTTGGGGAAAGGACAGGCACAGGAAAAAACAAAAACTATACCATGTTGTTTAAGCGCACCAGCATTACAAATGTCGAGCAAGCCAGCCCGCCGGCGCAGCGGATCAATTACCGCTTGCGACGCCAGCGACCCAGGTTCGGGAACGGACCCGGTCACTGGAGGGCCAGCCGGGGACGGGAGAGATCGAGCGTCCCACGACAGCTCTCCTTCTCTGGGGGGAGGGCAGGGGACAAGTACCTGCTGGTTCCTAGCGGAGGCTGGGAGCGTGGCAGGCTGTACGGCCCAGCATCCAACAGAAAAACCTCGACCACAGAGGGTAGTTGGTCCAGGAGGTTGGCAGGTGGTTAGGAGGAGCAAATCAGGTGCCCCATCACTCTCTGCTCTCCAACACATTACCTCCAAAAACCATATAAACACTACAAACAGGTATCTGCCTCTATCTCTGAAATCAAATAAAGAGGCAGAAGACACTGCAGAGCAGGACACTGCGGCACAGGAGCTAGCACAACAAAACTCACCCAAATCAGGAACCAAAACAAAACAAGCACAAAGGAAATCCAAAAACTTCTGATCATAGGAGACTCCATGATTCGGGAGTTGATACCCATCTCAGCCAGGGTGATGGTCAGATGTCTCCAGGTACATCAGCATGGAGAGACACTGACGCATTACTAAGTGTTCACAAAGCAGGAGAAAACATTGATGTCCTAGTACACATAGGGACAAATGATCTAGCCAGCCGGTCAGTTGTGGAGACCAAGGAACACCTGACTAGGCTGGGTGACAAACTATCATCTATTTAGTCTGGCATCTCCTTCTCTGAGATCCTGCCAGTCTGGGAGAGAGGAGCAGATGGACGGAAGGTCAGAGAAGGGGAGATGGGGAGCTAAACCACGTGGCTCAGGACTGGTGCCAGGAAAAAGGACACAGATTTGTAGGGAACTGGCAACAGTTCTGGGAGCGAAAGTTCTTTAAATTTGATGGACTGCATCTGACTAAAGAGGGAGTCAGTGCATTGGGGCAGAAGTTTGACGTCTTTGCAGAATATTTAAACTAGCAAATGGGGAGAGGGGTGCAGCACCCCATACGTCGAATGGGAAGAACACCCTTCCCCCCTCAGCTAGTGGTCAAACAGGAATTCAGCATGTTTGCCGTTCATTTGCATCACCAGGTAAGAAAAAATGTTTGTCTCCCCATACGACGCATAGGGGTAATGCCAAACTTCACCCAACAACTAACACACCAAAATCTGGCCAATGGAAAATCATGTACACAAATGCTCACAGCCTGGGAAATAAGATCCCAGACCTGCAGGCAATAATGTCAGAGGCTAAACTGGACATAGTAGCAATTAGTGAGGCGTGGTTTACCAGTAACCACCTTGGGAGACTTCAGTACCTGGCTATGTATTGTTCAGAAGAGACCGAGGTGCAAAGGGGAGGAGTGGCCCTGTATGTTAATGAAAATATCAAAGCTACAGAAATTCAGAATACACATAAGGAGCCAGAAGAACTGTGGGTCACCCTGGAAACGGAAATGGGACAGCCATAAGAACTGGGGTTGTCTACAGGCCCCCAGACCAGAGGGAGGACATAGACACATTACTGTTAGAAGATATACAAAACATGACAGCTAAAGGGAAGTTCTGATAATGGGAGACTTCAACATGCCGGATACAGATTGGTCAATACCAGCAGGAACATCTGCCAGAACTAGACTCATAGTGGATTCCCTGCAGGGAGGGCCTCAAACAACTGGTACAGCAACCCACAAGAGACAGGGCTATCCTAGATCTAGTACTGACTAACAAAGAAGGATCACAGATCTCCGGTAGAGAGGTCACCTGGAGGCCAGTGACCATCACATGGTATGGTTCAATTTGGCTACTACATCTATATCATCCCATTCCAAGGAAAAATATGGGACTTCAGAGGAGCTGACTTTGATAAGATGGCCAACAGAGTTAAGCTAGCCCTGGCAAAAAGAAATACAGGTGAGGGGGTACAGGCAAAGTGGGCAAGCATTAAGGATGCAATACTTGAAGCAACATCCCATTGTGTTAGAGAGAAAAGGAAGTGCAAAAGAAGAAGGAAACCACTTTGGTTCTCAAAAACAGTAGCAGAAAAGGTCAGAGCCAAAAGGCTGGCCTTCAGGAAATATAAGGGAACACAGCGGGATGAAAACAGGGAGGCATACCAAACTTCCTAAGGGAAGCAGGTAAGGCAGTAAGGCAGGCAAAGTCCCAAACTGAGGAAACACTAGCACGAACAGTAAAGAAGGTGACAAGACTTTCTATAGATACATTAGTGAAGGAGAAAGTCAGAGAAGGTATTGCTAAGCTTAATGGAGAAAAGGGAGCATGTGAGGAGGAGGACCCTGTAAAGGCATCTATCCTAAATAGATACTTTTGCTCAGTATTTACTGAAGAGAAGGTAGGGCAGGGCCCACAGCTCAGCATCATGGACACAGGGGAGGGAGGTGAGCACTACTCCCTTCACAAAGAAAGGGTCCTACAAGAGCTTGCTAAGCTCAGGGTGGATAAGGCAATGGGACCTGATGGCATACATCCCAGGGTCTAAGGAGCTAAGGAGGAACTAGCAGAGCCATTAGCAGAATTGTTTAGTGAGTCTCTGAGCACAGGAGAGGTCCCAGAAGACTGGAGAAGGGCTCATGTGATCCCGCTCCACAAGAGTGGTAGCAGGGAGGAGGCGGAACTACAGACGGTCAGTCTTACCTCAGTAGTGGGCAAGGTGTGGAGGCACTCCTTAAGGAAAGGATAGTGCAACACCTGGAATCCATTGGGGCACAGGATCCAAGACAGCATGGGTTTACAAAGGAAGGTCCTGTCAAACTAATCTCATAGATTTCTTTGACTGGGTAACCAGAGTGGTGGACCAAGGGGAGCAGTTGATGTCGCCTACCTTGACTTCAGCAAAGCTTTTGACACTGTTCCACATAGAAGATTGATAAATAAGCTGGGTAGGCTCGGGGTGGGTCAAGGATTGGTCAACTGGGTGGCAAACTGGTTGTGGGCAGAAAACAGAGAGTGGTGGTAAATGGTATACAGTCAGAAGAGATGCAAGTCACAAGTGGGGTACCTCAGGGATCAGTCCTGGGGCCAGTCCTCTTCAACATCTTCATTAGTGACCTTGCAGATGGACTAGAGGGTAAGGCTTGTCTGTTTGCAGATGACACCAAGATCTGCAACAGAGTAGATGATCCAGATGGGGTGAGCAGAATGAGAAGAGATCTGGATAAACTAGCAGAATGGTCAGAAGAGTGGCAACTGGGATTTAATGCAAAGAAGTGCAAAATCATGCACATAGGGAAGAGAAACCCTGAAGCCACCTATTAGGCTGGGAGGGGAAATGCTGGCAGTCACAAAGGAAGAAAGAGACCTGGGCATCATCATCACCGATGACCTGAAATCATCCAAGCAGACTGCTAAAGCAGTAGGTAAGGTTAGGGGGTGTTAGGGTGTATTAGTAGGGGTATCACAAGTCGTAAGAGGAGGTAATAATCCCTCTGTACAAGACACTGGTTAGCCCCATCTGGAGTACTGCGTGCAGTATTGGAGCCACACCTTCACAAGGACATTAACCAAATTGAGGCAGTCCAGAGAAGGGCAAGCAAAATGGTGCATGGACTGCATCAGAAGACATATGAGGACAGATTAGCGGAGCTCAATATGTATACCCTTGAGCAAAGGAGGGAGAGGTGATATGATCGAGGGCATTCAAACACCTTAAGGGCATAAACAAGGTGAAAGAGTCTAACATGTTTAAATATAAGAAAAATAGCAGGACAAGAGGACACAGCATGAGATTAGAGGAGGCGATTAAGGGGAATGTGAGGAAATTCTTTTTCACAGAAAGAGTGGTGGATGCATGGAATGGCTTACCACAAGAAGTGGTGGCTATGAATACAGTGCAGGGCTTCAAACAGGCATGGAATAGGCATAAGGGAGCAATACAAATGACTATGAATAGATAGGCCACTGACAGAGCAAAGGCCGATGGCACATTTATAAGGTAGAAAAAGAAATGGGCAGACTGGATGGGCCTTGCGGTCCTTATCTGCCGTCAACTTCTATGTTACTTGGGGGAGGAGCGGGCGTCGGCGTATGCCTTGACGTCACCACGCTGCCCCCACACAGAAAACCAGAAAATCACTCACTGGCCGCCTAGATGATGGCTCCCCGCTCTCTCGAGCACCTCCAGTGCCTGTCCAGGGCCTCCTGCTCCTCAGCAGCATCCCCCGGGCCCTAATGTAGTGTGTGCCGGGGGTCTTCCCTTCGGCCCCGGTGCCCTTCCCCTCGGAGGAGGGGGACCCGCCCGGTGATAGGGATACATCGGGATATCCCGGGGGGATCGGCTGCGATATGAGGACCTGAGGAGGGCTGGATAAAGGCCAGTGGGGTCGAGGAGCTTGTGGAGCCCGAAGGAGTGGGGGCCAGTGTGGCATGGGAGAGGCGGTAAACATAGCATGCAAAAAGATTCACAGAAACTGCAGCACCAATGCACGGTGCCGCCCATGTGCAGAATGACGATGGAAACTGGAACTCTGCTCTGCACCTGAAAGCAAAGCAAGCAGAAAGTATAGAACACTGTCCTGGCTCATAGAAGAAAAATGGAGCTGGGGCAAAGCCAAACACCAACACAGGCACAGTTCTCAACATTTCCCGGCCCCCCAAAAGCCACTGCAACCAGAAATAAGGCAATACTACGCATGCACAGCAGGAGCAGCGCTGCCCCAGCAACCAGGGAGTATTTATTTCCAGCGGAACAAGAAATATACTAAAAATAAGTTAAAATGGGTTAAAAAAAACCTTTTATTTACTATTTTTCCATGAGCTAAAAAAAGAGGACATTGTATAATCGCAGTATCTCACTCCAGGGTGTGGGGTAATGCTAGGATTTACCCATTACTGGTGTGGTTTACTTGCCCGGCCTGCGGCCTCGTGACTGAACCACGCCAGGCATGGGTAAATCCAGCATTGCCCCACACCCTGTCGATGTATATTGCTTAATCATCTTATTTCCCCACACCTCTAGATACATGATCCAGCTGTATTTGGTTTGACAAACTGACAAATGGATATAGATACTGAAATGTCTAGACTATATGTGTTCATCTGATTTTCCTAACATTTAATTGAGCCGCTAAAACAAATCCATTAAGCAGCATATGAAAACAATATTCAGTTCCCCTTTATATATACCTTTCTGAATTTAGCTCCTCGCCTCTTCCACTTATTGAGTATACTGCATTTATTTCTTTTTAAAAGCATGTCTGTCTGGTTTTGTCCTGCCATGACCCCATATCCCCAGCCTTCCCTTCCAGTAGTGAGGCCCTGAGCATACATAGAAACATAGAATTTGGCAGCAGATAAGGACCGCTTGGCCCACCCAGTCTGCCCATTTCCCTACCTAATGGATAAACTGCAGATCCTAGTTAACCAGCAGCCTACTTCTTCCTACCCCCACCCCCTAGAATTGCCTTATGACTGTCCCATGCATGCTTGAATTCCACCACTGTTTTTGACTCCACAACCTCCTCCGGAAGGCCGCTCCATGCATCTACAACCCTCTCTGTGAAAAAATACTTCCTTAAATTACCCCTGAGCCCCTCTCTATCTTCAAATTGTGCCCCCTTGTTCTTGCACACCTCTTTTTTTGAAAGATGCTACCCTCTTGGACTTTGTTGATTCCCTTGAGGTACATGAAAGTTTCAATCATGTCCCCCCTCTCCCTCCTTTCCTCAAGGCTATACATATTAAGCTCCTTAAGTCTCTCTCTTCATATGTCTTCCGGTGCAGACCCTGCACCATTTTAGTTGCCCTCCTCTGGACAGCTTCCATCCTGTCTGTCTTTGCGGAGATTGGGTCTCCAGAACTGCACGCTGGTACTCCAGATGGGGTCTGACCAGCTGTCTGTACAGAGGGATAATAACTTCCAGTTTTCTACTGGTGATGCCTCTCCCTGTGCATCCCAGTATCCTCCCAGCCCTCCTTGCTGCCCTCTCACATTGCTATACAACCCCTGTGCGGATTGTGGTGCCGTTGCCTGTCTCCAAATTTACCCACAGTGCTTCTTCTCCTCCCTGTTTATCCTTTTGTTCTGTAGCTTTGATTCCTTCCCTTATGTAAAGAGCTACTCCTCCTCCTCTTTTACCCTCCCTGTCCCTCCTGTAGATAGTGTATCCTGGTATGTTTACGTCCCAGTCATGGTTTTGTGTGTACCATGTTTCTGTGACTGCCACGATATCCAGATGTTCCTCCTCCATCAAGGCCACTAATTCAGGAAGCTTGTTACTCAGACTACGGGCATTGGTACTCATTGCTGTCCATTATTTGATGGCTTTACCGTCTGTTGCAGCATCCCCCACTGACCTTTCTACCTCGGTCTTTTTCTCATTTAGTACCCTGTTTTATAGGGAGAGGCTGGGATTTTCCTGCTGCTTGTCAGTGCTTCCCCCCTTGACTAGTTTAAAAGCTTGCCAATGAAGCATTTAAACCGATTGCTCAAAAGACTTGTTCCCTTCCTGGACAGATGCAGACCATCCTGCCAGTATAGGCTGGTGTCCCTCCAGGTGGAACCCCAGTCCCCAATGAAGCCAAACCCCTGTGCTCCACACCATTTTTCAGCCATTCATTAAACTGCATGGTGCAAAGTACTCGCCTCACCCATGCCATTGACAGGCAGCACCTCTGAGAAGGATACTGTGTGTGCTGCTTGTCTTAGGCCCCTCCCCAACTCTACAAAGTCCTCCTGCACTGCTCTAATCTCATGATGAGCCAAGTCATTTGTCCCTAGGTGGACAATGACGTCCAGCTCAGACTCCCATGCAGCTGTTCTCGTGATCCTGAGGATGCGCTTCCTGTCCCTCCAAGCCATGGCACCAGGCATCGATGATACACCACTTGTAGTGAATATTATTTACTGCATAAACAAAACATGACACTGCATCATCATTATAGAGAGAGCGGATTGACTGGGCGATTAAATTAATCTACCAAAAGTGAGGGAAGGCCAGGAATCGAAAAACTGTGAATAGCAGCAGATGCATATTTTGTTTCATGCGATCATCTGACTTGCAGATGCTGGTCTGTAAAGAAAACTTAGACTGGCTTGCTGCAATGTTTCAGCCCTGCTTACCTTGTTAAATAAATGATTGTTACAGTAACAGCCCTCACACACACATACTGTGTGCAGTGAAATTACTTTTGTAACTTCATAATGCTTGCTTGAAGAACACAGCTCTTCCCCGCCATCCCTACACAGTCCCCACATACAACCTCTTGTCACCCACAGTCACCCACAAACACATCCTTGCACAAAATCCTCTTATTATATATACTGTAGAATGACATCTGCAGTTTCATAGGTGTAATCAGATAAAATAACTCACAGACACACACAGCCATCACAGTCCCACAGATGCAGTTTGGCAGGTGGTGTCTGGCCCTTCTGAGCGCAGACACAAGCTCCTTTGTGCTCCTCAGCATCGTGCACCAGGCAGCAGCTCAGCAGGTAACTTCAGCCTCTCATTGCTTTCAGGTCCTTCCTCTTGGAATATCTTGTATTCAAAAATGCACACAGATTTCTTAACACTTTTCGCTAATGGGGGGGGTAGCGTGTTTGAACTGGGGTGTACAGGATCATTTTATGCATTTGCATGTTATTAATGCTATAACACTGAACCATTGTTGTACATTGGGCCGAAACTCTCTTCTGACTCGGGTAGTCGCCGAGCTGCTACTTGTATAGGGACAGAGTGGGCAATTCACAGTGCAAAAATTATGGTTTAGTGGGACTCATGAGTGTTGATTGCAGTGACTCAACCCTTGTTCCTGTCTACCTCTCTCACCCGTTATAAGTTCTCACTCAGTGGTGCATGGGAACTCTTCCACCTGCTGCACTACACCCCCACAGATCGATTCATGAATGTAAAGACCCGTCTCCACGTTCAGATGTCCGGCTCCTCCTGTGTGAAAACCTTGTATGTAACTTCAGTCTAGAAGCAGCAAGTCCTGAAATGGCCTAGTGAGAAGTGCTTGTGATTTCCTTCTTTTTCCGCGACAAACTGATCAGCTATAGAGAGCTATGGGCCCCCGAACCCCACCATCAGAGGTGTGCCAAACAAGTGCCGGGGTGGAGGGAGGAGGGAGGTGGCAGGGCTAGCAGTAGAGGATGCCAGGTCCCATACAGAACTCCTATACCACTGGCAGTGAGATGAAAAGGAAACCAACAACTGGGGAGGAGAGGAGACCCCAGTGTCCTGCACCCGCAACACATACTGAAGCCCCATGGACCCTCAGTCGAGTAGTAATATTAGCGAGGGGTGGGGGAGAAGGAAGAGGAGGAGGAGGAGGACGACTTGTTACTGGAAGAAGCCAGCAGCTGTGAGTTTCTCATCACAGCCCGCTACAGGTAAAGTCTTTGTTACTGCCCTTCCAATCCATATTGATTATTTTAATCAGCAAAGACAAAAATCCATTGTCACATATATTGAAATCACAGCCACCACTCTGCATACTCTGTGACCCTGAGGAAGTCACTTAACTTCCTTGTGCTCCCAGGTCACTCCTGGAAACAAGCTCCGGCTTAGTGTACCTTTCCTAGTTAAACAATTTCCCCTTTCCCTTATATATTTATTGTTAGTGCCAGCATCCTAACGCTTAATCAAAACAGTGAATCTTCGATAGATGATTGTAAGGGATGGATGGATATATAGACAGAGGCAGACAGAGAGAGAGAGACAGAAAGAACAGGGGATTGCCACCTCACTGCTTCAGCTGAAGCCGGCAGCATGACTCCTGCTGCAGCTTCAGCATTCAAAAAAGTTCCACTGCTCTCATGCAGAGATTGTGGCTGAATGGCTCCACTCACTAAGCTGGGCACCCTGGATTTTGGGGTGCCATGAAAAGGTATTTCTGGCCATTGTTCTAAAAAACAAACACCAGATTCTAGCTAAATGGGTCCTGCTCAGCTAGGTTCATCTTTTTTTGGTCACCAGCGGTTGCCCCCTGCCTCCACAGGTGGACCTTGGGATCTGCTGCCACAGTGCCCCTGGATTACCCCACAGGGCGGTGCCTCTGGTGCCCACCCCCATTAGCCCCTTCGGATCTAGGTCTTGATTGCGACGGGAACCTAGGTCTGCCACAGGACAGGGGGCGTCATTACGCTCGATGGAGAGGATTTTTTACATTACCTGGTGTTTCCGGGAGAGGGGAAGTCTAGTGGACGCTGTGGTGTATCCACGACATGTGTCTGACACGCCGTTCCAGGCCAGCACTAGCTACTGCTCCAGTGCTGGTGTGTCCAGTGGTCACCTGGAAGCCCCTAACCGGAAACACTTTACCCCCTCCACCCCTTGGAGGTGGAGTGGGTGCACTAGTCGCTCAGTCCACCTCGTCCCTGGCCGGCCCTCGAGTGTCTCGAGTCCGCTTCCAAACCTGGGTTGCCGTGTCGCAGTGGTAAATTTTTTGGCTGTGCCAATGAGCAGGCCTCCAGGTTTTTTTTTTTTTTTTAACTCTCACAATTGTTTATGAATTTTTCATGTTTTTTTAGTACGAGGGGAAAATACAAGATGGCAGTAGTGACAGCACTAGGGGTTTTAAAACATGGGTCAGGTTAGACCCACTGGTGTAAAAAGCTCGGATCAAAATGGGAAACAACGGGGTCAAAACTTAATCACAGATACAAATTTTACCAGTACAGAAGTTTAAATTCATCAAGTGAAACTACTTTCTTATTGTTTATGTTTCCATCTTTTAGCTATTGTTACAGACAGGTGCACCACTTTGGACCCACAGTTAGGTGGAAACAGTCATTTCTGTGTAAGCTGCAACCTTTTCACCGTTGCCCTATCTAGCTAGCACTGTCCTTGGATGGTGGCTGTCAGGGCACATACATTTTTTTTTTTGTGTTGTGAGAAGCAAACGGTGAAAAAAACAAAAACAGTCCTGCACATGTAATTTTTTGTGTCGTATCAGAATGTTATCTGAAAAACTCTGCTGAGTACTGTATATTCAGAACAGGAAAAAACAAAACTTTAAATCCTTATAACTCTAGAACTGTTTAATATTTTTTCACAAACCTTCCAAAGGCACTACCTTGATCTAGCACGCTTTTACCCTGAAAGTTTAAGAAAAAAATTCCATTCCGTGTAGGCTGTACATGAGAGCAAACCCAAATCCCATCTTAAGTATAGGAAAAAAAAAAATCAGACATCTAAAGAAATTTACATGTGGCTCTCAGAAACCACATAAGCTACTCTCACAAAACATTCCACATGTTTAGAACTTGCCTACTAGGCAATGCATGTAAAATTTCAGCTAATTCTGTCAAATGCTGCCAGAGATATTAAAGTGACACTGTCTGCGTTTGGAGTGATTTTGTTTTGTCAGTTGTAGCCAGTTTGCCTCTCTTACCAAAACAAGCAACGAAACTGTTCTGGCTGCCCTAAAATGTAACAAAATGCTATTTGGTAACTTTTCGCATGTTTTTTTTGTTATGCTCAAGAGGAGCAGGTCCGCCCAACTTAAGAGTGCTGGAAACAACTTGCACAGGTGAATGTGTGTCATTATTGGTGCTGTCCCAATGACAAAACTTGTGCATGAATGAGTTTACATTTTGGAGGCTATATGAGGGTTTAGCTACTGTGGGGGGGCTATATGAGGTATGACTACTATTCAAAAAATATGTGCAATTGCAGACAATAAGATGCCGCTCTGGAACGAAACAAGGAGTAGAAGTGCCAAAAACCAACTTTAAAAAACACAGCTGAGAGTCTGAGCATTAATGCATGCTTAGAATATCGGCCCTGCTTTTCGAAGTAGTTGTTTTTTTTTGGCACTTCCACAGCTTGTTTTCATTCTAGAGAGGGCATCTTATTGTCTGGAATTGCACATACTTCTGAATAGTAGCCATACCTCATATCATCCACCAAGTATGTAAACTCATTCATGCCCAAGTTTTGTAATCAGGATGGGGCTGATAAAGACAGGCGTTCACCTGAGCAAGACGCTTCTGGCACTATCAAGTTGGGCAGACAGCTCGTCTCGAGCATGATAAAAAAAAAAAAATTGCAAAAATGATACCAAATAGCATTTTATTACATTGTAGAGCAGTCAGAACAGTTTCTTTGTTTGTTCAAGTAACAGAGGCAAACTGGCTACAGTTGACAAAGGAAAAATCACTCTAAACGCTGACAGTGTGCCTTTAAGGTGCACAATTTGGGGTTTAAAGAACCTGTTGCTCGACCCAAACTGCAGTGGCGGTACCGTGCTAGTATAATATATACAAATAAGGGATACGCAACAGGGACCTGGGGAATAAATTATTTATTTTTATAAGAGCTGTTTGACCTTGGGTAACCTCACGGGTTTTGTAAGCCGCAAGGGATGTGCCCAAGGTCAAACAGCTTGAGTGAAAATAAAGCATTTATTCCACAAGGTCCCTATTGTATGTTTCATTTATGCAAAAGACGGGGACCTTGTGTTCATGGTTGTTTTTTGTTTAAATTTAAAATGTATGTGCTTTTTGTTTGTGAACTTAGATCTCCTCTACTTGTATGGTGTGCCATTTATTTATTTATTTATTTATTTATTTATCAAGTCTAGGATTACAAATATCTTTGAGCCATGGCTCTTTTACAAAGGTTCCACGTCAGAGAAATACAAATTATGGAGAACATCAAGACAGGCATTACAACAATATGGACATTGCAAACAGAGTACAGATTAATACAGATCAAGGGTAGCATTGTAACAAGGCAGCCAGCGGCATTTGTCAGAGAAATAGACAACAGATAAGAAGTGCCAGAGTCATAGGGAGAGGAAGAGGGTAGGGAGAAGGAATGTAGGAAGGGTGGCGAGAGGGTGAAAAGTGCAGCACTGGGTATACCAAGATGTGAGGGTAGAATCCAGTGAGGAGGGAAGGAGGGGGGGACAACTAGAGCAGAAAGGGAAGTGGAGAAACAAGGTTAAATTGGGCAGTCACAGGAGCTGTTGGTAGTGAGATAGTCCCGGAGCCTAGTTTTAAACATACCAATAGTTGGGGCAGAGGAGATGGTTGAGCTGAGGCCATTGAACCAGAGTGGCGCTCGATAAGCAAAAGAGCGTTGTCCCTTTGAAGTGTGATGGTGGGGGACTTTCAGTAGCTGTAGTGTGGCTCTCCTAAGGCACCATTTGTTAATTCAGTGTTGTAACAGAGTTGAGACCCCAGAAGGTGCAATGCCAAGGTAGATTTTTTTGACCATGGAGCAGGTGAGAAACTTTATGCGGTTTGATAGTTGGAGCCAGCCGGTCTGAGTGTACAGGTCACATGTGTGGGTGAGACGGTGAGCACCAGTGATGAGCCGACATGCTTTATTTAAGGCAGTTGAGAGGTGTTTAAGGGTTGTGGTTGTGGCCGAGCCATAGATGATGAGACCATAGTCTATTACAGAGATCACAGAGCTCAGGACTGCAACCTTCAAAGCTTCTGGCATGATGTGTGGTCTGTGTTTGTAGAGAGCCATGGGCATTGCCACAGTTGCCACGTTATGATGCAGGTGGTGATAGTCCCTACATCACTGGCCATTTGGTTAAATGAAGTTTGAGAATGTGTATTTAACAAAAAAAAAAAGGCATCCGAGTTTAGCGAGTGAGCTATGCCGAAGTGCCATTCAGAGTGACAGTTTCAGTTTACAAAACTCAAAGGCAGAGTTGTGGTCAGGGATTTTTTTTTTGTTGTTAAATAAATGTGGACAGCTTGTTGAAATACAGAGACACTGGCAGCACGGAGTGTGCTGACTGTTGGAAGGCGATTGCGTGGCTGGGATGAGCTTCATAGTGCCTTTTTATGTTTGCTTGCACGCATGTACAAGAAACATAGTGCCATCATCCGAGTTTCGGAGGTGTGGCAGCCTCTTCTAATTCAGTCAGTGTGTTTGCAGGTGCGGCCGCAGTTCTCCAGTGCCTGCTGGAGCTGTCTATGACAGTAGTCCAAAATGCAGTGGAGTACAGTTGAAAGGGGGAGCTATGCTTCAGTGAGCAGCGATAAGATATCGCCTGCTCATGCACGCTCCCCCTACACTCACACATGCACGCGTACTACGTGCTCGCCCCCCCACGCATACACTGTGTAGCCGACAGAGGATTGGTTGCACAGAGCTCCATATGCCACGCCAGCTCACCCCAGCATGGCTACACATTGTATAGCCGACAGTCGAATCCCCGCCGGCTCCACTGGTTCTCCCCGCCAGAGTATAGGTGGCACGCTGGGAGCCCACCCCAGCGTGGCAACAGATGTTGTCACCGACGGGGTGCCCAGTCCCTGTCGGCTCCACGCCCCCACCAGCCGCCCTTGTGCCATGCTGGGAGCCACCAGCGTGGCAAACGCCCCTGCCGCTATTTAAAAAATGAAGCTGGGAAAATGGTCCTCGCTGTCTCTGCCACCACCTGCGACCCACCCACTGCGCACCCCGCTTCCCCCACATCCCTCACCCCATACTACCTCCAGACTCTGGCGCGACGATCTTCAGTGGACCGGGAACATGTCTGCACTCTTCAAAGCCGACCGCGAACTGAGGAAATGCCGGTAAGCTGTATAATGGGATAGACAGGGTTTTTTCAACTTTGCTGCATATCTCAGGCATTTTTTTGCATTTTTGCACCAAATTTTCAACATGGGGTTTTTGGGACCCCTTCTCATGAATGCTCTCACTGTCGTGGCGTTAATCAGGCCGAAGGGTGATTTCGTAGTCACTGCGCTAAATCACCTTTTGGGACCGAGTAACGAAATGACACTGCCACTGTTCATAAGGTGGGCTCTCAAAAAGCCTATGTTGAAAATTTGGTGGAAAAATTCCTAAAACTGACTGTTTTATGAGCATGCATTGTGCAGTTCCTACACACGCTCGTAAGTTCGCAAATGTTCAATATCTTCACTCCAGATTTTCAGCATTGCCATTTTACCACACCTCCTTATGAGCAGTACAGCTGTCATTTTTCACATCTTGCCCAAAATGTGTTTCCGCCCATGTAGCGCACAATGGCGCAGTCGGTGTGCGAAATCAATGTATGGGACACATTAAGAAAATCACAGTGACACTGTTCATGAGCAGAGGTCTTAAAATGGCTATGTTGAAAATTTGGTGAAAAAATTCCTAAGAATGACTGTTTTTCGAGCGTGCGTTGCGCAGTTCCTATGCACGCTCGTAAGTTCGCGAATTTTCTATATTTTCACTCCAGATTTTCCACATTGCCATTTTATTACACTTCCTTATGAACAGTACAGCTGCCATTTTTCACATGTGTCCCCAAATGTGTTTCAGCCCATGTAGCGCACAATGGTGCAGTCGGTGTGCGAAAGCAATGTTTGGGACAGATTAAGACAATCACAGTGACACCGGTCATGAGCAGAGGTCTTAAAATGGTTGTGTTGAAAATTTGGTGACAAAAGTCCATAAAATGACTGTGTTACGAGTGAGCATTGCCCAGTTTCTATGCACCCTCGTAAGTTCATGACTTTGTGTAATATTTTCAGTCCAGATTTTCACCAGTGGCATTTTTCCACACTTCCTTATGAACAGTACAGCTGTCATTTTTCACAACGTGGCTGAAATGTGTTTTCACACTTCCAGTGCAGAGATGCGTGGTCGCTGTGAGAAATCATTGTTCGGGATAGATTAAGAAAATCACAAGGACGCTGTTCATGATCGGAGGTCCCAAAATGCCTGTGTTGACAATCTGCTGTAAAAAATCCCCAAACTAATTACATTACGGGTGTGCGTTGCACAGTTTCTATGCATGCTTGTGTCTTCACCAGTTTTTTTAATATTTTTACTGCAGATTTGCAACATTGCCATTTTTTACACCTCCCCATGAACAGTACTGCTGTCTTTTTTCACATCCTGTTTGGAATGTATTTTTGCTCCTGTGGTGCTAAATGCCGTAGTCGCTGTGCATAAGCAGCTTTCAGCTAACAAACTGATATTGCCACTGTTCATGAGGTGGGGGTCACAAAAAAACCATGTTGAAAATTTGGAGTAGAAATACCAACGAATGCCTGAGGTGTGGATTTCCAACCATAACGCCCCACCCTGTAGAGAATGACAGGCATCAGGGTGTGACTTGGGATTTTTGCCTGTAATGCTTATACCATTCCACACCCTGCAGCCAGTGAGAGGCACGAGGACGCCTTTGGACTCGCCCAACGCTCACCCCCATTCTCCTATACCGCACCCATCTCACCGTATTTCCTGATGGAATGGAGTGCGCATAAGGGCCAAAGACCCCAAGGCACACCGTGATACTTGTCAGTGTCTGCAGGGTAGGGTGTGGTGAAATGGCGTGGCCGTTATGCCTGACGACTCAAAGACACACCCCAATGCCTGTCAGTCTCTGCATTGTGGTGGTGGGGCTGGCTTCAGATCAGTACTTCACTGCCATTCCTATTATGCAGCTCTGTAACTTCTACACTACCAATGCCAGCAAGCAAACATTCGGCATTGACAAATGCTTGTTTTGGTTTTTGTTACTGCCCTAGTAAAAGTACAGAGTATAGGCAGGTGGTGGTGATTTGTGGTGTTGCTAAGTGGAAGAAGAGAAAGTGGAGAAGTGGCAGTATGAGATGGGGAAGCAAGAGGAAGGCAAGCATGTAGCAGCGTATGTGTTTAAAAAAAATATATATGTTTTTGCCTGTGAACTGCTGTGGCATGTAGTTTAGTGGGAGACCAAGGTGAATGGTGCAGAGGAGAAGTAAGGAGCAGTTTCTAGTGGCAGTGTTTCCAGACTAGTTGACGTGACAGTTACAGCAGGTTGGGGGGGTGGGAGAAGTGTCATAATGAAGTGTCTACTATGGACGTAAACGCATCATGACATGTCTGCTTTGCACATAAATGAAATTTATGTACGCAGTAGTTCAAATATCAGTATTTAGGTAATGAGTTTTGTGTCCATGCCTGTTGCATAAATACACACACACACACACATATGCTAGACAATTATTGCATGCAGTAAATAGTTACCATTAAGCAGGGAGGCGAAAGCAGACACAGAGCTGTGTATCACGGGTGTTCGCTCAACACTGCGTTGAAAGAACGTTGCGGATGAAAAAACGCTCTGGCATTACAGAGTGCATGGCTTTGGAGTAATTTTATTTATAGTAGCACGAATTTTGACTGCGCCTGTTTTCTGGTATTCTCCGTGCAATTTTTTACCGTGCTGTTCTTCCAATGTGGTTTTAACCTAGTCCTCGTATCGCGAGGGGGTCAGAAATGTAGAAAAACTAGTTTTTCAGATATATATTAGTGAAAAAAAGGGAAAAAGGTGAAGGAATCATACGACTGGTTGAGGGAGGTAGGGTAATAGAAGAGAATGGGCAAAAGGCCACTGTCCTGAATAACTGCTTTTGTTTGCTCAGTTTTCAATAAGAAGGATGGTGGGATTGTTTGAGAGTGGTGTCAAAGCGGCCACTAAGGGAGTCCTGGAAATGAGACAGCCATTGCTCACCAGTGAAAGGGTTCTGAAAGGACTGGCTGCCCTTGAGATGGATAAGGCCACTGGGCTAGATGGGTTGCATATGAGGATACTCTGGACATTATCAGCAGAGCTGGCTGAACCACTGGTAGGTCTGTTAAGCAGCACACTTGGGTCTGGGGAAGTTCCAAGGGATTGGAAGGTGGCAGACGTTGTACCACTTCATAAAGCGGGGGTGAGGATCAACCAGGGAACTACATGCCTGTCAGACTGACCTATATCGTAGGGAAGTTGATGGAGTCACTGATCAAAGAGGACCTCGTAGATTATCTGGAGAGCAGTGGGCTCCAGGATAGTAAACAGCATGGTTTTGTGGCAGGAAGGTCTTGTTAGACTAACCTGATAGTTTTTTCTGACTGACTGACAAAGTAATTAGACAGGGGCCATGTTGTGGGTCTGCTGCACTTTGACTTCAGCAAGGGTTTTGACTTCATGCCTCACAAATTATTACTCAAGAAGATGGAAGACCTGGGTGCAGCTAAACCCGTAGTGAACTGGGTGGGTAACTGGCTAGAGCGGAAGCAGCAGAGGGTGGTGGTCAGTGGGGTTAAATCAGAAGAGAGGACGGTTATGAGCGGGGTTCAGCAGGGATCTGTCCAGGGTCCAGTCCTCTTTAACATGTTCATTAGTGACACTGGAGAAGGAATTCAGGGCAGGTTGTGTCTCTTCGCAGATGACACAAAACTGCGTGGGAGGGTGGATAATGACAAGGGAATAGGGGAAATTCAGAGCGATCTACCAAAGCTAGAGGGGTGGTCAAAGATCTGGTAGTTAAAATTCAACACCAAAAAGTGCAAGGTAGTACAGCTAGGGAAAAAGAACCTCAACACGAAGTACTGGATGGGAGGGGAGAGACTTCGCACTACACCTGGGCAACTGGATTTGGGAATTATCAGCAGCAACTCACTTAAGCAATTGAGTCTTTGCAGCAAGGCCTATAGCAAGGCTAACATGGTGCTGGGATGTATTAGGAGGGGTATAGATAGCAGAAGAAGAGAGGTAATACTCCCCAGTACAGATCCCTGGTGAGACCTCACCTAGAGTACTACACCCAGTTCTGGATTCCTGACCTCAGAAAGGATAAGGATAGATTGGAGACAATGTAGCACAGCGTAACAGAAATGATTCGGGGCCAGCAGGACAGATCCTATGACGAGCACTTCAAGGCACTGAATACGTACCTACTGGAAACATGAACGGAGAGGGGAGATATGATAGAGACCTTCAAGTTCCTTAAAAGAATTAACAAAGTGAACTGCAGGGAACTATTTAGTCTGAATACCAACTCGCAGTCACGTGGACACGAGTGAAAATTAACAGGAGGGAGGTTCAGCAGGGATGTGAGGAAGTACTATTTTATGGAAGGGGTGGTGGAACCTTGGAACATTTTGTTGGCCGAGGTGGTAGGTGCCAAAACAGTCCGGGGGTTCGAGCGGGGCTGGGGTAGAATTAAGAGTGTAGTGGTTTTCTGGGGTGACACGGACACGACCAAGAAAGAGAGTGGGGAGAGTTAGTACTCTGGAGGAACAATAGGTTCAAAGGATAATTAAGTAATGATGTTATGGTCTTTTTTTTTTTTTTTTTTTTGCATTATTTCTTTATCCTCCTACATGCCCCGTATCTGCCACTTCCTTCAGGCAGCCATGATCCCCGACACCCACCTACTGTCCTCCCCCTGGAACTCCCTACCTCAGATTGCAGCCGACCCTGGGGTAGCTCGGCATAACTCTTCGCCAAGCGGGTCCCTCTCCTCCGAGGGGGAAGGCAATGGTAGGGCAGCCAGCACACTCTTTCTTGCAGCCCCAGGGCACTGCTGAGGTGGTCAGGCTCCACGAGAGTCCTTCGGTGGTGTCGTCAGATCGTCTTCCTTCGGTGGTGTCGGCAGATCGTCTGCAGTCATCCTGGCCAATCCGGGATGTTTTTCCGCTTTTCTGCGTCCCGTGATGTCACGCCGCTTCTTGTAGTGCCCCTGGTCTCCACCAGGAGCTGCTACAGAGCAAGGCATCACCCTAACCCACCCCCAGGGAGGAGAGCAGTCCTTCGGACGCTCAGTCCTCTCCCGTCCCCTCCGACCCCCAGCGACCTGAGTCCGTTCCCGAACCCGGGTCGCCGGTGTGGTTTAAGGTAAGGCGCCAGCGCCTCAGCTCTCTGTGCCACCGGGCCGGCTGTTATGGTCTTTTTAACATGTTTTTGATTCTAGTTTTGTGTATGTGGACACTGCTGGCCATATTGATGTCCTGATTTAGTAGATTAATAATGTACCCTAGGTCTGAGTTGTTGTTTTTTCAAATTACATTTATTACTGTTGGCACAGGTTTTTCACATTACCTTGAGTTATTGGATCTTATAAAATGGGTAAATAGAATGTTGTGTCCTGAGTGGACAGGACCCATGTCCTCATAGGATAGCAACCCTGTGACTGGCACTTTTATTTTTGCGTTATCTTTTTATCCCCCATCACTCGGCCATCCACTCCTTCAGGCTGCCTAGGGCCCCTGACCAGCCAAGTCGTCCCCTCCTGCCATCCTGCTGCTGAACCCCAGTTCCCGTGCATGGGGCGCACCCAACGTATTTCTTTGGGGGGCCCTTCCCGGTCCTGGCCTTTAGGAGAGGAGGGAGACTGGGATTCGACCATGACCCGGTCATGGGGGCTATAGGGGGGCTGCTAGAGAGGGCATTCCGCTGAGGCTTTGTGGCAGAGGGGACCCGGCGACCATCATCAAACAAACCAATTTTACCATTTTTTTATTTTTTTTTTAACTTCATTCTTTTTTCTAATTGTTTAGTACTGAAGCCCATTTTATAAGAGCAGCAAAACACTTGGGTGTGGGTTATTGCCTGATAAAAACACTTGCCAGGTGCTGAAGGCACTCGCCTCAAAACACACCCGGGGCATGCTCTTATCTGGCAACAACCCATACCGTGTTGTGTCTTATTGCTTTCTTGTAACATGGCTCTGGTAACAGAGGTCACCTGCAGATTTCGAAAGTCAATACTAATTTAGGTAAAGCCATCGCTGGCCTACCTGCCGAGGGGCTGTGCTATGGAACGTGCTAAATTCATATAGCAATACTTATTGCACATCTAGTTTCAGCCAAAATTGTTGTTCACTGGTTTTGCACAAGATTACCTATGGAATGCTACCCATACCTTTGGAATGCTAACCCAACCTGCCCTTAGCTGTTGCCTGTAGTCCTTCCAATTTACGTCAGTGTCCAACTGGAACTCCCTTCCCCCTCCTACCCTGTCTTGCTCCTCTCTCCCTATGTTCAAAACCAATCTGCTCTCCTTTCTTAAAGCAGCTGCGTCCTCTCCTTCTTCCGATGAAGTGTGTTCAAATGATCCTTTAACCCAAACTTCCTGGGTCTCACAATGCCGCAACGGTCATTAGCTGTGTATTCGAGGGCATGTACATAACCCCTTGGCTGTATGTTTTAAAGTTCTGTTTGTTCTCTTTGCTCTGGTTCTCAATTTTGCCTGCACATTTGTGCCAATTCTCTCTAAACGCCTGTATTCTTCTGCTGGATTTCATCAAGAATTTATTGATTCCATGTACATTGCTAGGTCCCCACCTGTTGTATCTGTAATATTGTTTTGCTGTGATATTTTGTATGGTTTATTTTTGGACTTCTGTATCCATTTTGTTTCATGGTATGTCTGTGCTTTAAAATGTTACCTGCCTGCTATTTGATTATGTCTTTCCCCTATTGTGTTATTATTTTGTACTGTCATTTTTATCTTTGCACTTCGGGTCAACCCTGAAAAAGGGACTTTCTAAGAGCGTGGATGATATGTTGTTCATCCACACTGTCTGGCATTGTCCCTTTCCCCTTTAAATCTTGCGGAAATCTTCAAGCTGGCTCCTCCCACCCACCCGGGTGGTATATACCTCGGCATCGCCCCATGATGCCAGATATTCCTTTCTGCTGGAAGATACAGGTTCCCTCGTGCTACTTTGCAAGTACCGTAGGCCCTGGAGTCTAATCGACGGTTTTCGCTGCACTTACTCTCTCTAAAACTCGTTAGAGTTTCTATTTCCGGATCGAGCAGCCCGGATATGGAGGACAAGTCGTCCCCGGGTTTACGCGGTGTCCTTGCAGACAGAAAGTGTCTAGCACCGATCCCCACCTCTTGTCGTTTATTGCCTAGAGCGCTGTGCATGGTACTTGAGTCACCATCTGTTGGCCTTCCATCCCACCGTCTGGAGGACCGCAAGCGCCTTAAGCTGGGAGACGGGCCGCCAATCCACGGTGAAATCGAGGAGGCCAGTGGGCGGTTTCAGCGGCGCTTGGATCCACCCGAGCAGCTCGAACAGATGGCGGCTTGAGAGGAAGCTGCCCAAGCTCCGGCCAACCTGGGCTCTACCTTGACGGGGTCCTTTCGGGAGTTGTGCCAGTCTCTCTCTGCCAAGGGTGAGGCGTCGTCAGGCTCGCACTCCTCCTGCTCCAAGAAAAAGGGCAAGGACCCCAAATCATCTTCTAGCCAAAGAAGACGTTCTTGGGACCGAGAGCAGTCCGATACCCAGGATCAGGCGGTCTCGGCCTCGGTCGAGATCGCTTCCTCGGCTGCCAGCTTCTTGGATCTTCCGTCAGGCCAGGGCACTGAAGCCGAGGACACGGCAGAACCGGACGAGATTTCTCTCGACCCGATCGAGCCGTTGTCGCCGACGCCTGTCGCCGACTCCTTGGAGAGGACTCCCATCCTCTCCTTCCCCGACGAGGAGACCCGTCCTTCAGGCATCCGGATCGAGGGACAAGAGCTGAAACCTCGGTTTTCGCCAGATCCGGCTTCTCCCAATCGACAGAGCCGACGCCGTCGGTCTCGAATAAAGGAGTAGAACCCCGTTGGTCGAAAAGCCGAAAAAGGGTTATAAACACTCTCTGAAGAGGTGCCACCGCCGTTCCTTATCCTCCTTGGATGAGGAGAGACTTAGACGGAAGCTCCGTCGACGTTATGAGGACCTCATGTGGCAGCAGCTACTTTTGACCGGTCAAAAGCCGTCCACTCCGGCTGTACCGGCCATTACTTGGCCCCAGCCTCTTCGGCTGACACCGACTCCCTCGATACCGAGGACTCCGGTTCTCCTTCCGGTGGGACCGGCATGCATTTCTGGTCAGCCTGTCACGGTCTCCCCACCAATTTTGGTGGAACCACCGCCTAAACAGCTTCAGGGAGGGGCTCCCTCTAAGGAGGATTGGACAAGTATGGGCTTGCCCCATAGGTTGTCCATAACTGTTACTCCTGATCACCCTAGGTGCATCGAAGGGGACATAGGTGGGAGACCCCTGTATCCTGATTCCTCGGACTCAGATACTACTGGCCTTCACTCACAGCCCGATGATGAGCTGTTGGTGACAGGCCTGGAGGAAGGTTCTTCCTCCTTCCAGGGCATCCTTCGACTCATTTCTGAGTCCACGGGTATGCCTTTGCAGTCTATACAAAAGAAGGTGGAATATCCTCTCACGGATATTCTTAAGAGGAGGGATACCCCGACAGAGGCCTTTCCAGTGGCCAGAGCCATAGTTGGCCCGGCCCTTGAGCTTTGGCAGCACCCTGCCTCTTGCCGGCTCCGTCTGCCCATATGGCTCGCAAGTACGTGGTGCTCATGGGGTCCTTGGTGGGCTTCACTGAGCATCCCTCAGCCGAGAGCCTTGTGACTGCCTCAGTGTTTCACCGCACGGGCAGCTCTGCGGATACTGACCGCCCTTATCTGGTCTTTCACAGGGACAAAGTTGTCCTGCGCCCCCACCTGAAATTCCTTCCAAAGGTGATGTCAGAGTTTCACCTTAACCAGGTGTTGACCCTGCCGGTATATTACCCTAATTACACCTCGGACACCGAGTACAGGCTCCATACTCTGGACCTCAGACGTACTCTCTCCTATTATAAGGAGAGGACAGTGGAAATTCGTGGAGAGGTTTGCCAGCTGTTTGTCACCTACGCTGAAGCTGCTTCTTGCAGACCTGCAGCCAAGCGGACTATTGCAAGATGGATCACATCATGCATAGGTCTGTGTTATGAGTTGGTGGGCAAGGAGCCTCCCAGGGGGTTAAGAGCTCATTCTACCCGTCATACTGCTGCATCGGTGGCTGCTTCCAGGGACCTCCCTATCCAGGAAATCTGTCAGGCTGCAACTTGGAAGTCAGCAAACACCTTCATTTCCCACTACCACATCGACCTTGAGTCACGCCGAGATGCTGGTTTTGGGGCCTCGGTTCTCCAGTCTCTGTTTCCTAAGTAGGAGGATGTGCGCCTTGCCTCCCTCCTCCCAGAGAACTGCTAGGAGTCTGCCAGACAGTGTGGATGAACAACATATCCATGCTCCTAGAAAAACAGGTTACTCACCTGTAACAGTAGTTCTAGGAGTGGTATATGTTGTTCATCCACAAGCACCCACCCGACCTCCCTGGCTTCAGGCGCACCACCTTGCTTCCAGCAGGCTAAGATCTGGCGTCATGGAGCGGAGCCGAGGTATATACCACCCGGGTGGGTGGGAGGAGCCAGTTTGAAGACTTCTGGCAAGATTTAAAGGGGACAGGGACAATACCAGACAGTGTGGATGAAAAACATATACCACTCCTAGAACTACTGTTACAGGTGAGTAACCTGTTTGTATTGTCTCAGTGGTCTTAACTGGTTACCAAAATTCAATAAATAAATATCACCCCCCAACTGCTTACCTCTATTTCCCCCACTGCTTTTCAGACTAAGTGCTGCATCACAGCAGTGGGTCCATAAACATTTTTTCCCTGCACAGGTTTAAGGCTGATGTGGGCATAGAAGCAACAGAGGTGGGGTTTTGGCGTGGGACATCCAGCTACTCAGTGACAATTCTGAGATGCTTTTTGACCTTCTGAGCTCGAGTCTGCTGCAGAAGGTAAGCTATAGGGTTGGAGAAGGGGGCAAGGCAGAGGTTGGGTATCCATTTCTGTTAATATAGTAGTTTGGAGAATGGACAGTTTGTGGACTATTAATCTCATACTCTGAGTATACTGTACAGCAGTTTTGTATAATAAATTGCTATCATTTAAGCCTCTCAAACATCTGTATTTTGTACAGATGGTGAAATCTATGCCTGGGGAAACAATGGTTACAGCCAGCTGGGCAATGGTACAACAAATCAAGGTGCAGTACCCATCCTGGTCTCTACGAATCTGGTCAACAAGAAGGTCACTGAAGTTGCTTGTGGCTCCCATCATACTATGGCACTGACATCTGATGCAGAGGTAGGATTTAGCCACATTGTGTTTATTGTGCTCTTTCATATCTGAATGTATTGGTTGTTAACTTGCTACCCCTTTGTTGACCTGTATACCCCTTGTCGATGTGATTTGACTGTAATAGGGGTGTGGATATAGTGCACTATCCACACTCTGGCAGTCTTTCTTTCCCCCTTTAAATCTGCACGGCATCTTCAAGCTAAACTTTCCCACCTACCTGGGTGGTATACTCCTTGGCTCTGCCACATGACATCGGATCTTCCTTTCTGTTGGAAGGGTCAGATTTCCTCCTTAGCAGCTCCATGCATGGTTTAGGCCTTTCTATAGTGTGCCACTGGCAAACCTGCTTTTTCAGATTTATGAGTGTATTTCTCAGTTCTGCTTCATCATCGACTCCAGTGTGAAATGTGAGGAATCCAAATTGGATCCAAGCTTCAAACTGTGCATGCAGTGTGACCAGAAAATGTCACAGATGGACCCGCACACCTCGTGCATTTACTGTCTTGGGGTACAGCATGATGTCATGGCCTGTGGCTCTTGTCAGACCTTGATACTGTCCTCCCCCAAAGATTGCTACCCTCATCTTCTTTTTGGCCAGATGGGACTCTCTGGTTTACTTCAAGAGCACTTGCAAGATGATTCCCACAGCTGCGGGATCTGTTGCCAGCTCTTGGCAGTGAAAGAAGTGCAGCAAAGGCTGCATTGTGGGCCTCATCGCTGTCAGTGTTGGGACCTCTTTTGGTATCACAACAAAGATTCCAAATAAGTTAGCCTGACACCCTGTAGCCTGATGCCGTATTCCTGAAACCCAAAATCCCGACAGTGGGATTTTACCCCCCCAGGGTTTGTAATCTTATTTAAGGGTGGTGCGGAACATGGAGTACAGGCAAAATACCACTGTCAGGATTTGGGGTTTCGGGAATGTGGTGTCAGATTACAATGTGTCAGGTGAACGAGTGGGATCTCATAGTAGATCTCCTCTTTGGGATCTACTATGACCTACATTCTGGGACATGTGCAAGTCCCTTCAGACCTTTGGTGAGGGCCATTCCTGCCACAGCAGGAAGAATAAATCCAAGAAATCCCACTGTCCATCATGGGACTGGGAAACAATGCACTCTTGACTGCAATTGAGTGCTTGGCTTTGGCCAGGCCTGTCTTAGTCAAGGGCCAGGCTGCTAGCTCTGTCGGGCTTGTTGGTCTTAACACAGGCTGACCAGGCAGATGGAATTTTTCTCGACCCGGTGAGCCTATTGTCGGAAGGGGTGAGGGAAGACTTGATCTCTAGGACCCTGGTCCTTTCGATCCTCTCTCTGGGAGGCTCAGGAACAGTCTGTTGACGGTTGACCCGGCTGTCATCTCCCAGGAACTGCCTCCCTTCGGGGTTGTGCAGCAGGAGCCAGTAGTCTGTGTGATCTACATGTCCCCTCCACCTGCATCTCCTTACCATCGGCGACAGAATTGTTGGTCAAGGTCTAGGTCAAGATTGCAGTTGAGGGACTCATATTCGTGATCTTGATCATCTGGGAGGTGCTGCTGCAGGCATTCCTCATTGTTGACCGATGAGGAGAGGCTTAGTTACAGGCTGCGGCAGCGCTGTGAGGACATGCTGTGTCAGCAGTGGGCCTTGGTTGGACACGGTAGGGCTCTACCTTTGACCCCAGTGATTCCATGGCCACTTCTGGGCCAGCCCATTCCAGTCCAGCTGAGACAATTGTCTCCTGCCCCATCATTCCTCCAGTCAGGGTGGAACCACCGCCATGGCAGCCATTGCAGGGAGGCCCCACCAGAGACTCCCATCTGGCTATCGGCTTGTCAGGCCAGTTGCCGATGGAAATTACCCACTTGGACAAATCCTGAGTGCAGCATGGTGAGAAATGGCTGAGGGCCGTATTTGAAGATTCCCCCCATGGTACCCCCATGCAGTTCTCGAGAACACATGGGTTGGACCGTGAATTGGCTGAAGAGCTGACCACCGACCAGGGGTTAGTGTCATTTGGGTCATTGCTCAAATTGATTTTGAATCCATGGAGATCCCTTTGGGACCAGTTCAGATGAGGGCTAAATACTCCCTCACTGAAATTTTGGAGAGGGATGAATCGCCTTCCTGTTGGTCGAGGCCATCTTGGAACCAGCTCTGGAGCTTGGGCAGCATCTACCCTTCTGTGCGGCACCCTTGGCCCATATGGTCCACAAGAATGTGGTCCATACTGGTACCTTGTCAAGTTTCTTGGACCATCCCCTGTCTGAGGGTCGCAATGTTTGAGACATAGACAGGCCCTCTGACAAGGAGTCCAGAAAGCTTGACCACGCAGTGAAGAAAGTGTATACTGCATCTACCCTGGGTCTCCATCATAAGAGCTACACCCTAATGATGGCCAACTTCAGTCACTCCCTATTGGAAGTCCTAGACCATGTCCTCCCTCTCTCCCCTCCCCTCTCTGCTGACTTGGGAGACAACATTTAAAATGGTCAGAGGTCAGGATCAAGCGCTATCTAAACACCAGCTCCAGACGGTCTTGGACATGGGAGATTCTTGCATCCATTCCATGGCAGTGGCTGTCTGTGACAGGGTTGAATTAGACCCTGTCCCATTTGTTATACAGAGAAAGAGTTAAAAACAAGGATCTATTCTGTTCTCTCCTTTTCTGCTACTTGTCTGTCTCTGCTGACTGAAAGCACAGTCAAATTTTCCTGTGAAACCAGAGGAGTTGGCCACTTCGACTGACCCACAATTCTCCACACCCAACCTTGCTATCCACCTGCCTTCACTTGCTATTTCTTGCTGTTTTAATTTTCTTTCTAGAGACATGGATATGTTGTTCATCCACACTTTCTGGCAGGTATCCTTGCCGCTTTAATTCTTGCCGGAAGGTCTTCAAGCTGGCTCCTCCCACCCACCCGGGTGGTAAAACTCTCGGCTCCGCCCCATGATGTCAGATCTTCCTTACCGCTTAGAAGCTCAGGTTTCCTCCTTAGCGCTCTGCGTTTTAGACTGGATCCTAACTCTTCAGTTCGTCCGAAATTGGTTTTGAAGTTTTCTAAACTTCGGTCTTCATCTTCCCTCGCGGCTGTGATGGACAAATCTGTTCCAGCTTTCGGAGGTGCCCTTGTGGGCAGAAAATGTCCAGGACGGATCTGCACTCCACGTGCATCTACTGCCTAGGCCTAGATCACGACCCGCAGGCCTGCGAGTTGTGCCGCTCTTTCTCGGTCAACGTTCTGGACTATCACGCTGCCCGATTGAAGCTCGGGCACCCCGAGAAACGTTTCCCGCCGGTAAAATCTAAAGAGGCTCGTTGGACGGTGTCCGCGGCGGCTGGCTCGGCTGAGCAGCTCTAGCATATGATCGCCCTCGATGAGGAGGCGGCCCAGGCTGCATCTTCCTCTTCCTCGGCCACGGCATTTATCCCGCTCTCTCTGAGTTCGTCGTATATGGCTTCGTTCAAGGAGCTTTGTCAGTCCCTTTCCACGAAGGGAGAGGGGCCTTCGGGACATTCTTCTCGGCCCAAGAAAAAGGAGTCGAAAGATAAGTCCCACCGTCGGCGTTCGTGGGAGCGGGAACGGTCCCCTTCCCCAGGCAGCCAACCGTCGACTTCGGTCGAGGTTGCGGCTGAGGCCGCTGGCTTCACGGTGCCCCCGTCAGGACAGCCTGCCGAGACTCCCGTTGACGAAGTTGAGATTTTTCTTGATTCGTTAGACGGGCTGTCGACTGGAGAAGCCGATAACCCTCCTTCACCGGTTCCCCCGGTGGATACCGAGGATCTGCCTGTGCCTTCTGGGCCGCAGTCCCCGGTTAAAGTGCCCGAGCCGAGGAAAGAGCGGTTGTCCCCGGCCCCTTCCCAGACCCATCCTCGGTCCCCCCGAAGGTCTCGGTCTCGGACCTCTTCTCTGTCCAGCTGTTCCGCCGACATCAGCGGTCTCAGTCGTCACATCAAGTAGCGGCGATGCTGTTCTTCCTCCTCGGTGAGGAGCGGCTGCGGCACAAGTTGCGCCAACGCTACGAGGACCTTATGTGGCAGCAGTTGCTGTTGTCCGGGCCTAAGCCGACCCTGGCCAAGACCCCGGCCATCAAATGGCTGTCGCCTGAACGACCGAAGCAACCTCTCGTTCCAGTCGAGTTGCCCGCTCCAGGGCCGGTTGCTCGGCCGAAACCAGCTGCTCCACCGATTGTGGTAGAACCTCCACCTCCACAACCGAAGTCGGGGGCACCGACCAAGAATTCTCGGTCGGGTCATGGCCTGCCCCACAGGTTGTCGGTCACCCTCACTCCCAACCGTCTTCGGCAGGTGGAGGGTGGCTCAGGGCCAAGGCAGCTCTTCGCAGACTCTTCAGAATCCGACGACAATTCCTCCCTGTTCTCCAGGCAGTTCGATCTGGAGTCCTCTGGGGGCCAGTCAGTGGACGATAGCCCATCGCCCTTCTTGGGTCTGCTTCGACTCATCTCGGAGTCCATCGGGATGCAGCTCGAGCCCATGTCCAAACGGCCTGGCATCCTGACAGAGATTCTGGACTGAGGATTCTCCCATCGGAGGCCTTTCCGTGGCTGAGGCCATTGTCGGCCCAGCCTTGGAGCTTTGGCAGCGCCTGCTTCCTGTCCTGCGCCTCGGCCAGGATGGCCAGGAAGTATCACGGTCCCTACCGGCTCTTTGCCGGTTTCTCGGAGCACCCCTCTGCCAAGGGGTTAGTCACCGACAGCGTTTTCCGGCGTTCCGGTAACGCTCAGGATGTGGATAAGCCCCCCGACAAAGAGTCCAAAAAGTTGGACTTTGCCGGGCGCAAGGTGTACGCTGCATTCTCCCTCGACCTCCGACAGGCCAGCTCGGCTGTGCTGATGGCACACTTCTCCCACGCCCTCATGGGCTCCCTGGATGAGGTGATCCCTCATCTTCCGGCTGACCTGCAGACCACGGTCAGGCAGGTATGGGACCAGCGTAGGGCGGTGGCTAAACAGCAGCTCCAAACGGCTCTGGACATTGGAGACTCCTGTGCCAGATCAGTTGCGGCCACAGTGGCCATGCGCCGCAGAGCATGGCTGAGGATATCCACCTTCACAGCAGATACCCAGCACAAATTGGCGGATGTCCCCTTCCTGGGGACCAACCTCTTCGGCCTTGGAGTGGAAGGTCACCTACAGCGGATCGAAAAGTCCAGTGCCACTCTGGACTCTGTCACCTCCGCCCAGAAGGACAAAGGCCGCCGACAGCAGCAGCACAAGTCCTTTCGTCCTTCTGCGCCTGCGGCACATCCGGCCCAACAGCACCAGGGCCAGCAGGCTCGCGCTTGGCATCCCAAACCCAAGCCTGCGGCTTCCTCCAACAGGAAGCAGGGAGGTAAAGGCCCAGGAGGTCCCTCGGCCGGTCCCTCCTCTAAGCCTGCCTCTGGAGTTCGAGCAGGCCCCACATTTTCGAGCCGTGGCCCCTCGGGGGGGCCACGGGGTCCAAAGTCTCGCTGTCGGCCCGCCCGAGCGATGTTGCCTGCTCTCAAAAAGAAGTGATCAGGAAGGTGGCGGATCCTCCTCCAGACCCGGGGTTTGTGTCCAGGTACTTCCTGGTCCCAAAACGGACAGGGGAGCTGTCGCCCCATTCTCGACCTGCACGACCTGAACAAGTTCCTAAGGTCTCGAACCTGCAGGATGGTCGCTCTGGCTCAGATAATCCCATCCTTGGAACAAGGCATGTGGTTCTGCTCCCTGGACCTCCAGGACGCGTTCTTTCACGTCCCAATCCGTCCATCCCATCAGAGATTCCTCCGCTTCAGAGTGGAGGGATCCCTTTACAAGTCCTGGGCCATGCTCTTCGGCCTCTCCCTAGCTCCCAGGGTCTTCACCAAATGCATGGCAGTGGTGACAGCATTCCTGCGGTACCGAGGGGTCCGGATGTACCCTTACTTCGACGATTGGCTGATAGCAGCCCCCTCCAGACAGGAGGTGGAGCGGTCCAGAGATCTGGCCCTCCAGGTTTGCTCTCAGATTGGCCTCCTCATCAACGAGGCCAAGTCAGAACTCGTGCTAAAGCAGGTGATACTGTTCATCGGGGCAGAGCTCGACTCTCTGCGAGCCAGAGCATGGCTCCCGGCGGACAGGGCCGAGGTTCTTTCCTCCTTTGCCCAGTCATTTCTGGTTGGGCAATTGCACCCTGCCTGGGACTTCCTGCGCCTCCTGGGCCTCATGGCGGCCTGCACCAGCGTGGTCCATTGGGCCCGTTGGTACATGCGTCCCCTTCAGTGGGGACTGGCCAGCCAGTGGTCACAACGCTGCGATCCGTTGGACCAGCCCATGACAGTGACCCAGGAGATGTGGAGTGCTCTCCAATGGTGGATCATTCCAGCACATCTGCAGGAGGGCATCCTGTTCATCTGCCCCGAGCCGACGGTCTCTCTCTCTCGACCGTTGCATCTCTGATGGGTTGGGGTGCCCATCTGGGGGAACACTGAGCGCACGGCCTCTGGTCCTCTTGGGAGTCCCGATGCCACATCAACCTGCTGGAGCTCCGAGCGGTCCATCTAGCTCTCACCGCCTTTGCTCCATTTCTACGGGGTCCAGTGGTTCAGGTCCAGAGGGACAACACCACGACCATGTACTGTCTGAACCGCCAGGGCGGGACGCGCTCCATGCTGTTATGCAAGGAAGCTCTCCGCATATGGTCCCTCGTGCGCAGCGTGGAGGCGGATCTCCTAGCCATTCACGTGTGCAGGAGCCTCCAACACCCTGGCCAATGCCCTAAGCCGGATAGGGGCTGCGTCTCACGAGTGGTCTCTCCTGCCGGAGGTAGTACAAAATCTGTTCTCCCACTGGGGCATGCCTCAGGTGGACCTGTTTGCCTCCCAGGAGAATGCTGAGCTGAGTCTGTTCCATGCCCGCCTCAGCAGGGCTCGCTGCAGGGGATGCCTTCTCGAGGCCGTGGGACCCCGGGCCTCTTCTACGCCTTTCCCCCATTTCCCTTGATCCACAAGGTGCTTCTCAAGGCGAGGAGGGACAAGGCGCAGGTGATTCTGGTAGTCCCAGACTGGCCCCGCCAGTTCTGGTATCCAGATCTCCTCAGTCTCAGCTCCAGGCTCTCGAGGCGGCTTCCAGACCACCCGGACCTGATCTCAGTCAATCAGGGAAGGTATTCCATCTGGACCTTCAATCCCTGCACCTGACGGCCTGGTTCCTGAGCGGCTAGAGTTCCAGGCTTTGGGTCTTTCCGACCAGGTCCTCAACATTGTTGAGGCGTCTCCGTATGAGTCGACCAGGAAATGCTATGCCTTCAAATGGAAGAGATTCTCCATTTGGTGTCAGGGAAGGCTTGGACCTTCCGACTGCCCGTGCAAGCATTCTGAACTACCTGTGGTCCCTTTTCTCAGCAAGGGCTTGGTTGTACCCTTAAGGTGCACCTGGCAGCCATCTCTGCTTACTGGCGCGGCTGGTAGCCAGGTCATGAGGAGAAGGTGGTCGGACACTTTTTCAAAGGCCTTGATCACATATCCCTCCGGTGCGAGAACCTCCACCTCCGTGGGATCTACTGCTGGTACTGGCAAAGCTCATGGGCAAGCCATTCGAACCGATGCACAGGTGTGATATCTCTCTCACCTGTCGTGGAAGACCGCCTTCTTGGTGGATATCACGTCAGCCAGAAGGATGGGAGAGCTCCAGGTGCTTTCTATTGAGTCTTCTTATCTGGTCTTCCACAGGGACAAGATTGTCCTGCGCCCCCACCTGAAATTCCTTCCAAAGGTGGTGTCGGAGTTTCACCTTAACCAGGTGTTGACTCTACCGGTGTTCTACCCCATTCACACCTTGGAGGCCGAATATAGGCTCCATACTTTGTACCCTAGAAGAGCGCTCGTTTATTGTAAGGAGCGGATGGCTGAAGTTCGGGGAGAGATTCGCCAGCTGTTTGTCACCTACTTTAAAGCCGCACCTGGCAGACCTGCAGCCAAGTGGACGATAGGCAGGTAGGTCACCTCCTGCATAGATCTCTGCTATAGATTGGCGGGCATGGAGCCTCCCAGATGGATAAGAGCTCATTCTACCCGCCATACCGCTACATCGGTGGCTGCTTCCAGGGACGTCCCTATCCAGGAAATCTGCAGGGCTGCTACCTGGAAGTCAGCATACACCTTCATCACCCACTACCACATCGACCTTGAGTCACGCCGGGATACTGGTTTTGGGGCCTCGGTTCTCCAGTATTTATTTCCCAAGTAGGGGGTGTGCGCCTTGCCTCCCTTCTCCTGGAGAACTGCTAGGAGTCTGCCAGACAGTGTGGATGAACTACATATCCATATCCCTAGAAATACAGATTACTCACCTGTAACAGGAGTTTTAGGAATGGTATATGTTGTTCATCCACACAACCCACCCGACCTCCCCGGCTTCGACGCACAACCTGGCTTCCAGCGGGCTAGATCTGGCATCATGGGGCGGAGCCGAGAGTTTTACCACCCGGGTGGGTGGGAGGAGCCAGCTTGAAGACCTTCCGGCAAGATTTAAAGCAGCAAGGAACCTGCCAGACAGTGTCGATGAACAACATACACCATTCCTAGATCTCCTGTAACAGGTGAGTAACCTGTATTTTTTTGAAATGACTGCAGAAAAAGCTCTTTGAATTTAGTGGAAAAAATGGCAAGCTGTAACACGCAGCATTAACTTTGAGTAACCTTTTGACCTCCTCAAGGTTGTTTGCAGGACTGTCGTCAGGAGACAAGTGTTCTATTCTGTAAGCTTACCTCGGGAAAGAAATTGACAAAATCTTGTTACATTTTTGTGAGAACAGGATCCACAGTTAACTGGCAGAGTGTGTGTAAAAAGCAATGTTTTGGTTTTGCTAGTTTTAAAATTTAGAAAAACTCAAATGAGGGACTTTTGTTTGAATTGCCGATATTAAAACCATCCTGTATCATTTTGTTTTATTTATTGAACTCTAGGATTACATTACCTTTGAGCAGGAACAGCCCATTTACAAAGGTTCCACGTCTTTATGAATGGTAACATACTTACAAAGTTCAGCACAGTTACACAGTATCCAATAACACAGAGAAGGCAGAAGTATAACTAACAGTGATTCATGAGGAGAGACTACTTATGACTGAGAACTATGCAGTGTTCTAAGGTGACCTATTTGGAAGAGCAGAGGTAGTTTGAGGAGAGTACGGGGTAGACCCCCGGAAGAGTAGGTAGGCAGGCTGGAGGGCCATTGTCATTGAGAGAGGAGGGACAGAGAAGTGCAAAGGCTGGTAGTGGTGAGTGGAAGGTGGTCAGAGAAGTGCCAGTTTTGGGGTGAGGGTTTGTGTGGTAGGGGTGGGGGGAGGTGTAGAAGGAAGGGGTGGGAAATTGCAAACGGGGGGGGACTGTAGTAGCAATTAGTTACGGATGAGCAGTGCAAACCAAATGGAGAGCAGAGGGAGGTGGTCCCTTTAGAAGAAACAGTTACAGATACTGGTAGCGATGAGGTGCTGCTGAAGCAGCCGTTCGGTATTGATAACAAAACACTACTTGGCACACTTTTATAACTACTCCTGGTTTGCCCGTGTTTCTTGACTTTTGCCTCTACAACACTGTTGTGATGCATCGTGAGACCTAGCTGCAGATTTCCACCTTCACGGCAGATATCCAGCACAGAATTGCCAATGTTCCCTTTCTGGGCACTGACCTCTTCAGCTCCATGGGTGTAGGGCATCTCACTAGGATTGAGAAGTCCAGTGCCAACTTGGATTCTGTGACTTCCTCACAGAAGGACCAGAAGGGGCAGAAGCTGAAAAAGAAGCCCATTCAATTTTGGCCTTTTCATACAAAACAGCCCAGGCAGCTGCAGCGTCAACAGGGGCACTCAGGCTTGGGGCCCCAAGACCAAGTTCACCAGTCAGCGCACCAAAAAGAGTAGGGGTAGGGGGAGCAGAGCCCCCTGGCAGCAGGTGCCTCTACCCCCGCCAAACCTGCTCAGTGACGGGTTGGGGGGTGTTGATCTCCCGCCTGCCTATTCCCTGCCTCAGCTCCCAGTGGAGGGTGGGCTTTGCTATTTCAGGCACTCCTGGGCCATCATTACTTTGGACAGATGGGTGCTAGACATGGTGGGCAGAGGGTTGCTTCTCGACTTTGAGGCTGTCCTGCTACACCGAATCCATGCACTAAGGGAGTCTGTGGTGTCTTAGTACACGCTGTCCACCCTCAGGGAGGATGTTGCTCAGCTCCTCGAGAAAGGAGCCCCAGCCCATGTTACAGACACCAGGGCAGGTCAGCATTTTTTATGCAGATACTTTCTGATTCTGAAACAGATGGAGGGCTAGTGCCCCATACTGGATCTTCACAATCTGAACCAGTTTCTGAGGAAGCACAATTTCAGAATGGTCAGTCAGAACCAGATAATGCCATTTCTGAAGTAGGACATATCGTTATGCTCAAGGATGCTTTCTACCATATTCTAGTGCGTCCATCCCACTAGCAGTACCTCCAATTCCACACAGAGGGGGTTCTCTACGAGTTCCCGGTCATGCCTTCTGGCCTCTATTTGGTTTCCAGGGTCTTCACCAGGTGCATAGCATTGGTGGCTGCATTCATGAGGTGCTGAGGGGTCTACCCCTACCTGGACTACTGGCTAATAGCTGAGCTATCCAAGGAGGCTGTGGAGCGGTTCAGGGACCTGGGCCTCCAGACCGGCAGAGACTTGGGTCTTCTCATCAACCCGGTCAAGTCCAAACTCAGCCCCTCACATTTGATTCACTTCATCAGGGCAGAGCTAGACTCCTTCCAGGCCAAGGCCCAACTCTGTGTACACCAGGCATCGTATCTTTCCTCCTTTGCCTGATAATTTCAGGTTGGGCGCTTGCACCCTGCCCTGGACATCCTGCGACTGGTGGGGTATGTGGCATCGTATACCACCGTGGTCAGATAAGCCCGTTGGCGTATGTCGCAGTGACCCTGCTGATGTGGAATGCCTTCCACTGGTGTCTCAGGCTGGAACACCTGGAGGGAAGGAGTCCCATTTGTGTGCCCAGAGCCAACCGACACACTGACAGCCGACATGTTACTGATAGGGTGGGGAGTGCACCTGGGGAACCACAGGACCCACGGGTTCTGGATCCCCGGGGAGTCCTGTTACCACATCAGCCTGCTGGAGCTCGGTGTAGTGTGTCTTGCTTTGGCAGAATTTGTTCCTTTTGTATGGGGTCAAGTGATGCAAGTCTAGATGGACAGCACCACGACCATGCATTACCTGAGCGGGCAGGGTGGCATGCATTCTCTTCGTCTATGTCGGGAGGCAGACCTCCTGGCTAGCCATGTAACAGGAGCCTCCAGCTAGCTAGCAGACACTCTCAACTGGGTGGGCGAGGTGTCTTATGAGTGGTCTCTGCATCAGAAGGTGGTGAACCACCTGATCTTACTTCGAGTAAGAGCTCCTGCAGCAGGCTACACCTTAAGGACGATGCTGTCAGGCACTAGGACTCCATGGCAAACTTCTAGCCAGCAGTACCTAGCTGGAGTCCGGCCCATTCACCAACGTTACCTTCGGTATAAAGGGGGCGGTCCCCAGCCCCACCTCGTTCTTTTTTCCCGCCGACTCAGGTGCTTCTGCCTCCGGCTTCTCCTCACGTCTGTCGACTGCCATCTTTAGTCTTTAGCCTTTAAGTACTGCTTATTTCTTACCAAAAATTCATTTCTTCATACAGTTTTATGTCTTCTCCAACTAAGCGATGGAAATCTAAGTGTCTGTGAGGGCGTCAGATTCCGGCAAAAGACCGCCATTCCCAGTGCCTCTTCTGCCAGGGGCCTGACCACAACGGGGACGCCTGCCCAGGGTGCACCAAGTTTAACCAGCGGACCCGCATCCATCGCCGCAAAACACTCCAGGCCTACATCATGGAGCAGCAGCTCACCACCCTTCAGCACCCATCGAAGGCAGGCTCTACAGCCTCCAGATCACCGTCTTCCCATAAGGAAAAACACTCAGAAGGGAGGCACCACCACAGGGAGCACAGTAGGTCGGAGTCCCGTTCAAAGGATAAGCCTTCCATTTTGCGCTCTAGCAAGAGAGCAGACTCTGCCCCTCCCGTCAGTCCTCTCTTCATCTGGTCTGCCATCGATGAAGGCTCTTGCCAGCGCCCTTTCCAGGGGCTACAGCTGTTCAGGGCAAGGGCCTTCAGGTCTCTCCTTAAGCCTTGGGCCCTTCCAGCAGCAATCTGGGCCTAAGACAGGGTCTTCCGACGCTAGGTCAGTGGCGTCCTCTTCTTCCTCCAGCTCGTTGTTGGCCACAGACGACAGGCACGGACACCGAGCACTCCCGCCTAGGGAACGCGCCTCGAGACACTTAGGCTGCCAAAGCTAGAACCCCAACGCGGGTCTTGAACGACCAGCCTTCCGACAGACAGAAGGACCAGAGACAGATGCCACAAGACAAGGTGTGAGGCGCGCAGATGTCCGGAGCGGCTACTCTAGCCCACACATCTCCGAGTCATCTGCCTCAAAACCTGATGACAGGGCTGGCGTCTCTGACAGAACATCAGTCTGACGCCCAGATGCCTGCCAACACAGCCTTGGGCCATACGTCTCTGCACCCAGTACCGGACGACCAGGTGTCAGGAGACCAGTTGACATGTGATCAGACGACAAGCTCTGACAAACCCCAGGGGGCCCTGACATATGCCCTCAGGAGACACCAGGGCCCAGCGTCCTGACAAAAGTTTCCGCGGATCCTAAGGGTACTCCACCCCCACAAGTACCCATGGTTCCCCTAGCGGACATCGGGCAGCTGTTCACATCCAGGTGGAACACAGTGAAAGGGGATTTACTAAAGTGAGATACCCCCTCTCCCTTCCATAACCTCAGCCTTCTGCAGCTGTTCCGGACCCAATCCTGAACCCCCAGCCTCTGCCTTCACCTTTACCCAGAAGCCCAGCCCCGCCAGGTTGAGACCAAGAGCACTGCAGGCATAAGGGCAGATGTCATCACTCCTCCAGATCATTATCCTTGGACGACAGAAACAGTCATCGGCACAGATGTAAGCATTCCGGATCAGCCTCCTCTTCCTCATCTGGGGACTGCCCTTACTCCTTAGATTCTTCCTCTGAGGCGTACTCCCACGAGCCAGAAGGTTCCTATAATTCTTCCAGATCTCCCCCAGACAACCAGACCTTCATGGATGTGATGCGTCACATCCAGTTCCTTAGCCAATGGGACACAAAAGAACTGGATCCCGAGAGTAAGAGGCTCCACATCTTTTTGGGCATGAGTGACCTGAAACCTCTGGTCATTCCCCCTTTGCCCCCCTCCAGGATTTGACCAAATTGGCTTGGGAGCACCCTTTCTTCTCAACAGTTCCTAAGAAGGCGGACAGACTTTATAAAGCCCCTAAGGCCGAGCCTTTCCTGGGAGAAAACACAAAGGCAGCTTTGATGGTCCTAACAGCAGCTCATGGTAGGGCCAAACAGCCTAAACACATGAGCTCACAACCTCCCGACAAGGAGTCTAGGATGTTGGACCAACTCGGGAGGAGAGTTTATGCTTCTTCCACCTGTTCCATGCAGTCCCTGAATTTCTTGGCCCACATGGTCCTCTACCAGAAATCCCTTTGGAAGAAAGCCCTGGAGCTAGCCCAAAAACAACCTGAAGGCCCGTCTCATACGGAACTCCTGGACGTCCTTCAATCAAACAGTCATAATCTTTATTTATCCATGCGAACATCATTGAGCAGAGCTCTTTTACAAGATGGACCTGGTTAGAACAGGGTTGGGTAACATCCATCATAAAAACATATAAATACATGTAAATAAGTATATAAACACAAACACAATGGTGCAGTAATAGGGGAGTCAAATGATAAAAGGAAGACAAAGCAAGCTATAACAGAGGAGGATTCAAATACAAAGGGGCAGGTCCACCATTGAACCATGCAACTGTATATAAACCATGTTCTCTGTATAGAAGTACCAGTTCGTTCATTTACCAGGGGCAGTCACTAGTACTAGCCATGAAAATGTCTTGGAGAACCACCAACTAATGGCAGATGGGGTACTAGGAGGGGTATGTAATATGTAAGCGAAGGATAAACATTGTGAGAAGTGAAGTCCCAAGGATAGGTCGTTAGAACTGATGCGGTGGTGGGGGCCTACGAGGAGAGGGAAAAGGGAGTTAGAACTTTTATAGTATGATTGCGTGTAGATTGTGGATGAGTGCAGTATAGAGTTGTGAAAAGAAGGCTGGAGAAAGTGGGAAGATAGACCAGTATCAAAGGGAGGACAGACTGGACGTAGGAAAGCGTGATCTTACTTCGAGAGGGTACCTTCAGTTGGTCATTACATTTTGGACTGGCGCCACCTGGTGTCGGGTCGCACGGCAGACTTTTCTAGCAATCCTTGACGTCCCCATGCCCGCCCTCCAGTTCTTTCCTGCCATCGCATTGCAGACTTCCATACAGCGATCGTTGTGTTAGTTCTTGCGTCGGATTAATTTCTCCTTCGCTAAATCCTTACCTTCCGAAAAGTACTTAATCTCTTCACCCAAGAAGAAGTGTTCATCCTGTGGCATGCAGATCCCTCATAAGGATGGTAACCTGAAGTGCGTGATTTGTTTGGGCCCAGACCACCCTGTCTCCTCCTGCTCGGAGTGCCACCGAAAAGCGGAAACAGCAGGCTTTGGAGGACTACCTTCTAAAAGTCCACTTAGCTTCTTTAGAGAAGCAAATGGACTGCATTAGAGGGTCCTCTTTCAAGAAATCTTTTCCCTCCAAGAAGCACCATGAGGAGCAATCTTGGGAGCGCTCCACAGACCAACCTGAGACCTCGCAGCCCTCGATGAGCAAGGCCCAACAACCACCTAAGAAGACCCCGGACGGTAAGTCTGGCAAATCTTCAAGTGGATCAGTCAACCGTCGGCTCCTCCAATGGCTGCAATGCTGCGGCTGCTAAGTCGGTCCCTGGCTCCTCCAGGGACCACTCAGCCTCTGGTAAGACGGCTTCCCAGCCTTCGGGGACCTGCCCAGCACCAGTCAGTAAGTTGGCCGAGGGCTCCTCCCCTGCCCACCCGGCTCTGCCTGATAAGACGCCCGCCTCTGACGGCTGCTTAGGCATGGTTCTCCCCTCAGGGCCTAATTGTGCCTCACCCAACGACCAGCAGAATCAGGGGGAGAACGCCCAACTTCTCCCTCTTCCTTCGCCTTTACCCTCCCCTCCCCTTCTCAGGCAGGTACCTTAGGCGAAGAAAGCGCAGAACCCCTTGATGTGGTGGATTCCTCTGGGTCTGTCCCGCGCTCTCTTGACAGGGTCACGTGGAAAGAGGTTCTTCCTCGGCCGTCTGGCTTTCCAGTGGAGGCCCCTCCTCCTCTTCCATGTGGGATCCCTTTGGAGCTGACGAATATCCCGTCCCCGATCCCACCATCTGATCTGGTGAATCCCATTCCGACGCCGGATATTTGATGACTCTTCCATAGCCAGGGCCCTGTAGTCTGCCCCAGCCTTCAGCTCTGGCACCAGACCAGATTGTGCCATCTGGCCCCCTTTGTCCGGCCCGACGCCAGCCCCTCTGATGCTGGATCCCCTTCCTGCACTGGATCAGGTGGTGCCTGTCCCGACATCAATCCCCCTGACATCAGCTATTTCAACGCTGGACCGCCTGCCAATTTGTACTACAGCGGATCCGACACGGGTACCTCGTCCGTCAGATCTGACGACAGGGATTTATACCAGACCGTCCCACATTACCATTTCAGGTATCCTGGGACCATTTCCCGGCTGGTCCTCCTCCTGAATAGAGTTCTTTTGGGCAGCAGTACCCTGGTTATAACCCCTACCACCATTATCAGGGATACCAGGGTTATCATTACCCACCCCAACCGGTTAAGCCTCCTCCTCCTCCCTCCTCTCAACCACAACCTCCTCCTCCACCCCCTCCACCTCCTCTGGGTATGCCGGATTTTAGGACCTTCATCCAGTCTTGGTGGCATGGGGGCACGCTCGGAGTTGGTCTCAGACCTGGAGACAAGACTCCCTCTTCTGCGTTCTCCTAGATCTGTGTCCCCGAGAAGCTGTTCTCCATCCACAGTACATGTCTCGGGGGCAGCTTATCAGGACATTAGCCTTCCGGACATCTGTAATCTTCCTGTCCTGCAGACGATGATGATGATTATGATGAGGATGCCGAAGAGTCGTCGGACGACGCCTTGGAGGAACCTGAGGATCTGAAAGGCAAGGTTTCCCCCAAGTTCCCCCCCTTGGATCTTCTTAGGTTCATGAAAGATTTCTTTGACGGGGAATCAGAGGAACAAGACCGAATGAGACAGAGAGTAGCCGAACAGCTGGACTTACAGTCCCTGTCTCTGGCCGCCATTCATCCCTGGATCGGGCCTCAGCAGGACCTCACCTCTACGATCTGGCAGATGCCTCATTCTCTCCCGGTTGTCCCCAAGAGGGTGGACAGGATTTACTGGGTGCCAAAGGATGCTCCATTCCTAAAGACGCATCCTAAGGCGGACTCTGTTGTCATTTCAGCTGCTCATGACCACTCCGCTGCACCCAAGCACATGAGCACTTCTCCTCGAGAGTCACGTGATGTCTGGCTAGGGGGAAGCAGTGCGCTCGTCTCCCGCATACTGCACAGTTTTTCGGTGCTAAAATATTTCAAAATTGCCTGGAAAAGTACCTACTTGTTTCGGCAGTTGTTCTACTGGATACTCAGTCAGTGTTCCATTGAGAATAATAGACACTGACCTAGGAATGGAGGCGTGGGTCAGGCAGGAGCTACCACACCATACTCCTACAGCTTCTCCCAACAATTGCCTCTAAGAAATCCAGACAGCATCCTGTGAAGGCAGCGGTCCCTCTGGCAGCCAAATCTACCGCAACCCCACTCACAGACGAATGTTTTCTTTTGGAAATGAAGCCGCTCCAGGAAGCCATACAAACCTTGATGACAGATATTGCCACATTAAAACAAGACCTGAAAGATGTCTCGAGACAAGCGAGAGACAAAGAGGCGAGAGCAGTCTTACTGGAGAAGTGGCAAGCGGTTGCAGACCCAGAGATCATAGCCATCAGAAATTAAATTAACAAAATGGAACTGAAACTGAAGGACCTCGAGGGCCGCAGCCGCTGCAACAATTTGGTTATCATCGAGTTACTGGAGGAGGAAGAGGGTTCCTCCCCCATCGTCTTCACCCAGAGGCTCCTGGACAAAGTCGCTGGCCCCTCACCTAATGGGCGCATATACATTGTGGAGAGGGCCCATCGAGCTGTCCGCCCCAAGCCAGCCTCCGGCTCACCTCTGCAGCCCTTCTTGCTGAAACTACTTAATTACCTAGATAAACAGCACATATTGTCGAAACTAAGGGGCATACAAGCTCTGATGTGGGAAGGGCACAAGATAAAAATTGCACAGGACCTACCAGCGTCCATCGGACAGAAAAGGGGCATGTTCACACCATATATCTTGCCTTATTACTGTGGGGATCCAGTTCCATATGCAGTACCCTGCACAACTTCAAGTTCGGGTGCAAGAGAAGTGGCACTCCTTCCAGAATAATGAGCAGGCAGTGGGGGAGCTACAAAGGCTGCTGCCTGATCTGCTTAAAAAGTGACACGGCATCTACTGACCCCATATTTCCCCGACTGGTGTTAAAATTCCCTGTGCAGACACTGAAGTAATAGGGGACCTTTGGTTTCTGGGACCTTGGAGCCGGGCGAGCAGATATCCTCACAAGGGCTCACGCCGTGAATTAAGGAATCTCGCAGCCCATGGTAAAATCAGAGGAGCGTCAATGTGCGTATACGAATAACAATGCAAACTATAACCGTTGGAACGGACTATTAAACTTTTCCCCCATCCTACCCAGGTGTCCTTTGGATTAAAGATGTGCACATGTACTGTGGATACTTTTTCCGTTTCTTTTCCATGTGTTGCAGCTTGGCGGAGTAAGAAGAAAGGCACTCCTCGACGATGTGCACAATTGAGAGGGTGCAGCAGCTCAAGCTACAGTAGAACAACTGTGCAGATGTGTGAATGTTCATGGAGTTGCAATCAGCGCTGCACAGCCTCGCTGCAGCCTCTCACAAACCGAACCTTTCAGTTCATAACTACAAATGCAGAATTGCGTTCTAGTTTTTAACTGCTGCTTATTGAAGTTGGGAGGGTTTCTCCTAGTTTATTTTACTTTGGTTGGACTGGGTCTCAGCCATTGGTATCCCCACACAGATGAACACAAAGCAGCAGAAAGTGTGTGTGTGTGTGTGGTGGGGGTGTTAGTTAACTTTAGTTCATTTTGCTCAACAGTTTCCTGAGCATTTTAAGCTATCTAAGTTCTTGGGATTGTTGGGACTTTTCGAGGAAGTGTTTTTCTGGAAGTTAGTATAGTGTTATACTGTTCTTCTTCATTCCAGGCTGATTGCCAGGCTGTTGAATAACATCATATGTTGAATCAACCTGTTTCTCTAAAAAAAAAAGGGGGAGGGGGAAGAGGGCTTCAAATGCTCCGGCTGGCAGCATTGCGTTCCATATTAAGAGGAAGGATAGACCGTTCATCAGTGCTAACAGTAAAATCTGTACTATTTGGGTTTGGGATGAAAGGTTTATTTTCACATACTTTATATAAGTGTCTTAACTCAGATGGGAGGGGACTAAAAGGGGGGGGCAGAAATTGTTTGTTTTGTATATTGGGACAGTGTGAGGGGAGGGGGCCCATGGTATCAGTATAAAAGGTCCAGTAGTGAAATTTGGAGAATATTACAGTAGTTACGGATGCTCAGAGAAGTATTGCTAATGAAGTGAATATTGTGTCTTGGAATTCAAAGGGGCATGAAATAAAAAGAAGAGATATAAACTGTTGAAACACTTGCAAATAATTTGGGTCAAATCTCCTTTCTGCAGGAAACCCATCTGCTAGAATTGGAGGCCATATGGCTAAGAAGGTTGCATGTGGGGCATGTCTTTGCTGCTGGATCTAGTTCACAGAGTAAAGGGGTAGCGATCTTGGTATCTGGGAATCTGGACTTCAAATGTAGCAAGTGCATGGTAGACCCCATGGGTAGATATGTTTTTGTGGTGGGGACACTGGGGAGGTCGGAGATCCTTCTTGGATCCATATATGGTCCGAATACAGACACCCCTTCTTTCTTTATGGAGATCCTCAATCTTCTGTTGCCCTTCCTTTCTGTCCCTTTTTTGTTAGGTGGAGACTGGAACCTCCCTTTCTCCCTGGACATAGACAAAACGAGCAAACAGAAGTCAGATCTATCTCTGGCTCAAAGGGCTATTAGGGAAATGAAGGACAACCTAGGACTGTGTGAACAATGGAGGGTTTTACACCCCAATCTGTAGGAATATACATTCCGGTCTCTGGTACACAAGAATTCCTCCCACATAGATTACTTCTTGGTGAGTAAACAACTCCTCCCAGGCCTTATAGCATCTCAAATCTCTCCGTCAGCCAATTCCAGGACAAATGGAAGCTGGCCACTGTGACCCCTGTATTCAAAAGTGGTGAAGAAAATGCCCATGAAAATTTCCGCCCAATCTCCATTCTACCTCCTCTCTCTAAGGCCCTTGAACATATTGTGGCTGACCAGCTCACAGAATTCCTGGACACTCACAACATCCTTTGCAAGCAACAACACGGCTTTAGAAAGGGTCACAGCACTTCTACAGCATTACTCAAATTCACCGGAGCCATTCACCACTCATTGGATAACGGTAAACTAACAGGGGCTGTGTTCATCAATCTAACTAAGGCCTTTGATACTGTCAACCACCATCTCCTACTTGTCCAACTTCGGAAGGCTGGGCTCGCACCTGACTCAGTCGACTGGTTCAATAGCCATCTAGGCAACCTGACCCAAAGGGTAAAAATAACTGAAACACTCTCTGATGCCAGACCAGTCCTCTGGTGTTCCACAAGGGTCTATCCTAGGCCCTCTCCTCTTCAGCCTATTCCTGAACGCACTTCCAGACTCAAGTCCAGAACAGATAATACTCTATGTAGACGATGCTGTTATCCTTGCCTCCCATCACGATCCTGTAGAACTGCAAGGTAACCTCCAGCGGGGTTTCACATCAATTGAAAACTGGCTCTTGCAACACAAGCTGTTACTAAATCAGAAAAAAAATAAGACCATGCTCTTCAGCAGCTCGCAGAACAAAAATAAACAGTACCACCTCACAGTCAACACCAAACTCGGAGCCACATTGATCAAGTTGATACTTTCAAATATCTTGGCATCACCCTTGACTCCAAACTCTCTTATGCCACCCATATCTGTAACGTCGCCAAGATGGCCAGCACCAGACTGGGCGTACTGTACCATCACCAAAAACACCTAACCTCTGAAGCTTTGTTTATTGCCGTTCAAAGCTCAGTTGTGAGTGTTATTGACTATGGACTCGTAGTCTATGGCTCTGCCATTACTTCCACACTCAAACGAATTGCCACCTCCCTGAATAAAGCATGTTGTCTCACCACCGGAGTTCACTGTCTCACCCATACCTTGGATGGCTTCAATTAAAAAGAACGAATTCAGTATCAAACCTGCATCATGGCCAAGAAAATAATGATGGGCATTGTCCCCCCAAGAGACGGTGACCTTCTTAAAACCAGAGTAAACAACTGCAACACCAGGAACTCAAAACCACAGCTACTACGAATCCCTCTTTGTCGTACCACTCAAGGTCAAAGGTCTTTCTCTTACAGGGCCCCCAGCTGGCTCAATAACCTTGCCAGTGACATCAATGCCTCACCAACTCTGGGCGCCTTCAGAAAGAAGCTCCACAAATCTCTGGTAGCTTCTAGTATCTGTGACTGCCTTAGCTGAACACCATCATTTCGGCAGCTCCCATACCCACCGCTGTCCATGCTAACCCTGCTCTTGCACTTCTCTATCCCCTACTCTTTCCCTTGCTCAACCTTATACTCAGATACTCTGTCCTGACAAAGCCCTCTGGGCTGCAATACTTTATTCCACCCCACTCTGTCCCTTCCCCTCACTTATGTTGTAATACACCTCCTATTGATATTGTAATATGTTGTGTTACTTGTACTTGAAATCAAGTCATTATAACCACTAGGCATTATGACTGTCTTACTCTGTAATTTCATAAACTGTATTGTCCGTTCTTCTGACGTGGAACCTTTGTAAAAGATCCTTGGCTCAAAGGTATTATGTAATCCTAGATTTAACTAAATAAAAAATATCCCCGGATGTCATCTCGGACCACTCCTTAGTGTCCTGTACCATCTCCCTGACCCCACCTCAATGTGCGGAAACAGTTTGGAAAATAAATAACAGACTATTGAAGGATAAGTGGGTTCTAGATGGGCTAAAAGCTTGTATTGTGCAATATACCCAAATTAATTTAAACTCTACGGGTCACTCTGATGTAGAATGGAGGGGCCTAAAGTGTTATATCAGAGTGGAAATAATCAGGATTGCCTCAGTACAGAAACATAAAAGGGAAAGCCAGGAGAAGGAACTACTAGATAAAATTCGGCACCTGGAGAAGTACATATCTCCAACATCCACAGAAACGCTCCGTCAGGAATTGGTCTGTGTCAGGGTAAAGTATAATGACTTGCTAGCGGTCAAGGCGGAATATGCACTTTCAAAACAAGCTCCACTTACATTGACCAAGGAGAAAAAGTGGCCGTCTGTTGGCCATGAGAGTAAGGAAATAAGAAATCTCACGGCTGATCAGTGCAGTCCACTTCAGGGCAGAGGGCCTCCTCCTGACTGAATTGACTGACATAGCTGCCGAATTTCACTCCTATAAAGATCTATATGGGATTAGACCAGACCCACCCTCAGTAGCGTAGATTGATGACTACCTGGGTACAGTTAACCTACCAGTTTTATCTAGGGAACAACAATCCCTTCTGATTTCCCCACTTTCAGAGGATGAAATCAGAGCGGCCATGCGTAGTTTATCACTTGATAAAGCCCCGGACCCGGATGGCTTCTCTGCTAACTTCTCCAAGGCACTGGAGGAGGATCTAACTCCATGGCTACTACGTCTGTTCCAGACCATCTTGGCAGACAAGTGCCAGGACTTGCACCTCTTTGAAGCCCTGATAGTGGTATTGCACAAAGAGGGGAGGGACCTGGAACAGGTATCGAACTACCGCCTTATCTCACTCTTGGATTATGATATTAAAATACTAGCCAAAATTTTAGCTACAGACTAGGTATGGTGATGCCCTGCCTGATTTGTGGAGAATAAGTGGGCTTTATGGTCGGCAGATCAGCCTCAGACCATGAGAGGAAATTAGACCACATCTTCTCTACTACGTCCCATGCTGATACTGCTTCTGCTATATTGATGTCCCTAGACGCAGAAAAAGCATTTGATAGAGTGGATTGGAGCTTCCTTTTTAGGACACTGGCTAGGTTCGGTTTCCCTCCCCTCTTTGTGCAATGGAGAAAGGCCCTGCATACTCACCCTGCTGCCTGTATATACTGTAGTAAAACCTTTTCCTGTTACTTCTTCCTCTATTCAGGTACTACACAAGGTTGCCCACTATCCCCTCTACTGTTCAGTCTGTATGTGGAACCTCTCCTGGTGCACATTAAAACGGACCAGGTAATTAAAGGTATTAGGGTGGGGAGTAAGGAACTCAAACTTTCAGCGTATGCTGATGATATCCTCCTCCACCTCTCTGACCTGAGGGGCGTCAATTACCAGAGTCCTGAGCTTAATCCAAGAGTTTGGAGCCCTGGCCAATTACAAACTGAACTTGGGAAAAACCATAGTATTCCCTCTCAACTATCACACTTACCACAGGGAAATTGAAGGATTAAGGTCACGGTGGAAACACACAAAAATTAAATACTTGGGTATATATTTAACCAGGGAACCTAAATCCTTCAGACATCACAACCTGGACACATTAATTCAAGTAATTCATCAGGACCTAAACAGATGGAGGGTGCTGCCTATATCACTATGGGGGAGAGTGAGTTTAGTCAAAATGGACGTTCTGCCCTGGGTCTTCTACCTACCCCTTCAACATGCGGGACATTTGGCTACCTCAGGCCTGGTTCTCCAGACTTCACTTGCTGATTACTGAATTTTTATGGAAGGGCAAACAGGCTCGCAGGGTGTATGGGAAACGCATAGTCCCTAAAATAAAGGGAGGCCTGAGGCTCCCTCATTTCAAATTTTATTATTGGGTCAGTCATGCTTCGAAATATATGAGATGTCAGAAAGGCTCGATAATCCACCGCCAGATCAATACTCACGCATTTGGCTAAAGCTGGAAAGAGAGCTTATCTCCTCAGTAAACACCTCTACCCCAGCCCTTTACCATGTTTCACCCAAATCACTTCCCCAGGCATTGGCTGGCACTCCAACTGGCACTTCAGTCAAAGTTTACACTCAACTATGCGCTTCCCTTCATTACAAACATGCACAAGACCTGTTCCAACCTTTGATAGGTAATCCGAACCTTAAGACAGGTGGGAGAATGGTGACTGCCTCCTGGCTTTTCCAACTAGCACAGGTCAAGGTTATCGACTTATGGCAAGAGGGTCAAGTCAGGACAACAAGAGATATCCTCAACAGATTCCACTTAGGCCCCCACTCGAGCTTCAAGGTGTTCCAACTCAGACACATGCTAATTGCCTCCCAAATAAAACAGGTAACAGGATGGAAGTAGTTTTCTGCAATCTCTCAGCGCAGTGGTTACCCAACTGCATGCGTTCTCTATTATATATATGTTCTTAATAGAAAAAGCCTTTCCAAGTCAAGATGGGTCCTCTCATTACCGGAGCTCTCAATTCCCTGAAGTAGCATTCAACTGGGAGAAGGTCTGCAAAGATGCCACCATTTTATATCACAAAACAGATTAAGGATGATGCAATTTCAGATTCTTAACAATATGTATTGCACTCCAATTAAGCTAGCTAGAATGGATAAGTCCTTCTCCCCGAACTGCAGACGTTGTATGCAGGATGTAGGCTCCTTATACCACATCTTTTGGAACTGTCCCAAAGTAGCCCCCTTATGGGCCCTTATTGGGTATCACTGACTACACAGAACCAAGGGCGTGCATGGTGGGTGACTACACCAACATAGGTGTCACTGAAAGGAAATATCACCCAGCAATGACGCAATGTCAGTTAAAAAGTTAGTACTCAAACATTGGTTAGATAGTGACACCATATCCTACACTGAGTGGCTGCAGGAACTCTTGTCCAATCTTTCAGTAGAGAAGGTAATCACTAGTATACACAACAAGATGCCCAAGTTTGAGAGATACTGGAGCAAACTGCAAACTTTATACTCCTTTTTACAGGCATGGTGAATGCATGGGAAGATGCATCCTATAGTTCACTGTACCACATCATCTCTGATACCATGGGTGGGGGAGGGCTGGAGGGCTAGGGGTAGATTTAGGATGTTTGTATTGTACTTTCTTGTCCTGTTTTGTGTACCTATGTCTGTCAGTATAGGGGCCTTTTAAGGCCGAATGTATAAACAAATAAAATATGTTGAATTTCAAATGAGCACCTCTCCTCTAGACAAAGAGTCGAGGCAGATGGACCAGTTCGGTAGAAAAGTTTATACCTTGGCCACATGCGTGCTTAGATCCCTCAACTATGTGGCCCATATGGTGTCCCGCCAAAAGGCTACCCTGGCCAGGTTAGAGGCTCGTGTCCAATCTATGGAACCCTCGAGCCTCAAAGAGGAGCTTGCCAAGGACCTTCGCCTCTCTCTCGCCTTTCCTGTAGGCATGCTTTGCGGGCTACATACGACTCCGTCGACTCTGTAACTCACACCTCGGCAACTGCCATCGTCCTAAGATGGCATTCCTGGCTTCGCATCTCTGGCCTTGCCAACGAGGTACGGTCGGCAATTCAGGATGCCCCTTTCTGGGGCTCTGTGCTTTTTGGTGGGGACACCAAAGATATCATCACTGATCTCCAGGACAGAGGCCTCGCCCTCAGATCAGTGAGGTCCATGTACTGATCTGACACTCAACAGCAGCAACAGCCCTTACAGAAAAGGACCTGGAGGCAGAGGAAGCAGGCCCTGGCTCGGCGCCAGGGCAAACACAAGTCCACGGGTTCCGCCACTCCTCCAGCCTCCAAGAACCAGAGATGCACAGGGGGCCCTCCCCCTGAATATCCTGCCACTTACTGACTCACTGTCCCCACTACCTCCTCAGTCTCACGACGAGGAGCAGGTGGGGGGGGGTTTGCCCACCGTGTGCAGGAATGGAAGGCAATACCCTCCGACACATAGGTCCTGCAACTAGTGTCCGTCGGACACACCATAGAGTTTCTGGAACTTCCTCCAGAATCTCCACCAAAAAGGTCTTCTTACCCTAGGGATCAGGCTCTCCTCGTCCGAGAGGAAGTTCAAAGCCTCTTGCTCAAGGAAGCAATCGAGCGTGTTCCCCTCCAGCAAAGGGGTAGGGGGTTTTACTCCCATTTTTTCCTGGTTATAAAAAGACTGGAGACTTCAGACCCATTCTCAACTTTAGCAACCACAATCAGTTTGTCGAGTGCAAAAAGTTTTGGATGTTGATCTCCAGAGTCTTCTCCCACTCCTTCTGGAGGATCATTGGTTGTGCACTGTGGACATGCAGGATGCTTACCTGCATATCTCGATCTTCCATGGCCACCGCTGTTTCCTGCAGTTCCATTTCCAAGGGGAGCACTTCCAGTTTTGAGCGCTCCCTTTTGGTCTGTCCTTGGCACCCCGGGTGTTTACCAAGTGGCCTGGCGGTGGTGGCGGCTTCTTTACGCCACCAGGGTATTGTAGTTTTCCCTCAACCTGGACAACTGGCTGATCTCAGTCCCATCCAGGGACTTGTTACTGGTGGCTCTCTCTTTGACATTTTACCTCTTTGGCAGACTGGGCAGAATAGTCCCAGCGACTACAGTTCATTGGGGCAGTCTTGGATATGGTCCAATGCAGAGCCTTCCTTCCTCCAGATAGGGTGGAGACCTTGATCCGTCAGGCTTCACGAGTGGCTTCATCCAGGACCACCCCAGCCCGGGAGCTCCTCCGCCTTTTTGGCCTGATGGCAGCCTCCATTACTACTGTTCCCCTGGCGAGGTTTCACATGAGACTTACTCAGTGGTCCTTGTGTGTGCAGTGGGACCAACTCCTGGATGACCTGGACCATACGGTACTGGTCTCCTCAGCAGTTCAGAAAGAATTGCTTTGGTGGAGGGGCCCATGCAACCTTTCCTTAGGTCTCCCTTTCAGGAGCTGTGCTCCTCTGGCATCCCTTACTGCGGACGCTTCGAACATGGGATGGGGAGTGCATCTGGGGGAGCACCAAGCTCAAGGACTGTGGTCCAGCTTGGAAGCACCTTTGCACATCAGTGTTCTGGAGATGAGAGTGGTCTTGTATGCCTTACAAGCCTTCCAGACCCTCCTTCTTAAGGGATCACTGCTGGTCCAAATGGACAATATGTCGGTAGTCTGGTATCTCAACAAACAAGGAGGAACTCGATCGTACCACCTGTGCAGGGAGGCGATGCGGGTGTGGAACTGGGCTGCTCAGCACAATCTAGCTCTTGTGGCCGTGCACGTTCCAGGCATTCTAAATGTCCTGGCGGACAGTCTCAGCAGATCTCGGACCCTAGCTCATGAATGGGAATTGAACCAGGAAGTGGCAGAATCTCTCTTCCTAAGTTGGGAGCATCTGGAATTCGATCTTTTCACCTCCAAATACAACACAAAACTTCCCAGTTTTTGGTTGCTCATTCCAGGGCATGATGCTTTCTGGCACGACGCGCTTTCTCCTGGACAGTGACATTTTTGTATGTCTTCCCTCCATTTCCCATTCTCCAGAGAGTCCTTCTCAAGCTTCAGGCAGATAAGGTGAGGATGATTCTCATCTCTCCTCTCTCACCAAGATAAATTTCGTTTCCGCTGTTACAACAGCTATCCAGGGAACCGCTGGTTCCACTTCCAGTGACCCACAGCCTCTTGACCCAGGATCGAGGTCATCTGGTACATCCAGTGCTCAGGACTCTGCATCTTCATGCATGGCTCCTGCAGACATAGCGATTTCTTGTTTCGGGGTCTCCTCCTGAGTCGTTCAAGTCCTTATAGAGGCTAGAAAACCCTCTACTCGTTCCACTTATGCCACGAAGTGGAAACATTTTTCCATCTGGGCGACTTCCAAGAATTGGAACCCCTTTTCTTATTCTGCCCCTCAAATCATGGAATACCTCCTTCATCTGTTAGACTCTGGTCTGTCATATTCCTCCTTGAAGGCCACCTTTCTTCAATTTCAGCGTACCATGAGATGATGGATGGCAAACCTGTGGCTCAGCTGGAAGTCTCAAAAACCTTTCTGAAAGGGATCCTCCATCTGAAACCCCCCATCTGCAGCCCAACTCCACCTTGGGATTTGAACTTTGTGTTGGAGAAGCTTACTTTTCCCCCATTTGAGCTTGCGATGAGCTGTGATTTGCGCTTCCTTTCCTGGAAGACATTATATTTAGTTGCCATTACGTCAGCCCGTAGGATTTCAGAGATTCATGCTCTGGTTTGTAAAGAGCCTTATCTTATTTTCCACAAGGCCCGGGTGGTCCTCAGGACAAATCCTAAGTTTCTACCCAAGGTGGTGTCAGACGCCACACTGAACCAATCAGTAGAGCTTCCAGTTTACTTTCCGTCACCTTCAAACAGAGGTGAGGCACTCCTGCACATCATGAATGTCCATCGGATCCTTCGGTGGTACACACACTGGACCAAGGATTTCTGTAGCTGTGATCAGCTTTTTGTTTCTTTTGCCCCCAGGTCTAAGGGCAAAGCGTTTTCCAAGCAGTGCCTTTCCAAATGGTTAGACAACTGTATTCAGTATTGTTACCAAAAAGTATGCAAAACCTCTGCTGGGTCCTGTCAGAGGTCATTCTACTAGGGGCATGGCTGCTTCCGCTCCCTTTTTGCTGAACGTCTCTGTGACTGATATCTGTGCCACAGCCACTTAGACTTCTGTCCATACCTTTACTAAACACTATAGTCTGTTGCTTCTAGGTGGAGGGCTGTCTTGCAGGGCCTTCTGTCCTAATCTGGGTCCATTCTGGTTCCCAGTTTCTGTTGGAGCTATTTTCTCCTCCCCCCTGGTTTCTGTCAGTCTCTCTTTGGAGGGACTGCTTGGGACTCTGTCCTAAATGTAATGACCTACTGAAGGAACCCTCTGGAAGTTAGATAGTGCAGTTACATAGGAACTTACTGTAACAGTAGATCTTCAAGAGAAGTTCCTTCAGTAGGTCATATTTTTCCCTCCCTCCTTCTCCTCCTTTTGTTTCTTACACAGGGACTCCAAATCCTGCTTGCTTCTGCTGTCAGACCTCTTCTTGGCTCCGGCGGGAGAACTGGAGGGCCGGCGAGGGGACCACCCACTATATATGGCCATGCTGACGTCGGTCACATGACATTGGGTGGGCAGTCCCCCCTCAGGGATTGCTAGAAAAGTATGCCATGCGGCCCAACGCCAGGTGGCGCCAGTCCAATATGTAATGACCTACTGAAGGAACCTCTCTCGAAGATCTGCTGTTATGGTAAGTTCCTATGTAACTGTACTTTCTAAGGGCATCCTACGATTTAGTGGACACAGCCGATCGAGCTGTGGCTACAGCGATCTGCCTTCATCACCACTCCTGGCTGAGGGTATCTGGGTTCAGGCAGGATCTCCAAGATTCTATCCTGGATGCCCCTTCCCATGGCTCTGTCCTTTTCGGAGAGGAGGTACAAAAGATAATTATGGACCTGCAAGACTCGGGCAAGGTAGTGCAGTCTGTCCATCACATGTACAAAGCTGAACCCCAGCAGCCCTAGCATAAGCCATTTTATCACCCAGGTACCAACAGACAGAGAGGCCAACAGCCCCAAGGTCCCTTCAAATGTAAGGCTCCCTCACAACCTTCCAGAAACAGCGGGCCTAGGAGCGCTAAATCCTCCCAGCCCTCGCTTCCCACTTAAGCCACCCATGCATGATTCCTTATGAGCAGCCCCTCCAGTGGAGGTGATGGGGAGGCAGTAGAGTGTCGGTTCTTCCTCTACCTAGATGAATGGACCAATGTTACATCAGACGCTTGGGTTCAGGACATTGTAGAAAAGGGTTATACACTGGAGTTTGTCCAACTTCCCCCAGACAATCCTCCAGCTCCCTCCCATTACTCCCTGACCCATACCACCCTCATCCGGGAAGAGATCCAGGCCTTGCTCTTAAAATGAGCCATCGTGCCTGTTCCTACCTCTCAACAGGGAACTGGGTATTACTCCCACTTCTTCTTAGTTCCCAAGAAGACGGGGGACTTAAGGCCCATTCTGGATCTAAGCCAGCCGAACCAGTATATCGAATGCAAGAGGTTCAGGATGGTGACCTTACCTGGTCTGATTCCCATGCTACGTCAAGGGGATTGGTTATATTCCCTGGATATGCAAGACACATTCCGTCATATACCGGTGTTTCTAGCCCACCGGAGGTACCTGTGGTTCACCTTTCAGGGGAACCACTACCAGTTCCGGGCTCTGCCTTGTGGTCTGTCCTCAGCACCAAGGGTGTTCACCAAGTGTCTCGTGGTAGTGGCAGCCTCTTTAAGGAGACAGGGTCATTTCATGTACTCTTATCTGGATGATTGGCTCCTAACTGCCCCTTCAAGGCAGCAGTTAATTCGCACCCTCACAGATACATTCATAATGTTCCAGCAGCCGAGGATAACCATCAGCCTCCTAAAATCCTGTCCTTGGCCCTGCCAAAGGTTGCAGTATATAGGGGCCATTTTGGACACAGCAGGGAATAGCCTTCCTCCCGACAGAGCCAGTCAGCTGAGGGATCGGACTTCCAAAGTAGCTGCAACCAGCCATGTCACGGCAAGGTCTATGTTGCAGCTACTAGGGCACATGGCAGCAGCCATTCCCATGGTACCTCTAGCGTGTTTGCATATGAGAGTCCTGCAATGGAACCTACAGGTTCAATGGGACTAGAGGTCCAACGACCTCGAACATACCATAAACATTTTGAGAGCTGTTCAACAGACACTGTCACGGTGGCTGACTTCTCCCAATCTGAACGTGGGGGTCCCGTTATAATTGCCTTCACCTAGGCCAATCCTAACTATGAACGCATCGGGTCTAGGATGGGGAGCTAATTTCCAGAATCACCATACTCAGGGCATATGATCAGACATAGAAGTGTCCCTGCACATCAACATTTTGGAGATGAGGGTGATTCTGTATGCCATGCAGGCCTTCCAGACTCACCTTTCCCAGGGTCCCCTGCTTCTACAGACCGACAACATGTTGGTGGTCTTTTATATCAAACAAATCCTCTGTGCAGAGAAGCCAAGTGAGGGTGGTCCTGGAACATGGAATCAAGCTAACAGCGGTTCATGTCCCAGATGTCAAAACGTCCTAGCAGACAACTCAGCCACTCCCGGTCCAGGAACCACAAGTGGGAGCTGCTTCAAGAAGTGGTGGATGATCTCTTTGAAAGATGGGGACATCTAGAGCTGGACCTCATTGTGTCTCTGTGCAATGCAAAACTGCCCAATTTTTGCTCACTAGATCCAGGGCCTGGTGTTTTCTGGCGAGACGCATTGTCCCTTTGTTGGACAGGGAGGTTCCTCTCTGTGTTTCTTCCCTTTCCCCTAATACAGAGAGTGTTGCTCAAGATACAGGTGGAGGGAGCAATGATGATCCTAGTGGCTCCGCTTTGGTCGTGACAAATATGGTTCCCTCTCTTACAGCAGTTGGCTGTGGAACTCCCTTTCAGCTGCCTCTGTTGTCCTGCTTGCTGTCCCAAGAATGGGGCACACTGGTACATCCAGACCTTCGGTCCCTACACCTTCATGCATGGCTCCTGCAGACTTAGCCCTCTCCAGGCATGGGGTCTCACAGAGAGTGGCCAAGGTTCTAGTAGAGGCTAGAAAGCTATCTACAAGATCAACATATGCCATGAAATGGAAATGCTTCTTCATATGGGCAGCTGCACGTTCTCTGGACCCTTTCACGTGCTTGGTGAAATCAGTATTGGATTATCTCCTATCACTTTCAGAGACGGGGCTACAATACTTTTCAATTAAGGTGCATCTATGCGCTATTTCAGCTTATCATGCACCGGTGGAAGGCAGGAATCTCGCTCTACTAGATCTGTCCCGAACATTCCTTTGGGGCATCCTCCATATGAAACCCCCAGTAAGGAATCCTGTCCCCCCCATAGAACCTTTTGTTCGTCCTAGAGAAACTGACATTGCCTCCCTTCGAACCGGCCATGGATTGCAACCTCCACTTCCTTGGAAAGCATTATTTTTTAGTTGCTATTATTTCAGCTCAAAGGATTTCAGAGCTGCAAGCACTAATGTGCAAAGAACCTTATTTAATTTTCCATAGGGACCAGGTGCCCCTTCGAACTAATACTGTGTTCCTTCCAAAAGCCGTGTCTGAGCTGACACTGAATCAAGACGTCTGCCTTCCAGTTTATTATCCTGAGCATTCAAATCGGGGGGAGGCCCTCCTTCATACTGTAGACATTCACAGGATCTTTCGTTATTACCCGGACCGCACCAAATCGATCTGGAAATCGGACCAATTGTTTGTCTCCTTTGCTCACAGGACTTTGGCGAAACCTGTGGCAAAACAAACCATATTCAAATGGCTGAAAAATTGTATTGTTTTCATTTATGACAAATATGAAAAATCCTTGCCGGGACCGGTCAAGGCTCATTCAACAAGGGGGATGGCTGCATCCTTTGCAGCTCTAAAAAAATGTATCAGCGGCAGATATATGTGCTGCAGCCACTTGGAACTCTGTACACACCTTTGTCAAGCACTGCACTCTGGACATTGCTTCCAGAAAACAGGCAGGATTCTGCCTAGCTGTGCTCCAGGGCCTAATCTTCTGACCATCTAAGGGGAGTTTCCCTTCCACCCTGTAACCTTTTTTATGACACTGCTTGGGACCTGGGGCTCAGTCCTTAAGGTATAGCCTGCTGCAGGAGCTCTTACTTGAAGTAAGATAGTAGTTACGTAAGAACTTGTTATCCTTCTGTACAGACAGCTGGTGAGACCCCATCTGGAGTACTGCATGCAGTTCTGGAGACCCAGTCTCCGCAAAGACATAGACAGGATGGAAGTTGTCCAGAAGAGGGCAACTAAAATGGTGCAGGATCTGCAGCGGAAGGCATATGAAGAGAGACTTAAGGAGCTTAGTATGTATAGCCTCGAGGAAAGGAGGGAGAGGGGGGACATGATGGAAACTTTCAAGTACCTCAAGGGAATCAACAAAGTCCAAGAGGGTAGCATCTTTCAAAAAAAGAGGTGTGCAAGAACAAGGGGGCACAATTTAAAGATAGAGGGAGGCGGCTCAGAGGTAATGTAAGGAAATATTTTTTCACAGAGAGGGTTGTGGATGCATGGAACGGCCTTCCTGAGGAGGTTGTGGAGTCAAAAACAGTGGTGGAATTCAAGCATGCATGGGACAGTCTTAAGGCAATTCTAGGGGGTGGGGGTAGGAAGAAGTAGGCTGCTGGTTAACTAGGATCTGCAGCTTATCCATTAGGTAGGAAATGGGCAGACTGGGTGGGCCAAGCGGTCCTTATCTTCCGTCAAATTCTGTGTTTCTATGTAACTTACCGTAACAGTAGATTTTACTTCGAGAGGCCCCTTACCTGCTCTGGTGCCGCTGGTCGGAGTCGTAGCTTCTCCAGTTCGTGTTGCCTCTGGCACACCTCTGTCTTCTCATCTGCAACTCGCTGGCGCTCATGCTCCTCATGGTCTGTGTCTCGCTGTTCTCGCTCTGCCTCTCTGCGTTCTCGCTCTGCCTCACCATCCACCTCTTGCTTCTCTCGCACAGCCCCTTGGCATTCTTGCTCTCTCTTCTCCTGGAACTCCAGCTCCATCCTGCGCAACTCAGTTTGCAGCCTGAGTACCTCTGGATTCAGGATACTGGTGACCTTCCCCTGCCACTGTGGCCCTTCACTGACAGTGGCCCTGCTGTCCTCCTCACTGGATCTGGACACAGCACTGGCCGCTAGTCCTGCCACACTCGAGGTCTGGTCCCTTCCAGTCACAGTCTGTGACTTGCTGCTCTGGGTATCTGCTACCATCAGGGCCTCTATGAGGTTATGCTGTTTGGCTGTCACCTCGAATGGGACTCCTCTGTCCCTGCACAACTGCTTCAAGTGTGCCTGCTGTAGTCGGAAGCCATCTTCTTCTTCCCTGACTATGGCTACTCTGACTTGCACTTTAGGAAAAAAAATAAAACAGGTAGGAACTTGACTGTACGCCAAGTGATATATAGTTCTGTTTCCTTTTAAAAATAAAACTCTTGTCTTTTTCTTTCTTTGCAAGAGAGCTTACGGTCTCAGCTGACACAGAACAGTAAAGCTTGTGATACCAAAATTATGCCACCACTGCCAACCAATCTGTCACAAACCCACTCAGCAGGTCAGGCCCTCTACTCCCAAAGTGCCAACCTCCGAGCGCAGTCTTGTGAACAGTTTAACAGAACAAGGTAACTCTCTTGTCTGTTTTGTGAGTTCGGATCAACCTTTGGTCTCAAGTCTTGGAGGGATTCAAACTATGAACCTGTTGCTAGCGTACCCAATGCACAGGCTTAGATATATCTGTCTTTGGGGGGCCAGATATCTTTGCCTACAGGCACCTAACCAGGTATACAGAGATGAACCCTTAAAAACTTTAATAAAGACCTCAGATTTAAAACGCTTCTCTTTCCAGTTTGGTACCACGATTCAAGCTTATGCTTTGTATCTGCTATAACCATGTATACTCTTCTTACCAGTGAAGGAAAAACAAAGGCAGACCAAATATGCTCTAAAAGGAGTTTTACTAAAAATAGATAAAAATATGTCAAACGCAACTATCTTCCTGGTGCAAATCACTGATAATAGGTCCACGGCTCTAAGTATTAATCAAGAAGAAGCAACAAGAATTATGGGACTAGTTAAAAGCAAAAGACATTTGGGACACATTGAAACTACAAATGTACCAAAAACAATGATTAATAAGCTTGAATCATTAAAAGAAAGAGAAATTAGGTTAGATTGGCATGCAGTCACCTTGTTGGAATATATGACACAAAAAAGGATCCCTAGAGGCTTATGAGCACTGGTGGAATCACAATTAGGTTTTTTCTCCAGATGGTTTTCAAACCAAATGGGAAGGAATACTATCTAAATGTTCCTTTGATTTTATGTTGCTTCTTATTGAGACATTAACTACAGAGCAAGGTAAATTACTGGATGAAATTAATAATTTGGAAGTTAAAATTAAAGAAATGATAGATTCTACACAGCTTAAAAATGTATTGGATAAAATTGAAAAATCTTTGATAGACTATGATAAACAAATACAAAATATAAAAATGAGTAAGTTTAGAAGAGATTTGTATGACTATAAAAATGGAACAGTATATTCATGGAAAAAGTCAGACCAGCATACTAACATAGGATTTAAACAGTACCTATTTAAGCCCAGCCACCTCTGATTCTGAAGGATCTGATCCATCTGTTTTTAGATAATTTTCAAATAGAAAATTTAATAATAGATGTTACAGACGTTTTAATAGACCATATGGGAGACAATATTATCCCAGAAGATTCCAGTTTGAAAGGGATTATTATTCTGAAGATCGTAGGCAAGATTGGCAATCAACAGAAAAAATGAGAGATAGAGATGGGGGTTTTCAGAAAGGCTCGGAGGTGGCAGGAACATCGGGCATTTACAAAAAAAGAAAAGAATTAGAAAACCAAGAAAGAGAAAAGGAAAAAAATAGACGAACTGAGATCGAAACATCCTCAGAATTAACTGTTTTTATCATCACGTGAATTGACAGCAGTAAAGAATAGAGTGTTAAGTTATGGTCTATCATTCAGTATTACTGAAAAATTTAATCCATTTGAATTAAAACTTGATTTAGAGAAATTCTATCGTAAACTAAGATTGAAATTTTTTTGGGAACAAAAGAGAGCAGAGAAGTAGAAGATTTGTAAAAATATGAAAGATATCAACTGAAACAAGCCTTAGGTGTTAAATCACAATTTGATCCAGTTAATTTTACCCCAGCAAATATAACCAGTTATATTAGTAAAGTTAACATGGAAATTGAGTAATTAATGACAAATGTGAAAACAAATAAACCAAAATATAAGTTAACAAAGGAAGAATTCAAAGCTTTAGAAGATCTAAGTAAAGATGAGAATATTATAATTGAATCAGCAGACAAATGTGGGGAATAGTTATTTTAAATAGATAAGATTATAGATGTGAATGTTTAAGACAATTATAAGATGAAACAACATATGAAATGATTAAAAGTATTCCATTCCCTAGAATTAAGTCTGAACTTAAAGAGTTAGTTACTCAAGCTAATGACAGAGGAATAATTGAACAGTGGACTATGGAGGAATTAATAAATTCAACACCTCGCATCCTACTTTTTTTACTGTTTACCAAATATGCATAAAAATATAGAACATCCACCAGGTAGACCTATTATATCTGGTATTGGTTCTATTACTGAACCCTTATCGATTTTTGTATACTATTATTGTAACCATTTAGTATTCAGTACATGGGCTCATCTCAAGGACAGTAAACATTGCATACAAATATTAGAAGAATTTAATAATACGAGTAAAGAATTGATAAATGATAACTTTTTATTGGTCACTTTGGATGTCAAAAATCTTTACACTAGTATCCCACACGATGAAGGTTTGGATGCCATGGATTATTTTTTATCATCTAGAAATAAAAATAAACCAGATAAGGATTTTTTGTTGGCTTTGACAAGATTGGTATTGAAAAATAATTATTTTTCATTTGAGGATAAAAAATACTTACAAAAAACAGGGAAAGCAATGGGGGCAACATTAGCCTCTATTTATGCAAATCTGTATATGTCTTACTTTGAAAAGCAATATATTTGTTCAGATACTAATGCATTTAAAATAAATATAATCATTTATAAATGTTTTATAGATGGTATATTTATAATTTGGGATGGAACTTCACAAGATTTACAATCTTTCAACAAAAATATATAATCAGTGTCAGTGGCTCAGTAGGTAGCACACTTGCCTCTGAAGCTGGGAGATCAGAGGGCTGTGGGTTCAGTTCTCACATCTGGCACTTGGGTTAATATCCCAGTACTGACACTGTAGTGCAGCATGAGAGGGGTGCTGCACTTCTGAGGTGCCGTCTTTCGGATGAGACGTTAAACCGAGGTCCCATCTGCCTGGATTGGTGGTAGTTCAGGTGGATGTTAAAGATCTCATGGCACTTATCGAAAAGAGTAGGGGAATTTCCCCGGTGTCCTGGCCAAATTTCCCTCATTCACTAAAAATACCACCAACAGCTTAATCTGGTTCAAGGTCAGTTTGCATTCATCTGTATCCCCTTCCCCCGGGTCGTGCCTGAAAATAGGCAGGATTTGTCTTGTGCCCTTACCCGGTCAACAAAAACTAACTAAATAAATAAATAAAAATCTGGTTTTTACTATGACATATGATTTAGAAGAAATTGCATTTTTGGATTTAAAAATTTTGAAAAAGGATGGTAAACTTTGTACAAATTTATTTAGAAGGGAGACAACACAAAATACAGTATTGCATAATAAAAGTTTTCATCCTAAGAATCTGAAAGAAAATATACCTTATAGTCAAATGCTACGAGTTAAAAGAAATAGTAGTATTCCTGAAAACTGTGATAAAAATTTTATTGATTTAACACAAAGGTTTGTTGTTAGAGGTTATTCTAAGCAAACTTTAGAAATAGCTAGAGAAAAAGTAGATTCTAAAGACAGAGATAGTCTTTTACAAGACAAGGTTCAAGGTGCGAATCCCCTTCTGAAAAAATCACAATGTCAGCAAAATACTCTGAAAATTTTGGCATGATTAAAAATATTCTATCCAATTGGAAAATATTACAGACTAATGATTTACGATGTAAGATTTTTGAAAATAAACCATGGGTGACAGCACGTAAAACCACAACTGTACGAAACAAGATTGTTAAAACACAACATTGGAGAAGTAATACAGAAGGTACTGGTTGGTTAAAAAGTGACATAAAAGTTTTTTTTCCTTGTGGCAACTGCGTGCATTGTAATAGTGGCAAGAAAACTAAGATTATTAAGAGCACATGTGAGGATAGGGTTTTTAAAATTAGAAGTTTCATCACTTGTAACACAAATTATGTAGTTTATTGCATTGTCTGTCCTTGTGCATTATATTATATAGGAGAAACAACTTGACCATTAAAAATGCGGATCTCTGAACATAAAAGTAATATCAGAAGAGGTGACCTTAGATCACCCTTGGCCAGACACTTCATTGAGAGGAAAGATCAAATATCAAGCCTTCAATTTTTTGGTGTCGAAAAGATATATGAATCAACAAGAGGAGGAAATTTAGAGAGACTCATATTAAAGCGAGAAGCTTGGTGGATATTCACTTTAAAAACTCATTTACCTAAATATGAACTGAATGAAACCCTGAAGTGGACAGTTTATGACTAAAAAGTTTTATTTAAATAACATTTTTAGCATGTTAAGGTTTCTTTTTGTACATATAGACGTCTTTTTATATTAGTGAGTTTATTCCTCCCAGTTTGATGTACCCTCATATTTGGAAACTCATTCTAAATCATATGATATTACTAGGAATACACTTAGAAATACAGTAAATACGCTTTGATCTGCTGGGTGGTTTTATTGATGTTGCCTTGATGCTAGTGTGAATTGTTATGATGCCTTAGTTTCACTGATGTTATTCTGATGTTCATTATGAAAATTTATGCATTTATTGAAAAAGTATGATAGGTATGGAGTATTCTCCCAATTATTATTATGGGAGAGTTTTTCTTTGGGATGCTTAAGGTTATGTCATTTACGATGTGGCACGGGATATGTGCATACCAGAGCTCCCTTATCTTTATTTTTTGTGAAAAAATTGATAAACATTCTGGGTCTGGAAGTGCTTTTCTCCCACACATATGTGTGTTTTTTCACTATTGTTTTTTCCCGTAGCCTGTTGTTTTAATTTTAAAAAGAATTATTTTTGAAACATGTAGGCTTGTATTAAGTGTTGCTCTGTGGTTGATACGTATACAAAAGCAATTAGTAACCTGTGAGACATTTTGTTGAAATACAACATTATAAGTATTTGTTCCTAACTATGAGCACTGCTTTAAAATTTGTGATATTTAGGGGGACTCTCCTTTAATGTTACTACGGGAGAGTTTCATTCATTTTGACCAAGCCGCCCAAGGTGACATCATTTATGACATGGCACAGTTTACGTGCACACCTGAGCGGCTCGGCCCCTTCTTCTTTAAGTACTTTGCACCAGGAAGATAGGTGCAAGTAGTAGCAAACTGGCGTGGTGTGCTAATGGCGGCGTGGCATCTGTAACTTTTGAAATTCAGTTTCATTTTAAAAGCCAAATGGAGCAAAAAGCTATACGGATTTAAAGAAATTCAAATAAAGACATAACAAGGTAAAAGGCTTTACTTGGGGTTAAATTATTTATCATGGTGTTTCAGGGGAGAGACTAGCATTAACTTTTATTCATGGACATCAATATTATATTATGTGATAAACTTTTTTTTACTTTAAGGGCAAGACTTAAACTAAAGTATTAAGTTGCTCCCTTTCCTTCTTATTTAAAAATATGTTTCCTTGCAGCGTGGATTTCGCTTATGGCCGCGACCGGGTTCAGGAACGGACCCGGTCGATGGAGGGTCGGCCGGGGGAGTGGATCGAGCCCATAGGCAGCTCTCCCACTCCGGGAGGGTGGGCAGTGATCGGTGCACTGGGGACCCCTGGCGGAGGCCGGGGTGTGCCCAAGCATCCGACACTTACGTGTTCCTGGGAGGCGGGGCAGGTGGTGACGTGAGGCGTCAGGAGCGTGGCCCGCCTCCACAGAAAACGGAAAACAGCCGACGCCTGCGCACGTTAATGAAGCCAGCGGCGCTTCTCGATATGTCCCCAGGCACACCTCGACTTAAAACCACGGCCTGGACATTACCCCCATGTCGCAGGCCCCCACCGTGGGGGGGAAGCCACGGGGTATCGGGGGGGTGGCCGATTTGGGGACAGAAGCCGGTGAGCTGTGAACGAATGGATGAGAAGGCGGCAGGTGGCTCGAGGGGGAAAAAGTAAAGTGAATTGCAAAAAAAAAAAATATGTTTCCTTTTAGGACAAAGTTATATTTGGGAACAACAGAATTGAATCTATCCTTAATAGAAAAATTAAAATTAAAAAGAAAGGTATACCATTAAATTATCTTTTAAGATTGAGTATATCATTAGATTATTTATAAATTGGGCTAATAGAAATTTTGTCTCTCCCTGGTCTAGATATTAAAATTTGCAACCTCAGATTTGAGGAATTGCTTTTACAGCCGCCCCCCCCCACACACACACACACACACACACCACCTTGCAAGAAGCAGGTTAGTTCCACCAGCATTTAGTAATCTAATGCTTCATATATTTTTCAGAATAAGCTGCACAGTCTGATAAAGGAATTTGTATTCCGAAACGTTACTGAAATGATATTTTGATGGAGAAACTGAGAGATTTTTATATTATGTAAAGGAAATAATAAAATATTTTGAAATTTGTTTTCTTGGGTTGAGATAAGTCTTTCATATGTACAGTTCAGATAGGGGAGCAGCCAGGGCACTGTAATTGGGTACAAATTTCCTATAGTACCCTGCTGTCCCTAGAAAGCTCCTGAACTGCTGAGTGGATTTGTGACAACCGGTGTCATGTGACATCGGTATAAAGGGGTGGTCCCCCACACCCGTCTTCCAGTTCTTTCCTGCCAAAGGCCAAAAAAGGCAAGACGAGACAGAAGAGGAAACCCCCCCCCCATGGAAATGAAGCAAGAAACTTAGGGAGATGGTGGGCAGTAAGGTAATGCCTACTGCAAGAGCCTCTCTCGAAGATCTACTGTTATGGTTAAGTTCTTACGTAACCCCCCACGCCCGCCTTCCAGTTCTTTCCCACCGTCGGCTTGTGAAAGTTCCTCATGGTAAAACAACGCTCGTCAGTTCATTCGTCGGTCCTAAAGTTCTCAACTTTTTTGATCTTTTTTTCTCAATTTATTCAATTTTCTCACAATATCTACTGTGTATGGTGTCCCCGCCGCCCTCTGAATCGCATAAAAATAAGTGTGACTCATGTGGTTCCCAGCTTCCACATAAGGATGGCCACTCCTTGTGCCTCTTCTGTCTAGGCCACAACCACCCTGTGGAGAAGTGCCAGCACTGCCAGAAGTTCAGCTTGGCTACCTGCAAGAGAAAGCAGCAGTCCCTGGAAGCCCATCTCCTCAAGAAGAAAATGGCCTCCATGGAAAAAGAGTTAAAGAAGCTTAGGTAGGCATCCACTTCCCCCGAAGGCCACAAAAAGAAGCGTGACAAGAAGGAGCACCGGGAGCGGGAATAGTCTTCCACAGCAGCTGCGACTTCAGCTGGAGTCGCGGCCCTAAAGGTAACATCCCCTTCGGGGGATCACTCCTCGATGGCCGTTTTGGTGGCTACAAAGAAGGTGTCACCCCTCCTGTCGGGCTTGTGCTCAGGCCCTTTGGGAGCCTCTGGGGTAAAGGAGGCCTCCACTCCCGTTAAGGCTACTCCTCCTTCACAGTCTTCCGGTCCTAGCAGGTCCAGTAAGTCGGACTTCGGTCCCACCGACGCCCGCCCAGGCAGGGCTGATAAGCCGCTCACCTCTTCAGATGATCGCCCAGCCCAATCCCCTTTCGACAAGGCCGCCACTCCTTCATGGCCTTCCTTGGATAGGGAGTCTGATAAGTCGGAAGCCAGCTCCTCTGAAGTCTGCCCGGACATTGCCGATAAGATGGCCGCCGGCTCCTCCGACAACCGCCCGGCCAACCAGCCTGCGCCAGACCTCACATCTGATGCCCCAGGCTCTCCACAATGGATAATCCCGTTGCCCACTGAGGTCCCTTCGTCCCCTCTGTTCACACCCAAGGACTTCAGCCCTCCTTCCCTGGTTGAAACTGACGACCTTGGGATGCTGCCATCAGAGGTCCCCCCTCCTATGCCGGACCCTCTGACAACAGATCCTCAGACACCGGTTCCGACGCTGGTCGACCCGACGCTGTCTTCTGGCATTCCTTTGCCCGACGGAAGACCCGTTCCTCCGTCACGTTTTTTGGACTTCCTGCAGTATACCTGTGCCTGGCCCGATGCCCACAGGGCTGATACTGCTTCCATCCAGCCCCACCAGCAGGGCCTTTGCCAGGTCCTTCTGCCCTGTCAGAGCCCCTGGTGCCCGGGTACCTGGCACTGCAATACCCAGTGCAGCAGTACCCGACCCCTCAGTATCTGGCACCACAGTACCCGACGCCTCAGTATCCGACGCTGAGCTTCCCACCATTGGGCTATGGATACTCCTACTACAGGTACCCACACTACCCGTATCCCCCTCTTCCTCCTCCTCCACCACCTCCGCCGCCCACTCCACAGCCGTCGGCGGATCAGAATGAGACCTTGGCCTCCTGGTGGGCTGAGGCCAGGGCTCAGATCACCAAGGAGGTCGAGAGTCATCTCCCAACTCCGATCCCTACACTGGACCCTCTATGTTGGAGATGAGAGACTCCCTCTCCCTTACCTGACACCAGAGGAGAACCTTCCCAGAGGGGTCGTTCCTCCCCGTCCCAGGGAGGAGTCATCGTCTTCTTCCTCAGAGACATCTGATTCAGACTTGGAGTCCGACCACTCTGATCATGGAGACGATCATGATCATGGAGACGAGCCACGTACTCCAGAACGCCCAAGGCCGAGGGATCCTCTGAAGTCCCCTCCGGAGGACCCTTTCTTTCTGCAACTGTTAAGGAAGATCCAGGAAATGCGAGTGGCAATCAGTGGAGCCAAACCCACAGCTTAAAAAGCTCACTACTCATTTGGATCTACCTGAGACCACTCCCACACTGATTCCACCCTGGATAGAGCCTCACGCCGATCTTGTTTCCACCATCTGGAAACAACCTTCCACACTAGTCCCCCTTCCAAAGAAGGCGGATAGGTTATACCAGGCTCCGGAGGGTGTAGACTTTCTTAGTCTTCACCCCATGATGGATTTGGTTGTCATCAGTGCGGCCCACGGCTGTTCTGCCAACCCTAAACACCTGAGCTAATCCCCGCCTGACAAGGAATCCTGGCTTCTGGATCGGTATGGAAAGAAGATCTAATCCTCTTTGACCCTAGGCATCAGGGCCCTCAATTACATCGGCCATATGGGGATTTCCAGAAGTCCATCCTTAGCCAGGTGGAATCCAAGTTGGACTCCCTTCCTGATTCATAAATTAAGCAGGAACTGGGAGACCTAGTCTGTTCCGCTTGTTCACCTGTCCACACATGCTTTGTGCCACTTACGATGCGGTGGACACAGCTGGCAGGAGCTCTGTTTTAGCTGTGGACCTACGGCAGAATGCCTGGCTTCCTGTGTCAGGATTGGTCCCTGAGATACAGATTGCTATACAGGATGCTCCCTTCAGGGATTCGGTGCTGTTCATCGGTGATGTCAATGACATCATAACTGAACTGCAAGAGAAGGGCACTGCACTAAAGTCTGTCCAGACTTTGTACAGACCCCCTCAGGGGCAACAACGTCCTTTTCGTCGCCAAACCTGACAAAAACAAAAGCCTCAAGGAAAGCGAGCCAACAAACGATGGGCCCCTTCAGCAACTAAGACTCCCCCCTAGCAAAAAGTCCATGGGAGCCTCGGCCGCTGTGCTGCCCCACACCTCCTGACTCCCTACGTCTTTCTGTGCCTCTGGCCATTCCAGAGGAACCGGGCCGGGGGATTCTTCTCCCATCTACCGGGTTGGGAGAGGATAACATTGGACGCTTGGGTGCTCCAGCTCACATCCGCCAGACACTCCATAGAGTTTCTGCAGAAACCTCCCTGAAAACCACCCCCTTAGTCATCTTACTGCCTGCAACATCTTCCTCTGGTTCTAGAGGAAATCATATCCCTTGTGTCGAAGGTGGCAATAGAGCCAGTCCCCACTTACCTTTGGGGGACGGGTTACTATTCCCATTTCCTTCTAGTCCCAAAGAAGACGGGAGACTTGAGGCCAATTCTAGACCTCAGCTCCCTGAACATGTTTGTGGAGTACAAACGTTTCAGAATGCTCTCCTTGCAGAGCCTTCTACCGCTACTACGGCCGGGACAGTGGTTATTCACTCTGGACATGTAGGATGCGTACCTGCATATCCCCATATGCCCTTCCCATTGCAGATACCTACGTTTTTGTTTTCAGGGGGGACCACTACCAATTCAAGGCCCACCCATTTGGTCTTTTCTCAGCTCCCTGACTGTTTACCAAATGTTTACCAAATGCCTGTATGTGGTAGCGGCCCACCTGCATACCCAGGGTGTGCAGGCATTCCTGTACCTGGACAATTGACTCCTGGTGGCCTCATCCAGGGAGGAACACCTGCACTCCCTTTCCCTGCAGGTTTTTACCAGCCTGGGTATCACTGTCAACCAGACCAAGTGCCACTTGGTCCCTTGCGAACGCTTCCAATTTATGGGGCGATACTGGACACAACCACAGGCAAAGCCTTTTTGCCTCTGGACAGGGTCAAGACCCTTCAGAATCAGACTCATCTGCTGTCTGGTTTAGGCAGGTCGGAGCCAGGTCAGTCCTCCACCTCCTCGGTCTGATGGCGACTGCCATTCCGACAGTCCCATTTGCTCGGCTTTATATGAGGATCTCTCAGTGGATGCTTTGGTCGCAACAGGACCAGACCATGGATGACCTAGACCAGGAGGTGCTAGTGTCGGATTCAATGGCCAGGGACTTACGCTGGTGGATGGTTCAGGAGAACCTGCGTCTGGGAGTTCCTTTCTCCATCGCTCCTTCATCCCAGACGTTGACAACAGATATGTCAGGGGAAGGCTGTGGTGCCCACTTATTGTCTCACAGGACTCAGGGCAGCTAGTCCAGTTTCGAGCAGAGTCTGCACATAAATGTGCTCGAATTAAAGGCAGTCCTTTTTGCCCTATAGGCTCTTCTTTCCTTCATTCTTCCCGGTCATCTTCTCATCCAATCAGACAACATGTGCATAGTCTGGTACCTCAACAAACAGGGAGGGACAAGTTCCTATCCCCTCTGCTGGGAGGCGATGAGAGTCTGGTATTGGGCAACCCAGCACCACCTTCACCTGACCGCAGTTCACGTTCTGGGAGTGGAAAACACACTGGCAGATGAACTTAGCCAGATCTTATGAATAGGAGTTAGATCAACAAGTTTTAAATGACATCTTTTGGCAATGGGGCACACCTCAGGTAGACATTTTCGCTGCCCCACAAAATGCAAAACTTACCGCCTTTTGCTGGCTCGCTCCAGGGCGAGACTTTTTATGGCGAGACGATGTGTTTCTCTCCTGGAAGGACAGATTCGTTTACGCCTTCTCTCCCATGCCTTTGATTCTGAGGGTCCTGAACAAACTCGGATCAGAAGGGGCGCCAATGATTCTCATAGCCCCCTCTGGCCCAAGCAAGTTTGGTTGTCTCTTCTGCAACAGATTTCAGAGGAACCGCCTCTTCCTCTTCCTCTGTCGCAGCAGTTGTTGACCCAGGATCAAGGGACCCTTGTTCAACCAGGCCTCAAATCCCTTCATCTCCATGTGTGGCTTCTGCAGACATACAGTAGCTAAAGCCCACTTCGGAGTCTCTCCTTTGGTAGCGGACATTTTGGTAGAGATGAGGAAACCTTTCACCAGGTCCACCTACACCATGAAGTGGAAATGATTTTCCATCTGGGCAGGTTTCAAAGACTTAAAGCCATTTTCGTGCCCAGGCAACAAAGTCCTGGATTACATGCATCACCTTTTTGACCTGGGTGTCAGCCATTCCTCGTTAAAGGTTCATATGGCAGCTATTTCAGCCTACCGTATCCCCTTCGGAGACAGGACTTTTGTGCAGTTGGAAGTCTCTAAGACTTTTCTTAGAGGGATTCTCCACTTGAGACCCCCATTTGCATTCCTGCACCTCCATGGGACTTGAATTTCATCCCGGAGAAGCTCACACTGCCTCCCTTCAAGCCTGCAGTGGAAGCAGACTTAAAGTTCCTGTCTTGGAAGACGCTGTTCCTAGTGGCCATCACTTTTGCTTGGTGCATTTCCGAGTTACAGGCCTTGATGTGTAAAATCTCGTAGGTGGTGGCTGAATCTACGCTGAATCAATCTGTTGAGCTACTCACTTTCTTTACGCAACACTCCAATCAAGGAGAGTACCTCTTGCATACTTTGGATGTTCACAGAATCTTGAGATACTACACCAATCAGACCAAGGATCTCAGGAAGACTGATCAGCTCTTTATCTCTTTCGCTCACAAAAGAGAAGGCAATGCTGTTTCTAATCAATGCCTCTCAAAATGGTTGGCAAATTGTATCACTTTCTGTTATGACAAGTACAACAAGACCCTTACGGGTCAAGTCAGAGGTCACTCCACCAGAGGAGTAGCTGCTTCTGCTGCTTATTTCAAGAATGTGTCAGTGGCAGACATCTGTGTAGCCACAACTCGAACTTCTGTCTATACCTTCACGAAACACTACAGTTTGGACATTGCCTCTCGCCGTAGAGCAGGCTTTGGGTTGGCTGTCCTACAAGGTCCCCTCTTATAAGACCTGTTCAGCCCTGAGGTTTTTTGTTGTCGATGATAATCCTCCTCCCGGGTGTTTTTCCTTGTTCCAGACTGCTTGGGACTCAGTTCTTTATGTGAATACCTACTGCAAGAGCCCTCTCGAAGCAAGATAGTACAGTTACGTAAGAACTTAACCGTAAAAATAGATCTTTGAGAGAGGCTGTTGCAGTAGGTATTACCTTCCCGCCTACCATCCCCCTGAGTTTCTTGCTTCATTTCCATTGGGGAGGGATTAGCCTCTTCTCTCTCATCTTGCCTCTTTTGGCCTTTGGCGGGAAAGAACAGGAAGGCGGGTGTGGGGGACCGCCCCTTTATACCGATGTCACATGACACCGGTCACCTGACATGGGGGCGGTCCCCCACCAGAGACTGCTAGCTAGAAGTTTGCCGTGGGGTCTTGATGTATGATGGCTTAGTCCTATATGTGAATACCTACTACAAGAGCCTCTCTCGAAGATCTACTGTTACGGTAACTTCTTATGTAATTGTACTATCTTGGAGAGGAGCTCCTGCAACAAGCGCTATTTCAAACCCCAGAAAATCTTAATGTATTCTGACAAGTGCAGTATGGTCTCACTGTCTGACTGCCCCAGACCCGAAAATGGTTAATAGAACCTATGCTAATAATGGAATGTTAGGCTTGAGCTCAGTTTTCATATCACTGTCCCTGGTTGCACTTCCTGCAACCATTAGATTCTTTACTCCACTTGCCTCAGTAAGAAGTCTCCGGAGAGCTCTCCTTCACTTTGAATGAAGAATTTTATTTCTCGATTTATTCGAAAGTCCGTTTTATTTATTCCATTTTTAAAGCACTGTCCTTGGTCACAGGCAGAATTAGTTTAGATTTAGAGTTAGTTTGTTAAGTTTCTTTGGTTCCTCCTCGGTTCTTTCAACTGGGAAGGAACCAATATTTCTTACTTTTCTCTGTTAAATAAAAATACTTTGAACTGTCCGGCAAGGCGGTCTGCTTAATTATTTAAAATCTGAATTTGTTTACTGGGGTAATTCTCAGTTTGTTTTGGTTGTAACCAACCGATAAATGTCACAGGCCAAAAAACAAATGGGACCCACTGGTTTCCAACATTGTACAGCGTGTGGGGAACCGTTTACAAGGGCAGATCCTCATCTTATATGTGTATTTTGTCTGGGGTTTGACCACCTAAAGGAGGACTGCGAGATTTGTAAAAACTTGTCTCAGTCAGTAGCTTGACAGGCGATTTAAGAGACTGCAGGAAAAGATGTCCGAGAAAGCCGCTGAACCGGCAGCAGACAAGGCGGCTGTGATCCATAAAGATCCAGGGGATTAGCCCTCTGACAAGGGTGATAGTTCTTCTTCAAAGAAAAGGCCTGCTGAACCAGCCGCTAACCTGGCACCCACAACAGGGGAAACGAAAAAAGAAAGAAAATCATTCAGGGGTTGAACTCATAACTGAAAGCCGCCGTTCCAGCTGAAGAGATAGCGTAACACGATCAAGATATTCAGTTGCTTCAGCCGTTAACCTGAATCTGGTTGAAAAGCAACTGCGTTTGACTACCTCAGGCTGTACTTCGATTCCCGGTTCCTTGGAACCTGAAATAGAGACCTTTGAGGAAGAATTTGACGAGGATGCTGATGATGAGGATGAGGACTATGGGGAACTGATTGAACTGGATATTTCCTCTGATCCTTATCGTCCTGACTCCCCTGATAAGGGAACTGAGGACTTTCAATCAACATGAAGTCTTGCTATATTATGACATATGCAGTGAGTCCCAACCTTCGAACTGCTCCGGAGGTGAAAGAGTTAACTTTCCATGCCAGGCATGGAACTTTGAGCTCGAGCTCGGTTGAAAACTCTGTCTGTTGTTCTTCAAACTCAAACTGTCAGATTCTTTACTCCGCCTCACTGAACAGTCGCTCCAGAGATTTCACCTTCTGCTCGGTTCATTTTGTCGGTTGAAGTATTAATTTTTCGTTTTTTTTAACCGAATTTAAACCGCAACCGGTCGGTTCAAGCTCTGTCTGTGGTATTTGTAAGTACTAGATAGGTTTTACATTTACTTTCTGTGTGGAACTTGTAAATGGTTTTATCGGTTCGGTTTGAACCGATCAGGTTGTTTTAAATACATTTATCTGTCTTTTAGAGTGCGGTTCCCGGTTCTTATCGGTTCTAAAAAACAGATTTCATTACGGGTTTTTCCCGACCCCGTGACACGGTTTGGGAACCGATAAGAGAGTCTTGCTTGGCGGATTGCCATAAACGGGCAAGTTTTGGTTAGGCTGGCACTATGTCTGAGAAACCCAAAAGAAAAACCAGGCCCACTGGGTTTCAACACTGCAGTGTCTGTGGGGAAGTCTTTGCTAAGGCTGACCCCCACACCACCTGTGTTTATTGTCTGGGGTTTGACCACCTCAATGCAGACTGCCAGATTTGTAAAAATTTTCCTGCAGCTACCCTGGAGAAAAGAGTTGGTAGGCTCAGGGAAAGGGAGGCCAAAAAGTCCGCTGAACCGGATGGCCAGCCCGGTTCGGTTGAAACCGAACCGGAGGGAGTGCCCTCTGACCAGGGCGAGACTTCCTCGGGCAAAAGGAGAGCCGACTCGGAGGAGTCTGTTCCAGCAAAAAGGACTAGAAAATCAGCTGGTGTGGAGCCAAAACTTCCTCTCCAACCGCTGAAGAAATAGCCAAAGCGATTAAAATTGTCCAGTCGCTTTCCTCGGTTCCGACCGAACCGGTACCATCAGGTAAGCGAACGGTTCGGTCGGTTCCACCGGTTCAAGAGTATGATTTAGAGGAATTTTATGAACCGGAGGAGGGGGAAGAGGAGTATGAGGAGAGTGAATGTGGATTTGAAAGTCTGATGTGCCCACTGAACTGGACATCTCCCAGACAGACCTTCAGGAGTGTCTCCCAGGCTTTCTGAGTCCCCTTCTCATTTTATGTTTTATAAAAAGTGGCTGAAACCCTCCAGCTCCCTATGGAGGAAGCTGTGGATGATCAAGAAGAGCCTGACTATGTAGAAATGATGGCTATCCCAGAGTCTAGGAGACTGTCTATTCCTTTGCATAAATCTTTTGGGAAACGGACAGTAAAAATTCTAAAAACTCCTCACACTATACCTCCTGTGGATAAAAGAATGGACAAGAGGTACACATTGTCAGGCTCTGATATGGAGTTCCTTACACAACAATGCAGCCATGTTGGGGTAGTGCAGGCTGCAGCCTGTGACAAGGCAAATATTCCCTTGGCCTCACACCCCCCCTGACAAGGACTCCAGGAGGATTGATGCCATGGCAAAGAAACAGTACATGGTAGCATCCTTGGGACTCAGACAGGCAAATTATATGGCTTATTTTGCTAGATACCAGAAATCCAGATGGGACACTGTTATGGCTCTAGCAAAGCAGGTCCCTGGCCAGCTTGCCAAGGAGCTGGAGCAGGTGGCTGCTGATGGTATTGAGGCATCTAAGGTGCAATTTCATGCTGCAGTGGACTCTAATGATGTGTCATCAAGAGTCATGGATACATCTGTGGCTCTTCGCAGAATGGCTTGGCTCAGATGTACTAGTTTGTCACAGGATACCCAGACTAAGGCCATGGATTTTCCTGTTGTGGGTAACTCTCTGTTTGGGGAGCAGACAGAGAATTACATGAAGATAATGGATGAGTATAGGACCACCTATAGGAGTGCACAGGCCAAGGAAAAGCAGGCCACTCCTCAAAGGCAGCCTTCCAGGGGCAGGGGCAGGCCTTTTCATAGGCCTTTTTACCAAGCCCAGGCCTCCTCTTCAGCTTATGCCCAGAGGGGGTTCTTTAGAGGGAGAGGCAGATGGGGTACAAGCAGACCTGCTTCCACTCCTCAGCCTAAAGCCCCTGCCAAGCAGGCACCCTGATGGGGTGGCCAGCGTCGATTCTCCACTACCTGTAGGGGACAGGCTGGCTTACTTTGTCCAGGACTGGAAGTCTCTAACATCAGACAAGTGGGTCCTGGAAGTAGTAAGCCAGGGACTGGTTCTCAGCTTCAAAAGATTTCCGAAGATGAGAGCCAGATCCTTTCCACCTGCAAATCCATCAGAGGCTCTTGCCCTAGAGGCAGAAGTTTCTACCCTCCTGGCTCTCAGAGCTGTGGAAAGGGTTCCACCCCTACACCAGGGCAAAGGATTGTACTCCAGGTACTTCCTTATCCCAAAAAAGACTGGAGAATGGCGGCCCATCCTGGATCTCAGATACCTAAACAAGCATCTTTTAAAACCAAAATTCAAAATGGTGACTCTGGGAATTATTATACCCTCTCTAAGGCCAGGGGACTGGCTAGTGTCCCTGGACCTCAAGGATGCCTACTTCCATGTTCTCATCAGAAGCTCCCATCGAAAGTACCTCAGATTCGAACTGCCCTCAGGCCATTACCAGTTCAGAGCAATGCCCTTCGGCCTCACCTCTGCCCCAAGGGTATTCACAAAATGCCAGCAGTAGTTGCTCACTTAAGAAGGCAAAAATTGCCATCTTTCCTTACCTGGACGATTGGCTCATAGTAGGCCAGTCTCCAGACCAAGTCAGATTACATCTTCAGGTAACTCAGCAACTGCTTACTTCTCTAGGTTTCCTTCTCAATCTTCCAAAGTCAGTCCTAGAGCCTGTCCAGCTTCTCACCTTTATAGGTGCAGAACTGAACACAAAAGAAGCCAGAGCCTTCCTTCCTCTGGAAAGAGCAAGGACCCTGATCTCTCTGGCCTCCTCTTTCACCCTGCAGGTCTCTCGACCAGCAAGGCATTTTCTTCAGCTCCTGGGACACATGGCTGCTTCCACAGCAGTAGTGCAGGGAGCCAGATTTCAGATGAGGGACATCCAGTTCCATTTGAGAGCCTTTTGGTCTCAGAGGAGCGACCCTGTCACCAAATTGATCCCAGTGACTCGAACCCTGATCCAAGCCCTTCAGTGGTGGCAGGACCAGAGCAATCTGAGACAGGGAGTCCCCTTCGCCCCTCAGTCTCACTCCTTAATCCTTACTACAGATGCATCCCTCTTGGGGTGGGGAGCTCACATGGGCGACCTCACTACCCAGGGATTGTGGTCCTCTCAGGAATCTCTGCTCCACATCAATCTGTTGGAGCTCAGAGCAGTTTTTCTAGCACTTCAAGCTTTTTCCAAATCTGTTCAGAACAAAGTTATTCAGGCCAGAACAGACAATACCACCACAATGTGGTACATCAACAAGCAAGAGGGCACTCTGTCTATGGCCTTGTGCACCGAAGCAGTGAAGTTGTGGTCTCTGGCTTACTCTCTGAACACCTCCCTTATGGCAGTTCACCTCCCAGGCAAGGACAATGTACTGGCAGATGCTCTCAGCAGGATTTCCCAGGCCATCACGAATGGTCACTGGATCCCCTAGTACTGGAGGTAGTATTTGCCAGATGGGGCACCCCACAGATAGATCTTTGCAGCCCCAGACAATCACCAACTTCCCTTTTGCTGCAGGCCCCAGTGTTGGGCTCAGTCCTCTGGATGCCTTCCTTCTCAGTTGGGAAGGAAGTTTCTCTATGCCTTTCCCCTTCCCCTTCTGTTCAAGGTGCTAGTCAAAATCAGATCTCAACCCTGCAAGATGATCCTGATTGCTTCAGATTGGCCAGACAGCCCTGGTACCCACTCCTTATGTCCTTAGCAGTCCACCTTCCTGTGTCTTCCCAGGAATCACAACCTGTTAAGCTGTGCTCAGGGAGAGTTTGGTACCGAACCTCAAATCTCTCAATCTCAAGGCCTGGCTCTTGAAGAGTTAGAGTTTGCTGACCTACACTCTCCCAAGGTGTATTGATATCCTGAAGGCTTCTAGGAAGCCTTCCACCAGGGCTACTTATAATTCCAAATGGAAGAGATTTTCCATATGGTGCTCTGGAAAGCATATTTCCCCAGAGTCTGCTGATTTACCCACAGTCCTGGATTATATGGTCCATCTAAATACTTTGAGGCTGAGACCAGCTACCCTAAAAGTGCACCTGGCAGCCGTGTCTGCTTTCTTATCAGCAGGTAAACTCTCTTCTCTTTCAGCTCATCCTGTATTCTCCAAGTTTTTCAAGGGGTTGCTTCACTCCAACCCTCCATTCAGGGATCCTGCCCCTGCCTGGGATCTTAATATTTGCGTTACCCAGCTTATGCAACCCCCTTTTGAGCCCTTGTCTTCAGCAGAGCTTAAGTACTTGATTTGGAAAACTGTGTTTTTGGTAGCCATCACTTCTGCCAGATGCATAAGTGAATTACAAGCATTGTCAGTGGAGCCTGATTTTATCTCCTTTCACAGAGATAAGGTGGTCCTCAGGACTAACAGAAAGTTCTTGCCTAAGATGGTTTCAGATTTCCACCTTAATCAATCTATGTCTCTCCCTGTGTACTTCACTGACCATTCCTCCTCTGGCGAGAGGAGATTGCACAGTTTAGATGTCAAAAGATCCCTTAGCTACTACATAGATCGTACCAAGGGTCACAGGTTTGACTCCCTCCAACTGTTCCTCACTTATGGTGAGGTTGGCAAAGGGAAACCTGCCACTAAAAGATCCATTGCCAGGTGGATTGTCTCTTGTATCCAGTTTTGCTATGAAAAACTGGGTAAGGTTCCTCCCTCAGGCCTGAGGGCTCACTCTACCAGAGGTACAGCTGCTTCTCTGGCTGCTGCCAGGGACATCCCTATTCTAGAGATATGTCAAGCAGCTACCTGGAAAACCGTTCACACTTTTACCAAACATTACTCCCTGGACATCCAGGCTAGGAGTGATGCTCGGTTTGGCACAGCTGTGCTTCAGAGCCTATTTCCTAAGTAGGTTCTGTCCCTCCTCCATGGAGGTACTGCTGTGTAGTCTGCATATGTCATAATATAGCAAGACTTCGTTGTTTGAAGAAAAAATTACTCACCTTAGTAATGTTGTTTCTTCTAATGGAGTCTTGCTATATTATGACCTCCCCCTGCCTGCCCCTCTCAGAACCTCTACTTTTGGGATGTGGGTGGGCAGTGCAGTGCTGGCACTTAGTAGATGCCCACCTTGTTTTTCACCTCTCCTTTTTGGGGTGACTGGTGTTGTGTTTTTCATTTTTTGGGTCTCCTGACTTGAGTCTTTGCTTTGGCACCAAAAAATGTGTTCTTATATTTAGTAGCCAGTTGGCTAGTGTAAGTTTACAGCTTCCACACAGAACCTTTGTGAGTTTTGCTCGTAAAGATCTGACAGTTTGAGTTTGAAGAACAACAGACAGAGTTTTCAACCGAGCTCGAGCTCAAAGTTCCATGCCTGGCATGGAAAGTTAACTCTTTCACCTCCGGAGCAGTTCGAAGGTTGGGACTCACTGCATATGTCATAATATAGCAAGACTCCATTAGAAGAAACAACGTTACTAAGGTGAGTAATTTTTTCTTACCTCACATTTCCAGTTCATCAAGCAAGTGGCCCAGTCCCTGGACCTCCCTACCTAGGAATCAACCTGTGAGGAGGAGGAACAGGACTATAGGGACATGATGGATGTACCAGCCTCTAAAAGGATTTTGTTGCCCATACATAAATCCTTAAAGAAGCAGGTTATGAAAGTCCTGCATACCCCTACTTCTATACCACCAGTGGATAGGAAGGTGGATAAAAAGTAAAAGGGTGGAGCAGAATTTTTGTTTGGACACCCTAGCCATGAAGGGGTTGTGCAGGCTGCAGCCTGTGATAAGGCAGGCATTCCTTTAGCATCACATCCTCCAGACAAGGATTCCAGGAAATTAGATTCCATTGCCAGGAAGCGGTACTTGGGTTCCTCTCTGGCCATCAGGCAGGCCTCTTATATGGCCTGTGTGGCTAGATACCAGAAAACCCTATGGAACACTTCGATGGAGATCACTAAGTCGGTTCCAGCCCCTATGCCAGCAGACCTGGAAGAGGCTGCAAAAAGGGGAATAGAGGCTTCTAAGGTCCAGTTTCGAATGGCAGTAGACAACAGTGACACTGCAGCCAGACAAATGGCTTCTTTAGTGTCATTAAGAAGATTTGCTTGGCTCAGGACTATTAACCTGACCCAAGATTCTCAGTCAAAGGTTATGGACTACCTATATGTGAGCCTCTGTCTCTGTTTGGTGAGCAGACAGAGGCTTACATGAAGGAAATGGATGAATACAAGACAGCATACCAGAGTGCTGCTGCAAAGGATAAGACTCCTACACCCCATAAACAGCAAGCCAGGGGTCATAGGGGCAGACCGTACAGGCCATTCTTCCCACCCCAAGCTTACCCACAGTATCAACAGCAAAGTTGCTGCTTCAGAGGCAGGGGCAGGAGAGGTGGTAACCGAACAGGCGCCAGCACTCAGTCAGCATCCCAGCCCAAGCAGACACCCTGAGAGGTCTGCTTGGGTCGCCTCCCCAGTCCAGGTTGGAGGCAGGCTGGCCCACTACCTCCAGGAGTGACAATCCATTACCACAGACAGGTGGGTCCTGGAGGTAGTGGGCTAAGGCCTGTCTCTCAGCTTCAAACTTAGACCAAAGCTGAGGTCAAGGGTCTTTTGACCCTCTTCCCCATCAGAAACACTGCTGTTGGAAAAGGAAGTATTAAATCTCCTATCTTTGGGAGCAGTGGAGCCAGTTCCTCTGCTACAGAGAGGAAAGGGTCTCTATTCAAGATACTTCCTCACAACCAAGAAAACAGGGGGAGTGGTGACCCATATTGGATCTCAGGCACCTAAACAGGCATTTGCTGAAACCAAAATTCAAGATGGTCACCTTGACTACAATTCTGCCAACACTAAGTCAAGGGGACTGGTTGGCATCCCTAGATTTAAAGGATGCATACTTCGACATCCCAGTAAGACAGTCTCACAGAAAATTCCACAGGTTCAGACTGCCATCAGGCCACTATCAGTTCAGGGCATTGCCTTTTGGACTTACTTCTGCTCCCAGGGTGTTCACAAAATGCTTGGCTGTGGTGGCATACCTAAGGAGACAGGGAGTGGCATTTTTTTCCTATCTGGAGGACTGGCTAGTCATGGGACAGTCCTCCCAGCAGGTCACGCAGTCTCTGGGGTTAACACAGGAACTTTTGCAGTCCCTGGGGTTCTTGATGAACCTAAAAAAGCTGGTGCTACATCCAGTTCAGCTCCTGGAGTTCACATGGGCTGGACTGAATTCAGCAGTGAGAGGAAAGGTTTTTCTTCCACAAGAAAGGGCAAACACTATGGTACAGCTGGCAGGCTCCTTCAAGCTTCACGGTCTCAGGTCAGCCAGACACTTTCTTCAGTTGTTGGGCCACATGGCAGCTTCAACAGTTAGTGTCAGGAGCAAGGTTTCAGATGAGGGATATTCATTATCGCCTCAGGCAATACTGTCAGCAGAAAAAAGATTCATTGTCAAAGCTGGTTCCAATTACTCAAACTTTTCTGCAAGCTCTTCAGTGGTAGCTGGACATGGAAAATCTCAGGCAGGGAATTCCATTCCTCCAGGAGCATTCCTCCATGGTGCTCACCACAGATGCATCCCTCCAAGGCTGGGGGGCACAGCAAGGGGAGCATACTGTTCACGGTACATGATCCAGACAGGAGTCTCTTTTTCACATCAGTCTGCGGAGCTCAGAGCAGTCTTCCTAGCATTGCAGGTGTTTGCCAGCATGTTTCAGGGAAATGTGGTCCAGGTCAGAAAAGACAACACAACACAACCACAGCGTACTACATCAACAAACAAGGAGGCACAAGGTCCACACCCCTGTGCACAGAGGCCATGAAAATATGGACTTTGGCCTATTCTGTGGACATTCTGCTGTCAGCAGTTCACCTACCAGGAAAGGACAATGTGCTGGCAGATGCACTCAGCAGGATAAATCAGGACCATCATGAATGGTCCCTGAACAAACAAGTACTGGAGACAGTGTTCAAAAGGTGGGGCACCCCAGAGATAGATTTCTTTGCTTCCCCAGACAACTACCAGCTCCCAAAGTATTGCTGCAGATGCCCACCAAGAGGTTCAGTACAACTGAATGCTCTGATTCTGGATTGGACAGAGAAGTTCTTGTATGTATGCCTTCCCACCCCATTTCCCTTGTTACTCAGAGTCCTGATCAAGCTCAGATCCCAGTTGGCCACAATGATACTCATTGCCCCAGACTAGGCCAGGCATCCATGGTACTCTCTGGTCCTAGCACTATCAGTAGCCAAGCGAATCGGCCTCCCCAGGAGGCACAACTTGCTAACTTCATCCCAGAGCAGGATCCTGTACCCAGACCTCCCGTCTCTCAGGCTCAAGGGCTGGCTCTTGAGGACCTACAGTATGCCAATCTGCATCTTTCAGAAAGCGTTATGGAGTTTCTTAGGGTTTTTAGAAAACCCTCTACCAGGACAATTTACAGTTCCAAATGGAAGAAGTTTTCTATTTGGTGTCAGCATAAGAACTTGGAACATAATCAGGCAGGATCACCTGTGGTCTTGGATTACCTATCCCATCTTCATTCTCTGGGCCTAAGGCCCTCGACATTGAAGGTGCATCTAGCTGCAGTCTCTGCTTACCTGTCAGCATGTAAAGCATCGTCTCTGGCCTCCAAGTCAGTGTTTAGAAAGTTCTTTAAAGGGCTACTACATTTGCAGCCCCTTCCAGTAGAACTCCTACTCCAGTGTGGGACTTGCACATTTGCATAGCACACCTTATGTAACCTCCCTTTGAGCCCATGTCATCAGCTGATCTCAAGTATGTAACTTAGAAGACTGTGTTCATAGTTGCCATTACCTCTGCCCGAAGGATCAGTGAGATTCAGGCCTTGTCCATGGAGGCTGACTGGCTTTTCATAGGGACAAGGTGGTCCTTAGGACCAACAGTAAATTCCTTCCTAAGGTGGTTTCTGACTTTCACATTAATCAGTTCATCACGCTACCAGTCTTCTTTACTGACCATTCCTACTCAGGTGAGCATAGACTGCATAGCTTGGATGTTAAAAGAGCTAATCGCTACTACCTAGAGTATACAGAAAGTCACAGAGGGGACAGGATCCAACTTTTTCTGACTTATGGAGAAGTGGGGAAAGGTAAACCTGCCACTAAGAGATCCTTAGCAAGGTGGATTGTGGCATGTAGCCAGTTCTGTTATGGAAAATTGGGCAAACAGCCCACTCCGACAGAGGGACAGCTGCATCAATAGCAGGTTCAGGAGATGTCCATTTGTTGGAAATCTGTAAAGCAGCTACCTGGAAAACAGTTCACACATTTACCAAGCATTACTACCTAGATACCCAGGCCAGGAGTGATGCCAGATTTGGCACAGCAGTTTTGCAGAGCTTGTTTCCTAAATAGGTCCTCTGCCTGCCACCAAAGGCACTGCTGGGGTAGTCTGCACTTGTCAGAATACAGTAAGATTTATTGGGGTTTGAAGAAAACATTACTTACCATAGTAATCTTGTTTCTTCTAAGGTAATCTTACTGTATTCTGAGCTCCAACCCTTCCTCCCCTTCTAGGACCTACAGGGCACTGCACACTGTCTATACAACTATTTTGGAAACCTGTGGGTACCTGTTAGTCTCTTGGGCATCTGTTGACTTGAGTCTTCGAGATGCTCCCTGTTATTTAAGAGGTTTTTACCCTAAGGGTATTTATGGTTAGTTAAGCTTAGATTAGTTAATATTATCTTCTGCAGGCTTCGTAAGAATCTTCCGATTGCAGGAAGTGCAACCAGGGACAGTGATTTGAAAACCAAGCTTGAGCCTAACATTCCACTATTAGCATAGGTTCTATTAACCATTTCGGCTCCAGGGCAGTCCTTTGGTGAGACCATACTGCACTTGCGGAATACTGTAAGATTCCTTTAGAAGAAACAAGATTACTATGGTAAGTAATGTTTCAAACAACATAAAGTATTGCTGTATTCTGAAATTATGCAGTTAGCCCCAGCACTTGAACTGCTCTGGAGAGGAAAGAGTTAACTCTGTGCTAGAGCATAGAACGTTTAGCTTGAGCTCGGTTCAAACCTCTGTCTGCTGCACTTTGAAGTGTAACCGTCAGATTCTTTACTCCGCCTAACTGAACAGTTGCTCCGGAGATTTTTCCTTCGCTAATGGTTCGGTCCGGTTTAAAACGTTGGTTATACCTGTATTTTTTCGCTATTCCGGTTCACATCCCTGTCTGCAGTACAGTAAGTACATAGGTGGTGGATTAGTTCTGAAAATTGTGTGGAAATTGTAAAAAACTGTTTTCCAACTGGTTCAGCTGAACCGGTTGTCTGTATTTTTTTACTTTTATTTGATTTTAGTGTTAAGTACTGGTCCTTATTGGCCCTAAAAAAAAAAAATGTGTTTCATCGTTTTTTTTCAAACACCCGTAACACGGTTAGGAACTGATAAGAGTCTTGCCAGGCTGTTGCCATAAAAAGGGTGAGTGATAGGATGGCTTTGTCTGAGAAACCCAAGAGAAAAACCGAGCCCACTGGGTTTCATTACTGCAGTGAGTGTGGGGAGGCCTTTGCTAAGGCTGATCCCCACACCACCTGTGTTGATTGTCTGGGTTTTGACCACCTAGAGTCAGACTGCCAAAGATGTAAAAATGTTCCTAACGCCACCCTGGATAAAAGATTGGGCAGGCTTAGGGAAAAGGAGGCCGAGAAGTCTGCTGATCCGGATTGCCAGCCTGGTTCAGTTCTGACCGAACTTGAGGGAGTGCCCACTGACCTGGGCAAGACTCCCTCTGTCAAACAGAGAGCCGATCCTGTGGGGTTGGTTCCGGCAAAAAGGAAAAAAAAGAAAAATCGGCCAGTTCGGATCCAGAACTGGATCGTCCAACTGCCGAAGAAATTGCCAGGGCGATTAGCATAGTGGAATCGCTCCGTTCAGTTCCGACTGATCCGATACTTTAGGTCAGGCATTCGGTTCAGTGGGTTCCTCCGGTTCAGGATTATTCCCCTGAAGACTATTATGAACTGGATTTGGAGGGGGATGAAGATTATGATGATGATGATGGTGTGGAAGGTCTGGATGAGCCCATAGAACCGGACATCTCCCCAGACAGACCTTCTGGTGTTTCCCCTCCTAGGCTTTTTGAATTCCCTTCCCACTTTATGTTTTACAGGAAAGTGGCAGAAACCCTCCAGCTCCCTTTGGATGAAGCTATTGAGGAGCAAGAGGAGCCTGACTATGTGGAGATGATGGACACTCCAGAATCCAAGAGATTGTCTATTCCCCTTCACAAATCCTTATGACTCCAAATTCTTTGCCTCCTGTGGACAAGTGAATGGACAAGAGGTATATGTTGTCAGGCCCAGGTACGGAGTACTTGTACCAGCAATGCAGCCATGTTGGGGTGGTGCAGGCCGCAGCCTGTGATAAGGCTGACATACCCTTGGCTTCACACCCTGGATAAAGACTCCAGGAAGCTGGATGCCATGGCAAAGAAACAGTACATGGCATCTTTCTTGGGACTCAGGCAAGCTAATTATATGGCCTACACAGCCAGGTACCAGAAGTCCAGATGGGACACTGTTCTGGAACTGACTAAACAGGCCTCCCACCAACTTGCCAAGGAGCTGGAGGAGGTGGCTGCTGATGGGATTAAGGCATCAAAAATCCAGTTTGATGCTGCTGTGGACTCCAATGATGTATCATCAAGAGTCATGTCTACATCTGTGGTTCTTCGGAGGCTAGCTTGACTCAGATGTACTAGCCTTTCACAGGATACCCAGGCTAAGGCCATGTATTTTTCTGTTGTCGATAATTCTCTCTTTGGGGAGCAGACAAAGAATTATATGAAAAAGATGGATGAGTACAGGACCACCTACAGGAGTGCACAGGCCAAGGAAAGGCAGACAACTCCTCAGGAGCAGCAGGCTAGGGGCAGGCCTTTTCACAGGCCTTTCTACCAGGCACAGGCCTCCTCTCCTTTTTCCCAGAGGGGGCTCTTCAGAGGGAGAGGCAGAAGGGGAATGAGCAGGGCTGCATCCTTCTCTCAGCCTAAGGCTCCTGCCAAGCAGACACCCTGATGTGTCAGCCCGGGTCGACTCCCCAATTTCTGTAGGAGGCAGGCTGGCTTACTACTCCCAGAACTGGAAGTCTGTTACCTCAGACAAGTGGGACCTGGAAGTAGTAAGCCAGGGACTGGCTTTCAGCTTCAAAAAATTTCCAAAGCTGAAGATCAGGTCCTTTCCACCTGCAAACATCTCTGAAACTGTTGTTGGACTAGCAGTCCATCTTCCCCTATCTTTTCCCAGGAATCACAACCTGTTAACCTGTTAACCTCCTCTCCTGGGAGGATCTTTTACCCCAACCTTCGGTCTCTCAATCTCGAGGCATGGCTCTTGAAAAGTTAGAATATGCAAATTTGCATCTGTCTCAAGGGGTTCTGGACATTCTCAAAGCTTCTCGAAAACCTGCCACCAGAAAAAACTTACAACTCTAAATGGAAAAGATTCAGCATTTGGTGTTCCAAGAAGCATATATCCCCACATACTGCTGACTTGTCTACAGTTCTAGATTACATGGTTTATCTTAATGGCCTAGGCCTCAGACCAGCTACCCTCAAAGTACACTTGTCAGCTGTTTCTGCTTTTCTGTCAGTGGGAAAGCCCTCCTCACTGGCATCTCACCCTGTTTTCTGTAAATTTTTCAAAGGATTGCTTCATACCAGTCCCCCCTTTAGGGATCCTACTCCTGCTTCGGATCTTAATGTTTGCATTGCTCAGCTTATGCAACCCCCTTTTGAGCCTTTGTCTTCAACAGAGATTAAGTACTTGACTTGGAAAACTGTGTTCCTGGTAGCTATTACCTCTGCCAGGCATGTCAGTGAATTGCAAGCTGTGTCAGTGGAGCCTGATTTTGTCTCACTCCATAGAGATAAGGTGGTCCTTAGAACTAGTAGGAGGTTCTTACTCAAGGTGGTTTCAGATTTTCATCTGAACCAATCCTTGTCTCTTCCTGTATTCTTCACTGATCATTCTTCTTCAGGAGAGAGAAGATTACACAGTTTTGATGTTAAAAGGGCTCTTAGCTACTACATTGAGCATACTAAGGCTCTTAGGTTTGACTCCCTCCAGTTGTTTCTCACTTATGGTGAGGTGGGGAAGGGCAAACCTGTTACTAAGAGAACTACTACCAGGTGGATTGTCTCTTGTATACAATTCTGCTATGAAAAGCTAGGCAAAGTGCCCCCCTCAGGCCTGAGGGCTCATTCGACTAGAGGTACAGCTGCTTCTCTGGCTGCTGCCAGGGATATACCCTTATTAGAGATATGCAAAGCAGCCACCTGGAAAACGGTCCATACTTTCACCAAACATTACTTTCTGGATATCCAGGCTAGGAGTGATGCTAGGTTTGGTACAGCAGTACTGCAGAGTCTATTCCCAAATTAGGTTCAATTCCCTCCTCCATGGAGGTACTGCTTGGTAGTCTGCATAATGTCAGAATACAGCAAGATTTCATGTTGTTTGAAGAAAAAATAATTCACCTTAGTAACTGTGTTTCTTCTAATGGAGTCTTGCTGTAGTCTGACCTCCCTCCCTCCCCTCTCAGAACCTGGTTTTTGGGAAGTGGGCACCCACCCGGCGGCTCTACCCTGTGGGGTAAGCCTGGGGATGGGGGGGGCGGTGCCCCCTCTCAGGAAACATGGTCACACTAAGCCCTGGCTTGTCCCCCAGGGCGAGGTCACGAGAGCGGAACACCCCGGCGGACTGCAGTGAGAGCGGAGGTGGAGGCCGTCCTTAGCGGTTCACAAAGTTTTTTTTTTTCTTTACTGTTTTTTCCTTGGGGGCAGGGATATGCAATGACACCAGCATCTGCCCTGCCACTTGACGTGTGATACCGGCTGCGGTGATACCCCCCAGCCTCCACCAGAGGTTCGCATAGCTCCAGACACTCTTCCCCCCCAAAGAATAAAAGCAGTCCCTGGGATGCTCAGTCCTTCTGCTTCTGGCTGGCCCTCTGACTCCTGAGTCCATCCCCGAACCTGGGATGTTGGTGCCACAGACGGATGCCTTGCTGCTGTGCTGGCAGGGCCAAATGGAAACAATTTTCCATTTAGTGCCAGGGCAGGGAGCTTGACCCCCTGGCCTGACCCTTGGCCAACGTTTTAGACTACCTGTGGTTCCTTTCTCAGGCGGGCTGAGGTCTACAACCTTCAAGGTGCACCTGTCAGCCATCTCTGCATACCGGGTGCAGGAGAAGGTTGTTGGGTTCTTCTTCAAAGGCCTGGACCACCTGTCTCCACTGGTGTGTGAACCACCACCACCTTGGGACTTATTGCTGGTGTTGGCAGTGCTCATGGGCAAGCTGTTTGAGTTGCACACAGGTGTGAGATGTCACACCTTGTTGCTGAAGACTGCCTTCTTGGTGGCTGTCCCCTCTGGGAAAACTGTGCTGGTGTCCCACTGTGGTCCACCTGGTCATGGAGTCTGATTGGAGTGTTCCTCTCTTGTTAAGGCTCTTTCTGGGTGACCCACAGCCTTTCCCACCTGTGAAGTGGGTTGTCCGTGGCAGGAGTACTGTGTAGACGTGGAGTACTGCCCTGGTGCTCTGAAAGGTGACTGATTCCTCCTGCGAGACTCTTGTCAGAAAAGCGGAGGACCTGACTTGAGCAGCTCTTTGCTTTATTATTAGAGTTTCCCAACTGGTGCTGGGAGGGTGAGTATCCCATTATTAGATCTTTCGTTGCTGCAGTTCACCAGTGAGAGGAGTGTTGCACTGTAGCCTTGCCTTCAAAGACTTCGCTCCTCAAAAACTGCCTTTTATTCCATCTTCGGTAGTTCAAAGAATTTTCTTGGACTGTGGTGGTGCGAGCACCACTGTTCTTTTGTTTCTCTGTGCTTTTGAAGTTGCCCTTGTGGAATTTAAACAATGACCATACATATATCTGTGGAACATTGAACTTTAAAAATTGGAAAGCCACTGCCCAATTCCAGTAGTAAATTGGACTGAAATTTTACAGCACATTGACCTCTGATCTCCCTTTTATTTAAAGTTATTTCTGATTAAGTATTTTATTTATTGTGATTAGGGATGGGGTGGACTGCTGTGGGGATAGTTTATGGTTTGGGAGGGGGTGAGTGGATGGTGGTGTGTGAGTGATTAATAAAAAGTTGTGTAAAGTTGAGTGACTGTGTTGTGTGTGTGTGTATGGTCAGGAATAGTAATTTTACATTCAGGGGGTAGTTGTCCTTGCCAGTTAAAGGGCAAAGTTTAATAGGTTGCCTCATCCAGTTGGTGATAGAAGCTAGGACCAGATGTGTTGGGATCGTGGCCCTCTGCGAGTCACCTATGCTGCTTCCCAGGTGCACAACCTCTGCTCCTTTGTCAGCCTCCCAGTTCCATCCATTGCAGTGAGGATCTGTAGGAAGGTCGAGATTACGAGGGTGTGGTCAGGCTGATGATGGCATGGAGCAGCTGAGATTGGAGGTGAGTGGTATTGGGGTGGTCAGGTACAGGAGACGCCCTGGTTTAAACGGAACCTTGAGAGAGTCCAGATGTGTTTGGTTTCCATACCCAGGGGTCACACCAGACCAAGTGGACAGGCTGCTGGGGGTCCGTCAACTCTCACTAATCCAATTCGGAAAGTGCTCAATGCCACGTCGATAAGGAACAAGACCACAATTATTGCAGACTTGATTTCCTCTGTCGACCTGGCCTGCATCACGGAAATCTGGTTGGTTAACGATGTCAGCCCAGTTCTAGAGGCGACTGTCCCCTCTGAGTATTTCGTAATGCAGTGTCCAAGGAGGGAACGCAGGGGTGAGTGTGTGGCCATCTTTTTTAGATCCGGACTGGTTTCCACTGTGCGTCCGGTTGGAACATCCAGATCCTTTGAGTGTGTGGATGTCCAGGTGCAGGCTGCATGATTGTCCTCATATACCAACCCCCTGGGTTGGGTGGGGAATTCCTGAAGGAGGTTCTGGACTTCGTGGTCGACCAGATGTTGGGGTTCCCCAGGTGTTTAATCCTGGGAGACTTCAGTGCCTGGGTCAATGACGAATCCTCACAATTCATTTACGACCTCCTCCAGTTGATGTCATCACTGGGCCTAGCACAAGTTATTACTTCAGCAACCCACCAACACGGTCACATGCTCAATCTGGTGTTTCAGCTGTATCTTGAGGTGTGGAGCCTCCAGATTGTTCAGGTCACTTGGTCTGATCATCGCAGAATGAAATTCATACTCGAAGCCCCCAAGTCCCTCCCCTGTTGAGATGGTCAAGTACTGCCCTTTGAGAGGTCTGTCCCCAGAGGGACTGCTGGCATTAGCTGATTTATCTAAGGTGGACACTGCATGTGCGATTGGCATTGGCAAGGCGGTGGCCACCTATAATAAGGTGGTATCTGGAGCGTTTGACATCATCGCACCAGTATTTATACAACCCAGATCCTCTCACATGAGTTCCCCCTGGTTTGATGGGGATCTCAAGGTGATGACGATCAGGGTTGGAAGTTAGAGCGTTGCTGGTGGAAGACCTAGTTGGAGGTTGACAAACTGGCCCTGCGTGCTCACTGTGGTGAGTACCAGAAGGCAGTTTTCCGAAGAAGGCATAATTCCTGTCCAGGGAAATTGCTGCAAGGAAAAATGAACCTTCTCAGCTTTTTCATACTGTGGATAGGCTACTTCATCCAGCCTGTCTACAGCTGAGAAAGACTTTTTCAACGACTTTATGTGGAGAGTTTGCTCTGTTTTTCTCTGACAGAGGGTCGTTGAGACGGTAAGGGATTCCATCAGTTAGTCAATTGTTGCCTTGCAGTGGTCGGACTGGGAGGAACAGAGTCACTCCATTATTCTGGGAGGAGTTTAAACCTGTGGAGGTGGCTGAGGTCACTGAGGTGATCTCAGAGCTAAAGCACACAGACTGTGGACTGCACCCAGCCCTGACACATTTCTTAATAAGATGCGCCGGGACTACTGGCCAGGTGTTCACCAGGATTGCCCAGTGTTCTGTGTTGGAAGGGGTCTTCAAACAACATGAAGTATTGCTGTATTCTGACAATAGCAGTAAGTCCCAACCTTTGAACTGCCCCAGAGATGAGAGTTAACTTTCCATGCCAGGCATGGAATGCTGAGCTCGAGCTTGGTTGAGACTCTGTCTGTTGCTGTTTGAACTCAAACCGTCAGATTCTTTACTCCACCTCACTGAACAGTCGCTCCAGAGATTTCTCCTTCTGCTCGGTTCAATTTGTCAGTTAAAGTACCGTTTTCTCGGTTTTCGATCGAATTTAAACCGCAACCTGTCGGTTCAGTCTCTGTCTGTGGTATTTATGAGTACTAGATAGGTTTATATTATTTTCTATTCTGTGTGGAACTTGTAAACGGTTCATCGGTTCGGTTTGAACCGATCAAGTTGCTAAAAAATCTTTATTTGAACTTTTAGAGTGTGGTTACCGGTTCTTATCGGTTCTAAAAAAAACAGATTTTATTACCTTTTTTTCCATGACCCGTGACACGGTCAGGAACCGATAAGAGGGTCTTGCCTGGCGGATTGCCATTAAAAGGGTAAGTTTGGTTAGGACTGCCACAATGTCTGAGAAACCCAAGAGAAAAACCGGGCCCACTGGGTTTCAACACTGCAGTGTGTGTGGGGAAGTCTTTGCTAAGGCTGATCCCCACACCACCTGTGTTTATTGTCTGGGGTTTGACCACCTCAGTGCAGACTGCCAGATTTGTAAAAATGTTCCTGCAGGTACCCTAGAAAAACGAGTTGGTAGGCTCAGGGAAAGGGAGGCCAAAAAGTCCGCTGAACCGGATGGCCAGCCTGGTTCGGTTCAAACCGAACCAGAAGGAGTGCCCTCTGACCAGGGCGAGACTTCTTCGGGCAAAAGGAGATCCGATTCTGAGGAGTCGGATCCAGCTAAGAGAACAAGAAAGGAAAAATCAGCTGGTGTGGATCCAAAACTTTCTTCTCCAACCGCTGAAAAATAGCCAAAGCGATAAAAATTGTGCAGTCGCTTTCCCCGGCTCCGACCGAACCGGCACAATCAGGGAGGCGCTCGGTTCGGCCGGTTCCACCAGTTCAAGATTATGATTTAGAGGAATAGTATGAACCGGAGGAGGAGGAAGAGGAGTATGAGGAAAGTGAATGTGGTTTTGAAAGTCTGGATGTGCCCATTGACCCGGACATCTCCCCAGACAGACCTTCAGGAGTGTCTTCTCCTAGGCTTTCTGAGTCCCTCCCATTTCATGTTTTATAAAAGTGGTTGAAACCCTCCAGCTTCCTATGGAAGAAGCTGTGGATGACCAGGAGGAGCCTGACTATGTGGAAATGATGGATATCCCAGAGTCTAGGAGGCTGTCTATTCCCTTGCACAAATCTTTTGGGAAACAGACATTTAAAATTTTAAAGACTCCTAACACCATACCTCCTGTGGATAAAAGAATGGACAAGAGGTATACATTGTCAGGCTCGGATACAGAGTTCCTTACACAACAATGCAGCCATGTTGGGGTAGTGCAGGCTGCAGCCTGTGATAAGGCAAATATTCCCTTGGCTTCACACCCCCAGACAAGGACTCCAGGAGGATTGATGCCATGGCAAAGAAACAATACATGGCAGCATCCTTGGGACTCAGACAGGCTAATTATATGGCCTGTAATGCTAGGTATCAGAAATACAAGGTCCCTGGCCAGCTTGCCAAGGAGCTGGAGCAGGTGGCTGCTGATGGTATTGAGGCATCCAAGGTGCAGTTCCATGCTGCAGTGGACTCCAATGATGTGTCATCTAGAGTTATCGCTACATCTGTGACACTTCATAGAATGGCTTGGCTCAGATGTACTAGCCTGTCACAGGATACCCAGACTAAGGCCATGGATTTTCCTGTTAGGGTAATTCTCTGTTTGGGGAGCAAACAGAGAATTACATGAAGAAATGGACGTAATATGGACTGACGTGATAGGAGTGCCCAGGCCAAGGAAAGGCAGGCCACTCCTCAAAGGCAGCATCCCAGGGCAGGGGCAGGCCTTTTCATAGGCCTTCTACCAAGCCCAGGCCTCCTCTTCTGCCTCACGCTCAGAGGGGTTCTTTAGAGGAGAGGCAGAAGGGGTACAAGCAGACCTGCTTCCACCCCACAGCCAAAACTCCCTGCCAAACAGGCACCCTGATGGGTTTGCCAGGGCCAATTCTCCACCACCTGTAGGGGGCAGGCTGGCGTACTTTGTCCAGGACTGGAAGTCTCTAACATCAGACAAGTGGGTCCTGGAAGTAGTAAGCCAGGGACTGGTTCTCAGCTTCAAAAAATTTCCAAATCTGAGAGCCAGGTCTTTTCCACCTGCAAATCCCTCAGAGGCACTTGCCCTAGAGGCAGAGGTCTCTTCCCTTCTGGCTCTCAGAGCCATAGAAAGGGTTCCACCCCTACACCAGGGCAAAGGATTGTACTCCAGGTACTTCCTTACCCCAAAAAAGACAGGAGAATGGCGGCCCATCCTGGATCTCGGATATTTAAACAAGCACCTTTTAAAACCAAAACTCAAAATGGTGACTCTGGGAATAATTCTACCCTCTCTAAGGCCAGGGGACTGGCTAGTTTCCCTGGACCTCAAGGATGCCTATTTCCATATTCTCATCAGAAGCTCCCATCAAAAGTACCTCAGGTTCGAGCTGCCCTCAGGCCATTACCAGTTCAGAGCAATACCCTTCAGACTAACCTCTGCTCCAAGGGTGTTCACAAAATGCCTGGCAGTAGTAGTTGCTTCTCTAAGAAGGCAAAGGATTGCCATATTCCCATACTTGGACGACTGGCTCATAGTAGGCCAGTCCCCAGACCAAGTCAAGTTACACCTACAAATAACTCAGCAACTGCTCACCTCTCTAGGTTTCCTTCTGAACCTTTCAAAGTCAGTTCTAGAGCCTGTTCAGCTCCTCACCTTCATAGGTGCGGAGCTAGATACAGAAAGGGCCAGATCCTTCCTTCCCCTGGACAGAGCAAGGACCCTTATCACTCTGGCCTCCTCATTCACCCTGCAGGTGTCTCGACCAACAAGGCATTTCCTGCAGCTCCTGGGGCACATGGCTCTTCTACAGCAGTGGTGCAAGGAGCAAGATTTCAGATGAGGGATATTCAGTTCCATTTGAGAGCCTTTTGGTCTCAGAAAAAGGACTCTCTGACCAAACTGATCCCAGTGACTCGAACCCTGATCCAGGCCTTGCAGTGGTGGCAGGTTCAGAACAATCTGAGAAAAGGAGTTCCCTTTGTCACTCAGTCTCACTCTTTAATCCTTACTACAGATGCCTCCCTCTTGGGGTGGGGGGCTCACTTGGGCGACCTGACCACCCAGGGGTTGTGGTCCCCTCAGGAATCTCTGCTCCACATCAATCTGTTGGAACTCAGAGCAGTATTTCTAGCACTTCAAGTTTTTTCCAAGTCTGTTCAGAACAAAGTTATTCAGATCAGAACAGACAATACCACCACAATGTGGTACATCATCACGCAAGGAGGCACTCGGTCTACGACCTTGTGCACAGAAGTAAAGAAGTTGTGGTCTCTGGCTTATTCCCTGAACACCTCTCTCACAGCAGTTCACCTCCCAGGCAAGGACAATGTCCTGGCAGATGCTCTCAGCAGGATATCTCAGGGCCATCACGAATGGTCACTGGATCCCCTGGTCTTGGAGGTAATATTCTCCAGATGGGGCACCCCACAGATAGATCTTTTTGCAGCCCCAGACAATCACCAACTTCCCCTTTTTTGTTGCAGGTCCCCAGTGTTGGGCTCAGTCCCCTGATGCCTTAGTTCTCAACTGGAAAGGGAAGTTCCTGTATGCTTCCCCCCTTCCCTCTCCTGTTCAAAGTGCTAGTCAAAATCAGGTCTCAACCCTGCAAAGTGATCCTGATTGCTCCAGACTGGGCCAGACAGCCCTGGTATCCTCTCCTGTTGTCCTTATCAGTCCATCTTCCCCTGGCTCTTCCCAGGAACTACAACCTGTTAACCTGTGCTCAGGGGAGAGTTTGGTACCCGAATCTCAAATCTCTCAATCTCAAGGCCTGGCTCTTGAAGAGTTAGAGTTTGCTGATATACACCTCTCCCAAGGTGTTATGGATATTCTGAAGGCTTCTAGGAAGCCTTCCACCAGAACTACTTATAATTCCAAGTGGAAAAGATTTTCTATATGGTGCTCTGGAAAGCATATTTCCCCAGAGTCTGCTGATCTGCCCACAGTCCTCGACTATATGGTCCATCTCAATAGCTTGGGACTCAGACCAGCTACACTAAGGGTGCACCTGGCAGCTGTTTCTGCTTTCATTTCAGCAGGTAAGCCCTCTTCTCTTTCAGCTCACCCTGTTTTCTCCCAGTTTTTCAAGGGATTGCTTCATACCAGTCCTCCATTCAGGGATATTGCCCCTGCTTGGGATCTTAACGTTTGCATTGCTCAGCTTATGCAACCCCCTTTTGAGCCTTTGTCCTCAGCAGAGCTTAAGTGCTTGACTTGGAAAACTGTGTTTCTGATGGCCATCACTTCTGCCAGGCGCATAAGTGAGCTACAAGCCCTGTCAGTGGAGCCTGACTTTATTTTCTTCCATAGGGATAAGGTGGTCCTCAGGACTAACAGGAAATTTTTGCCTAAGGTGGTTTCAGACTTCCACCTAACCAATCTGTGTCTCTTCCTGTGTACTTCACTGACCATTCCTCCTCTGGTGAGAGGAGGCTGCACAGTCTAGATGTGAAAAGAGCCCTTAGCTACTATATAGAACGTACCAAGGGTCATAGGTTTGACTCCCTCCAACTGTTCCTCACTTATGGTGAGGTTGGCAAAGGAAACCTGCCACTAAAAGATCCATTGCCAGGTGGATTGTCTCTTGCATCCAGTTTTGCTATGAAAAATTAGGTAAGGTTCCACCCTCAGGCCTGAGGGCTCACTCTACCAGAGGTTCAGCTGCTTCCCTGGCTGCTGCCAGGGATATTCCTATCTTAGAGATATGTCAAGCAGCTACCTGGAAAACAGTTCACACTTATACTAAGCATTACTCCTGGACATCCAGGCTAGGAGTGATGCTCGGTTTGGCACACAGCTGTGCTTCAGAGCCTATTTCCTAAGTAGGTTCTGTCCCTCCTCCATGGAGGTACTGCTTGGTAGTCTGTTATTGTCAGAATACAGCAAGACTTCATGTTGTTTGAAGAAAAAATTACTCACCTTAGTAAAGTTGTTTCTTCTAATGGAGTCTTGCTGTATTCTGACCTCCCCTCCTGCCTTCCCCTCTCAGAACCTTTGTTTTTGGGATGTGGGTGGGCAGTGGCAGTGTTGACACTCAGCAGGTGCCCCACCTTTTTTGTTATCACCCTTTCTTTGGGTGAATGGGTGTTGTTTTATTTCATTTTTTGGGTCTCCTGACTTGTGTCTTTGTTTTGGGACCAAAAAATTTTGTTATTATGTTAGTAGCCAGTTTGCTAGTGTAGGTTTACAGCTTCCACACAGGACCTAAGTGAGTTTAGCTCGTAAAGATCTGACGGTTTCAAACAGCAACAGACAGAGTCTCAACCGAGCTCGAGCTCAGCGTTCCGTGCCTGGCATGGAAAGTTAACTCTTTCATCTCCGGGGCAGTTCGAAGATTGGGATTCACTGCTATTGTCAGAATACAGCAAGACTCCATTAGAAGAAACAACATTACTAAGGTGAGTAATGTTTTCTTCCCTGTGGTCTTGAAAGAGGCCCTAGTGAGACCCCTCCTGAAGAAACCATCTCTTGACCGGACATCTTGGCGAATTACTGTCCCATCTCTAACCTGCAAGTTTTGAGCAAGATTATTGAGAAACTTGTGACTCAACTGCTGAAGGATCACCTTGTGTCCTTTGACATCTATGAGCCATTCCAGTCTGGTTTTAGGGCCAGGCACAGCTTTGAAACAGCATTAGTTAGTGTGCATAATGATCTGCTCAGGGCTAGAGACGGAGGAGACAAGTCCATTCTTGTTTCCTTGATCTCTCATCAGCCTTTGACACAGTGGATCATTGCGTGCTTCTTGATCAACTCTGAGTATTGTGAACTCGCTGGTGTTGTCAAAATGGTTTCAGTCCTAGCTGTCTGACAGGGTGCAACCGGCAGTGATGGGGAATTTCTCCTCCTCCCCAATGCCCTTGTCATGTGGAGTATCCCAGGGCTTGATCTTGGTGCCGATGTTATTCACAGTGTACATGCTACCCCTGGGCAAGATCATTCAGCAGTTCAGTGTGGGGTTTCACTGCTATGCAGATGACACCCAGCTGTATTTTTCATTTGCCCCTGGAACATCCGATGCTGTAGACGTGCTTAACAACTGCCTGGCTAAAATCAATGACTGGATGTCCTCCAGCTGGTTGTGACTGAACCCAGATAAGATGGAGGTGCTGGTGATCGAGCCGGGTCATGGGCATGATGGGAGTGCACCTGGAGTTGACAGGACTTTTTCTGAGGTCTGCTCCGTTGATGGCCTCCCCGAGCATGCGAGATCTTGGTGCGATCCTGGACAGCAGATTGACTCTTGAGGATCAGGTGTTTTCTGTTGTCAAAAGTATTTTTTTAGCACTTGAGAAACATTGCCAGGATCAAGCCCCTCGTTCCATCTGAAGACCTGCTGACACTAGAACATGCCTTTGTTACTTCGAGTCTCGACTACTGTAACGCTTTGAACTTCGGGATAAAAGTGGGACCCTCCGCAGGTTGCAGCTAGTGCAGAACGCAGTGGCTGGGTTACTGATGTGCCTGTCTAGTTTCAGTCATGTTACCCCAGTCCTGCAGGCTCTGCACTGGCTGCCTATCAGGTGGAGGGTCCTTTTCAGGGTGGGCTAGCTCACCTTTAAGGCCCTATACAGACTGGATCCGGGCTACCTGACTAATCTCCTTAGACTGTCCACCTCTGTCTGCTCCCCCCGCTCCTCATCAAGGGGCCTCCTTTATGTTCCCAGGGTTTGGCTCAAGATATCGGGCGACTGTGCTTTCAGTGTCACCAGGCCTACTCTGTGGAACTCGCTACCACCTGCAGTCTGGAAAGCCCCTTACATTGGGGTGTTCAAGCAGAGGCTAAAAACCCAGCTTTTCACTTAGCTTTTACACAAGAGTACACAATGGGGGGTGAGATACTAACAACAACATAAATGGAAAGGGACCTGGGGTAGTCATATCAGATGACCTAAATTTGGGCAAGCAATGTGAGAGGGCAGCAAGGAGGGCTGGGGGGATACTGGGATGCATAGGGAGAGGCATCACCAGTAGAAAACAGAAGTTATTATCCCTCTGTACAGACAGCTGGTCAGACCCCATCTGGAGTACTGCGTGCAGTTCTGGAGACCCAGTCTTCGCAAAGACATAGACAGGATGGAAGCTGTCCAGAGGAGGGCAACTAAAATGGTGCAGCGTCTGCACCAGGAAGACATGTGAAGAGAGACTTAAGGAGCTTAATATGTATAGCCTCGAGGAAAGGAGGGAGAGGGGGGACATGATAGAAACTTTCAAGTACCTCAAGGGAATCAACAAAGTCCAAGAGGGTAGCATCTTTCAAAAAAAGAGGTGTGCAAGAACAAGGGGGCACAATTTGAAGATAGAGGGTGGAGGCGGCTCAGAGGTAATTTAAAGAAGTATTTTTTCACAGAGAGGGTTGTGGATGCATGGAATGGCCTTCCGGAGGAGGTTGTGGAGTCAAAAACAGTGGTGGAATTCAAGCATGCATGGGACAGTCATAAGGCAATTCTAGGGGTTGGGGGTAGGGAGAAGTAGGCTGCTGGTTAACTAGGATCTGCAGCTTATCCAGTAGGCAGGGAAATGGGCAGACTGGGTGGGCCAAGCGGTCCTTATCTGCCGTCAAATTCTATGTTTCTATGTTTGCCAAGGAGATCATGTGATTTGTCTGACTGCCTGAGGGAAACTGAGTTACCTGTGCCTTTGACTAAATTTTTAGACGTTTTTTTTTTGTAACATCTATGTTGGTCTAATAAAAGGTATCAGACCATTTGCTTCTAGATCTGTTCTTGCAAGGGCCCATATGACAACTAATCTATTTCTATAAATTTTTAGTATTTTTACATATGTTTAATTTCTGTATTCTGTTTTTATCACCTTTAATGCTATTATGTACATTGTTTTATTGTTAGGCGCCCATAGCCTCCGGGATTGGGTGCCATAGAAATAAAATTTGCCTTCTCTTGCCTCTGCTAGAAGGATCGGTGAGCTTCAGGTGCTCTTGGTGGAGTCTTCATACCTGGTGTTCCACAAGGACAAGATACTGTAGTTCTCCGCCTCCACTCGAAGTTCCTCCTGAAGGTTGTGTCAGAGTTTTTTCGCCTTAATCAGGTGATTAACTTGTCAGTGTTCTTCACCAATCCAACCTCAGAGGCTGAGCACAGGCTCTACTGGTTAGAACAGATGAACACTCGTTTATTCTAAGCATTGCACGGCTGGAGTTCTAGGAGAAGTTTGCTAGCTGTGACATATGCTGAAGCCACACCTGGCAGACCTGCAGCTAGGTGGACAATTGGCAGGTGGATAGTCTCCTGCATCTATCTCTGCTATAGGTTCACTGGTAGGGAGCCTCCCTTAAGTTTCAGACTCATTCCACCAGACATACCGCTGCCTCTGTGGCTGCTTCCATGGATATCACTGTGCAAGATATCTGCAGGGCTGCTACCTGGAAGTCAATACACACCTTCATCTCCCATTGCAGCTTTGAGCCTGAGTCATGCCAGGAAGCTGCTTAGGGACCTCAGTTCTCCAGTCGCTGTTTGCCAAGTAGGGGTGTGTGCCTTGCCCCCTCCTCCTGGAGAACTTCTAGGAGTCTGCCAGAGTGTGGATAGTGCACCATGTCTGTGTCCTTTGAAATGAGGGTTACTTATCTGTAATCGTAGTTTTAGGAGTGGTATGTGTTACACATTCACATAACCCACCCAACCTCCCCTGGCAAGTGGCGCATGGATCCCTGCTTCCAGCGTGCAATATCTGATGTCATGGGGCAGAGCCAAGGAGTATACCACCTGGGTGTGGAAGGAGGTTAGCTTGAAGATGTACAGCAAGATTTATGGGGGAAAGGAAGACTGACAGAGTGTGGGTGTGCACCATATGCCAATCCTACAAGTATGGTTACAGGTGAGTAACCCTCACTTCCAAGTGATGCTTTTTGAACTCTACATTTTGAGTTTCCTTAATTTTTATGTAACCTCATATCTCTTCTCTTCCTGCTTTACTCTGGAAAAGAGACAGGCATAGCCCAGGGCATGTTTTGTGTCTAGAGGTGTATCATGCTTGTCATTAGGTCCCTTACAACTTAACATATTTGTATGATCCTGCCCATTCTGGAGCTTTACTAGGACACCACAAGACCCACCTAGTGCTCACCCAAAGAAATCACTGACACAACAGTTTCAAGCACATAGTTCATTTACTGGTGAAGAAACTGTACAAGTTAATTTATGGAATCCTGAGATCGGACTCCTTTCTGAGAGTCCTATGCCTGAATGTCGCTCCTTTTTTAGAGTACTATCCACGTTGTTTACTCTGACTACTGTTCAGTTGACCTGAGGTACCATATCCAAATCCTGAGCCCATACACACAAAGGTTATCTCGGTTTAGCCTGCTAGGCCATCCAGCCGCCAGCTGAGATGCATGGTCACCCTATCAGCGGTTCACATTTTGTCCTAGTTAACATAAATTGTGTGCCTCATGCACTGACACATTGATATTCCCTGTTCTTTTGTCCTGTAAAGATGTCAGATAGATGTGAGGAGCCTTCCTCCAGTCCAAACTGCAAACACTTTCAGTATAGCTCTGGCCTGCCCACCTGTTTTTTTTTTTTTCCGTTTTTGTTATTTTTGAGCAGTTTCTCCCTTGTTTTTTTTTATTTGTTTTTTCACTGCCTAGCCACATGTTCCCACTTTTTGGATTTAAACACCAAAAAAAAAATCTAATGTAGAGCCCACTGCTTACACAGCCACCTGCAAATACTCTTTGGACCTAGCATGAGCTTGGTGCTGCTCGACTTGCACCCACACAGTCATGTGCGATATTTGACCACACCAGTAGCTATGCTGTCATAGGCCACCCTTCTTGCAGAGCTGAACTGTTGTGGTCTTGCTGAGGAGCTGCTGCCACGTGTTACCTCATCCCTGTTGGAGACAAATCTCCTATATTGACTAGCAGGTCTTCTTCCTGATAGAATCTTGCCTGCATGTTTGGGTGTTGAAATAGCTGCACGGGCACTCCTCCATTTTCATTCCCACATGGTTCCCCTTGATGTCCCTGGGGGAACCCAGCATAGGCCCAGAGGTCATCTGTTTTTTTTTCCTTTGAGGGGAACCTCCCTGGGGTTCCCCCTCCCTCCCATTGGTACCACTACATACTTCCCACTTATTGGTGCGCTACCATGGAATGCCCCCAGATTCCCATACCCAGGATCTGTCCATAGCTTTGGGCACTATACCTCTCATCTGTTTTTGAGTAGTGCCCACTCCAGAAGCCTATCTTGGACTCCTCAAGCTAACTGGCACAACTGCCATCTGGCGCTGCTTTTTCTGTGCTACCGCCTCTCCTGGTGCCAAATCAAGAGGGTATCCACCTTTTCTACTCTAAGCTCCTCCATCTGAGCTATCCCCTCAGAGCGAACATCATACTATCAGGTATAAGCTGGGCACTTGCTGGTGAGCAGCCCCCTCCCCCATTGATGGGAGGGGGTATTTGCCCTTGGGTTTCATGATCCAGTCCTAACATTATTTTGATGCAGTTTTTGTAACTGAATTTTTATTGCAGAAACTTTCAAATCCTCATTTCTGTTTTCCACATGTTCGCATGCTCAGAGGAGTTCTATGGGCAAAGCTTTGTAAATCCAGTGCTGCTAAAGATTAGATTAATCCCTGGTTTAGTGTGCTGCTTTGCAGCTGAGAAAATCTTCTGTTGTTTCCTTTGCACATTGTTTTAGTGTAGAGTATTATGTATTTGGAAGAGTGGTGGGGAACAGCAGCTAAGAAGAAAGATTTCCCATAGATTTCCATTGCCTTTAATTGCAGATTTGCCATGTGGTATTAAGAGCTTTTCCCGAGTGTATACCAAAATCATGAAAGGAGGCTTGTTCATGCTGTTGAGGAGTAAGCTCTAAAGAAATTTCTTGTTTATTACCAGGATAAAGTCAGTGGTGTGCAAATTGATTTAGGATGGCGCCTCGATAATAGCAGTCGTATATAGAACATTCATTACATTTACAAAATTAACACTTTTAAGCTACTTAAAAAAAATGCACTTGTTTGAAATTGTGATAACAGACAAAATATGATTAACACTAAAGTTTTTTTTCTATTGCGGGACGTATTTAGTTATTTGAAGTTTTGCTTCCTAGGGTAGCAGCTCTTGACATGTTTCAATTTCAGTTTTAGTTGTTGTCCAGCAGGGTAATCTTGGAGCTAAGGCTTATTTACAGTGATGTCCTGAATGGCAGTGGCAGGAGGTTACAGTACTGTTGCAATACAGAAAGGTTCCGTAAGATAATACAATTCCAATACAAATGCAACTGCAAGTCGGTGCAATAAAATTACAAGCTTGCTAGAGTGCAGTGATGTGAATTAGCCACTGTAGCATAGTTTAAATGTAAGCTTACTGTTAAAGAACCATTCTCTTATTTTATCAGGGCAAGATCTACTGACACTATTGGGCCTTGGATGTAGGGGAATAGCACTCCAGTGGTTGGAGCCAAGAAAACTGTAGACTTTCCCACCAAAGTTGTTATAGGTTTGGGGTATTTTAAGATCCAGAATTTCAGATGATCTCAAGACCTGTCTAGTCTGTCAAATGTGAAGGCAGTGTTTAAATAATTCTGGTGTGTTACCATTGAGGCATTTTATGGAAAATTTTACGTTGTGTAAACTCCTGTTGTCCATGAGGGGACAGTCAGTTGAGCAGCGTATATAAAAGACAATGGGGAGTATGTTGGAGGCAGTGCAGAATGAAACTGGCTACTGTATTATAGGTGTGGCATAACCTTGAACTGAACTGTGGACAAAATGAGCATAGTTGAGGACCGTGAGGCTCTGGGTCTGAACAGTTCTTATTCTAACCTCTTAGGTCAGAATTGCCCTATTCTAACCCCAGGAATCCCTCACTTAAATGTTTACACTTTATGGAGTCATCGCGGCCGAGACTGATGCCCCAGAGATGGAACCTAATGCAGGTTTTAGAATTGGACTGTATGTTCAAATTCTGCATCTACGCTTCACTCTGGCCATTGCTCTGATCTGTTTCCCTGCCTTAAGAGAGCAGTCGTCCCGTACTGAACTCCGATATTGGCTGGTTCTCCAGTTGGGTTTCTTATTTTGTAGTTTAATTAAATGCTTGTTTGTTTTTAGTTTTTTGGTTATGCTGCATTTAGATAGGTTTTACGGTAAATTGAGTTTTGTGCATTTCCCAGTGGATTCCGAGGAACTGGAGCATATCCTAGCTGGCTACCATTTAATTTTTTGTCTCTAAATTGGCTACTAAAGAACTTTTTTCTCAAAAATAACAGTGGTTTACTACTTTTATACTATTTAATTTACAGAGAACGGAGCATTTTCATTTTCCATTTCTGTTTGTGGCCTTTCACCTTAATTAATCGGTTCCTGTTACAGGACCTAAGATTTGACTTTTGCACAGTTTTCATAGTACAATAGCCATTTTTACTATTTGGTTCTTGTACTACAGCATTTTTAGTTACCTTTATTTAAGGTTCTGTCATGTTAGCGTGTCAGTGAGACCTTGTGGACTATCAAAAAACTGTAAAAATTGTTTCTAGCTCCTGAGAAGGGCAGACTGCTACAAGCTTTGCTTAAAGTGCCCTGGTCCACAGCATGACTTTGTAAATGGTAAGTGCTGTCATATTTTTTGTCCAAAAATCTCATTAAAAAGAGTAAAAAATGTTAAAGAAGCATGCCTTCTCAGTCTTCCTTTGTGTCACCAAAAAATAATAAAAAAAGCTCTGAGGGTGTTCCTAACGATGGTGGAAAGCACACATCTGAAGGGTCCATCTCCTCATGTTTAGCAGCAAATAACGTTAAGGGTGACAAGAAAAGAGATAAAGCTGCACAGCCATTAGATAGGCTTGGTAGGTATAGTTCAGACGTCAGAGTGTCCGAAAGGGGGGAACCCTGAAACCAGTAATGGCAAAAATGTCAATAAAAGAGCAGCAGAGCAGACACTGGAAATGGTGTCTGCCAAAAAGGAATTTAAAGATAAGAATGTCACTGCCACTCTTAAACAGAGAAAGGAGCAGACCAATGGCACAGGTAAAATGCCCTCATCAGAAAACGTATCAAAAATGTGGCAATTTTTTCCAAGTGATCCAGGCCATGAGAAATTTTAATAAAATACCTGCCACCCCTTCTTCCTGTAGCTCAGGCTCCAACCTATCTGCCTGTGGAGGAGGAAGAAGAATATTTACAGATGGAGGATGGTGACCCCATGGAATTAGAGGGTACATGTGAGCAAGATTTCGAGCTTCCTTCAAAACATAATAAGGACTACTCATCATTTTCCTTATTTATCAGACAGTCGATACTCTCAACACCCCCTCCACTAGAGACAGAGGAGGATGAAAAGGATGCTGATTTTGTGAACATGTTGGGGGTAGTTCCACCAAGAAGAATGCTGCTTCCCATATATAAACCACTTAAGAAGGCCATATCAAAAATCATATCTGTACCCACCTCAACCACAGCCATACATAAGAAAATTGAAAGAAAATATCAGGTGTACGAGCAGGGAGTGGAATACCTGTATGCCCACCCTGATCACTATGAAGTAGTCCAGACCGCTGCTTGTGAGAGAGCAGAAATCACTCTGTATGTGCAGTCCCCCCCCAAAAAGGTCTTTAAATTTGATACTGTGGCCAGAAGGTTTATGCTACAGCTTCCCTGCTTATCAGGCAAGCAGCTTATTCAGCACACATAGCACAGTACCAAAGAAAGCGCAGATGATGAAGTGGCACAGGACCTGATTTCCACAGCAAGAGCAGCCCTGGATGCCACAACATATAGTGTTCACACCACTGTGGATACTAGCTAGAGTTTTGGGTCTTGCCGTCTCCTTCAGGTTTGCAAGATCAAATGATACTCACACTCCAGAGCTGGGGTGTGAACCACTGAAGAAAATAAAAAGTCAGAACTCCATTGTAGATCATCCAAAATTGAATTTATTTAGTATGCTTAGCCAGTGTTGATGCACACCAAAAACTGGTCTGATAATCACTGTTTGTCAGGTGCCCTAGCGCTTCACCACATAAGGGCTTCATCAGGGGCCGGCTACCTGAACAATGACCCCACTATTTATATCACTATTTGATGACATCACCAACTGACATTTACAATTGTTACATCAAATTCATTCAAAAAGATTATTCCCTAGCGTAATAAACATATTTAAATAATGCAAAAAATAAATCAAATTCTTAATAAAAAAATGAACATTATTCGTAACTCATCTTGGTGAAACTAAGAAGGTTTTCCTTCTTGAGGATTACCCTCCTTTCTCAGGATACTCAGAACAAGGCCATGGATTTCTCAGTAGCAAAGAGGTTACTATAGTGGAAGGAGAAAAGGGCTTCCAGACATAATGCTGCAGCTCCAGTGCCTACGCCTAAGCCAGAACAAAACCCTGACAGTTCTGCCCATAGAAAAGTGAGTATTGGAGGTAGTGGGTTGGGGATTGTGTCTACAGTTCAAACGCTTTCCAAAACTACAGAAATGCAGAAGTTATGCAGCTCACTCTCCCACAGAAAAATGTCTACTGGAACAGGAAGTAACAAAACAAAAATCTGCTGGAACAGGAAGTAAAAAAAACAAAAAAAACGTTGTTTATTTCATTTTGATAACCGGGTAAGCCCACTGAGACCAAAGGTCCCTTTTTCAGGGGCGACCCAGAGTTAATTACATACATTAATTAAGTATAGTGGTACATACATTAATTACATACGGAGCTATAACAGTTCATATACAGTAGGTTAGTTACACACTACACAATACATTTGAGAATCGGTGGTAAATAGACTGTATGAGCATCGGAATTGGGATTCTGTTCCAGGGTAAAGCAAACACAAGCAGATGCACTAGAAAGGTGGATAGCAAGTCCTAATAGAGGTAATAGAGTTCACCTCTGATTGTTTAGTAGGGTTTAAGAAAAGCTTATTGTACGCTAGGGTGTGGTATAACTGAGTTGACATTACAGAATCATTCATGCCGAAACAATGCATAGTATCATGGACTGTATATGCAAATCACCACAGAATATTATGCTGGTTCAACTTTAAGCAGAATTGCATGGTGCCGAAAGGCCTCTCACACAGTTTGTAAAGGGTGCTAACAGATGACATAGACAGTCCTACCGGGACTCATCAGTATGCCTTGTCTGTTTGACATCCCAGTGGAATGAACCAGCTACCCTAAGACGGTCTGTCTGGGTTATGTTGTGGTGAACCCATTAAAACAAAAAACTATTTAAAAGACAAAGAACCTCTGTGCTCAAAAACTGAGGCAATAGTTACCCGAAAGGGCATTTGGCTGGGAAGCCAAGTTTCAAGGAAATACAGAATCACACATGCCCACACAATGCAAAGCATCATGGGCTGCATATGCAGATCACCACAGAATATTATGCTGGTTCAACTTTAAGCAGAATTGCATGGTGCCGAAAGGCCTCTCACACAGTTTGCAAAGGGTGCTAACAGATGACATAGACACGTGTTTCATCCTACCAGGACTCATAAGTATGCCTCATCTGTTTGACAGCCCAGTGGAATGAACTCTAAGATGGTCTGTCTGGGTTATGTTGTGGTGAACCCATTGAAACAAAAAATTATTTAAAAGACATTAGCTGACTTGGAATTCTTACATAGAGTAATATACAGAGCGAGCAGTACTACTTTTGGTAGGATCTGTCCGTCAGGGATGACGGAGGCAGAAGAGGAGAAATCAGACACATCACATCAGGAGTTAGAGTTGTGTGGAGATTGAGTAGGCCTGGAGCCTGTGAGCCCCTAGTATATCTGGGGGGCGGATAATGAGCCCGGTAGACAGGGACTAACGGTAGCAACCACAGAGACTCAACCCCACCAGGTACACTTTCGAGGTGGCCTTCAATCCATGGTGAGTGGGACAACCTGTCATGTTCTCTATAAGCGAGTTCCGCAGGTTAGGTGCAGCATACCTAAAGGATCTTTTGTCTAGGTTGGTCCGCACTCAAGGGAAGTTGAGAGGGGGCAGACAGTCGATTACCTCAGGTCACAGCAGTGGACCTTGGGATTAAGCAAGCCATGCAGATTGGGTGAAGGGCCAGCAGTTGTTAATTTATATGTCAGACATAGTAAAGGATAGGCCATTTTGTGCCCTGTAGAGGGCCAGTTAAGGTCTGCAAGGACCTCGCAGTATGCCTCCTAGGGGGAGAGTGAGTAGCGAAGCGTGCAACCCTATTGTAGAGTACAGATAGCATTTTCACTGTCCTTAAGAAACTGTAGAAGGGGAGCACCATAGAGGAGGGTAGGAAGCAGGGTGCAGATTGCTATTGCTCGTCGTGCCTCATCCGAAAGGGAGTTTCCCAGCTTGTAGAGTAGGCCAGTCTTCTGATGAGTGGTCTTGGCTAAGAAGTCAATGTGCGGCTTGTAGGACATATCCTGGTCAAGGAAGAGTCCCAGATATTTGATCAATTAGAAGCCATAGAAAAAGTCCCTGCCTCCCAGTGGGGCAGAGGCTTATTCTCAAGATGCTTCCTGACCCACAAGAAAAATGAGGAGTGGTGACCCATTTTAGATCTCAAGTTTCTGAACAAGCATTTGAAAAAAGAATTCAAGATGGTCGCACTAAGGACAGCAACACCATCTTTGCAGGAAGACCATTGGCTGGGATCCCTGCATCTGAAAGATGGCCTGTTTTTATATTCCAGTCAGTCTCACAGAGAATACCTCAGATTAAAATGGGTAACTGCCAGTACCAGTTAGCTGCTCTCTCATTTGGTCTCACCTGACGACTGCTGATACCTGATGTTGAAGAGTCAGACCATCAACAAGCGCCACTCCCAGGTTATGCACCTGTTCAGAGGTGAGAATCTGGGCCTCCCCCAGGACTAAACCGTAAGGGAGCCCTGTCCTCAATCCCTCTACCCTATGACCCGGGTCCACAACCAAAACCTCAGTCTTTCCTGGGTTCAACTTTAGACCGCTGGAATTCATCCAGTCTTGGATTTCTATGAGGCAGCTGTTCAGTACCGAGATAGCACCAACCTGATCAGGCGCAAAAGACAGGTAGAGCTGGGTATCATCAGCATAGCAGTGAAACCTCAGCTTATACCGTCTTACAATGTCTCTGAGGGATAGCATATATACTGCGAATAACATGGGGGACAGCAACGAACCCTGAGGTACCCCGCAAGGCAGAGAGAAAGCCCCGGATGAAAACAGACCTGAGGCCACTCTCTGCGTTCTCCCAGCGAGGAAAGATGATAACCATCTGAGGACTGTGCCCGACAGGCCACAGATGAACCTCAGGCGTTCCCGCAGAACCCCATGATCCACAGTATCAAAAGCTGATGATAGATCCAGGAGAACCAAGATAGAACGGTGTCTCCGATCTCTCGCCATCAGGAGATCATTGAGCACCCTAACCAGAGAACTCTCAGTACTATGCCTCTTATGAAAACCAGATTGGAGAGGTTTGTATAAATTATGGATGGTTAAATGGTTATCCATTTGAGCAGTCACAACTTTCTCAATAACCGTCCCCACAAAAGGAAGGTTAGAGATGAGCCTGTAGTTTGCTAGGTTCTCTGGGTCTAAAGAAGCTTTTTTCAGAGGGGGGATCACCACCCCCTCCTTCAGGGAGCTAGGCAACTCACCCATATCTAAAGAGCACTGGACAATCTGAGCTAAGACCGGGCCAATGATCTCACTACAACCCAAAATCAGGGAAGTAGGGCCTGGGTCTAAACTACAGCACGTGGGACGCATCTCCTGGACAGTCCTCATAATGTCTACGAAAGCCGTGAGGTCAAAGGTACTCCAGGAAACTCTGGGCTCTGCGACAGAGCACCGATCAACAGCAACCCCCTTAGAGTGAAGTTGGTGGCACTCCCTCCTGATGTCGTCGACCTTATTCGCAAAGAAACGAGTGATCTCATCACAATCAGTTTGTATAAAATCTCGTCGGAGCTGCCAACAGACTGGGTTGCACAGCCTGTCAGCAGTTCTGAAGAGTTGAACCGGTCGGTTCCGTGCGACAGAAATTTTCCTGGACAGGAATTCTGCCTTCTTATGGGAAATTTCTGTTTAGTAGAGTTTATAATGCTATAGCAAAATACGGTGGTTGGCATCAGCAGCAGTCTTCCTCCAACAATGCTGTAAACTGCGCCCCAATTTCCACAACTCTCTCAGAGCCTCATCAAACAACGGGACTCCAGGGTGACGCAGAAAGGGGGCGAACTCAGATAGGAGCAATCTGATCGAGGGCTGAAGATATGGCCCCATTATAGGCCACTACCAACTGCTCCAGATCAGTGCAAGACTCGTCCAACAATGAGAGGTAAATAACCACCATCAGGTCTTCAGGGACCACATCCCGGAAAGGGTGGTACCTGACCAACTCCACAGGGGCCGACCTACCCGGGGGGGGCCTCAAAATTGAACCCAACTTAGTAATGATCAGACCAAGTGACTGGTTCCACCACTAAATCGGAGGCCTCGATCTCCAGGAGGAAGACCAGGTCAAGAGAGTGACCTCCCTTGTGTGTAGCTGAGGAAACAACCTGTGTAAAGCCCAGAGATGTCATCTCCTGGAGGAAATGTTGGCCAAAAAGCGAGGATTCATCATCGACTCAGGCATTGAAGTCACCCAGAACCATCAGTCTGGACGACTCCAAAGCCACGTCGGCGGCAAAGTCTGCTATTTCCTGCAGGAATAGCTTCTCATCACCTGGTGGACGGTAGATCCTGCACCCAACACCAGCTACCACGATACACTCAAATGACCTGGCCTCCTCAACTGGTACACCGGTTAGGCCCAGTTCATTCTTGAAACAGACCTAACCGCTCTCAGCGGTCCAACTCGAGTGATGTGCCAACTCAGCCCGGTGGGAACAGCGCTTCTAAAAAAGGGTCGCATTCCAATCCAACCAGGTCTCGGTAATGCAAACCAGATCTGCCCTAGCAACAAAGTCTGCAATAAGACCAGTTTTGTTGCAGACAGATCTGGCATTGCATAACAGCTCCCAAGTTGGATGAAGTTGGCGAGCTGTCCCAACTACTTGCCCTCCCAAACCGGATATGTCCTTGGGTATGGGAACCAGAATGGAATCACCACGTTCCAGGTACCATTTCGTCCCATGGTGTTTTCTGGGCCTAACCACCCCTCTGGGAGAGCCCCACTCATTCCGCTGTCCAAGCCCCACCCACTCCTGACTCTCCCCATGAGCAATCCCCAACGCCTCACAGCATTGATGGGTAGAAGCAGGCAGGTGGGAGAGGAGAGGAGAAAGGGTGGAGGGCACGGAGAGCGGTGGCCGAATAGCACAGGACAGGAGGGGCAAGCAGGCACATTTCAATTAACACCATTAAAATAATGGGAAAGCGCAAAACTCAAATTTCCCAAATCACAAAGCGATACTGTAAACAGAACTAAAACCCCCAAAACATAAATAACTTAAATATCAATCCTTACCAAATAAATCAGATAGACTCCCCCCTCCCACTATAAGATAGCCTTCAAACCCTGAAAGAAAAAAAAAATACAACTAAAAAATACAATAACGCAGGATAAAATAACACATCAAAATATAAAATATTCCCTCTCCCTCAGCCCCCTCACAGCCAAGGAGGGGGAAAATAATGAAACAGCCCACTCTCACAGGATAGTCAAACAAACAATAACAGTAGCATAAATTTCCCCCAGCCCTCCCACAGCCAAGGAAAAAATAGTAACAAACCACTTTGGTACTCTCACTACCAGAGAACTATAAAACAATTAAAAAATCAGGGAAAAAAGGCATCAAACAGTAGGAGGAGCCATAACAGTCCAAATAATCCAACGCAAGATAAACCCAGTGTCAAGTCCGATGGAGCAGAATAGATGTTTCCAGTATACAAAAATGTTCGGTCTTGGTGGATATTCTGAGAAGAGAATAAAAATCTCCAGAAGTAAATACAGGCCAAACCAATGGAAAGCAGGGGCTCCCCCACCTCACCCCCTCATCTGCTTTATCAGGTCCAGCTATACACCAGGGACCTGCAGCCACAAATATCCCAAGGCCTCACCAAAAGGACCAACCCGGGGATAAATTAGGAGCCCCCCCCACACTGATCCCTAGCTCCCCAGGGGAGAGCAAAGTAGCTCCCGCTTGATTTCAGGTGATAAAATTACCCAGGCACCAAGGGGCAAAACCAACAGCCAAACCAATATACCAGTCCTACTTCTGGACTACAAAAATGTATAAAATTACAAAAAAGAAAAGAAAAGAAGAGGTGGCACTGATCAACAAATCAGTCCCCCACTCACAGTTTTCCAAACACCACAGGTAGTCCTTTCAGCCAGTTTCCAGTTTTTAGATCACCACAAGTGATCCCAAATTGAACTCTTCTTTGTCCAACACAAACTGAATAAATCCGCTTGTCCAAAATAACAGGAATTCATAAGACAAAAGCATAAAAAACGATTAAATCCAAAGTCCAGGCTTCCACGAACTGAAACACGCAGCACACCAAAGGATACTCCAAAAACAACAGTTTGAGAGACTAGATTGTCTCGAGTCGGTGGTAGCAATCAAAGCACGCAAATCCCATTAGGGAAAAAAGCTGCCCTCCAACTCTCAGCAGGCAGAAAAAAGCACTCCTCTTTACTGGCAGAGTAGCCATTCCAAAGAGACCAGCCAGCTCCCAGTCTCAGTCCTGATGCCGAAAAAGGCACCGTGACTCCGGGAAAACTTTCGAGTTCTGGCAAGCAGCCAGGCGCCGCTTCTCCACCTCTCCACTTCACTGCCTGAAAGGCACGGTGGTAGCAACAAACGCACACAAATCTTATTAGGGGGAAAAAAGCTGCCCTCCAGCTCTCGGGAGGCAGACAAAAGCGCTCCTCTTTACTGGCAGAGTAGCCGTTCCAAAGAGACCAGCCGGCTCCCAGTCTCAGTCCTGACACCGACAAAAAGGCACTACGGCTCTGGGAAAATGACAACTGGCTCAAAAACAGTAGGGGTCCTAAAATGGACCCCTGTGGAACACCTCTGTGAACAGCCCAAGGTTCAGAGAGATGATGTTGTGCTTGGACCCTCTGAAAGTGCCCTGCTAAATAAGACATAAACCAGGTCAGAGGATACCCAGAGAAACCCAGGCCGACCAACCTCTTGTATAGGGGAGAGTGGTTCACTAGGTCAGAAGCCTTTGAAAGGTCTATAAAGACTACTGCAGTCTCCTTTCCTTCATTCAGTGGTGTACAAATCAGATCGTTAAATTCAACCAAAGCCAATGTTGTTGAAAAACCCTTTTGGAAACTGGACTGGTAATGTGTGAAAAGGCCACATTTATCCATATAATCCCCTATTTGCTTATTTAACAACTTCTCCAGACATTTGGAAAGAATAGGCAAAATTGCAGTGGGGCGGTAATTATTTGGGACTGCTTTTATCACCTGCCTTATAATTTGATATTATTTTACTAGTTCTCCAAAACGTTGGAAAATGGCCTGTTTGCAAACTCCAACTGAATATTGATAAAATAGGGGAGGCTATATAGGTGGCAGCTAATTTTAAAAATCATCCCTGTAAGTTATCTTGGCCTGCAGATTTATGTGGATCAATTTTTGATAGTTCCTTTTTCACTTCGGATAGCGTCAGTTGCTTAAACCTAAATGGAGGATGCTGAATCGGAAATTCCTCGTCAGCTCGACAACATCATTTGTATCTGTTTTAGCCTGAAGCCCCAGATCCAGAAGATCTATAAAAAAGTAATTTAGAGTATTTGAGGCCAAACTAGGGACATCTGTTAGAACATCATTTACTCTTATGGTTACATTTTTCTGTCCCCTGGCCCCCCAGGGTTAGACAAATGTTTTACAATATTCCAAAACTTTTTAGGATCTGAATTGTGATCTAACTTATTACAGTAGCAGTTTATTTTTGCCTTTTTGGTTAATCTTCTATTGTCATTTCTTTTACTTTTAAATAATTCTCAATCAGAGGCCTCAACAGCCAGCAAAGAAGCCCAGAGTGGTGCATGGAAGCATGCGCCACACAGGATGCAACACAGTGCATGGACAAACACCAACCCATACCCAAGTGCACACCAACACAGGGAACAGTAGTGGGTCAACAACCTGGCTAAGGCAGGGCACAGCAGCTGCAGTACCCATGGCTAGCACCCTCCATGGCACAAGTGTACCAGCCACCTCATGCATGCACGATGAAGCCGTGACGCCACCAGCATGTGGCTGGAGCACAAGTGACAGACAGTGGAGCACATCCCCTGCAACAGACACAAGTGACAGCATGGGGGGGGGGGACAAAAACAGCGGAGGCCACAGTGCCACCCAAGGCAGACATGCACCACACGACAGGAGGCAACCCGGCATTGTGCTGGGTACAGTGATTGTCCAGCATGGACAGCCACAACTGACATGCCAGCAGACTGTGCATATCACAGACATGCAAGGGTGTCAGCTGCACAGCCCATGGATGGTCTGACAGGGGCACCATGGACACAGAGCATGCACCGTGGACTACTGCACAGGCAACCAGTGCACAGAGATCAACACACAAAGCACAGACAGTGACTGATTCCCCCACCTACACCATAGGCGGTTCCCCTCTGGACACACACATGCCCATGCCTGCAACAACCCTGACGCCACGCACACCACTGCAGCTGAGCACCTGTAGCCTGCTGCAAATCATAGACCACCACAGTTGTCATAACAAAACAAATGTATTATAAATATCCAATAAACACAACTATATACATATATATACACGATTTGGGGGGAAGGGCCACAAACCAGGTGGGGGTGGGTAAGGGGCAGGGGTGAACAACTGGGAGAGGGAAGAAGGGGTGTGAGGGTGGGTCCAGGGAGGTAAAAATCATCCGGGGGGCATTGAGGACCTAACGTCTGCCCCGCTCTTTGGTCCTGTGGTGTCTGTGCGACCTCCGCCTCCGTACACCATGCCTCTCTAGCCGCTGGAGTATTTCAAGGGATGCCCTTGACAGCTGCAGCAACTCCTGCAAGGCCCTCTCCAGAGCGATCCAACGCCGACAACCTAGGACAAGGGAGCAGAGTCAATAGGTGTGAATGTCCATCCCCCTGCAGCCCGCCCATTGTGCATGGCATTCAGCTGTGGGCCATGCCCCTGTGATGGTGTGCGACCACCCACAGTGATCGTGTCCACAAGACCTGCCCACCCAGGTGCACACAGACATGCGAACCGCTGCACACACCCACCACCCAAGTCCCGCACAGCACCACCGTGGCTGTACAGTGACATGGCTATGCGGTGCGAAGGCAGTGGCACAGCCTTGTACCTGGTGTTTGCATGGACCACCAGCGACACACACTCACACATGCAGTGCCACAGGACAGTGCTGAGTGTACCGTGTGGCGTGCACGTCAGTGGCGTCATTGGATGGTGGCCATGCCCCGCCGCCTACCCCGCAACACAGCATGCACAGAATATCCATGAAGAAAGGTACTCACCTGCATCTGCAACATCTTGGCGCTGATGTAGATGTTGCCCGCCATCACGTGGCTGTTGCTGGGCAGCCTCCTGATCCACCCGTGCCTCTCGGGCTTGTTGCCTCTCCTCAGGGCCTAGGGCGCAAACATGGAGAGAGGAACATCAGTACAAAACAGTAGCAAAGGCTCCCTCCCCCTGGTGTGTGTGATCCCTCACAGCCCAGCCATGCTGCAACCCCATCACAACCAAAACTGCCCACACTGGACAGCCCCCCGCCCCGGGGTGGACACATGCCCACCGTGAAACCCGGATGTGCGCTAACAGTGTATGGGTGGAGCACCTACCTGGACGTGGCACTGTGCCTCGCCTGGCATGTGCCCGTAGACGGGCAAGCCTGTCTGGGTCCCTCCGCTGGAGGTCCCCATAGCAGTGGCGACACTGCTCTGGAGTCCTGGAGATATTGGTGGCCTCTTCCAGTGACACTGCCACCTCCTCCCACACATCCCCAAACAGGGCCCCAGCATGGGGCTCTACAACGGCCACTAAATTGGCCAGCTCAAGAGGGCTCCACAGCGCTGCTGTCCTGCATACCATTGCTACAGCTGCTAGGATAACAAAATGGTGCTCTGTAGTGCACGTGCGCCACGTGCAGATGCTGCACGGTACTGCGCTGCCATTCCCCATCGCGCTGTCACCGAACAGCGTGATAGGGGTGCACCCATGCGGACGCATGGCGCCTAGGGGGCAAAGGTCGAATGGAGGGTCAAGGGTCTGCCACGCATGGACCGCCACAGCACAATTGGGACTCCCTGCATGTAGCGCGGTCGGGTGGCTGTGTGTGACGCCCAGCAGTGGCCTGATGTGCTGTGGCACCATGGTGCCTATGGCACTCCAGGGCACGAGCGCTACACGTGCGAACAGCGCACTAGCACCGCTGTCACAGTGGTGGCCGTGCCCTGCACTGCCTCCCGCACTCAGCATGCCATCAGCGTGACAGGCGTCGGCGTCAGCGTCAGCACCCCCAGGCTTGCACTGTGTGGTGTCTGCTGTGCACATCACAGAGCTGCGCCTTTGCCTGAGCATGCTCAACACAATTGCACACGGTGCAAGAGCGTGATATTCAGCCAGCATATGCAGATCAGCTCATCAGCAATTCCATGGTGCAGCCACTGCATTAGCATCCACTTAAAGTTGCACCTTGCCTCATTTGCATGCCTTGTGCTATATAAATGCGACATGGGGCTTCAGAGGTCATTGTTTGGTTTTGCAGTGTATTGTGGTGAGTTGCATGCTGTTTGGAAGTGTGGACTGTGGTGTGTGGGAGATGCATGGGACTGCACATTCAGAGGTAACACCTGTCATTCCCACAGGATCAATAATGACCGAACATGAGGAGGAGGAGGAACAGAGACGTGGGAGACTGAGGAGGCCCAACTTCAGCCGGGCAGAATCAGATACCCTGTTTCAGGCCTACCTCGACAGGGAACCGCTGCTCAGCGGACAGCGGGGAACACCACAGGCCCGTGCTGCAGCATGGGATGAGGTAGCGTGTGCCGTCAACCAGCATGGCAGCCACCAGCGGTCCGTGCAGGAGTGCAAGAAGAAGGTGGGCACGGACAAGAGGAGGACAAAAGACAGGGTGGCTGCCATCAGGGCAGCACGTGCTGCAACTGATGGTGGACAGCCGGATGTGCCACGCCTGATGCCACAGGAGGAGCGGGTGGCTGGCAGCGTACAGAGTTGTGCCCTAGTGGGCATTCCAGGTGGTGGCTTCCAGACGGGTGGCAGCCCGTCACTGCATGGTAGGTCCTGTTCTGTCACTGTGTGGGGGGAATGCCACAGGGTAGGGCAGAGACATTAATGCTACTGTGTTCCCTTACAGCTCCTGAGCGTCTACATGGGTCAGCGGTGGAGGGTGTGTCCACTGAGGGCGATACCCTGGACACGGAGGAGCGCCCATCCACCTCCACAGGTGTCCGAGGGTCAGGACAACAGTACCCACCTGTCTGTCCATACTGAAGTTGATGGTGGTGCTGGTGAGGAGGAGGCCCTGCCCGTGTCCCAGTGTGACAGCGTCCATGGATTCCAGCATGCTGTGACATGGACTGGTGCTGGATCTGGCACCGATGATGATGGAGCACATATCATGGACAATGATATGTGTGGGCCACAGGATGGCCCCACAGCAGGTAACAGCACGGGTACAGCTGTGGGTGGTGCCGCCATGGAGGCCTGCGAGACATCAAAGTCCCAGCCTGTGCCTGTATGCACCAGTGGGGCAGCACTGGTGTGTGTCCAGGCCAGTGGGGCTGTTGCAGCCGCTGCGGCAGCACTGGTAAACCCTTGCGAGCGGCAGCTGGAGGGGCAGTGTCGGCAGTCAGCCAATGGCGCAGGGGGCAGTGTGGGCGCGTCAGTGCTGCATGTGGACGTGCCCTGGCATGGCTCTGGTGTGCAGCGCCCATCATCAAGGGGTGATACCCAGCACGGCCAGGAACACCATGAGGGACATCGTGCCGATCCAGCGGATGACCTCCAGGCTTCCGTGGATCAGCAGTCGTGGCTTGTTAGGGCGGTGGATGCACTCAGTGCGGTTCTGCGCCAGGCAGAGGAGTGGCAGAGCAGAGACCATGCTCTGGTCCTGGCAGAGATGGCCCGGCAGCGAGAGGATGTGACTGCTGCCATTGACAGGCAGACACGTGCATTCACAGGTGTCATGGCCACATTGGGCACACATTCTGTTGCACATGCGCTGCAGACACCACGCAGTGTCACTTCCATCCCCGTTCCCAGTGTTGTGCGACACCCTCCATGTCAACACCGGGTTCAGCTGTGGGCATCCCAATCATGCCTGGCGCTGGCATGTTCAGTGGGCTGCAGACCCCTGCTTGAACACGGTCACGTTCCCACAGCGTCACCCCTGGGGGACCGTCGATGCCACCCCATGAGGACAGTGGTCAGCCTGTCACGGCTGGCAGGTCTCGGTGGGGCTGCACACGCATCCGTGGCTGCCATGGCACTGTGCTGCGTGACTGACCTGTCTCCCACCATGGCTACTGTCTGAGGCTGCCCTGTGTGCAGCGTGTTGTGCAATATACGACACACGGATGGGGTACCCAGCCCTGCACACACACACACACGTCCATGTGCACACCCTCCCAGCTGCTGGCCGCTGTGGTGTGTGCATGATGATGCCTGAGTTGCGCTGTCTGCCAGTGTGCAGTAGTTCCCAGCGTCTGAGACACGCACAATGACGGGCACTGGGCGTGGTCGTCTGTGGACCTGTGTGTGGCTAGGGGTAGCAGTTGGGGTCGGTGTGCCTTCTACTCCTTGTGCATGTCTTGTGGGGTGTGTGGGTGGGTGTGTGTGTGTGACCGCGTGTCGTGTTAGGCCTTGTCCATCCCTGACGGCATGTGCGGTTCCACGCTTAGCCAATTCCCTTGCCGCCATGCGCACCTGGTGTTCATCCATGCGTGTTTGTGGGTTGTGCCCTTGCCATTGGTGATTGCACATGGCCCCATGACCTACCTGTGTTGGTCGAAGTGCTCCTCTGTGATGGTGTCCTGCTGCAGCTGCGACATCCGGATCAGGCGGGGGTCCCTTTGCCCAAGGGGTGGCTGCCCATCACCATCTGTACCGGCGTCCTCATCGTCCTCATCGCTGTCCCCCTCTTTGACCTCTACTGCTATCCCACAGTCGTTGGCCATGTTGTGCAGGATGCAACAGGCCAGGAATAGCCCACAGGTCTTCGAGGGGCTGAGCTGTAGGGCACCGCCAGATGTGTCCAGGCAACGGAAACGTGCCTTCAGCATCCCGAACACCCACTCTGTGACATTACGTGTGGTGGCATGTGCCTCATTGTACCGTTGCTGCGATGGGGTCGCGGGGCGCCAGTATGGTGTGAGCAGCCAGGGACAGAGTGGGAAGCCACTGTCACCTGTGTGTAGAGGATGGACATTAGTATGGTGGTCAGCGTCGCTCTGCCATGGGCTGTCAAGGCCAGTACCCATGGCACCTCTGACTATGCACCCCCCACCCCAGATGCCCATGTCATCCTGCGTGATGTGCATACTCACCCACTAGGTGGCCAGTGGGGATGTCCCCACTCCCGAACCTGTGGCACAGTGCAGACTGGTGTCAGATGAGGGCATCATGTGCTCCCCAAGGGTGCGTGGCACAGACATTGGTTATGCGCCCCCTGGCATCGCACACCACCTGGCAGTTGATGCTGGCATAACCCTTTCTGTTGATGTATGCTACACCTTCCAGGCCAGGTGGTGTGCGGATGGCCACATGGGTGCAGTCAATGGCCTCGAGCACGCCAGGCATACGTGCTACCCTGTGGAACACTTGTAGGTGTGCTGTGCGCTCCGCCTGTGTGCTGGGGAAATGGGCGTACTCCGCAGCATGTGGCAGCAGTGCGCTGAGGAATTGTGTGAGTAGGCATGACGTGGCTGACTGGGTTATGCCTGTTGTGTCCCCTGTTGGTCTCTGGAAAGTGCCGTGGCGAGCAGGCACATGACAGCTGTCACCTTTGTCTCCACTGACAGAGCATGGCTCCGTCTTGTGGGTGCCTGCATCTCATCACTGCACAGCTCACAGAGACACCTCAGGATCGCCCGGTTCAGGTGGTACCGGCCCACAGTCTCTGTGTCACTGTAGTACTCGAAGGTGGTGCGGGCTCGGTACCACCTGTTGGGGGCATACCGCCAACGGGTCCTTCCACGGCCCCGCCCCCCCCTGCTGCCTGCCTTCTCACACCCCTCATTACCGCCTCCATCTGGAAGGTGGCACTGGCTATGTCCCTGACTGGTGTCCTCCCCTCCGGCAGCTGTTATCCCGTTCCCTCCGCTGTCCTTTGTGATGCTCCCCCTGCACTGGGTACACCTCCAGCCTTTGGCTGGCCTGCCTACTGCCAGTGCCCTCAGTCCACTGTGGCACTTCCCTGTCTCTCCTGCACAGTGGCACAGGCTCCCCACTCCTGTCCTGTTCCTGTTTGTTCCCAGGTGTGCCTTGTCCTACTCCTGCCCAGTCCTGCTCACTACTACCCTCTTTCCTGTTGCTGTCACCTTGCTCCCACCTCTGGCTTCCCTGTAGCGTTCTTGCGCCTCTCTCTTGTTCCTTTTCATTTTGGATCATTTCTGCTATCGCGCAACTTCCTCTTGGTCCCCTATTGCGCATGGTGCATGCTGTTGAATATCGCACTGCGCCATTTATTCATGGTTCCTCCCCCTACGGTTGTGCATGCATTCATTACCATGGCACTCTTGCGCATTGCGACTTGTGCGCGCAGTTGTGTCCTACTGAATATTGCAGAATGGAGACAGATTAAGGCCAAGATCTCATTGCGCATGGCTAACCCCTTTGAATATCTGGGCCAAGGTGTTACCTGGAAGGCCCAAAGCTAATTACAGACTTTAATTAAGGTTGCTAAGAGGGAAAAATCATAAACTTTGATAACGCTTAGAGGAAGAAGAGCAGGTTGTGACGTTTTAGTGCGAAGTCATAAAAGATGCTTTCATGTCCTGGAAGGGGGAAGCTCATCATAAGATCAAAGAGAGTCATTTGAAGAATGAGTTATGCTGAGGTTGCAGAATTTAATACTTGGAAAAGACATCCTGTTTTTATATAGATATATACATTTTTTTATATATTCTGACAGGGATGAGCTAGATGACCTCATGCAAATAGGTGGGGAAACCCAGCTTTTAAACATTATTCTTTTTCCTTCAGAGGCATTTATATCTAGACTCTGACAAAGAAACATCTGTAAGCACTTTAAGTAGGTATTTAAAGAGAGAGAGACATATTTAAGTATTGTAGTAGAAATTGCACTGTTACAACCTTGTTCTTTTAAAATATTGTATGATTCTTGTGATAATATTTCTGTATTATACGTGTTACATATTTTTTATCTGTTTTAGTAAAACTCCATTTTTAGAGCTACTTGGTCTGTCTTTGGTTTCTTTTCTTTACAAATGGAGTATATATGGTTAAAGCAGACACTGTACATAAGCTTGAATGGGATACCAAACTGAAAAAAGGTAAGCGTTTTAAATCTGAGGTCTTTTATTACAGTTTTTACGGATTCATTTCTGGACACCTGGTTAGGTGCCCGTAAGCAAAGATATCTGGCCCCCCGAAGACAGAATTATCTGAGCCTGTGCATTGGGTACACTAGCAAGAGGTCCACAGTTTGAATCCCTCCAGAATTTGAGACCAAAGGTTGATTCGAATCCACAAAAACAGACAAGAGGGTTACCTTGTTCCGCTAACTGTTCACAAGACTACGCTCGGAGGTTGGCACTTTGGGAGTAGAGGGCTGACCTGCTGAGTGGGTTTGTGACAACCTGCAGATCGGAAGAGTAATCCCAGGCATACACAGCTCTGTTTACATAATCAGTTAGCAGCAATTTTTTTGGAAGGAGTGGCACTCGCGGCTCTCACAAGCTCACATGCAGCGATCGGCGCGTGCATTTAAATCTGATAGCCCCGTCTGCACTGTTCACAGATTGGCTGCCGACCAGTTCCAAGTCCTGATAACTGTTAACACGGAACAGTTCCCAGATTCTGTAGGCTATAAATGAAGAGAGACTCATCTTCTCCGGCCAGGAAAGATGTACAAAGCTGTAGTGTTTGGGGGGGCAGATGGCAAATCCCCCAGCTGATCTCCACAGAAGCGAGCGGCGCGGGCTTTTAAATCTAATAACCCCACCTGTACTGTTCACAGATTGGCTGCTGGCCAGTTCCAAGTCCAGGCAGTGTTAACACGGAACAGTTCCCAGATTCCGTAGGCTGTAAATGACGAAAGACATGTCTTCTATGGCCAGGAAATATGTACAAAGCTGTAGTCTGTGGGGGGACAGATGGCAATTCCCCCAACTGATCTCCCATGGGCCACCCAGTACCAGGATTGGGACCTAGTGATCCCTGGGTACACACCGTAATGTAGGGACAGAGAAAAAGGGAAAGGGGTTGGTGTGGCTATCTATGTAAGGGAGGAAGGGGAGGAGAGTGGGCTGAAGCCCTATGGATGCAACTCCAGAGCCAAAATGTAGGAAGGATAGATTGGGGGTTGTGGATAGGCCTCCCTCCCTCTAAAAAATGAGGAGATTGACAGGGAGCTAGGGGAACAAATAAGGAAGCTTAGTGGTAAAGGCAATACTGTGGTGGTTGGGGACTTCAGTCTGCCAGGGGTAGAATGGAACATTCCAGCTACCTCAGGTGCCAGGTGGTAGGTCCTCCTGGAGGCTATCCAGGATGGCTTCCTGACACAGAGGATAACAGAGCCAACCAGGGAGAGGAACATTCTGGACTTGGTGCTGGTGGATGGCGAACAGGTCCAGGACGTAGGGGTGGAAGACCTACTGGCAGGAAGTGACCACTGCACAGTGTGGTTCTCCCTCAATCTAGGAAAGGAGGTAGCCAGTACAAAGACAGAAGTAGTGGACTTCTAAAGGGCAGACTTTGGCAGGATGGGAAGCATACTGAGAGAACATCTCGCCAACATCCGCCCAGACATGGATGGCGAGCAGAAATGGCCAGTCATCAGGCTGGGACTAGCAGAGGCCAATAACTCATGTACAAAGAACCAAAGCAAGGTATAAATTAGTGGCTTTCGCTAATCAAAGTAAAACATGATTAGCAATTGACAGAAGTTGATTAGCAGTTACCAAAAACGGATATTTTTGCTCAAAACCCCATAAAATCTACTTATCTTGCTCTGTATTGATAAAATACACATTGTACATAGGTTTCAGAGACTGATACTGTTTTATTTAGCCATCAGATTCAGAATACGGCAATTGTGCAGCAGCACATACATTTTAAGAGCTGTGAAGGATGATGTCTGCCAGAATAGACCGTGAGTTTGTAAATTATAATTGCAACGTGATTGTGAGTCGTGACAATTAAAATGAACTGCACCCCGCCCCATAAAAACTACTTCACGTGGAACAGTAATTGACCATAAACGTCACCATAGGATTGTTTTGCCACTGTTCTCCACCAGACATGTAGCCAGTTATTCTGGCCTGTTCTTTTTTTTTGGGGGGGAGGGGACCTGGGGAAGGTCCATCATCCGTAGCTGCCAAATCACCAGGACTTCTTGGCTTAGCACTAAAAAACATGTTTACAGCCCTGTCTGGGTTGAATTCATCTGGGAAGGGGGGGCCTGCTTTTTAATGTGAATCAGTGTTTCTACAGTGTCCTCTGCCAGACTTGCTGTCCAGTCAGTTTTTACCTTGTTCATAGTTGAAAAATACCTTTCTACTATTGCATTAGACACAGGAAAGGCACTCAACACATTGACAAGCTTCAACAGATCTGGATAAGAATTTTGGAAATCACATGCCAGCGTTGACCAGATAGCAGAGGCAGACATATGACTGATGAAATTGGTTTGAGCAAAAATCTTAAACTCTTGCCATTCTGCAAGCACTTAATTGGTGTCACAGTCAGGCTGCAAAGAAACTGAAAAATGGTCAGCTACTAAAGCGATGTCACAGTTACCATACAGCTCCAGTTCCTTTCTGTCTGTTGGCCAAAGTCTGGTATCTAACACTTTTGCACAGTTATAGATACTACGTTCATCATTCAAACTGAACCTTTGTTCATAACAGTTCTCAATATTTGTAATGTATTTCTTACATTGCTGTTTAAATGTTTTAATAGATTGTGCACTTAGATGTGTTAATTTTACTCCCTTGTAAGTGACTTCAGGACATGCTCCTAAAAGAACATCGGACCCATTTTTTTAAGAGATTGTCAAGTTCACTGCCACTTATGGGGCCACACTGTTTAGCATAGTCAAGAGTGTTTCTCAAAGTTTCAGCAGAGCTAAGTAGCTCTGGCATTTCAACAACTTCTTTTTGAAGTGCTAGTGAGAAACTGGCAAGTGGCTGAAGCAGCTGTTCAAAATACAAAAGGTGTGCAACCATTTGGAATTTAGTCAAACTTTGCAACACTCCTGTGGCTTTGGCCTGATTATGAGTTGGGTCTGTGGCCATAGATTCTAAATGGGCAGTGATTACAGGGAATGATGTGGTAACAGCTCTGGTGACAAGAGGTTTATGCTGCACCTAACGAGTGCCATGGGCCTTCTTAGGCTTTTCAGCTGATCTCTCCATGGCTTGGACAAGGGATCACAACTCTTTAAGTCGCTTGGGACTTTTCTGATAGAGATAAAACAGCTGGGTCAGAAAGTTTGAAACTTAATTGAAATAGGTATTATCCAAAGCATCTTTCATGGCCAGTTCTAATCTGTGAGAGAAACAATGAACAGCAACCAGCCACTGTAGGTCTTCCCTTGAAAGTGCATCAATTTATCACTCCATACTGCCGAAGTCCCAACAGACTGGTGTCTGGCCTAGGTGGTACCCATATTTAAAGTAGGGAACCATGATAGTCCTACTAATTACAGACCTATTAGTATTACAAGGATATTAGGGAAGACAATCACAACTATTATTAAAGATAGATTAGATAAGGAAATAAATTAAGAACAATATCACTGACATACCCAACATGGGTTCAAGCAAAATAGGTCTTGCTCAACTGCAAACCTTGTTTTTTATGAAAAAGTAAATCTGTTATTAGAGGAAAAAAAAACAGTGGCTGTTATCTATCTTGACTTATTTAAGGCTTTTGACAAGGTTCCACACTGGACACTGATTGATAAAATGTACAGGATGAAAATCAGCAGCCCACTTATCAAATGGACCAATGCTTGGCTAACCAATAGAACACAAGCAGTTAGAATCTGGGGCTTCACTTCAGAACTGGTGAATGTGACTAGTGGAGTCCCACAGGCTTCCGTTCTGGGACCAGCATTGCTTTCCCTGTTTATTTCAAATTTAAATAAGAACTTGTATAACTATATAATTAAGTTTGCTGATTATACCAAAATTGCAGCAGATGTTAGTACTGAACAGGGCATTATTTCACTTAAAAGGGACCTTATTCTCCATGAAAATTGGGCTGCAACTAACATACTAACATACTATTTGCCAGCAGATTAGGCCTTACGGTCTATCAAGTCTGCTGGAACTTTAGATCCTTAGTTGGGTGCCGAGACCCTCCCATCCCTTGTGTTCCAGAAACCCGTATCATCCATCCCCACCCCCCTGGGACAGGCCATCATCTGATACATCCACTTTCTGTGTCTGTCCCATCCTCTCTTGAAGCCCTCCACTGTGGATCTCTGAACTAGCTTACCAGGCAGTGCATTCCAAGGGTCCACCACCCTCTCAGTGAAAAACCTCCTCCTCTTTTCCCCCCTCACCCTTCCACCTTCCAACTTCAAACCATGCCCTCTGGTGATACCTCCCTGCTTTAGTCTAAAGATCCCTCCATGTTTACCTATTTATTCCTTGGAGGTAGTTGAAGACCTCAATCATGTCCCCCTGTCTCTCCTCTCCTCCAATGAAAACAGGCAGAGCTCCTTAAGTCTGTCCTCATACGTCAAATCCCCTAGCCCTCGTATCATCTTTGTTGCCCTCCTCTGTACCCTCTCCAGGAGCTGTATGTCCCTCTTCAAGTGTGGTCTCCAGTACTGTACACAGTACTCAAGGTGTGGTCTAACCAGTCCATTGTACAGCGGCAGAATCACTTCCTTGCTGCTAGAGGTGATCCCCCTTATGATGCATCCCAACATCCTGTTTGCCTTGCTAGCCGCTCTCCTGCACTGCTCAGAGTTATTCATACATGCATCCACCATGACCCCTAGGTCTTTTTCCCCTATTGAGGCCTCCAGCACCTCCCCTCCCAGGGTGTACCTGTGTTTAGGGTTTCCCCGACCAAAGATGCAACACCTTGCACTTGGTGATATTGAAATTTAATTTCCATGTGTGAGCCCAGCTTTCCAGGGTGTCCAGGTCCCTGCAGGGCCAACCTCCCTCTTCTCCCTCAACTACTGCTCCCATCTTGAGTCATCCCGAAGAGACTCATTTCACACCCTATACCCTCCCTGACGTCTGATATGTATGCATTAAACAGGATCGGACCCAGGACCGAGCCCTGCGGTACCCCACTACCAACCTCTCTAGGGTTCGAGAGCTCCCCACAGACCACTACTCTCTGAGTGCGTCCAGCTAGCCAGTTTTCAATCCATCTGACCATCAAAGGGCCTACTCCTAACCCGTCAGTTTCTCCACCAGACCATTGTGGGGTACAGAGTCAAACGCCTTGCTGAAGTCTAAGAATAAGACATCCACAGACTTACCCCTGTCCAGTTCTGATGTTACCCATTCATAGAACTCCACAAGGTTGGTTTGACATGATCTACCTGGCACAAACCCATGTTGCTGACTATCCAGACCTCCCACCTCCTCCAAGTACACCCCCAATCGTTCCTTTAGTATACTCTCCATTAATTTTCCCACCACCGAGGTCAAACTGATGGGTCTATAGTTACCTGGTACTTCCCTTGACCCCCCTTTATGGATTGGTACCACATGTGCCTCTTGCCAATCCTAGGTACCCTCCTGTCTCAAGTGACCTGCTGAAAAGCTCCGCCAGTGCAGCCAGTATGTCCGCCAATTCCCATAGTACTCTCGGATGAATGCCATCCGGCCCAGGAGATTTGTCTTTCTTTAGGGACTTGAGGGCTAACCACACCCTTTTGGCGGAGATAGCATCATCCGTCCCCTCCACCTTACTGGCCTTTTATCCTTACAGATGTGACACCCCTGGGGTACCTCTCTCTCCCTCTTGCTCCATTTCTGTTGCTCCCCTGATCCCACTTACTGACGTTTCTATCCCCTTCGTGCCTTGCTTTGTAGATATCCCATCCCCCTCCCTAGTGAACACAGAGGCAAAGTACTCGTTAAATACCTCTGCCTGGTCCCTCGCCTCTTCCACCCACCCCTTCTGATCTCAATCTGCTGAGATGGCCCTTAGTTTTCTCCGCTCCCCAATGTACCGAAGAACCCTTTTCCCTCCATGTATCCCTGTAGCCGCTGCTCTTTTTCTTTAGACTTTGCTCCCCTCACCATACGGCTGACTTTTCTAGATGCAAGCTGGTACATTTCTTATCCCTATCCCTCTTGTTGTTTTATATTTTTGTAGGCTGCCTTCTTTTCTCTGACTGCTACCTGTACCTCACTGGACCACCAGCATGGTTTATGTGACCTTGCTCCCTTACGTTTCAACTTAGCGCAGATCCTGACTGCCTCATGAAGTCCCCGTTTTATGACCTCCCATCTCCTTTCCACACTTGTCATTGAGGTAATCCCCATCAAGTGATCCTTGAGAATATTTCCCATGCCCATAAAGTCTGCCCCCCTGAAGTCCACTGCCAGTGTCCTAGATCTCACCCCCCCCCCATGCTTATTTGAAACCAGACAGTATTGTGGTCGCTCCCAGTCAGGGGGTCTTGTACAACCATGTCCCTTACCAGATCCCCATCTGCCAGAACCACATCCAGGACATGCCCTCCCTCGTGGGCTCCATCACATGCTGTGTTAAGAACACATCCTGGAAGCCATCCAGCAGCCTCTGCTCCTTGGCCACCTTAGAGGACATGGTTCCCCAGTTTGTACCTGGCATATTAAGGTCCCCCATCAACACCACTCCTTCCCCTTTTGGTCCACACTGAGCAATGATGTTGTCCAGCAAACCATCCTCTAGAATATCACTCATCCCGGGCGTATATACTACACCCAGCTTGACCTTATCTCCTGCTGAGGATCATAAGGTGACCCATAAGGCCTCCACGTTTCCCTCTGCCTCTTCTACCCTAGCAATTTCTATGTCATCTCTAATGAACATAGCCACTCCACCCCCTCTGCCCTCCTTTCTAGGACTAATGGAATGGAGTTCAGTGCTGATGAATGCATGGTTGTGCACTAGTGGTTGGGGAACATAGGCAGTACTCATACTCTGAATGGCTCAGCTTTGAAAATATCTGAGTGTAAAAATGATCTGGGCATCCTTGTCACTGATGACCTTAAATTTAGTAAGCATTGCACAGAACTAACATTGAGGGCCAATAAGATTATTGGATACATAAAAATAGCATTCACTTCTGGGAACAGGGTCCATATTGTACCACTGTATCAAGCATATGCCCATCATCATTTGGATTATGGTTCTCCCTTATGGAACCCTTCCCTCCGTAGGGATGTTAATAAACTGGAAGGGGTACAGCGGAGGGTAACTAGAATGATTGATGTGCTTCAGTTCAAGAAATACAAACAAAGACTGAGTGGTCTAAAACTGTTCTCCCTAAAACTTAGGAGAAGTAGGGGTGACATATTATTAATGTTTAGAATTGCAAAGGATCAGGTATTGAGGGAGGAGCTTGGTCTAACTTTTAACATAAGGCAAATCTCTCTAAGAAGCCATAAGTATCAACTTATGTTGTCTTGCCCGAGGAGTAACGTCAGGAGTAATTACTTTACTCAAAAGATTGTTCCCATATGGAATGCACTTCCTAGGGAGATTGTGGAAGTTGACTTCTTTTTTGTTTTTAAGAGTAAACTAGATTATTACTTAATTAATCAACAAGGATGGGTATAACCCGCTATGGGGGAGATGAACTTGTATGGGCTTTGCCTCTGTGTATCTCGTTTTTTCCTAGTATGAATCCCCCATCTTACCCTCATGTTGATAGCTGCCCCATCAGCCCCAAACTGAACCATTTTTTTTACATTAAGACCACTCTCCGCAAGAATGTCTAAGAGGAGATTTTTGAGTCCCTCACTTGTGCCATCTGATTCTGGTTTCATTCGTAAAAATGTAGTCTCCACGTGACCATTGCTGTGATTAACATAAATTACGTAAACCAATTCCTTTTCAGTTTCATCACTATCAGTACTACCATCCATAAGAACTAAAAAATAATTTGCATTTTTTACAGTTGCCAGCAGGTGTTCCTCTAGGTTCTTGCCAATACACACTGTCAGTTCTTTCCCACCAACAGTGTTAATGTATTTATTGCCCAAATGAACTCCATGGCACTTCTCTTGTTCTGCTATCGCTTCAAACTTAGGGATGTCCTCTTTGGCCATCATATACAGGATCTCCATCAGCATGCCTAGAACTGTTCTGTGCTGTTCCTCTGTATTACTGAAAGCTCTCCCTGCAAATAAATTAAAATTATTTAGCTCTGGGGTTCATCCTCCTACTCCCCCTTCCCCCCCGATTACTTTAAAATTACCAATTATGGCATTATATTTCAAGTGGTGATCATGTTTTACCAAATTTCAAAATGGTAAGAGCTTTCTTGTGCTGCTCTGTCTGCAGATGTTTCTGGATGGTGTCAACTTTTAGCTTGCTGCTAATCTGTAGCCAATTTTTGTCTGGATCATATTTTTTGCGTCATCCTTCTGCATTTGCTAATTTTACTCCACTAGCCATGTTAGACTGCAATTATTAAAAAGTTTGAAGTTGGCAAAACAAGTCTCTGTCTGTCAAGCTGTGCAGTTAAAATGAACACATGAAGTTAGTGTAATCTGACTAGCTTTCTGTACTGAAAAAAAAAAGATAATGGCACCTGCAGGTTTAGTTGTGACCCCCTGAGCACCCCCCCCCCCAATTGATTGATACACTTGTCCCCATCTCTGCCATAGGCAGGGCACACACTTGAAAGTTTCAGAGTTGTGAACAGAACACTTCCTCAAAGTTCACTGCAGCAGCAAAGCTGGCAGCAAGGCATAGTTTTATGTTAACTTGTCCCCGATCTCTGCCATAGGCAGGGCACACACTGGAAAGTTTCAGAGTTGTGAACAGAACACTTCCCCAAAGTTCACTGCAGCAGCAAAGCTGGCACTGGCAGCAGGGTATAGTCTTACTTGTCCCCGATCTCTGCCATAGGCAGGGCACACACTTGAAAGTTTCCAGAACACCAAGTTCCCCAAAGTTCACTACTGCAGGCAGCAAAGCTCTAGCTGGCAGCAGGGCTAGTGTCTTAATTTGTTACTTGTCCGCTCAGGTCTGATGGGCAGGGCACACAAGTGGTACAACTTCCCCAGTGCAACAGAGCAAGCAGGTGTATTTTTGTTTTTGTCCTGCTAATCATTCCACAAGTTGACTCGCTTTTCTCCAGTCTTGGGTCACAAATTGCAATGCGAACCCGCTTATTTTATGCCTTGCAAGGCAAAAATGGCAGGATCCATAAACTGGGCTGGTTGATCAGGGAGGTAGTGGAGAGGTTGGGGGGATAAAAGAGCTGCCTTTAGAAGTTATAGGAGAGCCAGTCGAGAGGAGGATTGAGAGGAATACATGAAGAAATCCAAGGAGGTGAGTAGAGTAGTGAGGGCAGCCAAGGCTTCAAGGGAACTGAGGTTGGCAAAGGGGATCAAGGAAGGGGAAAAGGATTTCTTCAGGTATATAAGAGAGAAGAGAAGATGTAAGGATCAGGTTGTAGGGATCAAGAAGGAGGGAGGGTGGGAAATAAAAGGGGCAGAGCAGGCAGAAGTACTCAATGATTATTTCTGTTTGGTGTTTACCAGGGAGAGGAATGGGCCTATGCCACAGGAGAAAGGAGGGGTGGGCACAGGGGGAGAGAGGGGTTACGGATGGGGAGATCCCAGTAGGCAGGGTGTTGGAGGGCCTTAGGGCCCTGCGGGTGGATAAGGCACCAGGGCCGGATGGAGTGCATCCCAGGGTCCTAAGGGAGCTGGCAGAGGTACTGGTGGGACCACTGACGGACTTGTTCAGCACCTTCCTTGGTACTGTGTGCATGCCCAAGGACTGGAGGATGGTGAGCGTGGTGCCCATCCATAAAAGCGGGCCTAGGGATGAACCAGGGAACTCTGTATAGACCAGTGAGTTTTACCGCCATTGTGGGGAAGCTAATGGAAACTGTTCTGAAGGAGAGACTGGTGAGATTTCTGGAGGAGAATGGGCTCCAGGATGGCAGGCAACATGGGTTTGTCTCAGGAAGATCCTATCAGACAAATCTGGTTGACTTTTTTGTGATTGGGTGACGCGGGCACTGGGTAGGGGCCATGCGGTGGATGTCCTCTACCTGGACTTCAGCAAGGTCTTTGACTCGGTGTCTCATGGAAGGCTGGCCAGTAAGTTGAGTAGCCGAAGACTGGGGGAAAAACTGGTTGGTGGGTTAAGAACTGGTTGCAGGGCAGGCAGCAGAGGGTAGTCATTGGGGGAGAACTTTCAGAGCCCTGAGCTATAATCCGTGGGGTCCCACAAGGCCCAGTGCTAGGACCGATGTTGTTTAACATATTCATTGCTGACATATTGGATGGGATAAAGGGTAAAATCAGCCTCTTTGCAGATGACACACAAATCTGTGTGGCGGTGGATAGTGGGGAAGGGAGTAAAGTACCCCATGAGGATTTGGCAAGACTTGAGCACTGGTCAGACGTATGGCAACTGGGGTTCAACACTAAGAAGTGCAGAGTCATGCACTTGGGTGCCAGGAACCCTGGGGATAGCTACAGGTTGGGAGGAGTGCAGTTATCCACTTCAATGGAGGAAAAGGATCTGGGGGTACTAGTAATAGGATATGAACCACACAACACAGTGTAGGAGCGCAGTGGCAAAGCGAATAGAATGCTAGGTTGCATTGCTAGGGGAATCGCCTCCAGGAAAGAGGAAGTTATTCTGCCCTTGTACAGGTCCTTGGTAAGACCGCATTTGGAGTACTGCGTGCAGTTCTGTCGTCTCTGTTTGAAAAAGGACATTAAGCTACTGGAGGGGGTCCAGTGTAGGGCGACAAAGATGATCCTTGGACTGGGGGACACATCATATGAGGAGAGACTGAGGGAGCTCAACATGTATTCCATGGCAGCTAGAAGGGAGAGACGGTGATGTGATATGATTGAGACCTTCAAGTACCTAAAGGGCATGAACAGAGTTAATACCAAGCCCTTTGCAAACTGTGTGAGAGGCCTTTCGGCACCATGCAATTCTGCTTAAAGTTGGACCAGCATAACATTCTGTGCTGATTTGCATATGCAGCCCATGATGCTTTGCATTGTGGGGGCATGTGTGATTTTGTATTTTCTTAATACCAAGGGTATGTTTAAACTAAAAGGGAGGAAACCAGGAGACACAGCCTGAACGGCAGGGGAATTCAAGAGGAAATGAGGAGGCACTATTTCACAGAAAGGCGGTGGTAGGGTGGAATGCGCTGCCAGAGGAGTTGCTATCATTGAAGACGGCGGGAAGCTTTAAGGGGGGGGGGATAAGGTCAAGGGGATGATCAAAACTGAGGGGAGACTGGGGAGGGGGTGATGGAGGCAAGAGGAAATAAATCGGTGGGGCGGGCAAGGGGAGGGTGGCTGCTGCAGTTTAATAGAGTAGGTGCTGCACACTTGAGCAGACTTGACAGACCGTAAGGCCTGTATCTGCTGGCTAGTTCATATGTTCTTAATTCCATCATAATTCTGCGAATTCGGAATTTTCTCATTCTGCTCAGCTCAAATTTTGGTACTTCTGCATAAAGCTCCCAATCAACAGTTTATCTTTGTTATTGTATTGAAATATGGGTGTTGGATTTTAAGTGCTTGTCCTTGTGGACCTCCAAATATTTATATAAATTTACGTTAGCTAGGTGATCAGCTTTCTTCATTGCAATATTTAGCTTTAATGTTTTAGACATTTTATTTTGTTGTGTACTGAAGACCATTGCTTGATAGTAAAGGTACTGATCTATGGTTTAAGGAGTTATTTCCCTTACCTGCCTTGAAACTTGAATTACTGTTGCACATTTCCAAAAGATGGAAAATACCCTCCACCAAACTTCTGTAAAACAGATTTCTGAGCACTTGTGTAATATATGGGGCAACCATTAAAAAAAATCTCCCTCTGTTTGGTCAAAACCTAGTACCTCTTTCTGCTTCATCATTTTAAAATAAAATATTAGCCCCTCACCAAGTAGCCTAGGGCTAGTAATCATGACCTTGGTGCTACATTTTCTCCGCAGATGTGAGTGGTATAGCATGTATTTCCAGAGCAAATCTTACATTTCCACATAGAAGTATATATATTTTTTAAACACACTTAAGAGTGGTTCAGGAAGATGGGTTACACCTTACCCTTACTCTCTCCCTCAGAGGAACTGCTTGACAGGTTGATGGAACTAGACAATATAAAACATGTAGCCCCTCTCTCTGCCAGAAGCCCACAAGAACATCAACATACTGAAAGGTAACCAGGCACCATAACTATGATAATAAACTTTACTTGAGAGGTGGTGAATCTCCCTTCTCTCCCTCAATTCAAACAACATGAAGTCTTGCTGTATTCTGACATATGCAGTGATGTCCAACCTTTGAACTGCCCCGGAGAGGAAAGAGTTAACTTTCCATGCCAGGCATGGAACGCTGAGCTCGAGCTCGGTTGAGACTCTGTCTGTTGCTGTTTGAACTCAAACCGTCAGATTCTTTACTCCGCCTCTCTGAACAGTCGCTCCGGAGATTTCTCCTTTGCTCGGTTCAATTAGTCGGTTAAAGTGCCGTTTTCCTCGGTTTTCGACCGAATTTAATCCATTTAACCTGTCAGTTCAGTCTCTGTCTGTGGTATTGTGAGTACTAGATAGGTTTATTTTTGTTCTTCTGTGTGGAACTTGTAAACATTGGATCGGTTCGGTTTGAACCGATCAGGTTTGTTCAAAAAGTTTGTTCTATGTGATAACGGTCCTATCGGTTCTAAAAAAAACAGATTTCATTACATTTTTTTCCACGACCCGTAACACGGTCAGGAACCGATAAGGGTGTCTTGCCTGGCGGATTGCCGAAAAAAGGGTAAGTTTGGTTAGGACTGGCCATGTCTGAGAAACCCAAAAGAAAAACCAGGCCCACTGGGTTTCAACACTGTAGTGTGTGTGGGGAAGCCTTTGCTAAGGCTGACCCCCACACCACCTGTGTCTGTTGTCTGGAGTTTGACCACCTCGATTCAGACTGCCAGATTTGCAAGAATTTTCCTGCAGCTACCCTGGAAAAGAGAGTTGGTAGGCTCAGGGAAAGGGAGGCCTAAAAGTCCGCTGACCCGGATAGCCAGCCCGGTTCGGTTCCAGCCGAACCAGAAGGAGTGCCCTCTGACCAGGGTGAAACTTCTTCGGGCAAAAGGAAAACTGACTCTGAGGAGTCTGTTCCTGTTAAAAGAAAAAGAAGGGATAAATCAGCCGTGCGGGTCCACAAGTTCTTTCTCCGACCACTAATGAAATAGCCAAAGCGATAAGGATTGTTCAGTTGCTAACCCCGGTTCCGACCGAACCGGCACCATTGGTTGGGGCTCGGTTCGGTCGGTTCCCCCGGTTCCAGATTATAATTTAGAGGATTTTTATGAACCGGAGGAGGAGGAGGAAGGAGAGTATGAGGATAGTGATGGTGATTGCGAAAGTCTGGATGTGCCCATTGACATCTCCCCAGACAGACCTTCAGGGGTTTCTCCTTATAGGCTTTCTGAGTCCCCTTCCCATTTTATGTTTTACAAAAAAGTGGCTGAAACTCTTCAGCTTCCTATGGAAGAACTTGTAGATGATCAGGAGGAGCCTGACTATGTTGAGATGATGGATATCCCAGAGTCCAGGAGGCTGTCTATTCCCCTTCATAAGTCTTTTGGGAAACAGACAATAAAAATTTTAAAGACTTCTAATTCTATACCTCCTGTGGACAAGGGAATGGACAAGAGGTATACTCTGTCAGGTTCAGATACGGAGTTCATTACCCAGCAATGCAGCCATGTTGGTGTAGTGCAGGCTGCTGCCTGTGATAAGGCAAATATACCCTTGGCTTCACACCCCCCAGATAAGGACTCCAGGAGGATTGATGCCATGGCAAAGAAACAGTACGTGGCAGCATCTTTGGGACTCAGGCAGGCTAATTATATGGCCTATACAGCTAGATATCAGAAATCTAGATGGGACACTGTAATGGCTCTGGCTAAACAGGTCCCTGGCCAGCTTGCCAAGGAGCTGGAGCAGGTGGCTGCGGATGGTATTGAGGCATCCAAGGTGCAATTCCATGTTGCAGTGGACTCCATTGATGTTTCATTTAGAGTCATGGCTACATCTGTGGCCCTTCGGAGGATGGCTTGGCTCAGATGTACTAGCCTGTCTCAGGATACCCAGACTAAGGCCATGGATTTTCCTGTTGTGGGTAATTCTCTGGGGAGCAGAGAACTACATGAAGAAAATGGATGAATACAGGACCTCCTATAGGAGTGCTCAGGCCAAGGAAAGGCAAGCCACTCCCCAGAGGCAGCATTCCATTTTCATAGGCCCTTCTACCAAACCCAGGCTTCCTCTCTGCTTATGCTCATAGTGGGTTCTTCAGAGGGAGAGGCAGACGGGGTAAAAGCAGGCCTGCTTCCACCTCTCAGCCTAAAGCCCCTGCCAAACAGGCACCCTGATGGGTTTGCCAGGGCCGATTCACCACCACCTGTAAGGGGCAGGCTGGCTTACTTTGTCCAGGACTGGATGTCTTTAACATCAGACAAATGGGTCCTGGAAGTAGTGAGCCAGGGACTGGTTCTCAGCTTCAAAAAAATTCCCAGAATGAGAACCAGATCCTTTCCACCTGCAAATCCCTTCAGAGGCACTTGCCCTAGAGGCAGAGGTCTCTTCCCTCTTGGCTCTGAGAGCCATAGAGAGGGTTCCACCCCTACACAAGGGAAAAGGATTGTGCCCCAGGTACTTCCTAACCCCCAAAAAGACAGGAGAATGGCGGCCCATCCTGGATCTCAGATATTTAAACAAGCACCTTTTAAAACTAAAGTTCAAAATGGTGACTCTGGGAATAATTCTACCCTCTCTAAGGCTAGGGGACTGGCTAGTTTCCCTGGACCTCAAGGATGCCTGTTTCCATATTCTCATCAGAAGCTCCCACCGAAAGTACCTCAGGTTCGAGCTGCCCTCAGGCCATTATCAATTCAGAGCAATGCCCTTTGGCCTAACTTCAGCTCCAAGGGTGTTCACAAAATGCCTGGCAGTAGTGGTTGCTTTCCTAAGGAGAAAAAAGATCTCCATCTTTCCATACCTGGACGACTGGCTCATAGTAGGTCAGTCCCCAGACCAAGTCAAGTCACACCTACAGGTAACTCAGCAATTGCTTACTTCTCTAGGTTTCCTTCTGAATCTCTCAAAGTCAGTTCTAGAGCCTATGCAGCTCCTCACCTTCATAGGGGCAGAGCTGGATACATTAAAGGCAAGAGCCTTCCTTCCCCTGGACAGGGCAAGGACCCTTGTCTCACTGGCCTCTTCATTCACCCTTCAGGTGTCTCGACCAGCAAGGCATTTTCTGCAGCTCCTGGGCCACATGGCTGCCTCTACAGCAGTGGTCCAGGGAGCAAGATTTCAGATGAGGGACATTCAGTTCCACTTAAGAGCCTTCTGGTCTCAGAAAAAGGATCCTCTGACCAAACTAATCCCAGTGACTCGAACCCTGATCCAAGTTTTGCAATGGTGGCAGGATCAGGACAACCTAAGATAAGGAGTTTCCTTTGTCACTCAGTCTCATTCTCTAATCCTTACTACAGATGCCTCCCTCTTGGGATGGGGAGCCCACTTGGGGGACCTGACCACTCAAGGGTTGTGGTCACCTCAGGAATCTCTGCTTCACATCAATCTATTAGAACTCAGGGCAGTGTTTCTAGCATTTCAAGCTTTTTCCAAGTCTGTTCAGAACAAAGTAGTTCAGATCAGGACAGACAATACCACCACAATGTGGTACATTAACAAACAAAGGGGCACTCGGTCTACAGCCTTGTGCACAGAGGCAATGAAGTTGTGGTCTGTGGCCTATTCCCTGAACACCTCTCTTACAGCAGTGCACCTCCCAGGGAAGGACAATTCCCTGGCAGATGCTCTCAGTAGGATTTCTCAGGGCCATCACGAATGGTCCCTGGATCCCCTGATTTTGAAGGTGATCTTCTCCAGATGGGGCACCCCACAGATAGATCTTTTTGCAGCCCCAGACAATCACCAACTTCCTCTTTTTTGCTGCAGGCCCCCAGTGTTGGGCTCAGTCCCCCTGGATGCCCTAGTTCTCAATTAGGAAGGGAAGTTCCTGTATGCTTTCCCCCCTTCCCTCTCCTGTTCAAAGTGCTAGTCAAAATCAGGTCTCAACCCTGCAAAGTGATTCTGATTGCTCCAGACTGGGCCAGACAGTCCTGGTACCCTCTGTTGTTGTCCTTAGCAGTCCACCTTCCCCTGTCTCTTCCCAGGAATTACAACCTGTTAACATGTGCTCAGAGGAGGGTTTGGTATCCAAATCTCAAATCTCTCAACCTCAAGGCCTGGCTCTTGAAGAGTTAGAGTTTGCTGATTTGCATCTCTCTCTAGGTGTTCTGGATATTTTAAAGGCTTCTCGAAAGCCTTCCACCAGAAACACTTACAATTCCAAGTGCAAAAGATTAACTATATGGTGCTCTGGGAAGCATATTTCTCCAGAGTCTGCTGACCTGCCCACAGTCCTCGACTACATGGTTCATCTCAATAGCTTGGGACTCAGGCCAGCTACACTAGGAGTGCATCTGGCAGCTGTCTCTGCCTTCCTGTCAGCAGGCAAGCATTCTTCACTTTCAGCTCATCCTGTATTCTGTAAATTTTTCAAGGGATTGCTGCATACCAGTCCTCCCTTCAGAGACCCTGCCCCTGCTTGGGACCTTAATGTTTGCATTGCCCAGCTTATGCAACCCCCTTTTGAGCCTTTGTCCTCAGCAGAGCTTAAGTACTTGACTTGGAAAACTGTTTTCTTGGTGGCCATCGATTCTGCCAGATGCATAAGTGAGCTACAGGCCCTGTCACTGGAGCCAGATTTTATCTCCTTCCATAGAGATAAGGTGGTCCTCAGGACTAATAGGAAGTTTTTGCCTAAGGTGGTTTCAGATTTCCACCTTAACCAGTCTATGTCTCTTCCTGTTTTCTTCACTGACCATTCCTCCTCTGGGGAGAGGAGGCTGCACAGCTTGGATGTGAAAAGGGCCCTTAGCTACTACATAGAGCGCACCAAGGGTCACAGGTTTGACTCCCTCCAACTGTTCCTCACTTATGGTGAGGTTGGTAAGGGAAAACCTGCCACTAAGAGATCTATTGCCAGGTGGATTGTCTCTTGCATACAATTTTGCTATGAAAAATTAGGTAGGATCCCACCCTCAGGCCTGAGGGCTCACTCTACCAGAGGTACAGCTGCTTCCCTGGCTGCTGCCAGGGATATTCCTATCTTAGAGATTTGTCAAGCAGCCACCTGGAAAACAGTACATACTTTTACCAAGCATTACTCTCTGGATATCCAGGCTAGGAGTGATGCTCGGTTTGGCACAGCAGTGCTTCAGAGCCTATTCCCTAAGTAGGTTCTGTCCCTCCTCCATGGAGGTACTGCTGTGTAGTCTGCATATGTCAGAATACAGCAAGACTTCATGTTGTTTGAAGAAAAAATTACTCACCTTAGTCATGTTGTTTCTTCTAATGGAGTCTTGCTGTACTCTGACCTCCCCCCCTGCCTCCCCTCTCAGAATCTGGGTTTTGGGATGTGGGTGGGCAGCAACAGTGTTGGCACTTTGGAGGTGCCCCTTTTTCTCACCCCCTTAATTTGGGTGTGTGTGTGTTGTGTTTTATTTATTTTTGGGGTTTCCTGACTTGGGTCTTTGCTTTGGGACCAAAAAATCTTTTTATTAAATTTAGTAGCCAGTTGGCCAGTGTAAGTTTACAGTTTCCACACAGGATACCCAGTGAGTATAGCTCATAAAGATCTGACAGTTTGAGTTCAAACAGCAACAGACAGAGTCTCAACCGAGCTCGAGCTCAGCGTTCCATGCCTGGCATGGAAAGTTAACTCTTTCCTCTCTGGGGCAGTTCAAAGTTTGGACATCACTGCATACTGTATGTCAGAATACAGCAAGGCTTCATTAGAAGAAACAACATTACTAAGGTGAGTAATTTTTCCTTTTTGTACTTGGTAGATGCATCAGTTGACCACCTTCTCTCCCTTAATTCTTCGGCTGCTATAGGGTATCGGGTATGGTATGCATATTCCTGCCATTATCTGGTTTTTAATATTATATTACAGACTATATTAAATGATGTAATAAAATGGGTAAAAGACTTACTGTACTGTGATTGGTGGAATCCAGTCACATGATCATGCTGATATCCTAGAACAGCAGCACAGGTCAGAAATGCTTAACTTTCTGAACCTAATTGCTTGATCCTAAAATAAAAACAAACCAGGGAAGCCATTTTATAATTGCAATAAGGCACTTCAGGGTGTGCATAATTGAGGGATAACGGCACTTCTTGGGTTCATAAAGCTCAAGCGGACACTTCCCGAGGTGTGCAGTTATCCCACAGTAATGCACACCCTGTCATGCCTTATCGCTTAAGCAATTTATGTTTGAATGGTGCAATTTGATTGGCTGTGAACAGCCTGCAAACCAATGATCCACAACACTTAATTCATCCTGGAATGCTTAGTTTGACTGATCATCAAAATTTTATTTCAGATGTAACTGACCACCATTACTGTCCTTGCTTTGATACCAACAATAGCAACCCAGCTGATTTGCTGTCAAACTCAGGAGTGCATACTACCCAAAATAAGGGAACTGCTGCATCAAAAGAAAATTGTTTGCTTCAAAGTGCATGTTACTTTCATTGTCACCTCCAGTAATCTGAAACAGATACTGGTAGCCCACAAATAAAGTTTCTCAAAACATTTAATATTAAAGTTTGCCTTACTTCTTTGTGATTTGAAAATGTTCTCAGTTCTGCTCATAAATTAAAACAAACTATACTTTTTTGGATTACCAATTTCCATTTGTTGCCGCATTTTAGATTCATCTTCCCCAAATTAATTTTCACCATTCATTACTAAATGGGTCCTGCCAGAGGTTAGGACCCTGCTCAGGAAATAAAAGAGCATTGCCTTTTTAAATTTTTCTAAGTTGCAGGAGCTGAGGCACTGCCCACGAGGCCAGCATTCTACGTGGCGTTCGTGGGTTGACCAGTAACCGACACCGACTCCTCCAGTTCTCCGTTCTGTTTTTACCGCTATCGAGGAAGGATCCTGCGAGGGGATCTTCAAGCAAGTGCTGCATCATTTGAAGTCTGCTAGGCCTCGTCTTTGATTCAGCGCCATGAGTACTGGTATCATTCTGGTTCTGGAGTTTCATTCTTTCTTTTCTTAGTTGATTGTGGCGCAGAGTGTTCTTTGGTTAAAATCCCCCTTTTTATTATTTTTTCAAGTGACGGTATGTCAGGGTCGGCGTAGATCTAAAGCAAGATGTGCGAGAGTTAGCCCTGTGTGTCGGTGCCCCTGTGGTAACTCCATGACTGTTACAGACTCCCACAACCATTGCTTATTCTGTCTGGGTCCCCGCCAACATGATGAACAAGTGCGACGCCTGTTTTTCCATGGACTACCGTATGCTTGTTATCCACGTGGCACAGTTGGGGAGAGACCCCCCAACTTTCAGAGGGTATCAATCCACTTGGGATGCTAAGACACGGTCTGTGGGCTCCACCCTTGAGCCTTCCCCCCGACTGTATATGGGTCAGCGGAGACTGGACCCCCCCCACTCCATAGCTTGCTGGTACAGGGGGTCCCAGTGAGGGGTTGGTGGGGCAACCGTCCTCCTTCTGTGGGGGTGGCTGGTCACCCCTCACAGTCTGGGGTTTCCTCGGAGATATGGATGATCCCTTGTGTAGAGCCTGAGCTACATGTGGGCTGTGCTCCGGTGGTCCCCTTGGTGCCGTGGTCGGTCGCCGCCCCTGCCCTGGCGCTCTCTCCGGTGCCAGTAAGCGGTGCAGCACTGACCGTGTGCCTGAGCTTCCCTCCAACACCGGTAGCGGTGCCAGAGGGCTGCTAATCCAGGGGGTCTCCCATTTGGAGATCTCCCTGATCTCCTCTCCCCACCCCAGGAGATAAGGATTGGGATAATCTCGTTTTGGTGCCCAGCTCTGAGGAGCCTTCTGATTCCACCCAGGCCTCTCCAAGGCCTTCAGAGGTTTCTAGGCTGGCACCATCGCTCCAGAGTCTTCTGGCACTGATTCCAGTGCCGGAGACTCTGTGAGTGTTCTTTCTGGGGCTCTTGGGGTAGGCGGCATTGTGGCGGCACCGGCCGTGGACCGACACAGACAGTCGCTGCCATTTTGTGTACCAGCGCTATGGTCAAGAGATTCTGTCTCCAGCACTGTGGCCGGTGCTTACTTGCGGTTCGGCACTGCCTCTAAGACAGGGTTCAGGCCTATTGTTATTTGAATCTTGGCTGATGAGGATGCACAGGTGAGCTCCACTGCCCCCCTGTGGGATCTGGGGTCTCCCCCCTCAAGTCGGCCAGTCCGGATTCTTCAACCAGGCCTCCTCCGAGGGGCAGGTCCCTCTCTTCAAAGTCAGGGGTTGGTGGGACTCAGTCTGAACAGTGGCCCCATCAGGGAGCCTCCCAGGGTTCTGACAGGAGTCATAGTGTGGACCCATCCTTGCCTTCCTTCGCTTTGAGGAGGGGTCCTGTGGTTGGTGGGGACAGGGGCCTTCCGGTGGACTCCGCATGGCTCCAGTCTCCCCAACTGGGGGTTCCCCCCAGGAATAACATCCAGTCTGCCCCTCGCCAGCTAGGCAAACTGTGGTGGGCGGGATAGGCAGCCCTCACCTCCAGGAGGGGTCCCCTGCGTGATCCCGCAGTCCTTGCAGAGGACCTTCCCTGCTTAGCCAGTCTGTCACTCCTTCTATTCCTCTGCCATCCCCTCCCCCTCAGTGTCCTGGGACTCAGGGGACCTGTGACCTGGGAACAGTTCAGGGGTTTGGTGGCTGCAGTTCCCTGTTACCTTTGGGCCATCTCCCTGGTCATCTTTAGACCTCAGACCCCTGCACCGCCTGCCTCTGACTCTAGTTTCTCCGAGCCTTTGACTTCCTCCTCCAAGGAAGAGGATGCCTCTTTCCACTTCTCAGCTGACATGGACTTTACGTTCTACCAGTGCTTCCTGGCTGAGATGATGGAGAAGCTCAACATTTCCTGCTTCACCAGACATAACCCAGGATGTGCGACAGTGTCATTCCTGGGGGAATACAGTGCTGACAACTTGGTCATGCCTCCCTGGCTGCGGCCGTCTGGCTCCATCCCTTCTGCTGCCCCTAGGGACTGAGTGTGCAGGTACTGCACTGCAGTAGGGTCTCCAGGTGCCATGCCCCATCCTACCTTGGGAGTGGAACTCCTGGACACCCTTACTGGGCATCATCACACTCGTCAGAACCGCCTCCCAGACACTGACTTGGCCAAGTTTGACCAAAGGGGAGAGGGGTGTCCTCATCGATACTCCTTCTGCAAATTGTCACTCATCAAGATCACCAGATGGCCTATGTTAGGCTCATCTGGACGCTGCTGGGCCTGCTCCTTGTGGCGATGCCTGATGGTGAGGAAACCCGGCAAGCCATTCGCCTCACTGCTCAGGGCCTGGAGCTGGCAAGACACCTCTCTAAGGCAGTGTATGATGCCAACGAAGTGACTTCCAGGCTGATGGGAACTTTGGGCTGCATTAGACGGACTACATGGCTTCGCCTTTTGAGGTTGTCACCCTTGGCCCAGTGTAGGTGCAGACCTCTCCATTCTGGGGTGCCTGCTTCTTTTTGTGAAAGGTACAGCGTAGATTGCAGGGGCGCCTTCCATCTTCCAGGTCTCTGGAGCATCCGCTGGCCCATAACCATCCTCTGGTCTCGCCAGGCTCATAAAGGGCCCTCTTCTCCCATGGTTATCCCCCACAGGGGACTGGGGGAAAAATCTTCTCCCTAGGGGTTTGCCATCTTGGCACTTGGACCCATTTAGCAATGAATGTTGAAGATTAATGTGGGGAAGATATGAAAATTACGTACTCACCATAATTATTGATCTTCCCAAATATCTTCTTCATTCATTACACCCTCCCTCCCTGTAACCAGGCGTTGGGCAATGCTGTCTCCCCCCGCCCTTTTTTTCCTCTCCACCCTATTCTTTTGGGGTGCAAGAATCAGGAGGGCGATTAGCTCTTCCAATGGGCAAACCATGCTCCTTACACCTCCGGTTGTCCTGCATTCTCAGGACAGCCGCCCATTTTGGGGGAAGGCTGTCCTCTTTATCTTGGTCATTGGAGAAGTTTCCCTCAGGATCTTCTCTCAGATCTTTCTTTTTCCTAACAGGGTTGGAATTGCTTGGCCTGTTTTCCAGCTGGGCTAGGGGGCTGAATCTTCTCCCCATCCCTATTAGTTTCCTAGAAAAGCATTCAAAAGGCTTTCTATTAAGCTGGTGAACAAGTCAGTGGAGCAACTGGAGTTTTTTCAGCCATGACCCTGTTGTCTGATTGTTCCATCCCTTCGTCCTTGGTTCAGCGATTTAACAGGAGTCCATTTCCTAATGAATTCTTCTTTGCTACTTGGTTTTCTTTTGGAGGCCCTCTGGGTGTTCTGAGAGAGAGAGAGAGAGAGAGAGAGAGACCTGGAGATCTCTCTGAGTCCCCCATGAGGAGGGCAGTACACTGTGTCCCTCCTTGTTCTCCTCCTTTCTCCCCTTGTCTAACTGCCAGAGGCCTACATGTTCCCCTGAGGCTTCTCCTTGGCCCAGCTGGATCTAAAATCTCCCCTTGACAGATGCTCGTCTATCTTGGACAGGTTGGACACCTGGTCAGCCTCCTCATGGGAGGTTAAAAAAAAAAAGGGAGGAAGAAGAGTGTTTACAGAGGACAAGCCTCTCAGTAAGGGGACTACTCTCTTCTCTTTCTTGCTCTCTCTGTTTTTACTGTTCTTCTCCTCTTCTGTTGTTTCTTCTGCCTGTTAGGGCTGCCCAGCGTTCTGGCCACACCTACCCTCATAGCCTATCCCTATTTTCAAGCCCTTTCTGTCGGTTTTAGATTTATTTTCTCCCCTCCCTCCTTTATCCTTTGGACACCCTGGCCCTTCCTCTATCCCTATCCTTATCCTTTCCTTCTCTTCCTCACCTGGTGGACAGAACTGAGGACTGGGAGGAGTTGGTGTTGGTTACTGGCCAACCCGCGAGCACCACGTAGAACGTTGGCCTCATGGACGGCACTGTCCCGACGTTGGCTCCTCCGACTCAGAAAAATTTAAAGAGACAGTGCTGTTTTATTTCCCAAGCAGGGTCCTGACTTCCAGTAGGACCCATTTAGTAATGAATGGTGAAGATATTTGGGAAGATAAATAATTACAGTAAGTACGTAATTTTCATTTTTTGTCTGCCTGAAGTCTGGTAGGCAAAGTACAGTTGATTCAGTTTGCTGCATTGATTGCATGACGTGTCTGGTGGGATCCAGGCTTCTTATTCCTGTTCTTCTGGGTGTATTCCTCAAGTCATCTAGATACCCCTTGAGTTGTCGTCTCTCTGGTTGTGCAGTGTTCACACTACTAAAACCTAAAAAGAAACTTTAAATTAATTGTATGAACCACAGACTAGGGTAGATATGTTGTATTAGGTCCCTGGATAAAATTAAGCAGTTAAATTCTTGATCCAACATGAACATTTTATATTTTTTATTTGATTAATTTCTGATTTTTCTTTCTTTCCTGGAAAAAGGTATATGCTTGGGGTTATAACAACTGTGGCCAAGTTGGATCAGGATCGACAGCAAACCAGCCCACCCCTCGGAGAGTGGTAAACTGTTTGCAGAATAAGGTGGTCATTAAAATTGCCTGTGGACAGACCTCCTCCATGGCAGTGATTGATAATGGTGAGGTATGTTATCTTTGCTAACTGTCTTAGGGAGTCTGTGGAGTGAGCATAACCTGGAGCAATGCTAAAGGGCCTGTAAACTTTCAGATGGACTGTGAGCCTTCCATCAACCTTATGTTAATATTTTGTTAACCTTCACAGAAACATAGACAGAGATGGCAGAAAACAACGGTGCATCCAGTTTGCCCACATGCACATGAAGCCTAATCACATGCTGAACAAGATACAATACTGTTTAAAAAAGGTTTATTATAATAGCAATAAGACATTCCCAGGGGTATGCTAATGGTCAGTTTATGACACATTAGGGGCAGGTGGCACCCGACTACGTCTCATGCCAAATTGCACCTCTACAGGATGATTAAGCGACAATTAACATTACTCCTGATTATGCCTTATTGCTAACAAGTGAATGTTTTTCAGACTAGGCTGTTGTATTAATTTTCTTTTTCTTCTTTTGCCCTGTACATTACATAACCATTAAACCCCCTTCCCCTTGCACCAAAAGCAGAACCACTGATTTTTGGTGTTTACAGAATTGAAGTGGTTTGAACTCCAGAACTTGACTTTCTGCGCACTGGTTAAAACAATAGCTGGTTTTCCTAAAAATTTACACTTGATACCAGAATAATGCATATGTAATATATATATGTATTATTCAGTGAATTATTCTCTGTAGTGTTTTCATTTACTTAATTTAAGTTGCTGTGTATTTGGCTTTCTTTCTTTCTTTCTGTTTATTAGCACACATACCATAAATGCTAGACAGCATAATCCTGGTAAAATCTGGACTACAAGCACTGGGGCTGTCCTGCAATTTCCATCCTTGAACATGGAATATGATTACATCATTCACTGTAAGCCCATGGCCTCAAGATTTAGTCCCGCTCGGGCTTGAGGCTCGGCTTGGATCCGCTGGCCAGGCTCCTTCAACCTGCCTGCTCAGCATGAGTCGCAAGATTTAGTCCCGCTCGGGCTTGAGGCTCGACTTGGATCCGCTGGCCAGGCTTCTTCAACCCGCCTGCCCAGCATGAGCCGCAAGATTTAGTCCAGCTCGGGCCTGAGGCTCTGCTTGGATCCGCTGGCCAGGCTCCCTCAACCTGCCTGCCCAGCATGAGCCAGCAATTTAGTCCCGCGGGCTTGGGAGGCTCGGCTTGGATCCACTGGCCAGGCTCACTTCAACCCACCTGCCAGCATGAGCCGCAAGATTTAGTCCCGCGCCGGGCCCGGGGCTCGGCTTGGATCCGTTGGCCAGGCTCCTTCAACCCGCCTGCCCAGCATGAGCCGCAAGATTTAGTCCCGCTCGGGCTTGAGGCTCTGCTTGGATCCGCTGGCCAGGCTCCTTCAACCTGCCTGCCCAGCATGAGCCGCAAGATTTAGTCCCACTTGGACTTGAGGCTCGGCTTGGATCCGCTGGCCAGGCTCCTTCAACCCACCTGCCCAGCATGAGCCGCAAGATTTAGTCCCGCTCGGGCTTGAGGCTTGGCTTGGATCCGCTGGCCAGGCTCCTTCAACCCGCCTGCCCAGCATGAGCCGCAAGATTTAGCCCTGCTCGGGCTTGAGGCTCAGCTTGGATCCACCAGCCGGGCTTCCTCCTCGACCCGCCTGCCCAGACCAGCCACAAAGTACGCTATCTTTCAGAGATAGTGCAGCTTGAAAACTGCTCTCCTGATTGGCTACTCCAGCTTGAAGACTAGCCCCTATTGGCTGCCACCTATCCTTTCCACTTTCAAATTCAGACTTGATTTCCCCGCTTCTTAGGTTGCCTGCGCTAGCGCTTTACTGCCTCAGTGATCTTAGTCTCTCTGTATTGTTTTAAAAGTTGGACCGAAAATTAATTTGTGTAAGCCTGATGGTATTTCATATACCTAAACTGTGCAACCTAACTCTAGTACGAAATTGTTCATAGCCTGGCAGAACTGTACTATTTGTACTGTTTCAGTTTGGCTGAATTATTGTTTTAATTATGCTGCATAGGCTGGTTGAATTTTGTACTGTTGCTGCTAGTTAAGTGTCTAATCTGTTTAAAGCCTTTCAGCTGAATTAAGTGCTCTGCCTCTTAACACCCCCCACCCCCCGCCTGTGTACTGTTCTATGAAACCTCTGGAGTTCCCTTCCATTCTACCTCTGCTTTTCTCTCTCTAGCCCTAAGCCCTTCATTTTTCACCTTCTTTGTCTCTGCCGGCTTCTCGGTGCCAAGATTCTCCCCACCCCTCCCTCTGATTCTCCCTTGCTTTCACACTCATGCCCACACTAATCTGCCTTCCCTCTGCTGCTTTTGTCTCTCCCCTTAGCCCACCCACTGATTTAGCCCAAACATTCCAGCTGTCCTTATCTCTGACCGCTACCTACCTCTCTCTCTCTCTCTCTCTCTCTCTCTCTCGCAGATTTAGCCCCGCTATCTGGCTTGAGGCTCAGCTTGGATCCGCTGGCCAGACTCCTTCCTCGACTCGCCTCCCCAGCACCAGCCACAAGGTACGCTATCTTTCGGAGACTCTGCAGCTTGAAAGCTGCTCTCCCTATGCGCTCCTCCAACCTGAAGACTAGCACCTATTGGCTGTCGCCTATCCTTTCCACTTTCAAATTCAGACTTGATTTCCCTGCTTCTTAGGTTTGCCTGCTTTGGCACTTCACTGCTTTGGTGCTCTCAGTCTCTCTCTGTAGTTTGTGTCGCTCTCCCATCCCTGACCCCGGCCTCTCTTAAATACTCTTCCCCCCTCCCACAAGTTACACGCTCCTCTCCCCCTTGGATTTCCTGTTCTGACTACCATGCCCACCCTTAAAGGGCTACCACATTCCTTGAACAGAACTTCCCTGGACTGTTTGCTCTCACATAGGACCAAATGCCAATCTCTTACGTTCACTCCATGCTGACTAAGGTGTTCCTCCTGCCATCCTGCCTCCTCACACTCCCTCCCAGCTGCCAGGTTAAGTGCTGATTCCACCTACACCTGGACACTCACGGGCCAGTCCCCGCAAGCATCTATAACAATGGCCCATTTTGCAACTCTACCAGCCATATGTCTCATGCTGCTTGCAATTCCAACCCTGACAGGAGTTGCAAATGTTACAAAGCCGATATTGGGCCCCCTTCCTTGGATAGAGACCGTCTTTGTGCATTTGGCACCTCTACTTCAAACCTAGTTTCAGACCTTGCTACAGTCCATATGCGTAGGAACTTACCACCTCACTATTACCCAAGGCTGTCTACTAGATGCTTCACCCTGCAGTCCCAACTAGCAACCCTCCCTGTTTCTCTTCAGCCATGACAGGAACAAGGTGCAACGCACCCCAAGAAGATCAAGCAATAGCAATAGAAAGCAATACTTGGGATACCTACGAAGATTAGCATTACTGTTATTGCTGCTCTCTGGTAACAGCCACCCCAACCCTGGCCCCCACTACAAGCAAGACGCCACCCTATGGAAATCAGGGTTGTTCACCATAGCCTCAATCAACATCTGCAGTCTCCTCCCTAAAATTGACAATCTGCACCAACCTGCACACATGGGTCCTGCAACACAACCCTGATGTTTTGTCTGTGGTTGAGACCTGGCTCACACCCAGCGCCTCCATACTGATCCCAGGTTACATGGTCTTCAGGCAGGATAGACTCACCAAGAGAGGTGGTGGCTGTGCGATCTATCTGAAGCAAAAGCTTCAGGATCTCGTCCTGCCACTGCCTAGCTCCAGGAACAATATGCAAACAATTGCTATTAAAGTGCTCCTAGTTGCACATAATAAAACACTTACTATATTGTCTGTATATATCCCGCCCAGGCTGACAGCCCCTGTCTTTGACTCTCTCTTAGACTGCTTAAATAGCCTTAGTCTAAACTCTGACATCATCCTTCTAGGAGATTTCAATATCAGCTGGCTCACCCCTGAAACTAGCCCCTACAAGGATGCTATCTCAGCAGCTCACTTCTCCCAGCTCGTTGAGACACCTACTAGAACCAACTATAGAACTGGCACAAGTACCTTGTTGGACTGGGTTCCCTCTAACCGCCCTGAGCATGTATCAGACATAACTGTTTTACCTGATGCCCTTAGTGGCCACTCCCCAGTCTTATTCAGCTGGGCTAACAAAATTCACCAAGCACCCGTCTAGAACAGTCACATCCAGGGTCCTCACCCGGGGGCACCTTGAGCTAATGAAATTAGACCCTTGTCACCAGGACTGGAAACAAGTCCTCACTACTTGTGATGTCGATGCTGCGCTCAAACAGTTCATCTCTCAGTTCAATACCATGTGTGATAGGCATGCCTCCTTTAAGAAATGAAAAATCAAAGGCCGTTGTAATCCCTGGATCTCTCCTGACCTTATTGAGCTGCTGAACCTGAGGGACCATTTTTGACGTGAGGCTCGATCCACAGGTTCTCAGTGTGACATCTGAAAGTATAAAAAAGCAGAAACAACTACCAGTGCAATCTGCAAAGCCAAAAGTCAGTACAACAAAGAAGCCCTCACCCAGACATGAAATGATGGTCGAAAGTTTTGGAGTAATCGCAAGGAAGTCACTGGGAAGGACCCCAAATCAGCCCCCTCTATGCTCTTAATAGATGGTACTCCTTCTCTTGATCCAAGAACCATTGCAAACTCTCTCAATAATGCATTTACCGATCTCAGCGGTGTTCCCCCCCCGCCGATTTCTTCAGTTCTTCCACTCCAAGCGAATGCCCTGGGAAACTAGGTCAGCCGGCTACTTACCCACATTTTTACTTCAAAGTCATCACTACACACGAAGTGAGGAAATACCTTCTCAGGATGCTAGGGAAGTCAAGGTTCAGCGGGGATATCCTTGATCTTAAATTAGTCACCCTTACCCCGGGAGAACTCCTATCACCTCTAACCTGTATGATTAACCTATCGTTCAGGTTCGCGCAGTTGCCTCAGAAGTGGAATTCTGCCATTGTGACGCCTGTCCACGAGGGAGGGGATCGTTCCCTTCAGGGTAACTACAGACCCATCTCCATCCTATCTCCGCTTTCGAAGGCCCTGGAATGAATAGTAGCAGACCAGTTGATCAAATACCTTGATAAATATAACCTGCAATGCCCACAGCAGCACGGGTTTAGGACTGGACATAGCGCCACTGCTGCCTTACTTGAGTTGACGGGTTTTATCCATAATGCTTTTGACCAAGGTCACCTCACTGGTGCAACATTCGTCAATTCGACCAAAGCATTCGACACACTTAATCATGCCCTACTACTTGACCAGCTCACCTCTACCGCTCTCTCACATGATATGGTTACTTGGTTTGAATCGTACCTACAAAACTGCTCACAACAGGTGAAGATGGGTAATGTTCTGTCTGACAGTAAAACCCGTCCGATCTGGTGTCTTGCAAGGGTCCATTCTGGGTTCCTTCCTGTTCAACATCTTCTTGAATAATCTCCCCAATGCCTGCCAAGGACGTATTCTCTTATATGCAGATGTTGCTGTTCTTTTCTCTAGCAACCCTGAGCCACAGGCCCTTGAGATCCAGCCTAAACTAAACTTTACTGAAGTAGAACGGTGGTTCAGTAAACACAAACATATCATGAAGTATAAAAAGACTAAAGTTATGTTGTTTACCAACCCCCAAAGCAAGCACAGAGCCTACTCACTCTCTATCACCAATAATGTGGGCTCTTGCCTGGAACTTGTCCCGCATTTTAAACGGGAATAACATTGGTTATAAAATGGGCATGTAGAAAGAAGCATTATGATTGACCAGAAAGGAAGTGTCAAATATGTTGTACACATAGGGAAATAAAATAACAGGCAACTAAAGCAATGCACCTAAATGGAATGTAGACAGCTAAGCATAGAATGTTAAGACAAATTCAGTTAGCCATCTTGTTTTCAGCCTCAGAGAAATTCAGAAATACAACAATGTCAGTCAACTGTGATGTAAATTTTAATGGTAGCATTATGGAAGAGAAGAAAAAAATTACTCACCTTAGTAATGTTGTTTCAAACAACATGAAGTCTTGCTATATTATGACATATGCAGTGAGTCCCAACCTTCGAACTGCTCCGGAGATGAAAGAGTTAACTTTCCATGCCAGGCATGGAACGCTGAGCTCGAGCTCAGTTGAAACTCTGTCTGTTGTTCTTCAAACTCAAACTGTCAGATTCTTTACTCCGCCTCACTGAACAGTCGCTCTGGAGATTTCTCCTTCTGCTCGGTTCATTTTGTCGGTTAAAGTATTGTTTTTCTTGGTTTTCGACCGAAATTAAACAGCAACCGGTCGGTTCAGACAGTCTGTGGTATTTGTGAGTACTAGATAGGTTTTACATTGATTTCTGTTCTGTGTGGAACTTGTAAATGGTTTATCAGTTCGGTTTGAACTGATCAGGTTGTTTAAAATATACTAATCTGTCATTTAGAGTGTGGTTACCGGTTCTTATCGGTTCTAAAAAAACTGGATTTTATTATGGTTTTTGGCACGACCCGTGACATGGTTGGGAACCGATAAGAGGGTCTTACCTGGCAGATTGCCATAAACGGGTAAGTTTGGTTAGGACTGGCACTATGTCTAAGAAACCCAAAAGAAAAACCTGGCCCACTGGGTTTCAACACTGCAGTGTCTGTGGGGAAGTCTTTGCCAAGGCTGACCCCCACACCACCTGTGTTTATTGTCTGGGGTTTGACCACCTCAATGCAGACTGCCAGATCTGTAAAAATTTTCCTGCAGCTACCCTGGAAAAGAGAGTTAGTAGGCTCAGGGAAAGGGAGGCCAAAATGTCCGCTGAACCAGATGGCCAGCCCGGTTCGGTTCAACCAGAACCAAGGAAGCGCCCTCTAACCAGGCGAGACTTCCTCGGGCAAGGAGATCCGACTCGAGTCGGTTCCAGCAAAAAGGACTAGGAAGTCAGCTGGTGTGGAGCCAAAACTTTCCTCTCCAACCGCTGAAGAAATAGCCAAAGCGATTAAAATTGTCCAGTCGCTTTCCCCAGTTCCGACCAAACCGGCATCATCAGGTAAGCGTACAGTTCGGCCAGTTCCACCGGTTCAAGAATATGATTTAGAGGAATATTATGAACCGGAGGAGGGGGAAGACGAGTACGAGGAGAGTGAATGTGGATTTGAAAGTCTGGATGTGCCCATTGACCGGACATCTCCCAAGACAGACCTTCAGGAGTGTCTCCTCTAGGCTTTCTGGTCCCTTCTCATTTATGTTTTATAAAAAAGTGGCTGAAACCCTCCAGCTTGCTATGGAGGAAGCTGTGGATGATCAAGAGAGACCTGACTATGTGGAAATGATGGATATCCCAAGAGTCGAGGAGACTGTCTATTCCTTTGCATAAATCTTTTGGGAAACAGTTAAAATTCTAAAACTCCTACACTATACCTCCTGTGGATAAGAGAATGGACAAAGAGGTACACATTGTCAGGCTCTGATCCGGAGTTCTTACACAACAATGCAGCCATGTTGGGGAGTGCAGGCTGCAGCCATGTGACAAAGGCAAATATTCCTTGGCTTCACCCCCGACAAGGACTCCAGGAGGATTGATGCCATGGCAAAGAAACAGTACATGGCAGCATCCTTGGGACTCAGACAGGCAAATTATATGGCTTATGTTGCTAGATATCAGAAATCCAGATGGGTTACTGTTTGGCTCTAGCAAAACAGGTCCCTGGCCCAGCTTGCCAAGGAGCTGGAGCAGGTGGCTGCTGATGGTGATGGGGCATCCAAAGTGCAGTTCCATGCTGCAGTGGACTCTAATGATGTGTCATCAAGAGTCATGGCTACATCTGTAGCACAGCAGAGATGGCTTGGCTCAGATGTACTAGCCTGTCTGGGATACCCAGACTAAGGCCATGGATTTTCCTGTTGTGGGTAATTCTCTGTTTGGAGAGCAGACAGAGAATTACATGAAGAAAATGGATGAATATAGGACCACCTATAGGAGTGCACAGGCCAAGAAAGGCAGGCCACTCCTCAAAGGCAGCTTTCAGGGCAGGCCTTTTCATGAGCCTTTTACCAAGCCAGAGCCTCCTCTTCTGCTTATGCCCAGAGGGGTTCTTTAGAGGAGAGGCAGATGGGGTACAAGCAGGTGACTACTTCCACCCTCAGCCCAAAGCCCCTATGACAGGCACCCTGATGGGGTTGCCAGGGCCAGTTCTCAGCTACCTGTAGGGGCAGGCTGGCTTACTTTGTCCAGGACTGGAAGTCTCTGACATCAGACAAGTGGGTCCTGGAGTGGTAAGCCAGGGACTGGTTCTCAGCTTCAAAAGTTTCCAAAGATGAGAACCAGATCCTTTCCTGCAAATCCACAGAGGCACTTGCCCCAGAGGCAGGTCTCTTCCCTCCTGGCTCTCAGAGCTGTGGAAGGGTTCACCCTACACCAGGGCAAAGATTGTACTCCAGGTACTTCCTTACCCCAAAAGACAGGAGAATGGCGGCCCATCCTGGATCTCGGATATTTAAATAAGCACCTTTTAAAACCAAAATTCAAAATGGTGACTCTGGAATTATTCTACCCTCTCTAAGGCCAGGGGACTGGCTAGCGTCCCTGGACCTCAAGGATGCCTACTTCCATATTCTATCAGAAGCTCCCATTGAAAGTACCTCAGGTTCGAGACTGCCCTCAGGCCATTACCAGTTCAGAGCAATGCCCTTTAGGCCTCACCTCTGCTCCAAGGTATTCACAAAATGCCTGGCAGTAGCAGTTGCTTCCTAAGAAGGCCAAAAATTGCCATCTTCCCTTACCTGGACTGACTGGCTCATAGTAGGCAGTCTCCAGACAGAAGTCAAGTTACATCTACAGATAACTCAGTAACTGCTCACCTCTCTAGGTTTCCTCCTGAGATCTTTCAAAGTCAGTCCTAGAGCCTGTCCAGCTCCTCATCTTCATGGTGCAGAGCTGAGACACAGAGAAAGCCAGAGCCTTCTTTCCTTTGGACAGGGCAAGGACCCTGGTCTCTCTGGCCTCCTCATTCACCCTGCAGGTCTCTCGACCAGCAAGGCATTTTCTACAGCTCCTGGGTACATGGCTGCTTCTGCAGCAGTAGTGCAGGGAGCAAGATTTCAGATGAGGGACATCCAGTTCCCATTTGAGGAGCCTTTTGGTCTCAAGGAAGACCCTCTAACCAAATTGATCCCAGTAACTCGAACCCTGATCCAGGCCCTACAGTGGTGGCAGGATCAGAGTAATCTGAGACAAGGGGTTCCCTTTGTCACCCAGTCTCACTCCTTAATCCTTACTACAGATGCATCCCTCTTGGGGTGGGGAGCTCCCATGGGCGACCTCACTACGCAGGGGTTGTGGTCCCCTCAGGCATCTCTGCTCCACATCAATCTGTTGGAACTCAGAGCAGTTTTTCTAGCACTTCAAGTTTTTCCAAATCTATTTCAGAACAAAGTTGTACAGGTAGAACAGAACAACACCACCACAATGTGGTACATCAACAAACAAGGGCACTCGGTCTACAGCCTTGTGCACGAAGCAATGAAGTGCAGTCTCTGGCACTCCTAGACACCTCCCTGACGGTGGTTTACCTCCCAGAGCAAGGACAATGTCCTGGCAGATGCTCTCAGCAGGATTTCCAGGGCCATCACGAATGGTCCACTGGACCCCGATCTTGGAGGTGATATTTGCCAGATGGGCACCCTGCAGATAGATCTTTTTGCAGCCCCAGACAATCACTAACTTCCTTTTTGCTGACAGGCCCCAGTGTTGGGCTTAGTCCCTCTGGATGCCTTAGGTTCTCAATTGGGAAGGAAGTTCCTCTATGCTTTCCCCCTTCAAGTCTCCTGTTCAAAGTGCTAGTCAAAATCAGATCTCAATCCTACAAGATGAGTCCTGGTTGCTCCAGATTAGGCCAGACAACCTAGTATCCTCCTACACATCCCCTTAACAGGTCCATCTCCCCTGTGTCTTCCAGGAATCACAACCTGTTAACCTGTGCTCAGGGAGGGTTTGGTACCTGAACCTCAAATCTCTCAATCTCAAGGCCTGGCGCTTGAAGGTTAGAGTTTGCTGATCTACACCTCTCCCAAGGTGTAATGGATATTCTGAAGGCTTCAGGAAACCTTCCATCAGGGCTACCTATAATTCCAAATGGAAGGTTTTCCATATGGTGTTCTGGAAGCATATTTCCCCAGAATCTGCTGATTACCCGCAGTCCTGGATTATATGGTCCATTTAAATACCTTGGGGCTGAGACCAGCTACCCTAAAAGTACATTTGGCAGCTGTGTCTGCCTTTATTTCAGCAGGTAAACCCTCTTCTCTTTCAGCTCATCCTGTATTCTCCAAGTTTTTTAAGGTTGCTTCACACAACCCTCCATTCAGGGACCCTGCCCTGCCTGGGATCTTAAAGTTTGCATTACCAGCTTATGCAGCACCCCCTTTGAGCCTTTGTCTTCCTTGAGCTTAAGTACTTGACTTGGAAGACTGTGTTTCTGGTAGCCATTACTTCTGCCAGGCCTAGAAAGTGAATTACAAGCCTTGTCAGTGGAGCCTGATTTTATCTCTTTCATCGAGATAAAGGTGGTCCTCAGGACTAACAGGAGTTCTTGCCTAAGGTGGTTTCAGATTTCCACCTTACTCAATCTATATCTCTTCCAATGTACTTCATGACCATTCCTCCTCACAAGCAGAGGCTGCACAACAGATGAAGAGAGCCCTTAGTTACTAATACGTGCCAAGGGTCACAGGTTTGGCCCCCTCAACTGTTCCTCACTTATGGTGAGGTTGGTAGAAACCTGCCACTAAAGATCCATTGCCAGGTGGATTGTCTCTTGTATCCAATTCTGTTATGAAAAGCTGGGTAAGGTTCCTCCCTCAGGCCTGAGGAGGCTCACTCTCAGAGGTACAGCTGCTTCCTGGCTGCTGCCAGGGACATCCCTATTCTAGAGATATGTCAAGCAGCTACCTGGAAACAGTTCACACTTTTACCAACATTACTCCTGGACATCCAGGCTTGGGTGATGCTCCAGTTAGCTACAGCTACTTCAGAGCCTATTTCTAAGTGGGTTCTGACCCTGCTACATGGAGGACGTACTGCCTGTGGTCTGCATATGTCGCCAATATAGAAGACTTCATGTTGTTTTGAAGAAAAATTCTCACCTTAGTAATGTTGTTTCTTCTAATGGAGTCTTCTTTTATATTATGACACTACTACTGCCCCTCTCAGAACCTCTGTTTTTGGGATGTGGGTGGGCAGTGCAGTGTAACATAGTAGATGCCCACCTTGTTGTTTTCACCCCTCCTTTTTGGGGTGACTTAGTATGTGTTTTCATTTTTGGGTCTCCTGGCTCGAGTCTTTGTTTGGGACCAGAAAATGTGTTTTCTTATATTTAGTAGCCAGTTGGCTAGTGTAGGTTTACAGCTGCCACACAGGACTTCAGTGAGTTTAGCTCGTAAAGTCTGACGGTTTGAGTTTGAAGAACAACAGACAGGTTTCAGCAGACCTCGAGCTCAGCGTTTATACCTGGCATGGAAAGTTAACTCTTTCACCTCCGAAGCAGTTCGAAGGTTGAGACTCACTGAGTTATTACTCTTGTACATGAAACCTGAAGAGAGGGGGCTTCCTATCAGTTACCTTGGGCTGGATGGGGCAAGGCACCATACTTAGAGGGCACACAAGTAACTTGAGTTAGCACTGACGCTCAGTTTGGGCAATGAGCCTGGGACACATACACTCCTTTATGGACAACATTGAGAGGCAAATCCACAGGCCTCCCAAGTGAATCATAACTGAGGTGCACCACAGGCTTTTACAGCTCGACCAGTCTTTCTAGGGGAACTGTTATAGTCTCTGCACTCTGAGCCTCATTTTCAGCATTGTCCTCACTTGTCAGGGAGTCTCCATGGGGTAGAGAGCTAGAACTTGGGCACTTCTCAGCTCCAGGAGTTACAGTTTCTGAGTCCACAACATTTGGCTGCATGGAGAGCTTTGACACTGGCAGTGGACTGTCAGGGCACTAAAAATACTTTTCTTGTTCGGTGTATCACCAGTCTGCTCCCAATCTATCATTTTCCTCCCTGAAAGCTCAAACAGTTCAACCATGCACAATGATTCCATTTCATCTGATCTGATGCTTTGCACTTCACTTTCTGGAAGCATTGGCTCCAGGGATGAAGCTGGGGGCTTAGACAGTCCAGAAGGCCCAGCTTCATCTCCAGTATTGACTAGGGATTGCCCCAAACAATTGACTCAGTTCGTAAGAAGGATAGTATTCAAAGTCACCTCACTTTCTTCCGATATGGACTGACAGTCATGCTCAACTGGGACTTGTGGAGGGAACACTTTAACTTTGCTTCTGTAGGTGCAGACTTTCTTGATCTTTCTGTAGCAGCTCTAGTCACTGGTCCAGAGGGGCATCTTCTGGGGCTCAGACTCAATTAAGATTTGGTCCAATGGGCAGTAAATGATTTCTATGCATTGTTTTTACATCTTTTGAATTATTCTCAGGCCTTACTTTGTACACTGGCAGATCATCTAGTTTGCCCACTACAATGTGAGGGAGATGGTGCCATCTGGTCAGCAATCTTGTGCTTGCCATGCAGTCCCAGATTTCTTAGCAATACCGATCTCCCTCCTGGAGTTCCTGTGCTTTCACCTTTTATCATACCTTTCTTTGTTGGCCAGATTTCTTTTGGCAGCCATGGTTTGAGCCAGTTGGTACGCATGGAGTTAGCTGGGCCTTTAACTTTTGCACATACTGTAAATAGTTGTCAGCTTGAACCCCATCGAGAGACCCCAAAAACACACATCTACTGGTAGTCAGCTTCTCTTCCAAACATCAGGCGGTAGGGAGAATCCAGTGGCATCACTTTGGTGCAGTTATAAGCATGTACCAGGGTGCTAATTTGTTGGCTCCATCTAGGCTTGTCCTTTGGGTGCAGGGTGCCTAGCATATCTAGCAAAGTGCGGTTGAAACTGTTCAGGCTGTGGTCCCCCTGGGGTGGTGAGGAGTGTTCTGGACTCTCGGACCCCCACAGAGAAAGCATCTTCTTTGATCAGACGACTCTCAAAGTCCCTCCCTTGATCAGAATGATTCTTTGTGAGCCCCATAGTGAACAAAAAGTTTTCACAAGTACTTTGGCCACAGTGGATGCTTTCTGGTCTTTGGTGGGAAAGCTTGGGCATATCTCGTGAAATGGTCAGTGACCACCAGCACATTACTGATATTTCTTTGATCTGACTCCAAACTCAGAAAATCAATACAGACCAGCTCCATGGGTGCACTGGTGGTGATATGTTAACAAGGGGGCAGCCCCTCTGGGGTGAAAGCTTTCCTCTGTAAGCAGCGACTACAAGTTCGAATGTGTTGCTCCACATCAGCCCCCATCTTAGCCAATAGAATCTGGATCTCACCAAGTCAAGTGTTCTGTCTATACCAAGGTGCCTCATGTGGTTGTGCAAGGACCTCAGTACTGAGTCTCAAAGGCAGTGGGCAGCACTAGTTGTTGTTTGTCCACTTGTCCCCTCTGTCTACTGTTTCTCTGTATAACAGTTTATTGATCAGTTTCAACTTAGGACCTTCTTTGTATAACAGTGCAGTTCTCAAATCAGTGGGCGTCGTAATTTGGACACATCTTTTCCTGCATAGAGGGCTTTAAAGCTGCTTTGATCATGGGATCGTGGGATTGAGTCCTAATACTGTCATTGTCCAGCTGAGGCAGTGCACCAATGTCTATTGCAGAAAAGTGGCAATAAGCAGCAGGTATGCAATTCTCAGAGGCTCCTAAGCAATCCACCATGCAGTCCACTGCGTCCTGTGGACATTTGTTCCTCCTGTCAAACTTCTGCGCAGAGTGCCGAATGTCAGGTTCTGCCAATCGACCCAATCATTCTGGGGAACAGGCCTCCGGAGAGAGCATCAGCATCTATGTGGTTCAGACCTGCTCGGTATTCGAGAGCATAGTCATATGTAGATAATGCAGAAAGCCACCTATGGCCAGTGGCATCCAACAGCTGAGGTCTGCACATAGGTCAAAGGATTATTGTCAGTTTTACTAGTATTTTAGCCCCATACAAGTACTCATGGAATTGGTCAACAATAGCCCACTTCAAAGCTAGGAACTCTAACTTATGTACAGGATAGTTCTTTCGGATGGGGTCAGGCTTCTACTGGCAAAGGCCACTGGTCTCAGGCCATTCTCGTGTCTGGTACAACACAGCCCCAACCCTTTTGCAAGCTAGCATCAGTGTGCAGGACTTAAGGTTTTCTTGGATCGGCATAGGCCAGCACTGGAGCATGGGTAAGTTGATATATGATCTCATGAAAGCAGTCTCACAATCAGAGTCCAGCGGGCCCCAAATACTTCACTCGGATGAAAATACACTCTTTTCAGTCTTGAGGGCGCTGACTTTGGTATTTTTGTGGGTTGGGGATCCTTTGAGTAAGGTTAAGTAAAGAGGTGGATCACTCTTGAATAGTCCTTGATGAAAGCGCCGATAATAACCACAGAATCCCAGGAATCTTTGCAGTTCTTTTAGATTTTTGGGCTGTGGCCAGGTGTGGTCAAGGCCTCAACTTTACTTGGGTCGGTCTCTATTCCCTCGGTGGATACTATGTGTCCCACATACTTTACTGATGTTTGAAAGAATTGACACTTATCAATGGACAGTTTAAGGCCAAAGTCCTCCAGTGGGTCCAATACCTTAAATAATCTGCTCTCATGTTCCTCCAGTGAGCTGCCAAACACAATAACATCATCTAGGTATACCAGGCACTCTAGTAAGTTCATGTCCCCCACTGCACGCTCCATCAATCGTTGAAAAGTGGCTGGGGCACCTGAAATCCCTTGGAGGCATCCTCATGAATTCATAGAAGCTAGGCGGACAGATAAAGGCCGTCTTCTCACGGTCCTCTGGGGCCACTCGGGATCTGGTAGTACCCACTGCGGAGATCCAGCACAGAGAACCACTTGCTCTCGCTTAGGCAGTCCAAAGCATCCTGAATGCGGGCATTGTGTACTGATCAGGAGAAGTCACTGGAGCAGGTGCTATAATCCACACACATCCTTACTGTTCCATTCTTTTTCCTCACTACCACAATGGGGAAGCATAGGGCTTCTGGATTCTTGTTGTACACAGCAGCTAACATCTCTTGCAGATGCCGGCTCACATCATCTATGTCAGCAGGTGCCAGGCGTCGAGACCTCTCACGTAAATGGTCTTTTCGTCATGCAGCCGGATATTGTGCTCAGCTCCTGCACGCATCCTACATCCCATTCCTTTAAAGAAAACACCTGGTCTCTCTGGGCAAGCTTCTCACTGATCCTCACTTTCCATTCAGCTGGCAGCGGGAGTCGCGAAATCAAACAAGTCAGTGTTACTCTGTCATTCTTCCTTGAACTCTTGCTGCTGGGTAGCACTGCAGTGTCTGCACAATGCACATTAGCCAGGATGCAACCTCTGTTTACTCGAATGTCTCTTTCAGACACATTATGAACTTGGACCATTACCCTTCTGGCATAAGCATGGGCTCTAGCGGGCAAAATACTAGGCTTGACCAGCAGTCCTCTGGCAATTTTCCATCGCCTGGTGCATCCAACATTAATATTTTATTCTTAACATCCTTTCTGATACGGACCTCTCCTGTAAGGTAGCACTGGGCATTTGGCGCCAGGATCAGAGACTCAGGATCCTTCTTCCATACAATTCGATCGGGTTCCTCTGGTTCTGTTTTTCAGCATCTCTCTGTGCCTCATAGGCCTCTCTTAATTAAAAGCCGAACTCTTAAAGCTCTACTAGTCTTTGACCCTGTTTTCATAACACAACTGTGCCAGCCTTCCGAACATATGAGCATTTGTTCCAATCAACAAAGGGACACCATCATACAGTCCAGTGGGGGACACACTAAGCTAGGGTCTCTACTTGTTCGCCACCCAGCCACGGAGGTGGGGAAAGACAGCCAAATTGGATATACCCGAATAGGGTAGGCCTTCTCACTTAACCCCATACATGCAGTCCTTCTAATGGTTGTAAGGGTACGTCTGACAAATGCTTCTGATACCAATCCTGGAACATAATTGTCACTTGGGAGCCACTGTCTATTACAGCCTTGTAGACACTCCATTCACCTTTACAGTGGTCTCCATGGAGGGACCCACTATTCTGGACCAGTCTGGAGAGGCGGTAGTGGGGGCCTGGGCAACTGACCTTGCCACAAAAAGGACGTGAATTAGCATTTTGGTGCCCTCACTGGGATCATGTCGTGCACCCTCTCTAACCACTGATTTCTTCTCCGAAGCTCTCCTTGTAGCCTATATGCAACTTTGTCAGTGTCTTTTGGGACTGGCATTCCTTCATGTGCCCATCTTTCCCACAATTATAGCAAAACATACTTTCTGGAGTTGTGAGCTGGCTGAGCAGCCACACTGGGAGCCAGGGTGGGGTATTACTAACTGGAAACCTGGGTGCCATCTCTGTCTATGGGCGGATAAGCATTTGAGACATCTCGTCAGTTTCTCCACTTCCATGGTCAAGGAATTGAGTTTGGAGCTGTTATCAGGAGATACATGGGTGGGTACCCCACCCCATAGCAGATGCAGTCGGATATAGGTCAGGGGTCTGTACTTGCATGGCCTTCATAAAGGGACTGTTTTTGAATTCCGGATTCTCTCAACAGTTCGCCCCATTGTGGCATATCTTTTTCCTTGTCAGAGCACTCATTGACTGTCAACCTCTGCCCTGAACTTCACTTGATGGGTCACCTCAGTCACTGGGTCGAGCCACAGCTGTTGGTGCAGGTACCTCCCGAGGTCGCCTTTTCTCAACTCCTCGAATTTCTCTCATTAACTCATCATAGGAGGGTGGGGATTCCGGTCGATTTGCCGGCGTAACTGAAGCAACAGCAGTTCTGGAGAAGGGGGAGACTTATGATTCTGTCCAGTCTGGTTCGGTCCAGTTCAATCGCTGGCAACTACCCTTTCTGAGGCATTCTTGAACAATTTTTCCAGCCGAGATATACACAGACAACAACTCCTTGGTACTGTTGTGCATTTCTTACTTCCACCATAGGTCCTCATCAGAATCTGGGCCCCATACACATTCTCCAAGGCCTCAAGATAGGCCTGTGGCGTCGCTTCAGGGTTACTGGCCCGCTTGCTACGGATGGTAGCGGGCAGGACCTCGGAGGCTCTCACTAACCCTCTTCGCTGCCTCCGAGCATTGCCATTCTAGCACTTGGGGGCAACATAGTCTATCCAGGTCTCCCAGTCATCCTCCCTTGGGGGTGGGAGGTGCCAGAGAAATCCTCAACCTTCGTAAGAGTCGGACTAATGGCAGGTGCAGAAATAGGAGTCTGCATTGGTTCAGCCACCATACGGGCACTGAGCAGGAGAGGGTGTTGGGGAGGAACACCTCTAGGTGGCAAGAATAGTTTCTTCAAGTCCTCCACAGTTTTCCCTCTCCCAGCAACCATTCAGCAAATTTCTCCTCAAAGTTTCAGATAGTGGTGGGGCTGATTCCCCCGGTCTTTACTGTCCTTAGTTATCACTCTCCAAGCAGTGAGGGCTCTCTGGGGTAATGGTCTGTGGCACTTTGGAGCCATCTATGGATCCTTAAACTCTACTAGGGCCAGGAAAGTGGGTGAGCAGATTAGCATGCCACCCACCACCACAGGGTTTTGTAAACCTTCCACCTTGAAAGTGCTCCTGCACAGTGTCCGTATTGATACCCAGGGGATGTCCAGATAAGCATAGCATTTTGGGGTCGATCTCCCCAGTACACCACTCCACCAGCCGGTGCACAGCCACTTCTGTCGGGTACCCATTTTTCAATAGTGGTTCAGAATATGGCCACTAGAGGACACACAATCCCAGCGGTGCCTCCAAGATGTAACCCCTAGCTGGCGCTATCCCAGGGCTACTACCCCTGCCTGATTTGCCACTAACAGGTTGAGGGCCTGGATCCAATGGCGGTGCTTCCACCCAGAGGTCAGGGTTTGCAATAGTTAAACTAACTTGGTCACAGCCCTCTGGGACACTGCAACCCCTTTCTTCCCACTAGTGGCCCACACAATATATCAGAATTACCTTCACAGTATACACTTACCCCAGGTCTGGTTCCGGCACTGGGACCTCCTGTGAAATGAGATACAGTGCAACAATCACAGTACAGTACTTTAACATAGACAAATACCTCAGGCAGTATAACTTTGCTGAAACAAGCAGCTCTGATTTATTTAGGGGATATAACAAGGACAGGGGAAATCAGGTTAATTAGCTTATCACTTTAATAATTCATTTATGGCTCTGTGCACAGGCCTATCCCTATCAGTTACTGTCCCTGGTACCCAAGCCCTAGTGGCTAGTCCAAACCGTGGCAGCTGGTAGGGGCCCTTTCACACAGAGAAAAGGAGAATTAAACAGTCAGCAGTACAGTAATTCCATTTGGATTTAATGTGGCAATTCAACAGGGAGCGACCCTGAATTAGTACTCACGACTTCCAAATAAGATAGGGTCCTTCAATGTCAGCAGGGCTCTACTTGAGGTGCACAAACCTCTTCACACATCCATAAAAGAAAGCACTATACCAGGCAGGCTGCATCTGTATCCCGATCGCAATTACTGCACAATACCGGGAGAACACACAGCAGATTCAGTTTCTGACAGACCGAGTGTAATTTTCAGCAATTCCTCCAGTCTTCTACAGGGTGAGCCTGGTTTCTTCTTCAGAGATCCTGATTCTTTTTCACAGGACGGATTCAGTCCTAACAAGTTGCAGACCGAACTCTGGGCCTTACACACGTTTTTTGGACTAAACTGCACACTGAAAAGCACAGGGCTCCTTCCTTCTTCACTGCCAAAGCTCAACTGAAACTCCAACCCACAAAACCGGCACTTCCTTTTGAGTTCCTCCCAGTTCTTGACTGGATTGGCTGTCACTCACAATAGACTGCTGCTGTTGGTCCAAAAGGCACTGAAGTCCAAACTACATCTCCCAGAGTCACTGCCCATACAATCCTCTTGTGGCTGGCTCAGATTATGAGTCCAAGTTCTGATTCGTCCAGGCACCATTTTAGAGCTAGCTTACTCACACTGATTGGTCCAGTTCAGCAGTTCAAAACTAGAATGGGGAACTAGCAGACACAGTTCTGACTGCAAAGAAAGCAGGTTAGACAAACTGTAATTTCATTATTACTTAAATAATTTCTGGCAAACAGTTACATCTGTCAGATAGGTTCCTTTGCACTCCTAGTGACTGCAAAATGAAGTGAATTAGCAGCAGCTTGAGTGGTACTCAATCAAAGAAACACACAGTCCCCATACAAACTAATTATGTCTGCAAGCAGACAGCTCTTAAAGAGACAGTACCAGAGGTTCTAAAAACACTCACTGATAAATGGCTTAAATGCCAAACACCATTCAGGCTTGGAGCATTCAAGCAAGCTCCTGGAAGTCTTTTGGGAACCCCCATTTGCAGGGGGGTTACAGTTGTTATTATTTAGGTAGCCATTTGGCTAGTGTAGGTTACAGCTTCCACACAGACCTTAGTGAGTTTGGCTCGTAAAGATCTGACAGTTCAAGTTTGAAATGACACAGATAGAGCTGCTCGTGCCAAAATTCTATTTTGGAATGGTTTTAACCATTTCACTCCGGGGCAGTTCTAGAGCTGGATCAAACTGCTAATGTCTATAATATAGCAAGACTCCATTAGAAGAAACAACATTACTAAGGTGAGTAATTTTTTCTTCTGGGCTGGGGAGGAGCCCATCTGGGGTCCCTCACTGCCCAGGGGCTGTGGTCCCCCCCCAATAATCCCTTCTCCACATCAATCTCCTAGAGCTCAGGGCAGTTTTTCTGGCCCTAAAAGCTTTCTCTCAGTCAGTACAGTACAAGGTGGTTCAAGTCAGAACAGACACCACCACCACCACCACCATGTGGTACATCAACAAGCAGGGAGGCATTCAGTCCACGGCCTTGCACACAGAAGCCATGAAGTTGTGGTCCCTGGCTTATTCCCTGAAAACCTCTCTGGTAGCAGTTCACCTTCCAGGGAAGGACAGTGTGCTAGCAGATGCACTGAGCAGGATCTCTCAGGGCCATCACAAATGGTCCCTGGACCCTCAGGTGTTGAAAGTGATTTTTTCAAGGCGGGGCACTCCAGAGATAGATCTCTTTGCAGCCCCAGACAATCACCAACTCCTCTCTTTTGTTGCAGACCTCCAGTCTTGGGCTCAGTCCCCTGGACGCCTGATTCTGAATTGGAAGGACGTTCTGTATGCCTTCCCTCCTTCCCACTCCTGTTCAAAGTTTTAATCAAAATAAGGTCTCAACCTTGCAAGGTGATTCTGATTGCTCCAGATTGGGCCAGACAGCTCTGGTACCCCCTGTTGCTGTCCCTAGCAGTCCATCTTCCCCTGTCTCTTCCCAGGAATTACAACCTGTTAACATCCTCTCAGGGGAGGATTTGGTACCCCAATCTTCAGTCTCTCAATCTCAAGGCATGGCTCTTGAAGAGTTAGAGTTTGCAGATCTGCATCTTTCCCAAGGGGTTCTGGATATCCTCAAGGCTTCTCGAAAGCCCTCCACCAGAAAGACTTATAACTCCAAATGGAAGAGATTCAGCATTTGGTGTTCTAAGAAGCATATTTCTCCAGACACTGCTGGATTGCATACGGTTCTGGATTATATGGTCCATCTTAATGGCCTAGACTTCAGACCAGCTACTCTCAAGGTACACTTGTCAGCTGTTTCTGTGTTTTTGTCTGTGGAGGAGTCTTCCTCACTGTCTTCTCATCCTGTGTTCTATAAATTTTTTAAAGGATTGCGTCACACCAATCCTCCTTTTAGAGACCCTGCCCCTGCCTGGGATTTGAATGTTTGCATTGCTGAACTTATGCAACCCCCTTTTGTGCCTATTTCTTCAGCAGAGCTTAAGTACTTGACTTGGACAACTGTGTTCTTGGTAGCTACATTACTCTGCCAGGCATATCAGTGAATTGCAAGCCTTGTCAGTGGAACCTGATTTTATCTCATTTCACAGGAATAAAGTGGTCCTTAGAACCAATAGAAGGTTCTTGCCCAAAGTGGTTTCAGACTTCCATTTAAACCAGTCTGTCTCTTCCTGTTTTCTTCACTGATCATTCTTCCTCAGGAGAGAGGAGGCTACACAGTTTAGATCTTAAAAGAGCCCTTAGTTACTACATAGAGCATACCAAGGGTTACAGGTTTGATTCCCTCCAGTTGTTCCCCACTTATGGAGAAGTGGGAATGGGCAAACCTGCCACCAAGAGATCTGTTGCCAGGTGGATTGTGTCTTGTATACAGTTCTGCTATGAAAAATTGGGAAAAAAATCCACCCTCAGGCCTGAGAGCTTATTCCACAAGAAGTACAGCTGCTTCCCTGGCTGCTGCCAGGGATATCCCTCTCTTAGAAATTTGTCAAGCAGCCACCTGGAAAACAGTCCATACCTTTACCAAGCATTACCTCTGGATATCCTGGCTAGGAGTGATGCTCGGTCTTGGCACAGCAGTACTGAGCCTATTCCAAAATAGGTTCTGTCCTTCCTCCATGGAGGTACTGCTTGGTAGTCTGCAATATGTTAGAATACAGCAAGGCTTCATGTTGTTTGAAGAAATAATTACTCACCTTAGTAATTATGTTTTTCTAATGGAGTCTTGCTGTATTCTGACCTCCCTCCCTGCCTCCCTCTCAGAACCTGTTTTGGGAAGTGGGTGGGCAGGTGCAGTGTGCTCCTAGGGTGTTTTTGTTTGCACCTCCTCCTTTTGTTTGGGTGATGACTTATTATTGTTATTTGTATTAGATTGTTTTGGGTTTCCTGACTTGAGTCTGCCCTGGGAATCCCAAATTTCTTTCAGCCAGTTGGCTAGTAGGAATTTTTACAATTTCCACATAGAATTTTTAGTTAGTTGGGCTCGTAGGAATCTGACAGTTTAAGTTTGAAACACTCCAGAGACTTGTCAACCTCAACATTCTATGCCCTGCATAGAAAGTTAACTCTTTGTTCCCTGGGGCAGTTCAAAGGTTGGGAATCACTGCAATATGTCAGAATACAGCAAGACTCCATTAGAAGACACATAATTACTAAGGTGAGTAATTTTTTCTTCCAGAACACTGAGTTTATTTTTCAGTATAGTCTGTTTTGATTGGACATATTCCCCCTTTATTTCTTTTCCCAGTCCCAGTTAGCAAGTGTCTTTCTTGTTCCTTGACACCCTGTTTTTCGAAAGTTCATGCAGGGGGGATAGCTTTAGGTTGCTGATTACATATATTTAATATTGCAAACTGGATAACAGCATGGCCACTGGAGCTTAGGGGTGACTTAATTTGATTATTTATTCTGTTGTGAGTTAAATTGCTAACTACTAGATTCAAGATTGCGTTCTGTTTTTTTTATCTTTTTATGTATAAAAATTTTCTGATCTTACAGTGAGCTGTAATACACATAAAAAGAGAAATGAGATACGCAGACCTCAACAGAGCATATACAGATACATTCTTATGTAGATAATAGTCATATAAGGTCTATGAATCCATGCAGTATCAAAGACTACCACATACTTGCTAGCAGGAGAAAAGTATGAACTAGTTATCCTGTAGAGATCACTGTCACTCTCCCTACATGTCATAGCCAAAAAACTACGCATTCAGGATAGGAGTCCTCTCTAGAACTAGCATATTGGTGGCTGAGTGACTAAGCACTTATAAACAATATAGGTACATCATAGTCTGGGCGCAGTTGTTATGTTAGAGACCCATAGTTTTGGCAGAACAAGGCACCCTGCCCTATGGGTACAGAATAGGCACAGAATATAATAACACTCCACAAACTGAAAGGTGACCTTACTCGCCTTAATATAACAACTACGGTGCTAGTCTAGAGGGTCTGTACATAGGCCTTTTACGTGGAGCAGCTAATTTGTTGGACTAGCCAACAACATTAATTATACATACAACAGGAGGCCTCCTATCTAGATGTAGAGCAGACTTTTAACTTGCACCTTAAAAAATGGAGAAATGCATATAATCCATCCCAAATATCGAGAAATAGATCTAGTAATACCCCTTTAGGATCGTAAATGTGACCAACAATCCCCAGTCCTTGTCCTTAAACAGGTGGTTTTGTGCTTCCAGAAATAAAGTCAGTACTTCACCCTTCATCAGACGTGGAGTCTGGAGGATTTAATTTACTAAAAAGCTTTTCAGCAAACTGGGCTGCCTCAGTGGGATCTTGAAAAACGTGTTTTAGCTTCATTCTTGATTTGTAATCGGGCAGGGTAGTTTATCCTGGCTTAAGTGATGTGTTTCAACAGGGTTTTTTGTTTTTTTATCACCTGGAGCTCGTTCTTGCAAGCCTGCATTGGGGCAGATAAATCAGGGAAGAACCCAGATGTCTGCCCTCACAAACGATCTCTCCTGTCAATCTTGCAGCTTGCAGCAGAGCAGTCTGTGCCTCCGGTGCCGACAATGTGGCTATCACCATGAGCGGCTTCTGTTGCACATTACCACGCTGCCTGGATCTTTGTGGAATGGTGAAGACCTGCACAATTTTCAAAGCAGAGTCCCGGGGCAGGAGTTGTAAATCCCTGAAGATCATTTTGGTCATTGCAGGTAAAATCTCCATTCCTCCAGCGTAATGGGAAGGGAAGCCCACTGTATGAATGTTTGCTGATCTTTGGGCATTTTCGATCGCTTCCACCTTGGATTTCAAATATGAGAGATCTCTGATGCAGGCTGCATTACAGTCGGCCTGTCGATCCTGTGACTCTTGAAAATTTTTTTAATGGCCACTGCATTGTCTTGTATAAGACAATTGTTGTCCGTAGATTTGCCTCAACTGCTGCCAATCATTTGTTGGTTTCCTCTCTGTGCGATTGAATTTTAATGAGCATCGCCATCATTTGTGTAGCCGGGAGTTCTGGCCCAGGAGTTTCGGTGGTTACAACAGGCCCCAATCCTGCCAAGGAGCACACAGGGGGCAAAAATGCTTCAGGGCTATGCAGTGTCTTCCTAGTGTCTTTCTTTGGCCCCATTTTGTATCGAAAAGCATCCAGCAGAGTCTTAGCGGCTTTGTAGCACTTGTATTAGGTGGAATTTCAGGTATTTAACACATTATTGCATTTCAGTGTTGGAGCTGTTTCAACAAGCTGCCACCATCTTGCTACTCCACAGCACCCCTCTCTTCCCTTCAGGACAGTGTTCTTACTTGTGGCTTCTCTTGTAAGTACTGCGTGTTGATAGAGGTTATCACAGATTAAATTAAAGGAAAGCAGCACAAAGCAGTGGGGCATCACCAGGGCTGCAAAAATGGCCATTTAAAACAACCTTAGTGGTTTAAACTAAATTCGACTAACCTTTTTCCAGATACTTAGCTTTTTAATCTTGCTCCTTGAGGTGCCATTTCAAAGTGCCGCCACACCAGAAGATGGAGGTGCCCCATGCATCTGTCCTGTGCCGAAGACTCGTTAAAATGACGAGCGAGGCTCATCTACCTGTGTGAAAAGAAACATATTGGCATGCAGAGGTATGTTAACTAAACCTCTACATCCAATTCCTGGTGAAAATGGAGCCATGTAATGTACTTTAAATCATTATGAAAGTTGCAGCTCTGAAGTTCAGTCATGCACAGTAGCACTTTTAAGGAAAAGTTCCCTGGTAATGTAGAGGCGTAGAAATATAGATTTTGTCAGCATAAGTGGACTGCATGGCCCATCCAGTCTGTCCTAACTCTACATACCCTACATGTGGTAGCAAGAGGCCCTGTGGCCTCAAGCTTCTTGCATCCTCTCTGTATGATTCTTCCTTTCATGATACCCATGTGCCTGTTCCACATATGCTTGAATTTAGAGATGTGTCAAGTTTTAATTCATGGGCCAAGTGGCGCAGTTTGCATTCGGAGTTTCACCAAGTTTTCCTGCCCTTAGCAACTTCATCTATGCCTGAAATGTGAAGTTTTTCCCTTGAAGTGCAGAATTCTCAGATGGGAAATTCTTCAATTTATGCAAAATGTGACTTCCCAGATAGATTTGTATTCTTGAATTGTGCAAAATTTGCACATTAATTTGCAGAACAAATTTTCCCAATGTTGCCCATCTCTTCTTGAATTCCTTCACTGTCTTTACCCCCACTACATCCCTAGGCAAACCTGTTCTGTCTGCCCACCACCCTTTTCTGTGAAGAAATGCTTCCTTACCTCCTCTTGAAATTTCTTTCCACTTTGTGTTCCCTCTTGTAACCACGTTTGTGCTCACCAAAAAGCTCCCCACTCTTCCTTGTTTAACCCAGAGAGTTTTTTTTTTGTATTATCTTTTTTCCTCCTGCGTGCTACCGCTGTCAGCCACTCCTTCAGGCTGTGCCAAGGCACCTCCGATCCGTCCTGTTCCCGTGCCCCCGTCACTTATATTTGCAGTCATCCCCAGGGTGACCTGACGTGACCTTTGGCACAGACGAGCTCTCCTCCACTGAGGGGAGAGGCACCTGTGGGGCAGGCAAGCACACTACTTAGCCCTGAGGTACTGTTGAGGGAGGGAACCCGGGTCTCCGGCGTGGGTTGAGGAAAGATGCCAGCGCCTCAGTCCTCTACACCACCGGGCCGGCTCCCAGAGAGTTTTTTAAAGATCTCAGTCATGTCCCCTAGGCTCTCCTGTTCTCTGAGGAGTACGTGTTGAGGCCTTTCAGCCTTTTCTTATAGGAATGGAAAATCACACATATCCCCAAAACTTAAAGTGTTATAGGAAGTATATGCAAATCACCATGAAGGAGTTTGACTGGTTCAGCTTTAAGCAAGTGTTGGTGCAAAATGGCTCTCACACACTCTGCAAAGGTTGAAAACAGAAGACACCTTTGCAGAGTGTGCAAGAGGCCATTTGGCACCACACACCCTTTCTTAAAGTGAATTTCTAGCTCTCTTGTGGGCTTTATAGCCTGTTACCTTATGGCTGCGATAGTCATTCCATGCATAAACGTTAATGTTTTTCACCTGTCGGGTTAAGAAAGGAAGGGATCATACATATTCCTGAACCGCTGGCTGCCGGATTCGTTCCACTTCCCTGCTGGCTAGTGCAACCAAGGAGAGCACAGGGATATGCCTCTATAGTATTCATGCATTTTAAAATATATTTTTATATGTTTAAAAATGTTTTATATAAGTTAAAATTACTGTTCGACTGATAGAACTCCTTACCAGTTGAGCGTGGCTTTCATTTATGTAAAACATTGATTAAACATATAAAAATATGTTTTTAATATGCCCCCCCCATAGACTACAGTGGGGCATGTCCCTGCTTTCTCCCTGGTTAGATGTCATAAAATACCAGAGTGTGAGGCCAGCAGACAGGGAAGCGGAAGGGATCGAGTGGCTGTCGGTTTAGCAAGAGGTACCATCCCGTCCCTTCCTAAACTGACTGAGAAAAAAATGTAAAGTTTATGCATGGAATGACTATCACTGCCATAAGGTAATGGGTTATAAAGCCTGTCAATAAAATTAAGTTTCTTTTAAAGTGGAACCAGTCTAAATGATTTAATGGTGATTTGCATATACTTCCCATGATGCTCTGCATTGCAGGGATATTTGTAGTTTTACATTTCTATGAAACCTGACTATTGCCAACGCTCTTTCCAGGTAACCTTTGTCTCAGTGCTTTTGTGCTGGGGTTCTTTGACTTTTAGATTACTTTTCTTACAGAGCTTCCATTGCTGCCCTCATCTGCACAGACTCCACCCTGTTGATGTCCTTTCTCAGGTGAGGTCTCAGAGCTGCCCTCAGTACTCATGGTGGGTACGAACCAATGACTTGTACAGGGGGGAGTATAACTGCACAAGTCCAGGATGGCAGGAGATGAACACGAAGGGCCCATGGTCTTTTTTTTCATCGGTGTTTCCCATCATGAATACCATATATTCAGGTGCCATCAAATTTACTGTAGACAAGTGATTTTTATGCCTGAATCCCTGCATGACATTTCTAAAGTTGCCTGTCAGCTCTGTGCTGTAAGGTAGTGGGGCCTCCAGGGGGTGTCTCTTGTGGTGTAAGAGGCTCTCAGCATGAGGTTTAAGTGAGAGGACTGTGGTTCGAAGCCAAGCAGTTCTGTCTGCCCAAACCTCACAGGAGACATCTCTTATAGCGTAAGAGACACCCTCAGAGGCCTTATTATGCTATTTTAAAGAGATTTATTACAAGTCTAGAGTCTTTTTATTATGCTGTCCTCCCTTCTGGCACTGAAGTGGAGTGCTCCCTCCTAATGCTTCTGCATGAGAGCACACTGTACAACGGATACGAGGTACAGTGGCTGTGCTTGCTGAGTAGTCGAAATCATGTCAAGGGATTTATAAACCTCTTGACAAACATTGCTTTCCATCACATATGTGTACCCTGTACAAGGAATAACAATATCCCTGACATACGTGGTGTGTGTGTGCGTGGTTGTGTTATAATTGCCATTCATTTCTTTTTTAAAAGTGTTTTGTTTTCACGCTACTGTAAGGATCTTAATTAACAAAAGTCTCTTTGGCTTGCTTCTGGCATTCTCTGGCTGCTATTTCTTTGAAGGAGGGCTAGGTGTGACTCGGCTGTTATAGTTTAATTGAGGAAAACATGAATTGTCTGTTTATACATTCCACAATCCAGTGCTATGGTTATGTAGGGAGGGGTAATGTACATGTTGAAACAACACTGTTTTCTTCTCTTTGGAATAACAAAAGTAAGTTGCTTCAATTACAAAAAAACAAACAAAAATCTCAGAGACCAGTGGTAAAAGCAGCAGCCCTTGGCCCACGGTTAGTAGAACTATTAGTGGAAGTGGAGTGTTTAGCACTCAGCTGGACTTGGATGAGGACCCTCTGTATAACTTCACTACCCGAACAAAGGGCAGATTTTCAAGTCATTTTCATGTCAGATGCTCCAGCGAGCTATTTTTGTCCGTTTGCTCTGTTTTATACTCCTGGCTAAACCTAGCTTCTTCCATTCCTTCATAGACGACTCCCATCTAGAGCATCTCCCACAGATAACTCCCAAGGTAAGAGCTTTGGGGATGGGGAAGGGTGGCATCTTTCCTAGTGTAGGATCCAGTGAGGTCAGGGATAGTGCTGTATCTGAAGGTGCCCAAAGCAGCAGGGCTATCATCAACCTCGACCCAGTTAATATTTTCAGCTGTTCCCCTCCCCCTCAAGATATCAGCAGCAAGGACTCCAGATATGTGCATGCACCAGGGTGCCGACATCTAACCAGATGACATCCTCCCTCCTGTCACTGATGTGCCTCTGGTGTTTCCTGGTGTCACCAGGAGTGAGCAAATACTGGGCTAATATATCTGCCTCTGTTGGAGGCTGCTGGCCTTCAGTTAGACAACACTTCAACCTTCTGCAGTCCTGTAGCAATAACTTGAGCCTAGGGTTATTACTGCAGGCTGCCAGCAGGTTGGTGTAGCATGGTCAGTGTGGCTCAGTTGGTAGCATATCTGCCTATGGGCCGGAAGGTCGTGGGTTCTCAGTCCACACTGGCATTGGGCTCCTACCGTAAACATTGCCACTGGAGAGTACTAAGGAGATGCTGTACTCTCTGGGTGTGCTGTCCTTCAGATGAGATGCTAAATTGAGGTGCTGTCTGTCTTTTATTTTTGGTGGTGGTTCAGGTGAATATTAAAGATCCCATGGCACTTCTTGGAAAAGAGTAGGGGAATTTCCTCGTTATCCAGGCCAAATGTTTCCTTTTCACTAAAATAGAACAGCTTAATCTGATTCAATTTTATGTAATTTGCATTTTCGTCCCCCCCCCCGGATGAGGCTGAAGATAGGCGGTTATCTAGCCCTCCTTTCCCAGTCAACAAAAACTAAACAAATAAATATTATCGGTATTCTTGGTGGGGCTGCTACACTGTGGCCTCATGGTGCCCTGGCAACCTAGGGAGTAGTAGTAAACCAAGTACTTGGTTAATGAGTGGAGATGTTGGCAGGTCCTCTGGTAAGCATGCCATGGTATGTGCTTACTTGGGACACTAGCTTGTCGACATCTCAGTAGGTGGGTACGGATGATAAGACCATAGCAGCCTTAAAATGACAGTCTTCATTCTTGTGCTTTGCACTCTCCACCTGAATGGAACACTTACTGAGTGCTCGGGAGGGGAGGTGTCCCCCTGAAGGTCATACTGCAGGTGATACTCCATTTAAGTTGTAGTCTTGGCCAGTTAAGGGCAGTGTTGGCTGGGAGATTGCCTGGTTAGAGGGGCTATGCCTGTGAGGATACAAATGTTATTTAAAAAAAAAAAAAAATGACCCAGATGGGTAGAGTGTCAAGCTGGTATGCCAGTGACCTGGAATGCTTGCAGCTGGGTGGGCAAGGCTGGGTGAAGACTGCCTATAGCTATCTAGCAGCCCAGCCTGGGGAGGGTTAATGCTGTGTTCCACTGCCATAGCGACTCTGTGGTAGACTGGGGGGCCTTTGTCATTCTACAGTGGTTTGCTGTGTGTGTATGTGGGGTCCTTTGATGGTATTATCGTGGTGCCAGGGTGGTATAAGGGCACCGGGGTAAAGAGTCACATTAGAGAAGACTGGTGTCTGCCAGGATAATAGTATCCACACTGCTGGGACCCCTAAACCATTCCTGATCGCTATGCTGAATTGCTGAACTTTGTTCTAGAGAGGAGGGAAGCTTCCCTGAGGGTCCTGCCATGGGGGAAGGGTGGGGCCAGGTGTGGGGGACCCTCAGAGATGGGTAAGAGTCGGTTAGGCCGGCGCAGTGGGGTAAGGTGCTGAGGCACTGGTTGTCTCACTGCCTGCTGCACCGGTGACCAGTTTTCAGGAACAGACCGGGGTCACTGAGGGGGCTGGTTGGGGGATGGAGAATTTAGCATCCGTAGGACAGCTGTCCTCCCTTGGAGAACTGTACGAGGCATCTAAACTGTAGCAAAAGAGCCTGCAAGAGAGGGGACCCCATGCCCAGATGTTGGGGGGCGTCTCTGCAGGGGAACAGGCACACGCCTGATTGCACACATGGGCCCCAAAGGCAAAAATAGAGGAGAACCCCTTCGACTGCAGTTTGAGTGATGCCCCGCCTCCCTGCAGGCCCTGCACCGACAACTGGGAACAGCCAGACAAATTCCTTTGCAGGATGTCAGTGGAGCAGATAAATCCCAGGGATGTCAGGACACAGGGCTGGTGGAACCGGGCCAGATGGGGGCTGGCTGCAGTAACCGAAGTGAAACACTGAAAAAATGGTTGGAGTAACTAAAGAAGAAAACACATAGTGAAAAACAAAAGATATTGAGGATGGTAAGTCACTGGTGAAACCGAGGCAAGGCATGTTGCGGAGGAGGGAAAATATTCATGGGGAAAGAGAAATAGTCTAGAATGCTTCACGTATCTTAGAAAAGAGGTTTGGTATGTGAGATGTGCTTTCACCTTTGCAAGAAAATGTAAATCTCAGAACAAAAATCCATTAAAGACAGTAGAATGGAACCAGTTTAAAAACTCATCAGATTTTTTTTTTTTTTGGCAGGTTTTTGCATTTGGTCTTAATTGTAGCAATAGTCTGGGGACTGGAGACAGCCAAAGCATAATAGTACCTAAGAAAATAGAAATTCTATGTGGAAAGAAGATCACTTGTCTTAGTTATGGAAGTGGACCACACGTTGTACTGGCTACTGCAGGTAAAGTGTGTTTCATTTAATTCTTAATAGGTAAAAACGCTATGGGAAGACAATCTGCTGCTCAACCTTTTTACCCAAGTGTGGTGTCTGGAACCTCAAAACTAGGGGCGGGATTTGAAATATGGAACAGTCATGGAGATCAATATTAATGCATTTTCATGTACATGAAGTGTGCACTTAACAGAGCAGCAGAAAATAAAGATAGTTTTTAAACCAGCAGTTCATGGTAAAAGAATTTTACACTTCATTATGTAAAGGATAACACGTAAGGTGTGCAGTTAATAGAGGATTGTGTATGAGCAGTCATACATAACAAGGATATTCCTGAGGGAACCTCAAGGTACAAGAATTTTGTTTAGGATGACTCTCATACACAATCTTTGATAAGTGTATGGGCAGTCACAGCATAGAAAATCACACAAACCAGCTAGAGAAGACAACAGAATATAAATTGTAACTTTTTTTTAACTGACACAGTGTGCTGCAGATGTTTCTGCAAGTTCAAGTTTAAAAAAACCCCGCAACTTCCAGCTTAACTGGATTGAGGAAAGCAACTATGTGGCAGCATTCCAAGTTGTTGTGCTGCAGTAGTGACAGCTAGTGCAGCACAACAGCTGTGATGACATGGCTACTGTAGCATAACAACTCCATTCCAGTTATGGATTTCTATCCATAACAACATTCTACCATGCACTATGCAAACAATAATACCCGACAGAGTGGGCAGTATTGGGCAATACCGGACCTCCCAGGGGCGTAATGAGGCCCAACACCACAGGTGGAGGGCCTTCTAGCTCCTAGAAGGTCTGGTATTGCCCAATACTGCCCACCGTGGAAGGTATTATTGCGCTTAGAAAATGGGCAACTATATTATAGATATTTGAAAATAAATAATTTCATGTTAAAAGTTTAAAGTCTTAAATGTTTTATTCATTTTGTGAAAAAGTTTATCCTCCTGCATTACAAGACTCTTTTTTTTTGGTCCCACTTGGAGCGTCTGAATGTTTGGAGTTGGTTGTCATTGTTACCCTCGCCCACCCCAAACACACACGCATCTTTGTAATTGGCAAAGCTTTATGCTTTTTATTTAGTTAGTAATACAATGGGTTAATCAATAGGATCCTATTTTGAAACTTCAGCGATGGGTCCGAGGAGCAGTGGCAGCAATTTCAGGAGCCGGCGGGATAGTCTTTCCCTCCTGCATTTGTTTTTTTGTTCTTTCCCTCTCAATGAGCAGTTTCTCTCTGTTTGGGGTACATAATAGGGATCTGATTTGGAAACTTAAATGATCAGTCCGAGGAGTGGTGGCAGTTGTTTCAGGAGCCAAGTGGGATACATTTCGTTCCCTGCATTTGTTTTTTCTTGCCTGCACTCTGATGAGCAGCTTTCTCTGTTGCACATCGTGACCGCAAAGTAGGAAGTTTCAGTTCACTCGTGAAGGAGGTGTCTAGTTTAATTTTAGCTACTAAAAATAATGACCGAGTGCTGCCTGGGGAAAGAGCTGGGGACTACCCATGAGACAAAACCATGGAGAACCTTCCCCTGACAACACTCGCCCAGTCATTGAACCATAGGACTTGCATGACATCGGCATTTATGTATCAGCGAGAGATCAGTAGCATACAGACTAAAGTGGTAACAGAGTACGGATTTTTTTTTTTTTTTAAATAAAGAAGAAACAGAACAGAATACTGGTTGACATTTAGTGGGGCGTGGTATCTCCCGCAGACGGAGACGCACTGCATGTTTGTGACAGTGGGCGACAGGAAGGGAGCGGGCACAGTGAGCCGACATCAGGATTTCTTCTCGTCGCAGCAGACTGCAGGATTTCTTTTCGTTTGTGAGATTTTTTTTTTATTTACAACCGCAAACGGATTGTGAAAATGTGGGGATGGAGGGGGGATTATCGTGGTCTGCCGTTACTGTGGTTGTGTGTGGGGGTGGGGTGGCTTTTGCTGGCTGAGAGTCACGCTATCTAGTGTCAGGGCAGTACCAGACATGGGACAAGGGGATACTAAAAAGAAAGGGGGGGGTCTGTAAATTTGTAGTTTATTTGCCTTTGGTTGGGACAGGCAGGTGTCACTGAAGTAGGGATCATTAGGTGACCAGTATCTCTTGCTAAGTGAGAGAAAAAATGGCAGCAATTTCATTTTCAAATTACATGGTTTCAGCCAATTAAGAAGCAGGGTAGGATATTTCAGTGGGTGAAGGGTCGCTGTAGGCTGGTACTTTTTATTTCCTGGGCATCTGTTGAAAGTTGGTGTAACCCCCGGCAAGGGTACTAGCCAATCAGAGGCCAGGAAATAAGTCCATTTTCTAAAAGCAAATAATGCATGGCTCATGGTTATTGGGCTTAATCGAAGAAGAGTGCTACTGCCACCTCAGCAGTGCAATATTTCCCATACGAATGCTCACCCTGGAGTGTATTAGCCCACTTATAAAATGAGCATTTATTTGTTAAAAGTGTATAGTTCAGGTGAGGTATTTGGGTGTCAGAAAATAGTCAACTGTCGTGTTTCAACCACTGAGGTTATAGAATTTCATGGCCCATTTCATAAACACTCCTTTTCAACCCAGAGTGTAGAGTACAGGCTGTCCAGTTTTGTTTCCAGTCTATGTTAGCAGTGCCACATTTCATTTTATGTTCATCTTATTACAACCTAAATTTGGTGGCGTGGAGTTAGTCCTAATGCTCTCAGTGTACCATAAGTTTGAGGAGCAGTTTGCTGAAAGCTGTTTTTGTTTGCATATCGTTTTATGTATAATTCTGTTTTCACTCCCGATATCCACCTACCTCTTGCCTACTTACCAGCAGTGGAACACAGATCTCTCCACAACCACGGGCTGATCCCATGTAGAGAGCCATTCCTATCGCGAAGGATTGGTGAGGTACAGTAGGAAGGCACCCCATCCAGCCCTGCTGAATTAGCTTTGCTAAGTCCGAAACTGCCACACATTACTCTACAGCTGCTAGATGGCTGCTGCTGGCTGGGGGACTGGAGGTAGCCGCCTCTCTCCCCCTTCCCCCACCCCGGTTCAGTTGTGTCAGCATGGACAAACCTCTTAACACCCTTCCATGCTCTAACAGATGTCCCAGTTAAATCTGAATCTTTCCACAGTCACCTGCTATGATTCGTTTACCCAGTACAGCTCAATAAAGATGGAGCATCTTTCTTTTTCTTATCGCATTTCTGTGGCTGGGAATATCTCATTTATCAGCAGGTTTCTGCTGCTGCTCAGTTTGACACGTGGGAGGGACTGAAGCACAAGAAAATGACTTCTTCAAGGTCCCAAGTCTGTGGTTGACTTAATCTCTGTAATGTATTTCACTATTTGGTTCTTTAGTCACTGGATCACACACACAAAATACACACAGACATGCGTATATGTGTGTGCGTGAGAAAATGTGTGTGTGTGTCTATATTATAGTGGCACGGTAGTACCACTATAGTTATGTTTGAGCAGGGGTTTCTGTGTTAAACCTCAAATTTTGCACTACAACAGCTTCACAACCGTTCAATGGATTTGCATGAAGTTTTGCATGCACGGTCTCAGGAAGGGGGTAGATCTTTTGATATTTCAAGTTACATTCCAGTCAGATGTGTGGATTCCAAGATGCGGATAGTGAAAAATTGTTTTTTTTTTTTTTTTGTCATTGTATAGTGTCCAGATGGTCTGGAATTTTGGTCTGTAGAGAAAAAAACAACAAATATGTTGCAGGTGATACCTTTTATTGGACTAACAAAATTATTCCTAAGACTAACTTTCGAGAGATAAAACAATCTTGCTCAGGTCAGAGTGGAAACAGCTGAGCATAATGACAGATATAAAGGTTGGATGTAGATTCAAAACATAGAAGAGCAGTTTACAGATCAAAGCTTTGCAGTCAATTTGCACCCCTCACAAACAGGAATACTCTTAAATTTCACTGGAGTGTGTCTGTTGGAGAGATCAGCTTGTAAGATCAAAGGGCTGCTTAATTTTGGGACCGTCATTTAACATTTCGAAAAAGTCAAGACAGAAAACAAATACATACCATTGTCTTAAGAAGGTACCTGTTAAAAGAGCCAGTCTGTGCTGATATGAGGATTTAAAAAAGAAACTCTGAAGCACTGCTTTAAGCATAATCACTGGTAGCGTATTAAAAAACCAACATCTTTGTTAAGTCCTTTTTCTTTAGTGTCAAAATATTGTGTTATTTTTATTTCAAATGTTTGCAGTTCCTGGCTGTTTTTTGAAGTTACCTTTTAACACGCTGACAGAAAAATCACTGGTGGAGTTATCTGGTCTTGAAAAATGTTCCCCTACTGGTGTATTTTCATTTTTATGGGTAACTGTGAATCTGTGGTGATTCATTCTTGTTTTGAGTTCCTGTCTAGTTTCACCAATATAGCAGCCTTCCTCACATTTTCTACATTCTTTCATGTATACCACGTTGTTAGAAAAGCAGGTATACGAGTTTTGGATTGTAAATGTTTTCATTATGACTGACACATGTCTTAGGAGAGATATGTGTACATAGTTTGCAGCGAGGTGCTTTGCATGGTTTTGTACCTTTGTCATCTAGTTGGAGCTCAGAGGGAAGCTTGCCTCGCACCAGTTTCTGCTTCAGGTTTGGTGGTTGACGTAAGGCAAGCACTGGTGGAGTGGGAAATCTATTTTTTAGAATTTCATTTTCAGACAGTAGTGGCTGTAGATCTTTAATTATTTCCTGTAGTTTTTCCAGATCTTATGTGTCAATCTTCACTATTCATCACCTTTGAGTACTTGGCCAGAGGTCACGACCCTCGGAGCTCTTTTTATTTTTGGAGTGCGCATAGTCGATGCACCATCGATTCTACCCCTCGAGGCTGGCCTTCGTGAGCTCACGGGTTGGTCAGTTAGGTGTTGTCGACTCTTCCGCCAGTTCTTCGCCTCCCCGCTGTCAAAGTCACCTCATGGGACGCTTGTAGCTAAGAGTTTGAGGCCTACATTGTGCACAGTTGAATTCTCGACTCCGTGTTGATTAATTATCGACTCTGTGCCGCAGTCTGGCTCCCTATCTCCTGCCGGTTCTGTCTGCCTATTCGACATCGTCCGGTAAGATTGTTTCATTATTTTATTTTGTTTTTGCGACGTCGAGTCTAGTTTGGTGTTACTTTTTCATAGGTCATGTCTAGGCCAGTGGGCAAGAAGACTTCCAAAACGGGATGGCCCCCATGCGACGGTGCCCTTGTGGCCATAAGTACTCAGTCACTGACCAGCACGACCGTTGTCTTGCGTGTTTTGGCTTGCTTCACGACATGGATTCGTGCGATACCTGTTTCTCCATGGACTGCAGGGTCATCAAGCAACGCGCATGGCAAGTGGGGCGAGCTCTGCCGACTTTCGGGGGTCGGGCATGCACTCATCGGGCCAAGCCGCAGTCTCTCGGCCTTTCCATCGGGTACCCTCCCACTTCTGTACGGACTGAGGAGGAGGGGGCTTCTGCCTCTTCTAGCCTAGCCATGGCAGAGGCCCCTCCCACAGTGCAGGAGGCCTGGTCTGTCCCACCCGGGGGACAGGCAGTCGCCCATTCGGGGACGAAGACTCCCCCGGTGTTGTACCCGCAGCTCAGAAGGCCTATTTCGGCACCATCCTTGATGCAGTCTGTCGGCACTGTCTTGGGCCTTGGCACCGTTTGCGGCGCCATGGGCCCTGATGGTGCCATCATCTGTACCGGTCCGGCTGCTGCCATTGGCGCCGCAGACAGCGCCGATGTTGCTGTCAGTACCATGGGAGGCTCTGTGGCACCGTCCCTATCTGTTTCTCGCCCTGTCACCATTTGCATTGCCGTGTTGAGCACGGAGCCATGTCCAGTTCTGGAGCCATTCACGGGGTTCGGACCTCAGCTCCGCTTGCTGTGCTGAGAGTGCTGTCGGGAACATTGTTGGCACTGTCTCTATCCATGGCGGTGCTCATGGTGCTGTGGGACAGGTCAGTGCCATGGTGGGGTCTCCGGCCTCTGCGGCGCTCGAGGTGCTGAGAACTGGGTCAGAGCTGTCGCATGCCGTTGCTGGTCTCGACGCCCACTTGCGGTGCCGTGGGTCTGAAACAGCCATGACAAGCTCAGGCTCCTAGGGTTGCTGCCTTGTTGGGACAGTGTCTCTTCTGGCACCGATATGGTGCGGAGGGGGGCACTGGCGCCGACTCTGGTGCAGTCTCTGGTCCTGGTGCCCTGTTCATTAATGATGGCACTAGGCGTCCATGCACAGTTTGGCACATGACTTCAATGTCCACCTCTTCAGAGGAGAAGTCGGACTCTGCGTCAAATGAGCAGTTTGGCTTCCTGGAGTTGGCTGCTGGTGTGGACACCCTGGTAGTGTCCTTGACAGGCTGGAGTCAGCACCCCTCTGAGGAGCAGACAGTGACTGCCAGGGCCAGAGTCAGGGGTTCTGACCAGCAGGCAGTGGTGCTGGCCACCATTGCCCTGCAGCCTGGCCTCGGAGGGTTCTCTGACCCTCAGCGGTGGTACCCCTCATGGGTGTGCCTGGATCGCCCAACTTTGGGGCCGATCAGAGCACCCATGGGAGGAGAGGGTGCTTTTCCTGGATAGACCCTTCGGGGCCGACCAGGGCTGTCAGCTGCCTAGGCTGGCTCTCTCAAGGAGGAGGAGGGTGCTCTCAGATTCTGAGGGTTGAGGAATGGGGTCTGTGCAGCTGCCTTTTCTGGAACCCACCGGGCTCTGGGAGAAGCCGAGTGTGGATCTCCGCTTCTCCCTTGGTTTCCTTGAGAGGGACCTGTTCTTTGGAGGCAGGGACCATCCTTCTGGACCTACATGGCCCCTGTCACCTCACAGGGGGGATTCTTCAGGGCGCAGCCTAGGCAGTACCAGTTTGGTTGTTCAGCTGTTGGCTGTGGAGTCTTCCAGAGTGCCTTCTTCCCCTAGGGCTCCCGGTGCACTCCCTAGTATAGGCAGAGGTCAACTGAGCCACGTTGTCGGTTCTGCCCCTATTCCTCTGCCACATTCTTCTGCGTTCCCAGGCATTCGTGGTCCTAGCAGGCCTCTCTCTCCTGGGAGCAGTTCAGAGCTCAGGCTGCTCAGTTTCCCTCGTATATTAGGGCTATGGACAGACAGGTTTTTCAACCCCGAGCAGACAGCTTCTGAACCTTCGAGGTCCTCTGACTCTTCATCCCCCTCTCCTGATGGAGAGGTGCTGTCTGTCCACATTTCTCCAGCTGCTGATCCCGCTGAGTATCAGTGATTCCTCGTGAGGATGTTAGAGGACCTGCACATTACCCCTCCCACTCAACACAATCCAGAGCACTCGGTGCATGCCTTTCTAGGCGATTTCAGTGAGGACACCCTTGTGGTGCCCCCCTGGCCTGCTCCCTTTCGGGAGGCATCGTTGTGTTCCTGGCAGAGACCCTTTTCTGGAGTTCCTGCCCCTAGGGATCTCTGCCACTGGTATTCTGCCCCCCGGAGTCTCCAGGTTCAATGCCTCACCCTCAGTCAGGATTGATGCAACTGGACGCTCCTGATGGGCTTTGCGCCCTTCACCGTGACCGGCCCCCAGATCAAGATTCCTCGGATTTTGACTTCTGGGGGAGGAGGACCTTCTACTCGGCACGGTTACGGCTCTCTATTGCATCACATCAGGCCCACTGTGCAACCTATGACAGGTTCTTTTGGTCCAGGCTGGGTCAGCTCCTAGCCTCCATGCCTGACATGGAGCAAATCAGACAAGCCATTGCACTCTCTGCACGTGGCCTGGAGTTAGCAAGGCACCAAGCAAGAGCATCATAGACGCCAGTGAGGTAGCTACCAGGGTCGAGGGACTATGATCTGCACTAGGCGGACGGCATGGCTGCGTCTTTCTCGGTTATCATCCTTGGCCCGGCGAGGGTGATTAACTCCACCCACCAGAGAACCTATCTCGTCTCCCGTAGAGTGAGGCGGCGTCTGTCGGGGCAACTTCCTACACCCTCCGGGGAGTCTCCGTCTCATTCTTTCCACACTCGGGCCTCTACAGGCCCTGAAGGTTCTCCCTCTTAGTGTGTCACCCACTGAAGCTAAGGGACTCAGTTCCTTAGGGTTTAAAACCCCCTTCGGGGGGGGGGCTTGGCACTTACCCAAACGTGATGAATGGTGAAAACTGACACAGATAAGATATGGAAATTACGTACCTACCGTAATTCTGATCTTTCTGTGTATCTTCACCATTCATCACATTCCCCTCCATCCCCTGGGGCCTCAGTCTCTGGGTCCCCTTCCTCTCTGTGCCCCCTCTCCTTTCTGTGAGTCAGGAGCGGGGTAAACTGGGGCACATAGGGGGATACTTTTTCTTTAGGGGTAGAGTGGTCAGGAGTGGGGGCACTCCTTCTTCAGTGCTTCGGCTCCACCCCGTGGGGTGAGGGTTAGCAGTTGCCCCCTTTTCTTTCCTTCTCCCCTTCTCCCAGTCAATCCTTGATTTTCTCTGATTTCCTTGTCCTGTGGACATAACCTCAATTAATTTAAGAAACTAGGTTTCTTGCACCAAAACCTACTTTTCAAACAACATGAAGTCTTGCTATATTATGACATATGCAGTGAGTCCCAACCTTAGAACTGCTCCGGAGGTGAAAGAGTTAACTTTCCATGCCAGGCATGGAACTTTGAGCTCGAGCTCGGTTGAAAACTCTGTCTGTTGTTCTTCAAACTCAAACTGTCAGATTCTTTACTCCGCCTCACTGAACAGTCGCTCCGGAGATTTCTCCTTCTGCTCGGTTCATTTTGTCGGTTAAAGTATTAATTTTCGTTTTTAACTGAATTTAAACCGCAACCGGTCGGTTCAAGCTCTGTCTGTGGTATTTGTAAGTACTAGATAGGTTTTACATTTACTTTCTGTGTGGAACTTGTAGACGGTTTTATCGGTTTGGTTTGAACCGATCAGGTTGTTTTAAATACATTTATCTGTCTTTTAGAAGTGCGGTTCTCGGTTCTTATCGGTTCTAAAAAAACGGATTTCATTACGTTTTTTTCCACGACCCGTGACATGGTTGGGAACCGATAAGAGAGTCTTGCTTGGTGGATTGCCATAAACGGGCAAGTTTTTGGTTAGGCTGGCACTATGTCTGAGAAACCCAAAAGAAAAACTGGGCCCACTGGGTTTCAACACTGCAGTGTCTGTGGGGAAGTCTTTGCTAAGGCTGACCCCCACACCACCTGTGTTTATTGTCTGGGGTTTGACCACCTCAATGCAGACTGCCAGATTTGTAAAAATTTTCCTGCAGCTACCCTGGAGAAAAGAGTTGGTAGGCTCAGGAAAAGGGAGGCCAAAAAGTCCGCTGAACCGGATGGCCAGCCCGGTTCGGTTGAAACCGAACCGGAGGGAGTGCCCTCTGACCAGGGTGAGACTTCCTCGGGCAAGGAGGAGCCGACTCGGAGAGTCGGTTCCAGCAAAAGGACTAGAAAATCAGCTGGTGTGGAGCAAAACTTCCTCTCCAACCGCTGAAGAAATAGCCAAAGCGATTAAATTGTCCAGTCGCTTTCTAGTTCCGACCGAACCGCACCATCAGGTAAGCGTGACGGTTCGGTCGGTTCCACCGGTTCAAGAGTATGATTTAGAGGAATTTTATGAACCGGAGGAGGGGGAAGAGGAGTATGAGGAGAGTGAATGTGGATTTGAAAGTCTGGATGTTCCCATTGAACCGGACATCTTCCCAGACAGACCTTCAGGACTGTCTTCCCCTAGGCTTTCTGAGTCCCCTTCTCATTTTATGTTTTATAAAAAAGTGGCTGAAACCCTCCAGCTCCCTATGGAGGAAGCTGTGGATGATCAAGAAGAGCCTGACTATGTAGAAATGATGGATATCCCAGAGTCTAGGAGACTGTCTATTCCTTTGCATAAATCTTTTGGGAAACAGACAGTAAAAATTCTAAAAACTCCTCACACTATACCTCCTGTGGATAAAAGAATGGACAAGAGGTACACATTGTCAGGCTCTGATATGGAGTTCCTTACACAACAATGCAGCCATGTTGGGGTAGTGCAGGCTGCAGCCTGTGACAAGGCAAATATTCCCTTGGCTTCACACCCCTGACAAGGACTCCAGGATGATTGATGCCATGGCAAAGAAACAGTACATGGCAGCATCCTTGGGACTCAGACAGGCAAATTATATGGCTTATGTTGCTAGATACCAGAAATCCAGATGGGACACTGTTATGGCTTTAGCAAAGCAGGTCCCAGCCAGCTTGCTAAGGAGCTGGAGCAGGTGGCTGCTGATGGTATTGAGGCATCTAAGGTGCAATTTCATGCTGCAGTGGACTCTAATGATGTGTCATCAAGAGTCATGGCTACATCTGTGGCTCTTTGCAGAATGGCTTGGCTCAGATGTACTAGCCTGTCGCAGGATACCCAGACTGAGGCCATGGATTTTCCTGTTGTGGGTAACTCTCTGTTTGGGGGAGCAGACAGAAATTACATGAAGAAAATGGATGAGTATAGGACCACCTATAGGAGTGCACAGGCCAAGGAAAGGCAGGCCCTCCTCAAAGGCAGCCTTCCAGGGGCAGGGCAGGCCTTTTCATAGCCTTTTACCAAGCCCAGGCCTCCTCTTCAGCTTATGCCCAGAGGGGTTCTTTAGAGGAGAGGCACACGGGTACAAGCAGACCTGCTTCCACTCCTCAGCCTAAAGCCCTGCCAAGCAGGCACCCTGATGGGGTGGCCAGGGTCGATTCTCCACTACCTGTAGGGGGCAGGCTGGCTTACTTTGTCCAGGACTGGAAGTCTCTAACATCAGACAAGTGGGTCCTGGAAGTAGTAAGCCAGGGACTGGTTCTCAGCTTCAAAAAATTTCCGAAGATGAGAGCCAGATCCTTTCCACCTGCAAATCCATCAGAGGCTCTTGCCCTAGAGGCAGAAGTTTCTACCCTCCTGGCTCTCAGAGCTGTGGAAAGGGTTCCACCCCTACACCAGGGCAAAGGATTGTACTCCAGGTACTTCCTTACCCCAAAAAAGACAGGAGAATGGTGGCCCATCCTGGATCTCAGATACCTAAACAAGCACCTTTTAAACCAAAATTCAAAATGGTGACTCTGGGAATTATTTTACCCTCTCTAAGGCCAGGGACTGACTACGCCCTGGACCTCAAGGATGCTTCATTTTCATGTTCTCATCAGAAGCTCCCATCAAAAGTACCTCAGATTCGAACTGCCCTCAGGCCATTACCAGTTCAGAGCAATGCCCTTTGGCCTCACCTCTGCCCCAAGGGTATTCACAAAATGCCTGGCAGTAGCAGTTGCCCACTTAAGAAGGCAAAAAATTGCCATCTTTCCTTACCTGGACGATTGGCTCATAGTAGGCCAGTATCCAGACCAAGTCAGATTACATCTTCAGGTAACTCAGCAACTGCTTACTTCTCTAGGTTTCCTTCTCAATCTTCCAAAGTCAGTCCTAGAGCCTGTCCAGCTTCTCACCTTTATAGGTGCAGAACTGAACACAAAAAAGCCAGAGCCTTCCTTCCTCTGGAAGAGCAAGGACCCTGATCTCTGGCCTCCTCTTTCACCCTGCAGGTCTCTCGACCAGCAAGGCATTTTCTTCAGCTCCTGGGACACATGGCTGCTTCCACAGCAGTAGAAAGGGGAGCCAGATTTCAGATGAGGGCATCCAGTTCCATTTGAGAGCCTTGTGGTCTCAAAGGAGCGACCTCTAACCAAATTGATCCCAGTGACTCGAACCCTGATCCAAGCCCTTCAGTGGTGGCAGGACCAGAGCAATCTGAGACAGGGGGTCCCCTTCGCCTCAGTCTCACTCCTTAATCCTTACTACAGATGTATCTCTCTTGGGGTGGGAGCTCACATGGGCGACCTCACTACCAGGATTGTGGTCCCCTCAGGATCTCTGCTCCACATCAATCTGTTGGAGCTCAGAGCGTTTTTCTAGCACTTGGCTTTTTCCAAATCTGTTCAGAACAAAGTTATTCAGGTCAGAACAGACAATACCACCACAATGTGGTACATCAACAAGCAAGGGGCACTCTGTCTCACGGCCTTGCAACAAGCAATGAAGTTGTGGTCTCTGGCTTACTCTCTGAAACACCTCCCTTATGGCAGTTCACCTCCCAGGCAAGGACAATGTCCTGGCAGATGCTCTCAGCAGGATTTCCCAGGGCCATCACGAATGGTCACTGGATCCCTAGTACTGGAGGTAGTATTTGCCAGATGGGGCACCCACAGATAGATCTTTTGCAGCCCCAGACAATCCACTTCCCTTTTTTGCTGCAGGCCCCAGTGTTGGGCTCAGTCCCTCTGGATGCCTTCCTTCTCAGTTGGGAAGGGAAGTTTCTCTATGCCTTTCTGCCCCTTCCCTCTTCTGTTCAAAGTGCTAGTCAAAATCAGATCTCAACCCTGCAAGATGATCCTGATTGCTCCAGATTGGGCCAGACAGCCCTGGTACCCCTCCTTATGTCCTTAGCAGTCCACCTTCCCTGTGTCTTCCCAGGAATCACAACCTGTTAAGCTGTGCTCAGGGAGAGTTTGGTACCAACCTCAAATCTCTCAATCTCAAGGCCTGGCTCTTGAAGAGTTAGTTTGCTGACCTACACCTCTCCCAAGGTGTATTGATATCCTGAAGGCTTCTAGGAAGCCTTCCACCAGGGCTACTTATAATTCCGAATGGAAGAGATTTTCCCTATGGTGCTCTGGAAAGCATATTTCCCCAGAGTCTGCTGATTTAACCACAGTCCTGGATTATATGGTCCATCTAAATACTTTGGGGCTGAGACCAGCTACCCTAAAAGTGCACCTGGTAGCCGTGTCTGCTTTCTTATCAGCATGTAAACTCTCTTCTCTTTCAGCTCATCCTGTATTCTCCAAGTTTTTCAAGGGGTTGCTTCACACCAACCCTCCATTCAGGGACCCTGCCCCTGCCTGAGATCTTAATATTTGCATTGCCCAGCTTATTGAACCCCCTTTTGAGCCCTTGTCTTCAGCAGACCTTAAGTACTTGACTTGGAAAACTGTGTTTTTGGTAGCCATTACTTCTGCCAGACGCATAAGTGAATTACAAGAATTGTCAGTGGAGCCTGATTTTATCTCCTTTCACAGAGATAAGGTGGTCCTCAGGACTAACAGAAAGTTCTTGCCTAAGGTGGTTTCAGATTTCCACCTTAATCAATCTATGTCTCTCCCTGTGTACTTCACTGACCATTCCTCCTCTGGCGAGAGGAGATTGCACAGTTTAGATGTCAAAAGATCCCTTAGCTACTACATAGATCGTACCAAGGGTCACAGGTTTGACTCCCTCCAACTGTTCCTCATCTATGGTGAGGTTGGCAAAGGGAAACCTGCCACTAAAAGATCCATTGCCAGGTGGATTGTCTCTTGTATCCAAGTTTGCTATGAAAAACTGGTAAGGTTCCTCCCTCAGGCCTGAGGGCTCATTCTACCAGAGGTACAGCTGCGTCTCTGGCTGCTGCCAGGGACATCCCTATCCTAGAGATATGTCAAGCAGCTACCTGGAAAACAGTTCACATTTTACAAGCATTACTCCCTGGACATCCAGGCTAGGAGTGATGCTGGGTTTAACACAGCTAGTGCCTGAGAGCCTATTTCCTAAGTAGGTTCTGTCCCTCCTCCATGGAGGTACTGCTGTATGTCTGCATATGTCATAATATAGCAAGACTTCATGTTGTTTGAAGAAAAATTACTCACCTTAGTAATGTTGTTTCTTTAATGAGTCTTGCTATATTATGACCTCCTGCCTGCCCCTCTCAGAACCTCTACTTTTGGGATGTGGGTGGGCAGTGCAGTGTTGGCACTTAGTAGATGCCCACCTTGTTTTTCACCCCTCCTTTTTGGGGTGACTGGTGGTGTGTTTTTCATTTTTTGGGTCTCCTGACTTGAGTCTTTGTTTTGGCACCAAAAAATGTGTTCTTATATTTAGTAGCCAGTTGGCTAGTGTAGGTTTACAGCTTCCACACAGAACCTTAGTGAGTTTTGCTCGTAAAGATCTGACAGTTTGAGTTTGAAGAACAACAGACAGAGTTTTCAACTGAGCTCGAGCTCAAAGTTCCATGCCTGGCATGGAAAGTTAACTCTTTCACCTCCAGAGCAGTTCGAAGGTTGGGACTCACTGCATATGTCATAATATAGCAAGACTCCATTAGAAGAAACAACATTACTAAGGTGAGTAATTTTTTCTTTGGGGTGGGGGTCATATCCTTGTTTTCCTGTCTTTTTTTTCCAGAATAGCCGATTCTGCTTATAGGAGTTTTGCCAGTAATTCTCTGCCTGCAATTCTGGCAGTTAGCCTCTTGGCTACTACACTGGAGACAGGTCAAGGTTACAGAGTATATTTCCCCTAAATTTTTCCTTACTTCTAGAAACCTTAACCCTCCCTCACTCCCTCCTCCTTTCTGCTTCCAGAGATTGGGGCCCTACCCAATCCCCTTAGCCTTCAAACTTCTTCTGTCCTCTTAGTCATTTATTTCTCCTTTTAGTTTTATATCTTTTCCTTTGTCTGTCCTTGGACTTCCTTGTCCCACCCTCCCAACCCTTTTCTAACCTCTACAGCGACTCAGAACTGGCAGGAGGGCAGAGTCAGCAACATCTAGCAGCCAACCTCGCAGGCGCTACACAGTGCCTTGGCCTCGAGGGCAGCGTCGAGTGGTGCTACCGACTCTGCCCATCCAAAAAAAAAAGCTCCTGTGGGGTCATGACCTCACCAAGAACCCAAAGGTGATGAATGGTGAAGATACACAGAAAGAGCAGAATTATGGTAGGTACATAATTTCCATTTCTGAGTTGTAGGTTACTACCAGAGGTATTTTGGTCTGAAATTTTCAGGGTAGAAAGAGCATGGCTCATAGTGGTGAAAACAAAAAGTGTAATCCATTGCAGAGTTATTAAATTTTGGTTCTGAGCATGCTCTGTACGGTCTTTTGAATAGCTGCTTAGAATGAAGAAAGAATTTGGTCCATACGAAAAAAGGATCCTTTTTCGTATGGGGGGTAATCCTTTTTCGTCAGGAAAAATCCTTTTTCATATGGCCACCATCTTGTTTCCATCCCCCCCCAAAAAAAACCCCCACAAAAATGACATCCTGCACACTCACCAACACATGTATCTTTGTAATTGGGACCCTGTTAGGTAGATTCTGCACTTAGTTCTTGGAAAAATTAGAAAAACACATTTTGGGGTATATTTTAAAATCTTTATTCGTGATTCGATTTTCTTTTTTTATATGGCCATATTAAAAAGGAATTGGATCCCTTCATACGAAAAAGGAACTCAGCCATACAAAGAAGGACCCCTTCATTCGAAAAAAGAATTGACTTTGTTTATTTTTTCCCATTCTTTTTCATATGAAGGCATCCTTTTTCATAGTAACAAAAAAAAAAAAAAAGGATCCCTTCAAACCAGTCCAGTGGTTGAGGCGCTTAGCACCTTACTTCTCCAATGCCAGCGACCTGAGTTCGGGTTGCCGGGGGGGGCCAGGAGAAGAATGGAGCGGCTAGCAGGCAGCTCCTCTCTCTCTCTCTGGTAGGGGAGGTAGGTCTTCCTGGAGCTTGGCTGCCACCGAGTGGAGGCTCAGTAGCAGTGTCATGCAGGTTAGGGGACCAGGCGCTAGCCCTGGGTGGGTGGACTGCTGGATTTGGTGTGCTCTCAAGTCTCCATGTGCATGCGCAACCGAGGCCCTTGGGATTAAGGGAGATAATTAGAGGGAAAAAGGACTGGCACAGTAAGGGCATATGACACCGCTGGCTACACCCTCACCCACCACATCACCAGGGAAGCCCAGAGCAGGGAAACTGGATTATGAGCATGGGGAAGGGAGGTTGGATCTCCCTCTTCTGACCCTGCCACGTGGGGGGTGCCCTCGCTACCAGTACATCTGGGGAGGAGTAGGATGGTGAAAAGGGGTGGTGCTAGCTGGCAGGAGGGAGCCTCCCTTGCCGTGGCCCCAAGGAGAATAGAAAGATATGGGGAAAAAAGTAAAAGGATCCCTTCAGATGAAAAAAGAATCAGAAAAGCAAAAAAGTCCAAATTCTTTTTTGTATAAAGGAATCCTTTTTTGTATAATTTTTTTTTTGTTCATACAAAAAAGGATATGAAAAAGTATTTTGGACTTAGTTTTTTCCCCTATTCTTTATTCGCATGAAGGAATTCTTTTTTTGCATTGTTTTTCATTCATACAAAAAAAGATATTGGACTTAGGTTTTGTTGCCGACTCTTTTTTCATGTGAAGGAATCCTTTTTTGCAAGGCTGTTTAGTTTGATGCGAAAAAGGATTCCTTCATACAAAAAAAGCTTTTGAACTTAGTTTTTTTTTTTTACCACATTTCAACTTCAACAAGCCATAACTCACTCAACATTTGGACTTAATGGACAGTCTATATATCAAAACAAAGGTCTTCACTAGTACTACAAGAATAACACATATCATAAAAAGGGTAGCAGAAATGCTACAATCTGATTGGCTGTTAGGATTCCAACAGTCTTAACTTAATCCATGTTATACTGTCATGTACAGCCTGAGCACCATGGAACATGGATTCTTCCTGTCAACATTCCATCCTCTGACATTGCAGAATGACTGGAATGCTGAATTATGATTTTGAACCAGCATTCTTAAACAGTTGGTGGAAGAACTATTTTATTAAAAATCTCCCTCTAAATCAAGAAAACATTCAAAAAGTATACTTTTAACACTTTTCTTTTGGAATACTTTTTTATAATTGCAATAAGGCAATCCCAGGAGTTGGATTAACAGTCAGTTAATCACCCCCTAGGGGCAATATAGCACTCAGCTGTGCCTCATGCCACATTACACCCCTAGGGGGCGATTAACAGACTGTTGATGTAACCACTGGTCGTACCTTATTGCTTAAATAACCCCCCAAAATAATGTAGGGACCATATTAAATAAAATATTAAAAAATTAAACTTCCCATAGGATAACATTGAAAGTTGAACAAGTATACAGATAAGCAAATTGTTTTTTGGCAGAAGTGGAAGTGGAGGGCCCTTCCCACTCCAACATGGATGTATGCATCTATATAGGGATGAAAGTGCAGGGCCCAGGGGCCTTCAGGACCTATGTGAATGAGGATACAGTCATACTATTTCAGAAAGTAAGGAAATGCATTGCAAAAAACTTTGTTAATGCACCAGTTAAGGTTAAAGCTGTAAAAGTAAGGCAATGTGGTGTTGGGTTCTCAACCTAACACCTCCCCACCCTGCAGGCAGCAGGAAAAACATATAGGTTTTCACCTCCCTTGAGTCTTAGCAAATCAGGCATGGGGTGTACCTTGGGGTTGTCAACCCTAATGCTCACCCCATTCTCATGTACTCAACACATCTCAGGTTATTTAATGACTGAATGGGGTGAGCATTATTGTTGAAGCCCCCAAGGTACACCCATGCCTGATTTACAAAGACTCAGGAGAGGTGAAACTGTAATGGTTTTACCTGTTGCTGCTTGCAGGGTGGTGTGTGGTGATAGGATTGGGAACTCTTAACACAACATTTCCCTACTTTTGTCGCTTTAACTCTAACTTGTGCATCAATGAAGTTTTTACTGGTGTGTGTGTGTATATATATATATATATATATATATATATCTATATATATATATATCTATATGTACAGTGCCTTCAGAAAGTATTCACCCCCTTGGATTTTGTCACATTTTGTGATGTTGCAGACTCAAATTAAAATACATTTATATGGGATTTTTTTGTCACGTATCTACACAAATTACTTTCTAGTGTCAAAGTGGAATGAAACTTCTGGAATCTTTTGTACATGTAATTTAAAATAAAAACCTGAAATGTCTTGATTTGATAAGTATTCACCCCCTTTGCTATGACACTCCAAATTGAGCTCAGATGTATCCAATTTCATTGTGAGATCACTCAAAACTTGAATGGAGTCCACCTGTGGTCAGTTCAAATGGTTGACATAATTTCAGAGGAAATACACCTGTCTATATAAGGTCCCACTGTTGACAGTGCATGTCAGAGCAGAAACTCTACCATGAAGACCAAGGAGCCGTCCGTAGAACTCCGTGATAGAATTGTGAGGAGGCATGGATCTGGGAAGGGGTATAAAAACAATTCCAGGGTGTTGAAAGTTCCCAGGAGCACAGTCAAGTCCAGCATTAGGAAATGGAAAGATTACAGAACCACCCAGACTCTTCCTAGAGCAGGCCGTCCTCCCAAACTGAGCAACCAGGCAAGAAGGACCTTGGTCAGGGAAGTGACCAAGAACCCAATGACCACCCTGACAGAACTACAGAGTTCCATGGCTGAGATGGGAGAACCTGTCCAGAGGACAACAATCTCTTCAGCACTTCACAGATGTAGCCTTTATGGGAGAATGGCTAGATGGAAGCCACTCCTGTAAAAAGGACACATAATAGCATGCCTGGAGTTTGCAAGAAGGCACGTGGCAGATTCTGAGACCATATGGCAAAAGATTCTCTGGTCTGATGAAACAAAAATTGAACTCTTTGGCCTGAATGCAAAGCGCTATGCCTGGCGCAAACCGAACACAGCTCATCACCCGTGTAACACCATCCCTACCATGAAGCATGGTGGTGGCAGCGTCATGTTATGGGGATGCATTTCAGCGGCAGGGACTGGGGCTCTTGTCAGGATAGAGGAACAATGAATGAGCCAAATACAGGCAATCCTTGAGAGAACCTGTATCAGTCTGCAGTAGACCTTGGACTGGGACGAAGATTTACATTCCAAAAGGACAACTACCCCAAGCATACAGCCAGAGCAACACTGGAGTGGCTTCAGAACAAGAAGGTGAATGTCCTTGAGTGGCCCAGCCAAGCCCAGACTTGAATCTCATTGAGAATCTGTGGAAAGACTTAAAGATTACGGTTCACCGACGCTCCCCATCCAACTTAACAGAGCTTGAGCAAATCTGCAAGGAAGAATGGCCGAAAATCCCCAAATCCAGATGTGCATACCCAAGAAGACTCAAAGCTGTAATTGCTGCCAAAGGCGCTTCTACAAAGTATTGACTCAGGAGGGTGAATACTTAAGTAAACAAGATATTTCAGTTTTTAATGTTTCATACATTTTTGTTATACAATAAAACTATTTTTGCCCCTTTAAATTGTTGAGTATGCTGTGTGAATCAAGGGGGAAAAATCATTTCAGTGCATTACAAATTCTGGTAGTAACACAACAAAATGTGACAAAATCCAAGGGGGGGTGAATACTTTCTGAAAGCCGTGTAGTGTATATGTATGTGTGTGTATATGTGTGTGTGTGTGTGTGTATATATATATATATGTGTGTGATAATCGGATATCCTGTTGAGAAAACCAAGTTATTGTGCAGTAACCTGTGACTTCTAGTAACCTCACGAGTGGGGAAGACACGAGTGAGGTTTATGAGAGGTCACGGGCCACTATACTAATAACTTGGTTATTCAACAGGCACTACCCACATATTGGATTTATGCAACAGGCCTTTTTTTTGTTTGTTTGTTTATGTTGAGGGCTGTTTTGTTTTATTTTTATTTGTTTACTGTTCTGTGGTAATTTTTTTTTTTTTTTTTAATGGGGTTTTGAGTTTAACTAGTGGATGCCAGCATCATTGCTAGGGAACGCACGCCAATCATTTAGATGTTCTTGTTTGATTGGCTGTTATCCTGCTTGTGGGTGGTCTGGGATATTTAAAAGTATGATGCCTTTGTTTTTGATTTTACCGACTGAACGAGGTATGCTGTCTTGTAAGTAAAAGAGCAAGACTGTTTTGTGATGCTTTGCACTCAGCAGCTGGTTTGGTGGCTTAATTGAAATTTACTGTCCTGTGAAGTTTTTTTTTTAAAGTAAAGCTCTAGCCGACAGTATCTCTGAGTTGCGGGCAGACTGGGTGGCGATGGTGAGCAGTGAGCTTAAGTGGAGAGTGCAGATTTCCAAAAAATGAGACTGAAAGAGAAGCTGCGTAATTTTTTTATGCTGACTACTGTGGGCTGCGATATGTCGCTTTTGGTTGCGGGTAGCTTTTGAGTGTATAGAGAGAGTGTGGAATGTCCGAGATGGTGTGTGAGCTGGTAGTAGTAGTAGTAGTGCCGATGGGATGGGCTGATCGAATCATTGTTTGATAAATGGAGATGATATCACCATGGAACAACTTGAAGTTATTCCCATAGTGATTACGCTACCCCCATTTATCCACACAGTGACTCAGATAAACATAGTTATATACTGTTTTTATCCTGACGCCTGTTACATAAATATATGTACAATATACTTAGGAATCTCATTGCTGAAATAAATCTATTATTTCCATAAGAATCTTACCCAAGTGAAAAATAAACAATGTTCTAGGCACATGGATATGTTGTTCAATCCACACTTACTGGCAGGTTCCTTGCCGCTTTAAATCTCTCCGGAAGGTCTTCAAGCTGGCTCCTTCCACCCACCGGGTGGTAAAACTCTCGCTCCGCCCATGATGCCAGATCTTCCTTACGGCTTGAAGCTCAGGTTCCCTCCTTTGCTCTGCGTTTTAGGCCTGGATCCAAACTCTTTGGTTTACTCGAAACTAATTTTAAAATTTTACAAGACTTCGGTCTTTATCTTCCTTTGCGGCTACGATGGACAAATCGGCTCCCAGATTTCGTTGGTGCCCCTGTGGGCAGGAGATGTCCTGGACTGATCCACACTCCACGTGCATGTACTGCCTTGGGCTTGAGCATGATTCGCAGGCCTGCAACTTGTGCAAGTCCTTTTCGGTCACGGTCTTAGAGGAGCTGCCACCAGATTGCAACTTGGCGCCCAGAGATACTGCTTATCCTCCAGTCGTCGTCGAAGGAGGCCTGTTGGGCGGTGTCCGCGGCGGCAGGCTCGGCTGAACAGCTCGAACAAATGATCGCCCTCGAGGAGGAAGCAGCCAAGGCTGCATCATCTTCTTCCTCGGTCGCGGCATTTATCCTGCTCTCTTTGGGCTCCTCCTACACGGCTTCGTTCAAGGAGCTTTGTCATTCCCTCTCCACGAAGGCAGAGGGGCCATCGGGAAATTCCTCTCGGTCCAAGAAGAAGGACTCCAAGGGTAAATCCCACCGTCGACATTCTTGGGAGCGGGAGAGGTCCCCTTCCCCGGATAGTCGACTCTCTACTTCAGTCGAGGTCGCGGCTAAGGCCACTGGCTTAATGATGTCCCAGTCAGGTCAGCCAGCTGAGACACCCTTCAGTCGAGATTTTCTTGACCTGTCGGACAGGCTGTCGACTGGAGAAGCCGACAACCCTTCTTCACTGGTTCCCTAGTGGAAACCGAGGACTTGGCTGTGCCTCCTGTGCCAGTGTCCCCAGTTAAGGTCCCTGAACAGAGGGAGGAGCGAGTTCCCCGGCCCCCTCTCAGACCCGCACTCGAAAACACCGAAGGTCTTGGTCTCGGACCGCTTCCCGGTCCAGCCGATCCCGCCGACACCGCCGGTCTCAGTCTCAGCATCGTGGAAAGCGGCGATGCCGCTTATCCTCGTCTTTGTCCTCTTCAGAGGATAGGCTCTGGTGCAAATTGCATCGGTGCTACGAGGATCTGATGTGGCAGCAGCTCCTTTTGACTGGGAATAAGCTGACTCTGTCGCCTTCCCTGGCCATTAAGTGGCTGTCTCCAGAGCGGCAAAACAGCCCCCTCGTAATTCGAGGAGCCAGGCGGCACCAGTTTTTCAACAAACCGGCCAGCGCCACCCATTGTGGTGGAACCCCTGCCTCCAAAACCTAAATTTGGGGCTCCAACCAAGGATTCTCGGTCGGGTCAGGGCTTGCCCCATCGGTTGTCGGTCACCCTCACTCCCGATCGGCCTCGGCAGGTGGAGGGTGGCTCAGGCCCTCGGCAGCTGTTTGCAGACTCCTTGGAGTCCGACGATGACTCTTCCCTGTTCTCCAGGCCCCTCGACCTGGAGTCCACTGGAGGTCAATCGGTGGACGAGAGCCCATCCTCGTTCCTTGGAATGCTTCGGCTCATCTCAGAGTCCACTGGGATGAAGCTCGAACCGGTTTCAAAGCTGACCAAGTATACCTCACGGAGATACTGGACCAAGGGATTCCCCACAGAGGCCTTCCTGGTGGCTGAAGCCATTGTTAGCCCGGCCCTGAGCTGTGGCAGTGGCCAGCTTCTTGTCCAGCACCTTTGGCCGGGATGGCTCGAAAGTATGCTGTTCCCACTGGCTCACTCTCCGGTTTCTCGGAGCACCCCTCCATGGAGGGGCTATTGACCAACGGCGTTTTCCGGCGCTCTGGAAATGCTCGGGATCTGGACAAGCCACCCGATAAAGAGTCCAAGAAACTGGACTACTCCAGGCGAAAAGTCTACGCTGCTTTCTCCCTAGGCCTTCATCAGGCCAGCTCGGCTGTTCTGATGGCACACTTTTCGCATGCCCTTTTGGCTTCCTGGATGAGGCGATTCCTCATCTCCCAGCTGACCTCCAGACAACGGTCAAGCAGATGTGGGATCAGGGAAGGGCGGTGGCCAAACAGCAACTCCAAACTTCCGTGGACATAGCTGACTCGAGTGCCTGGTCAGTAGCGGCTGCAGAGCTTGGCTACGGATCACCACTTTTACAGCGGATACCCAACACAAGCTAGCAGACGTTCCCTTTTTGGATACCGACTTGTTTGGCCCCGGGGTGGAAGGTCATCTGCAAAGGATCGAGAAGTCCAGTGCCACCTTGGACTCGATCACGTCTGCCCAGAAGAACAAAGGCTGCCAGCAGCAGCGTAAGCCCTTTCAGCCTTCAGCCCCTGCAGCACGTCCGGCCCAGCAACACCAGCATCAGGGCCAGCAGGCTCGCACTTGGCATCCCAAAGCCAAAGCTGCAGCTTCCTCCAGCAGGAAGCTGGGAGGAAAAGGTCCAGGAGGCCCCTTGGCTGGACCTTCCTCCAAGCCTGCCCAGTGACGGGTTGACGGGTGTCTCCCCCAACCTCGTCACTCCTCCCCGGGTTCCCCCCATGGGGGGACGGCTCCGCCACTTCCTTTCCGCCTGGTCCAATATCACCACGGACCGCTGGGTGCTGGAAGTGGTAGGAAAGGGTCTGCCTCTGGAATTCAAGCAGTCCCCACCCTATCGAGCTGTCGACCCATGGGGGGCTACGGGGTCCGCAGCCTCTCTGTCAGCTCTTCAAGCTGACATTGCCCTGCTCCTCCAGAAGGAGGTGATCAGGGAGGTGGGATCCTCCACCAGACCCAGGGTTTGTGTCCAGGTACTTCCTGGTCCCAAACGGATGGGGACTGGTGCCCATTCTAGACCTACACGACCTGAACAAATTCCTAAGGTCTCCACCTTCAGGATGGTCACTCTGGCTCAGATCATTCCATCCTTGAACGACATGTGGTTCTGCTCTCTGGACCTCCAGGATGCATTCTTTCACATCCTAATCCGTCCATCTCACCAGCGATTCCTCTGTTTCAGGGCAGAGGATCCTTTATGAGTTCCGGCCATGCCCTTCGCCTCTCTTCAGCTCCCAGGGTCTTCACCAAATGCATGGCAGTGGTGACAGCATTCCTGCGGTGCCGAAGGGTCCGGGTGTACCCTTACCTGAACAACTGGCTGATTGCAGCCCCCTCCAGGCTGGAGGCAGAGGGCTTCAGGGATCTGGCCCTCCAGGTCTGCTCTCAGATTGGCCTCCTCATCAACGAGGCCAAATCAGAACTCGTGCCAACGCAGATGATTCAGTTCATCGGGGCAGAGTTCAACTCTCTTCGAGCCAGAGCCTGGCTCCCGGCGGACAGGGCCGTGGTTCTTTCCTCCTTTGCCCAATCATTTCTGGTTGGGCAATAGGGCCCTACCTGGGACTTCCTGTGCCTCCTGGGCCTCATGGCGGCCTGCACCAGCGTGGTCTGTTGGGCCACCTGGCATGCAGGCCCTGCAATGGGGGCTGGCCCACCAATGGTCACAGTGCTCTAGTCCTCTGGACCAGCCAGTGATAGTGACCCAGGAGATGGGGAACGCTTTCCAGTGGTGGATCGTTCCTGTTCATCTGCAGGAGGGTATCCCGTTTGTCCTCCCAGAGCCGACGGTCACTCTAACGACCAGTGCCTCTCAGATGGATTGGGGTGCCCATCTGGGGGAGCTCAGAGCGCACGGCCTCTGGTCCCCTCAGGAGTCTTGATGCCACATCAACCTGCTGGAGCTTCGAGCAGTCCGACTAGCCCTCACCGCCTTCACTCCGTTTGTACGGGGTCAAGTGGTCCAAGTCCAGACAGACATCACCACCACCATGTATGACCTAAAACCGCCAGGGCTGGACGCACTCCTGCCTCTGTGCAAGGAGGCTCTCTACTTGGTCTCGTGAGCAGACTGAGGCGGTTCTCCAGCCATCTATGTGATAGGAGCCTCAACACTCTGGCTGATGCTCTAAGCTGGACAGGTGCTGCATCTCACGAGTGGTCTCTCCTGCGGAGGTAGTTCATGATCTGTTCTTCCACTGGGGTACCCTCAGGGGTCCTGTTTGCCTCCAGGGAGAATGCGGTTGAGGCTGTTTTATGCCTGCCTCCCTCAGCAGGGCTCACTGCAGGGGGATGCCTTCTTGAGGCTGTGGACCCCAGGCCTCTTCTACGCCTTTCCCCCATTTCCCTTGATCCACAAGGTGCTTCTCAGGGCGAGGAGGGTCAAAGCACAGGTGATTCTGGTAGCCCCAGACTGGCCCCCGCCAGTTCTGGTATCCAGATCTCCTCAGCCTCGGCTCCAGGCTCCCGAGGCGGCTTCCAGCCCACCCAGATCTGATCTCAGTCAACCAGGGGAAGGTACTCCACCTGGACCTTCAATCCCTGCACCTGACGGCCTGGTTCCTGAGCGGCTAGAGTTCCAGGCCTTGGGTCTTTGACGAGGTCCTCAACGTTGTTGAGGCATCCTGTAAGGAGTCAACCAGAAAATGCTATGTCTTCAAATGGAAGAGATTCTCCATTTGGTGTCAGGATAAGGGGTTGGACCCTTCCTCCTGTTCCTTGACCAGCATTCTGGACTACTTGTGGTCCCTTTCTCAGCTAGAGCTTCGGTCAACGACCCTTAAGGTGCACCTGGCATCCATCTCTGCTTACCGGGCACGGGACGGAAAGCAGTCGGTGGCGCAGGAAAAGGTGGTCGGGTGCTTTTTCAAAGGCCTTGATCACATATCCCCTCCGGTGCGACAACCTCCACTTCCGTGGGATCTACTGCTGGTATTGGCTAAGCTCATGGGCAAGCCATTCGAACTGATACACAGGTGCGATATCTCCCACCTGTCTTGGAAGACCGCCTTCTTGGTGGCTGTTTTGTCAGCCAGAAGGATGGGAGAGCTCCAGGCTTCCATCGAGTCTCCTTATCTGGTCTTCCACAGGGACAAGGTTGTCCTGCGCCCCCACCCAAATTCCTTCCTAAGGTTGTGTCGGAGTTTCACCTTAACCAGGTGTTGACCTTGCCGGTGTTCCCACCATTCACACCTTGAGGCTAAATATAGGCTCCATACTTTGGACCCTAGAAGAGCACTTTCTCATTATAAGGAGCAGATGGCTGAAGTTCTGGGAGAGGTTCCCCAGCTGTCTTGTCACCTACGCTGAAGCCGCACCTGGCAGACCTGCATCCAAACGGACAATAGGCAGGTGGGTCACCTCCTGCACACATCTCTGCACAGGTTGGCGGGCATGGAGCCTCCCAGAAGGATAAGAGCTCATTCTGCCCGCCATACCACCTGTCTTTGGTGGCTGCTTCCAGGGACGTCCTATCCAGGAAATCTGCAGGACTGCTACCTGAAGTCAGCACACACCTTCATTACCCACTACCACATCAACCTTGAGTCACACCGATGCAGGTTTTGGGACCTCGTTCTCCAGTCCTTATTTCCCAAGTAGGGGTGCTTTTCTGCCTCCTCCTCCCGGAGAACTGTTAGAGTCTGCCAGTAAGTGTGGATTGAACAACATATCCATGTCTCCTAGAAATACAGGTTACTCACCTGTAACAGGAGTTGTAGGAATGGTATATGTTGTTCATCCACACAACCCACCTGATCTCCCCGGCTTCGACACGCAACCTGGCTTCCAGCAGGCTAGATCTGGCGTCATGGGGCGGAACCGAGAGTTTTACCACCCGGGTGAGTGGGAGGAGCCAACTTGAAGACCTTCCGGCAAGATTTAAGGCGGCAAGGAACCTGCCAATTAAGTGTGGATGAACAACATATACTATTCCTAGAACTCCTGTTACAGGTGAGTAACCTGTATTTATTGACCAAATGGGTCAATAACATCACATTTATTTTTCACTTGCCTACGTCATCTATTCAGTCAAATGTCAATTAACTTGATTGACGCAGTATTCCAGCCAATTGCAGAACAAATAACCCTCTTAGTTGCAGCCAATAGACCGCAATAGAAAAACAGAAACCCTGCTTCAGTCGCCATCTTGTTTCCCCGTCGGTAATAATTAAAAAAAGTAAACTTTTAAAATTTTGCTCTGTTGTTTGCACTGTGTTTAGATTTATTCCCCAGTTCCAGCAGTTCCTCAGTCATATGACCATCTTTCTGCCATTCAGTCAGCCTCACAAGACAAGATTCAAACACCAACGGCCATCCGCTGTTCACCCTCGCTCACTAGTTATGCCTTTTACAGTACTTTATGGTGCTTTTTTTTTCCGTCCCTGATATTTTGCCACTGTACTCTGTTTTGCCTTAATTGCCCCTCTCAGTATATATAATTCAATGCCATTCTCCCTGTAATGTAGCTGGCCACAGTTCGCATTCGCATACACTCAGGACCACACAGAATCAAAGCTGTAGTTCAAACAACTTGAAGTCTTGCTGTATTCTGACAAGTGCACTTAGCCCCAGCCTTTAAACTGCCCCGGAGAACAAAGGGTTAACCTTTCCATGCAGAGTATAGAATGCTAAGCTCGAGCTCGGTTGATGTCTCTGTCTGTTTCCCTTTGAACGGTAACCGTCAGATTCTTTACTCCACCTCACTGAACAGTCGCTCTGGAGAGTTCTCCTGCAGCTTGTTTCGAAAGTCGGTTTAAATGTCGTTTTTTCGTCGGTTTCTAACCGAAAAAAGTTTCCTGCATAGTCGGTTCAGTCTCTGTCTGTGGTACCGTGAGTACTAGATAGGTTTTGTACTGTGTTTCTGTGTGGAACTTGTAAAAAGTGTGGATCGGTTTGGCCAAACCGATCATTTGTTTAATTCTTGTGTAATTTTAGTGTGTGGTTAGCGGTTCTTATCACTTAAAAAAAAAAAAAAACATGTTTTGAAACATTTTTTTCCAAGACCCATGACACGGTTAGGAACTGATAAGGGAGTCTTGCCTGGCGGTTGCCGAAAAACGGGTATGTTTGGTTAGGTTGGCCATGTCTGAGAAACCCAAGAAATAAACTGGGCCCACTGGGTTTCAACACTGCAGTGAGTGTGGAGAGGTCTTTGCTAAGGCCGATCCCCACACCACCTGTGTTTATTGTCTGGGGTTTGACCACCTCGATTCAGACTGCCAGATTTGTAAGAATTTTCTCAAATCTACCCTGGTAAAGAGATTAGGTAGACTGAGGGAAAAGGAGGCAGAGAAGTCCGCTGACCTAGATGGTCAGCCCGGTTTGGTTCCGACTGAACCAGAAGGAGTTCCCTCTGACCAGGGCGATACTTCTTCGGGCAAAAGGAAAAGCGATCCTGAGGGGTTGGTTCCGACTAAAAGAAAGCGCAAAGAAAAATCATCCTGTTCGGATCCAGAAGTCCATGTTCCGACCGCCGAGGAAATAGCCAGAGCGATTCGGATTGTGGAATCGCTTCGCCTGGTTCCGACCGATCCGGCACCTTTTGGCAGGGGCTCGGTTCGGTCGGTTCCCCTGGTTCACAATTGTACTTTGGAAGAATTTTATGAACCGGAGTTTGTGGAGGAAGGGGAGTTTGAAGATGATGATGATGATGATGATGATGATGATGATGATGATGATGATGATGATGATGATGATGATGGTGAAAGTCTAGATGTGCCTGTGGAACCGGACATCTCCCCAGACAGACCTTCAGGTGTATCCCCTCCTAAGCTTACTGAGTCCCCTTCCCACTTTATGTTCTAAGAAAGGTGGCTGAGACCCTCCAACTTCCTATGGAAGAGGCAATGGAGGATCAGGAGGAGCCTGGTTATGCAGAAATGATGGACATCCCAGAGTCCAGGAGACTGTCTATTCCCCACCACAAATCTTTTGAGAAAGAGGCACAAAAAATTCTGAAGTCTCCCAATTCTGTACCTCCTGTGGACAGAAGAATAGACAAGAGGTATACACTCTCAGGCTCAGAAACTGAGTTTTTATACCACCAGTGCAGCCATGTTGGAGTTGTGCAGGCTGCTGCCTGTGATAAGACAAGCATTCCCTTGGCTTCACACTCCCCAGACAAAGACTCTAGGAAGGCTGATGCCATGGCAAAAAAGCTGTACATGGCATCTTCCCTGGGACTCAGACAGGCGAATTATATGTCCTATACAGCTAGGTACCAGAAGTCCAGGTGGGACACTGTACTGGCACTGGCTAAACAGGCCTCCCCCCAGCTAGCCAAGGAGCTGGAGGCGGTGGCTGCAGATGGGATTGAGGCATCTAAAGTTCAGTTTCATGCTGCTGTGGACTCTAATGATGTGTCATCAAGAGTCATGGCTACATCTGTGGCTCTTCGGAGAATGGCTTGGCTTAGATGTACTAGCCTCTCACAGGATACCCAGGTTAAGGCCATGGATTTTCTCAGTGGGTAATTCTCTGTTTTGGAGCAGACAGAGAATTACATAAAGAAATTGGATGCGTACAGGACCACATACAGGAGTGCTAAGGACAAGGAGAGGCAGGCAACTCCTCAAAGGCAGCAGTCTAGGGGCAGGCCTTTTTACCAAGCACAGGTCTCTTCTTCCTTTTTGCAGAGGGGGTTCTTCAGAGGGTGAGGCAGAAGGGGGATGAGTAGGGCTGCATCCACTCCTCAGCCTAAAGCCCCTGCCAAGCAAACACCCTGATGGGCCTGCCCAGGTCGACTCTCCTATTCCAGTAGGGGGCAGGCTGGCTTACTTTGTCCAGGACTGGATGTCTGTTACATCAGACAAGTGGGTCCTGGAAGTAGTAAGCCAGGGACTGGTTCTCAGCTTCAGAAAATTTCCAAAGATGAGAGCCAGATCTTTTCCACCTGCAAATCTCTCGGAAACCCTTGCCCTAGAGGCAGAGGTTTCTTCTCTTCTGGCCTTAAGAGCCATATAGAGAGTACCTACCCTACACTGGAGCAAAGAGCTGTACTCAAAGTACTTCCTGACCCCCAAAAGACAGGGAGTGGGCACCCATCCTAGACCTAAGAGATCTAAACAAACATATTTTAAAACCAAAGTTCTAGATGGTAACTCTGGGAATAATCCTTCCTCTCTTAGCCAGGGGACTGGCTAGCCTCCCTGGACCTCAGAGATGCCTACTTCACATTCCCATCAGGTGCTCCCACAGAAAGTACCTCAGGTCTGTGTTGCCCTCAGGCCACCATCAGTTCAGAGCAGTACCCTTTGGCCTAACCTCAGCCACAAGGGTTTTCACAAAGTGCCTGGCAGTAGTAGTTGCCTTCTAAGAAGGCAAAGATTTCCATTTTTCCATATCTGGATGATTGGCTAATAGTGGGCCAGTCTCCAGACCAAGTCAAGTATCACCTGCAAGTGACCCAGCAAGTGCTCACTTCAGGATTTCTTCTCAACTTTCCCAAGTCAGTTCTCGAACCAGTCCAGCTTCTTACCTTTATAGGGGCAGAACTGGACACAGTCGGAGCAAGAGCCTTTCTTCCTCTAGAAAGGGTAAGGGTTCTTATGGAACTAGCCTCTTCCTTCAGCCTTCGGGTATCTCACCAGCAAGGCATTTCTCCAGCTCTTGGGCCACATGGCAGCTTCAACAGCAGTGGTCCAAGGGACAGATTCCAGATGAGGGATATTCAGTCCCATCTGAGAGCTTTTTGTCTCAGAGGAAGGATTCCTTACCAAACTGATCCTAGTGACTTGACCTTGATCCAAGCCCTCCAATGGTGACAGGATCAGGACAATTTAAGACAAGGTGTTCCTTTTGCCACTCAGCCTTGTTTAGTGGTCCTTACCACGGACGCTTCTCTTCTGGGCTGGGGAGCCCGTCTGGGGGCCCTCACTGCCCAGGGGCTGTGGTCCCCCCAAGAATCTCTTCTCCATATCAATCTCCTAGAGCTAAGGGCAGTTTTTCTGGCCCTGAAAGCTTTTCAATCAGTACAGAACAAGGTGGTTCAGGTCAGAACGACAACACCACCACCATGTGGTACATCAACAGCAAGGAGGCACCACGCCATGTGCAATTAAGCCATGAAATTGTAGGGCTCTTGGCTTATTCCCTGCAAACCATCTGGTAGCAGTTCACCTTCCAAGGAAGGACAATGTGCTAGCAAATGCACTGAGCTGGATCTCTCTAGGGCCATCACGATATTCTCTGGACCCTCAAGTGTTGAAAGTGATTTTTTCAAGGTGGGGCACTGCAGAGATAGATCTCTTGCAGCCCCAGACAATCGCCAACCCTCTCTTTGTTGCAGACCTCTAGTCTTGGTCTCAGTCCCCTGGATGCCCTGATTTTGAATTGGGAAGGAAGTTTCTGTATGCATTCCTTCCCTTCCCACTTCTGTTCAAAGTTTTAGTCAAGATAAGGTCTCAACCTTGCAAGGTGATTCTGATTGCCTAGATTGGGCCACACAGCCCTGGTACCCCTGTTGCTGTCCCTAGCAGTCCATCTTCCCCTGTCTCTTCCCCGGTATTACAACTTGTTAACATCCTCTCAGGGGAGGACTTGGTACCCCAATCTTCAGTCTCTCAATCTCAGTGCATGGCTCTTGAAGAGTTAGAGTTTGCAGATCTGCATCTTTCCCAGGGGATTCTGGATATTCTCAAAGCTTCTCGAAAGCCCTCCACCAGAAAGAGTTATAACTCCAAATGGAAGAGATTCAGCAGTGGTGTTCTAAGAAGCATATTTCTCCAGATACTGCTGGATTGCCTCCTGTTCTGGATTATATGGTCCATCTTAATGGCCTAGGCCTCAGACTAGCTACCCTCAAGGTACACTTGTCAGCTGTTTCTGCATTTCTGTCTGTGGGGAAATCTTCCTCACTATCTTCTCACCCTGTGTTCTGTAAATTTTTTTTAAAGGATTGCTTCACATCAATCCTCCTTTTTAGAGACCCTTCCCCTGCCTGGGATTTGAATGTTTGCATTGCTCAGCTTATGCAAACCCCTTTTGAGCCTGTGTCCTCAGCGGAGCTTAAGCACTTGACCTGGAAAACTGTGTTCTTGGTAGCCATTACTTTCTGCCAGGCGTATCAGTGAATTGCAAGCTCTGTCAGTGGAACCTGATTTTATCTCCTTTCACAGGGATAAGTGGTCCTTAGAACCAATAGAAGGTTCTTGCCCAAAGTGGTTTCAGAATTTCATTTAAACCAGTCTGTCTCTTCCTGTTTTCTTCACTGATCATTCTTCCTCAGGAGAGAGGAGACTACACAGTTTAGATCTTAAAAGAGCCCTTAGTTACTACATGGAGCATACTGAGGGTTACAGGTTTGACTCCCTCCAGTTGTTCCTCACTTATGGAGAAGTAGGAAAGGGCAAACCTGCCACCAAGAGATCTAGTACCAGGTGGATTGTGTCTTGTACCACTCTGCTATGAAAACTGGGAAAACTCCACCTCAGGCCTGAGGACTCATTCTACAAGAGGTACAGCTGCTTCCTTGGCTGCTGCCAGGGTATCCCTCTCTTAGAATTTTGTCAAGCAGCCACCTGGAAAACAGTCCATACTTATACCAAGCATTACTCTCTGGATATCCTGGCTAGAGTGATGCTCGGTTTTGGCACAGCAGTACTTCGAGCCTATTCCCAAAGTAGGTTCTGTCCTCCTCCATGGAGGTACTGCTTGGTAGTCGTACTTTCTCAGAATACAGCAAGACTTCAAGTTGTTTGAAGAAAAATTACTCACCTTAGTAATTATGTTTCTTCTATTGGAGTGTTGCTGTATTCTGACCTCCCTCCCTGCCTCCCCTCTCAGAACCTGGTTTTTGGGAAGTGGGTAGGCAGGCAGTGTTGCACCTGGTGCTCCTTTTACACCCTCTTTTGTGTGGGTGTTTATTTTGTTATATTCCTGTTTGGTTGGGTTTTGAGTTTGGGGTTTCCTGACTTGAGTCTTCTTTTGGTAGTCCAAAACTTTTTGTTGCCAGTTGGCTATTAAAAATTTTGTTTTACAATTTCCATATAGAATACTATTTGAGTGTTGCTCATAAGAATCTGACGGTTAGCGTTCAAAGGGAAACACAGAGACATCAGCTGAGCTCGAGCTCAGCATTCTATGCTCTGCATAGAAAGATTAACCCTTTGTTCTCCGGGGCAGTTTAAAGGCTGGGGCTAACTGCACTTGTCAGAATACAGCAAGACTCCAGTAGAAGAAACATAATTACTAACATAAGTAATTTTTTCTTCCCACTCGCTCCCTTGTAAAAACATATGCTAGTAGTTTCACCAGCAGACTCATCAGGTACATGGAAAACTTTGAGGAAGATCTTATGGGTGGTGACACAGTATTTTTTTGGGGGGGGGTCCTCCATAATGCAGGTGGTCAGAGTCTGCAAACTAAGAACTACACAGAAAAAAAAGAACTACACAGAAAAAAAGTTGTAGTTTATGCTTGCTTTCTGGCAGTCTGTTATCATTGGGGTGGGGAGGTGGAGTACTTTTGCAGGAGCTAGCTGCTATGTACAGCAGTTCGTTTTTTTTTTTTTGTATACAGCAGTACCTCTTCTCATATATATTTTTGAACACAAGGCATCATATACATAGAACATACAATGGCTTGTGTTCAAATATGCCATTTATTTCCATGAGTGGGAGCAAGGCTTTCATAGCTCACTCGTGGCTTTGCCACTTGTGAGTTATGCTCCTGCCCCCTCACTCATAGAAATAAATGGCATATTTGACCACAAGGCATTGTATGCAGGAAGCGCATCCTCAGGATCACGAGAACAGCTGCACGGGAGTCTGAGCTGGACGTCATTGTCCACCTAGGGACAAATGACTTGGCTAATCATGAGATTAGAGCAGTGCAGAAGGACTTTGTAGAATTGGGGAGGGGCTTAAGACAGGTAGCACACACAATATCCTTCTGAGGTGCTGCCTGTCAATGGCATGAGTGAGGCGGTACTTTGCACCATGCAGTTTAATGAATGGTTGAAAAAATGGTGGAGCACAGGGTTTGGCTTCATTGGGGACTGGGGTTCCACCTGGAGGACACCAGCCTATAATGGCAGGATGGTCTGCATCTGTCCAGGAAGGAAGGAACAAGTCTTTTGAGCAATCAGTTTAAATGCTTCATTGGCAAGCTTTTAAACTAGTCAAGGGGGGAGGCACTGATAAGCAGCAGGAAAATCCCAGCCTCTCCCTACAAAACAGGGTACTAAATGAGAAAAAGACCGAGGTAGACAGGTCAGTGGGGGATGCTGCAAAAGAAGGTAAAGCCATCAAAAAATGGAGAGCAGTGAGTACCAATGCCCGTAGTCTGAGTAACAAGCTTCCTGAATTAGTGGCCTTGATGGAGGAGGAACATCTGGATATCGTGGCAGTCACAGAAACATGGTACACACAAAACCATGACTGGGCCATAAACATACCAGGATACACTATCTACAGGAGGGACAGGAGGTAAAAGAGGAGGGAGGAGTAGCTCTTTACATAAGGGAAAGAATCAAAGCAACAGCAACAGAACAGAAGGGAAAACAGGAGGAGAAGAAGCACTGTGGGTAAATTTGGAGACCAGGCACCACAATCCGCAAGGGGTTGTATACAGACTCCTCTCAGGAGGAGGAAATGGACAAGGAAATGATAGAAAGAATACTTAGAATGGCAGAAAAGGGAGATATTGCTGATGGGTGATCTGAATATGCCAGATGTTAACTGGAATGCAGTTGCAGCAGCCACTTCAAAGAGTGGGGTTATTCTAGATGCCCTACAAGAGGCATGCCTTAGACAACTAGTATTGGAGCCCACTCGAGAGGGAGCAATCTTAGACCTGGTTCTCTCAAATGGAGATGAAGAGAGGATCACAGATGTAGAAGTGGTAGCCATCTGGGAACTAGCGACCATCGAACAGTATGGTTCACTCATAAACACAGCAATAGAGTCAAGTTACAAAGGCAAACGATTGGACTTTAGGAGGGCTGACTGCCAAAATGGGTGAGTGCCTAAGGAATGCACTAGCAAATGGGCAGGAAGGAGGGTGGAAGAACAATGGGGAATAATAAAACTGCCATCACAGAGGTAACAAGCCTTTGTGTGTGAAGCAAATTAACAAAACGAACGATGTAGGAAACCACTATGGTTCTCAAAGGAAGTGGCAGTGAAGGTTCAAGAGAAAAGAAAGTATCTAGGAAGTACAAGGAATCACAGAAGGAGTAGGACAGGGAACTGTATCAGTTAAAGCAAAAGGAAGCTGGGAAGGCAGTCAGAACAGCAAAGGCCCAAACCGAGGAAAAGATAGCCAACTCAGTTAAGAAGGGGATAAAACCTTTTAGGTACATCAAGGAGCCAAGGAAGACCAAGGGAGGGCTAGTGAGGCTTAATAAAGAGGAGGGAGGAGGGTGGGCAGAGGGTGACTGTGAAAGGCAGAGATACTAAACAAATATTTTGCTCAGTATTTACAAAGGAAGTGGGGAGGTACCTAAAACAAACAGTAGAAACACTCTGGATACAGAAGTTGATACCAGCCCATTTACAGAAGAAAGGGTTCTGAAAGAACTCTTAAAACTGAAGGTGGACAAAGCAATGGGGCCTGATGGGATTCATCCCAGAATTCTAAAAGAACTAAGGGTAGAACTAGTGACACCACTGACTACCCTCTTTAACAAATCATGGGAGGATGGGTGGTACCCGAGACTAGAGAAGGGCAGATGTGATTCCCTTCACAAAAGTGGGAGCAAGGCAGAAGCAGAAAACTACAGACCTGTTAGTTTGACCTCAGTGGTAGGGAAAATGATGGAATCACTTCAAGGAAAGAATTGTTGAGTATCTAGAGGCCAGAGGGCTCAGGACCCTAGGCAGCATGGATTCACAGTGGAAGGTCATGCCAGACAAATCTGATAGATTTCTTTGACTGGGTGACCAAAGTAGTAGATCAGGAGGGGCTGTGGACATGGCCTACCTAGACTTTAGCAAGGCATTTGAGACAGTCCCACACAAAGATTAATATACAGGTTAGCCAGCCTGGGAGTGGGTCCCAATATGACAGCCTGGGTAAAGAATTGGCTGGAGAATAGGACACAGAGAGTAATAGTAAATGGAGTCCACTCTGAAGAAAGGGGAGTTACTAGTGGGCAACGTAGGGTTCAGTATTAGATCAGTCCTCTCAATGTCTTTATAAGCTTACATTGCAGAGGGACTGAAGGAAAAGTATGTCTCTTTGCAGATGACACAAAGATCTGCAACAGAATTGATGCACAAGGTGGGGTGGAAAGGATGAGAAGGGACTTGGCAAGGTTAGAGGAATGGTCAAATGTATGGCAGCTTAGATTCAATGCTAAGAAGTGCAGGTAATGCACCTGGGAAACAAAACCCAGGGAAGAGTACACAATGGGGGTGAGATACTAACAACAACAAAATGGAAAGGGACCTGGGGGTAGTCACATCAGATGACCTAAAGGTGGGCAAGCAATGTGAGAGGGCAGCAAGGAGGGTTGGGGATACTGGGATGCATAGGGAGAGGCATCACCAGTAGAAACAGGAAGTTATATCCTCTGTATGGACAGTTGGTGAGACCCCATCTGAGTACTGTGTGCAGTTCTGGAGACCCAATCTCCGCAAGGACATAGACAGGATGGAGGCTGTCCAGAGGAGGGCAACTAAAATGGTGCAGGGTCTGCAACTAGAAGACATATGAAGAGAGACTTAAGGAGCTGAATATGTATAGCCTCGAGGAAAGGAGGAGAGGGGGACATGATAGAAACTTCAAGTATCTCAAGGAATCAACAAAGTCCAAGAGGGTAGCATCTTTCAAAAAAGAGGTATGCAAGAACAAGGGGCACAATTTGAAGATAGAAGGGGGCGCGGAGGTAATTTAAGGAAGTATTTTTCACAGAGAGGGTTGTGGATGCATGGAACTGCCTTCCGAGGAGGTTGTGGAGTCAAAAACAGTGGTGGAATTCAAGCATGCATGGGACAGTCATAAGGCAATTCTAGGGGTGGGGTAGGAAGAAGTAGGCTGCTGGTTAACTAGGATCTGCAGCTTATCCAATAGGTAGGAAAGGCAGACTGGTGGGCCAAGGTCCTTATCTGCCGCAAAATTATGTTTCTATGTATATCCTGTCTATGTGTGTGTGTGTGTGTGTGTGTGTGTGTATCTATATATTTATAAATGGGTGGAATTGCTACTCTTTTATTGGATGATGAGCATCTCATGCCTGTGCGTATATCAGAGCGTGACCACACACCTGCACTTTACCCCCTCCAAAACAATGTTACCATTTTATAAGGTAGATAACCCACTCTGAGGGTGTCGGTTGCACTCTGATATCGCATGCCTTGGGTGGTTGACATACCGAGAGGCCGATCAAGAGCATGACTGCACACCTCAGAGTAGGTTATCTATTACACAGTCACATCTATATATATATATATATATCATATATATATATTCATTACAAAACCTATTAATGCATCAGTTAGAGTTTGTATTACAGAGACAAAAAGTATGGAAATTCACTGTTAGGTTCCCAACCCTACCACCCCACCCCCCACACACCAGCAGGTGTCAGGGTGTGCCTTGGGGGTCATCGTCCTCTCACCCCATTTTTATGTATAAGGAAGCTGAAATGGTACAGTATAGGAGAATGGGGTGAGAGTTAGGCCCAACCACCCCAAGGCACACCCCGACACCTGTTGGTGTGTGGAGGGTGGCGTGGGGTGGTAGGGTGGGAATCCTAACACCAAATTTCCACACTTTTGTCACTGTACTAGGAACACTAACTGATGCATTAATGGAATTTTTTTGCAATGAATTTCCTTACTTTTCGAGATAGTATAATAGTATCCTTATTTTACTGTGGGAGCGCAGGGCCTTTCGGACCCTGCTCTCCAATCCCTCCATAGATGCGATATGTATGTAGGTATGGAGGGCCCTGTGCTTCCTTGTGTCAAACAGTGATCACATTGTCAGCATAGCCATCTTATTACCCCACTTCATGTACCCTGGTACAGAGAAATTGTTTTGCCTTGCATTTCACATAATTATGCGCAGCTGCAACACCCATTCTGCGCCCCAGGTGCGAAAACACATTTTGGGCAGGATGAGAAAAATGACAGCTGTATTTTTCATGAGGTGCTATGAAAAATATGGCTATGTAGAAAATTTGTTGGCAAAATATTGAAAAGTACCAAAGTTATGTGTGTATGTAGGGAAAATTAAACAGATGCATGTAACTCAGACATTTTTAGGAATTTGTTCACCAAATTTTCAACATGGGCTTTTTGGACCCCCACCTCATGAACACTGGACCACCATTTTGTTACTTGGTCTTGAAAGGTGATTTTGTGCAGGGACTGCGCCATTATGCTCCATAGGTGCGAAAACACATTTCGGGCAGGATATGACAAATGACTGCTGTACTGGTCATGAGGTGGTGAAAAAATGGCAACGCTTAGAATTTGTAATGAAAATATTAAAATTGCCAGAGTTACAAGCATACGTAGAAGGACCACATGTAATTAGATACATAGATACATAGACAGTGTCGAAAGATAAGGCATATTGCCCACCAGTCTGCCCATTTGAGCTTGTAAGTACAGTTTATGTTTTCCTAGAAATCTGTTGCCCCTACCCCTGACCTCCAGAATTCCTTTATGTCTATCCCATGCATTCTTAAATCCGTGATTGTTTCAGCCCCACCACTTCTCTGGCAGGGTGTTCCACTTGTGCACCACCCGCTCTGTGAAGAAATTCTTCCTCATGTTTCCTCTGAATCGTCCCCTCCTCCAACTTCATCCCATGCCCTAGTTCTGGAAAATCTTTTTCGCTTAAAAATAGTGTATTCCTGCACCCTGTTCCTCCCTGTAAGATACTTGTATGTCTCTATCATATCCCCTCTCTCCTCCTCTCCTCCAGGGAGTACATGTTCAGTTCCTTCAACCTGTCTTCATAGAACTTGTGATGCAATCCATGCACCATCTTTGTTGCCCTCCTCTGAACCTTCTCTACCCTGTCTATGTCCTTACGTAGGTATGGTCTCCAGAACTGTACACTGTACTCAGGTGGGGCCTCAATAGTGTCTTGTATAGCGGAATTATGACCTCCTTTTCCTGCTGGTGATGCCCTGCCTATACATCCCAGCATCCTATTTGCTTTACCTGCTGCCTTGTCACACTGTTTCCTCCCTTGAGGTCATCAGAGATGATAACCCCAAGATCCCTTTCCTGCTTGGTGCATGCTATATCCTCACCCCCAACTGATATATTGTGCCAGGGTTTTTGTGCCCCATATGCATTATCTTGCACTTCTTGCATTGATTTTCAACTGCCAAACCCTGACTATTCTTCAAGTTTCTGTAGGTCCCTTCTCATTCTATCTACACCCTCTGGTGTGTCTACTCTGTTACAGAGCTTTGTGTCATCAGCGAACAGTGAAATTCTGCCTTCTAGGTCCTGGCGCAATGTCACTGATGAAGATGTTGAATAGGACCGTCCCAGCACTGGTCCCTGTGGTACCCCACTGGTCACTCTTCCCTCTTGGAGTGACAGCCATTTACCACCACCCTCTGTGTCCTGCCACCCAGCCAGTTACCTACCCACCACACTATTGTCCTGCCCACACCCAGCTCTGGCGTTGTTTAGTATTATGCACCAAATTTTCAACATGGGCTTTTGGGACGCCCGTCATGAACACTGGCACTGTCATTTCGTTAATGGTCCTGAAAGGTGATTTCACACAGCGACTGCAGAATCACCTTACGGGTCCGAGTAATGAAATGACACTGGCAGTGTTCATGAGGCGGGTCCCAAAAAGCCCATGTTGAAAATTTGGTGCAAAAAACAAAAATGGCTGAGATATCAACATAAGTTAAAAAAAAAAAAAAACATCATTGACAGCCATCATACGGCACTTACCTTGATTCTTCAGTTTGTGGTTCGCTTTGAAGAGTGCAGACTTGTCCCAGTCCAAAGAAGATGACAGCAGACGATCTCTGATGGTAAATATTGGGCAAAGAGGATGTGTGGGATGGTGGGTTGCTCAGTGGGAGGGTCGGGATGGGGTGGGGGACAGGGAGACAAACAACAAGGGACCATTTTCTTTTTACAAGATTTAAAAAATAAATAAATAAAGATATCGGGGACAGTTTTCTTCTTTTGACAGGTTAAACATAATTATTTCAGGACACTGGGAGTGGGCTACGCAGTGTCCCACAGTGCTGGGAAATTTAGAATGCTGACACGGGACTGTGCACCCCAATGTTGGCAGCTTTAAATGAAACAGTGGGCTTTGGGGGGGGTGGGAGCATTCAACACCAGCGGGCAGCATCAAAGTGTCGTAAAAAGAAAATAATTATTTCTGGACACTGTGGGTGGGCTCTCCAGTATCCCGCACTACTTGGTGGGGGGCTAAATGCCGACATGGAGAGTGGGCACCCCAATGTTGGCAGAGACACTTTTTTTGATTAAAACATGCCTTGGCCCCCTTGGAGGCAATAAAAGGAGAAAATCTCCTTTTAGTAGGTAAATACCAACATGTGTTTACCTAAACGAGGGGCTGAGGAGTAGGATTCTGGTCGTATTTTGGCCCAAAAATGACCAGAGAAGATTCTGGCCATTTACAGGGCATTTTGTTTTTTATTTTATTTTATTAAAGTGGTGCCGCAAATTTGTGGCAGTTTTTGCGAAAAGTGCTACAAATTTGCAGCAGTTTGCATGCAACAGTGCCATTAGTTGCATGAAAACTGCTGCAGTTTGTGGCAGTTTCTCAAGTAGTGCCACAAATGTGCAAAACTACCAACAACTGAGTAATAAAACCATATTTCCGCAACTATTTTCCAAAAAATAATGCCAGAATCGTGTTCCTCGGCCCTAGAGTAGGTAAACACAATTGTTGGTGTTTGCCAAGGGTAGTATTTTTTGAGCTACAGCATTTTTTCACCGCCGCTAACTGAAAACAAGATGGCGGCAACACGACACTACTGAAGCCATTTGTGGCATTACAAAGTGCTTTTGGTAAAGCTAAAAGTGCTTTCGCATGGCACATATATTTTTCCCATAAGCTATAATGGGAAAATTTAAAGTTTAATAACTTTTGAACACATGAATATTTTTTCACCAGACCTTGAAAAGGCACATCTGCAGCTCAGACCCCATATACCTTAACAATTTCAGAACAGACCCCCAAGCCATTTTGGAGATGTGGATGAGCAAAGAATTTGCACCTAAATGGTAAATTACTCATTTTTTGCCACTCCGAGCTCTGCAAACCACATCACCAACCAGAACAAAACTTGCCAGATCCAAAGATCTATTGTACCAGGCGGTGCTTGAAAAATTTCGGCACATCGATTGTATGGTTGCAAAGTTATTGAAGTGCAAAATTGTGGGTTTAACACTGAAGTGGCCGTGAAGCCTAACTATACCGCATGACCATGCCAGTATAATATTTTTTTATTTATTTAGTGATCTTGAATAACACCTTTGAGAACTAGCTCATTACATAGGTTCCACATCAGAATTACATTAACATTGATTAAAAAGAAAAACATATAGGTATACAATACAGCTGTAAGTGCAGGCTAATAACAAGTATGAGACTAAGTATTAATATAAACATAAACACACAGACTAAGTCAGCAGGTTATTATAGGTACCACAAGTTTGTGAGAGGGTTAAGGCAGTTTAAGGAAGAGAGGACAACTCAGCCTGTGGGGTGCCTGTAAGGCAGAGGGAGGTACTGCAGCAGACTGAGTTGTCAGGATGGAGGGCTGTGTTCGAGGGTTACAGCAGCCCAGGGTGGGCCAACACCCACTCAAGAAGTGGGGGAAGCATCATCCCAGGAAGGCCTTGTCGAAGCTATTTTTGGGGGGGTTGGGGCTGAAGACAGATGGGAGAGGATAGTAGGAGAAAAGAGGGGGTGGTGAGGAAGAGGGGAGTTTGATGGAGGGAGGGAGGGATAGATTACATTAAGGCATATGACGAAGGGAAGTAACAAGTGCAGGATTTAAGGGGCCAGTGGTCATGAGGGAGAGCTGCTTAGGGACATGGAAACACAGCATTGAGGGGCTAAGGCAAGCAGTCACAGGTAGCGTTAGCACTGAGATGTTTTAGTAACTCACGCTTGTAGGGCCTAATGTTGTTATCAAGGGGATGGCAGGAGGAAGATTATTAATCCAAGTGGGAGCATGGCAGGCAAAAGCTCTTTGACCAAGAGAGGTGCGACACCTAGGAATTTTAAAGACTGTGCTATCTGAGCTTCTGGAATGGCTGTTATCATAGGGAGTAAAGAGCTTGTACGCCTTTTGACATGAGGCCAGACTCACTTTTTGGCCAGAAGGCATGATTGGAATCTGAGCCCATCTGTGAACTGGAGCCAGTTAGCCTAGTCATATAGGTCACATGTATGTGTAAGCTGTGGGGAACCAGTTAAGAGTCAACAGGCTTTATTTAGTGTGACCTTTATACAGTGAAGGGCTGTGTCCGTAGCTGAGCCATAGACTACGATGCCGTAATCAACAAGCGAGACCACTGAACTCTGGATAGCGAGATTTAAGGCCTCTGGGGTAAGACTTTGCTTGTGCCTATGAAGCAGACCAATACGGATGTTTACAGCCTTTGCAGCATTTTCAGTGTGGTAGGTATGTGACATAGTGCTGTCTGTTATGATCCCCAAATATTTGAAATGCTGGATGAGTTCCATTGTAGTCCCAGATTTGTTTGTTATGTTGAGTGGATGTGATTGATGCCTGCTCTGAGGACTGGAAAACAACAAGGTCTTGTTTTTTGTTATAGTTCAGAATGAGTTTATGTTCTCCGAACCATCTCTCAACTGCAGTAAAGCTGTCCTGGAGCTTTGCCCAAGTTAAAAGGATCAGGGTCACTTGTATACAGGACTGCATCATCTGCATAGAGCAGCATCGGATAGTTACTAGCAAGCGGGAGCCTGTTTAGGAACAAACTGAATAAAATGGGACCCAGGATGGAGCCCTGGGGTACGCCGGAGCGAACAGGTCAGATAGGACATTATCAGTCCTCCATATATATATATATATATATATATTGCAAAAAACGTCGATAATGTATCAGTTAGGGTTATAACTACAGCCACAAAACACCCCAGCACCACCACCCACAACCTGTATACACTAACAGGCATCGGGGCCTGCCTTGGGCTTATTGGCTCTGCTCACCACTCCTCATCCTGCAGACACTGACAGGTGTCGGGTGTCCCTTGGGGTCATCGGCCAACGCCACCTCCATTCTCCTATATTGTACCCTTCCCAGTTTATTTACTTATGGAATGAGGAGAATGTTAGGCCGATGACCCCAAGGGACACCCTGAAGCCTGTCAGTGTCTGCAGGATGGGGCGGGTGGGTGAGTGTTAGAGCCAGTGAGCCCAAGGCAGACCCCCGATGCCTGTTAGTGTATGCAGGTTGTGGGTGGTGGTGGGCTTTTGTGGCTGTAGTTACAACCCTAACTGATGCATTAATTCAAGTTTTTTCAGTGAATTTCCTTACTTTTTGAAAGCATCACTGTATTCAGGCAGCAGCACAGTATCCCATGGCCCCTGTGCTACAATGTCTTTATGGGTGGGAGCGCAGGATACTTTGGACCAGGCGCCTCCCCAGCATCTCAGGCACCAGCACAATGCCCCATAGAGCCTGTGTTGACAGATTATGTTTAGAAAACATTGTCAGTGGCATATTTCTCACCTCAGTAATACTCTGGTATTCCTAACTTTCTGCAGTGTGCCTTTAAGCCAGAACTGCCTGGAGAGGATAGAACACATGCAAATGATGGAACTCTTTGCGCGTGACAACTATTCAAATGCTGCCTTGAACTAACTGCCTTAGTTCTAAAACCACTCAGATTTTACTCTCTGTCTGTAAAGTCTAGTCGCTCAGTCTCGCTCTTCAACTTGTTCCTGTGATGTGAAGAAACTTATAAAAACATATGTCTCTTTTTTTTTCTTTCATTTGCTGCTTTTTACTATTTGATATTGGTAATTTAACCTAGTTTATTGTTATTTTAATACTTTTTGTTGGTTCTTCCCGGTTGGTTTAACCGTTGGTGAACCAACTTAGTTTAGTTATTTTTGGGGTTTTCTGACTAAAAAAAATGTTAGTTTTCTTAAAAAAGTTATTTTAAAATTGTATTTTGTAACCGCTTTATTGGTTACCGAACCGCTAATCTCTGTTCACTTTTTTCATCAGTCCCGGTTCCCTTCGGTTCATTATCAGTTCGGGAACCAACCGCAACCGCTTAAAAATCTTTGAAAAGTCTTTTATTATTTAGCGGTTAACATTTTTATCGGTTACTGATAAAATGTCAGTGAAACTTTAAAAGAAAACTGGTGAACCTGGTTTTAAAAATTGTTCTGACTGGTATCCTATGAGAAGGGCGACCGCTATTGAGCACTTACAAAAAGAGCGACTCAGTAGCAGCACCTCTTCTCAGAGCTAGTGGACGAGTGGGGCGAATGCAGGTATAGCAACATCCTGTCGCTATATGTATATGTGCGGGATGGGAGCGAGTGCGATGGGCAGAAGGGGAGGGAGGATTTGTGAGGTGTAGCGCATCGGTGGGTTGCCAAGCTGGCCGTGTGATATGGTGGGTTCGTGGCAGGCTGTGGTTGGGAGGGTACCTGGTTTGGTGCTGGGCACGTCAGGATTTTTGCGCCGGTCTGTGACATTTACTTATTTTTATTTTTTCACCCCCCCAACATGCACCCCCTGGAGTTGAGAATCTGTAGTAGGGAGGTGCGGGGGGGCACAGCCCCCGGCATAACCAAAAAAATCAAGTTCCCAGTGCCCTTTTGCCGTGCACCAGGAGTGTACATCCGCTAAGTGGATTTTTGCCGATGTACAGTCACCCTAATGGCGATCACCTTTCTTCGATTGCCGTTATCACATAGACCCGTTCCGATTGTGGGGAAGTGTTTGCTAAGGCAGACAAACATAATCTGTGTGTGGCTTGCCTTGGATATGATCACCTTAATGAAGACTGTGATATTTGTAAAATCTTCCCAGAAAAAACAGTGGAGAAACGCCTGGAACGGCTTAAGAAAAAACTTCCTCCACCTAAGAGTTGCCCTAACCAGCCAATACAGTCTTCTGTTGTGGGTGAAACCACTTCAGTAATTGCCTCAACCCCTGAGACAGGTGACGAGGGCTACTAAGAGACTTGCTGAACTGGCTGACTCCTCAGTTCCCTCAAAAAAAGACAAAGAAAATTCTTCAAAGCACGCAGAACCCCCAACTGAAAAAAAGGGGACTTCTGTGGGTGCTCTAGTACTACCTTCTCGTCAAGAAATTGCTCAGGCCTTTAAAGTGGTACAGGCCTTACAAAGTCTTTTTCCCACTGGCCAGCAGCCACCTGTCCCAGTTCAAACTGGACAAACTGGCAGTACTGGTAAATGTTATTTTACTGAGGAAGAAGATTATGATGAAGAGGAGTTTGAAGGGGAACCCACTGAGCCTGAGGTCTCCCTACAAGAGATTTTGGTTCACCTCCTAGAACCACTGAGGATTATTCCTCACATTGTACTTTTGTGAGGAAGATGGCCGATGCTTTGGACATCTCCACAAGAGATGAAGATACCTCAAATGATGGCGTTAACACCCACAAAACACTGCTTGCCTATCAGTAAATTCTTCAAGAAGGATACCTTGAAGATTTTAGACCCTAATTCTGTCCCGCCTCTTGATAAGATGCTGGATAAGAAATACCAGTTGGAAAGGGAAGGGCAGAGTTTCTATTTTCCACCCTGACCACCAGGGATGGTGCAGGCAGCTGCCTGTGACAAGGCAACACGTGCTCTGGCTTCTCATCCACTGGATAAGGAGTCCAGGAAGACTGACAGTATGGCCAAAAAAGGATACTTGTCAGCTTCCTTGGCTATTTGACAGGCAAAATTCCATGCCTGTGCTGCCCAGTACCAAAAGCCCTTATGACAGTCTGTACTGGCCATGGTACAAAAAGCCTCTTCACCTTTGTCTGATGGCCTGGCAGAAACTGCCAGATTTGGCTTAGAGAAAGCCAAGTATCACTTCCAGATGGCTGCTGACACCAATGACACAGCAGCCAGATGGATGGTAAACACTGTTGCTCAAAGAAGGTTTGCCTGGCTGAGAGTTATAAATCTTACGCAGGATACCCAAACAAAAGCTCTAGATTTTCCCTTGGAGCGAAACACACTTTTCGGTGAATCAACAATGGCCTATATGAAAAAAGTGGATGAATACAAGGTCACCTACAAGAGTAACTCTGCTAAGGAGAAAGCCTCTCCATCCACTAAGAACCTATGGAAGGAGGCAGGGGCAGGTCCTTCCATACTAGGCTCTTTTCAGCCAATGGCTGTACCTCAATATCAACAGTACCCCAGCAAGGGTACCTCAGTGAGCAGGGGCAGAAGGGTTCCAGGCGGGATCTCAATCCCAGCCTCAACCTCAAAAGCAAGCAAACACCCTGATGTGTCTTCACAGGCCGCCTCCTCTCACTACCTTCAGGCTTGGCAAAGGATCACCACAGACAAGTGGGTCCTGCAGATAGTGAGTCAGGGACTGTCTCTGAATTTCAAATTCCTTCCTCTTCTCAGAACCAGGGTGTTCAGTTCATCCTCCTCGAAGAAAAAAGCTGCTGAGGCAGAGGTTCTCAACCTGCTGCTGTCAAAGGCAGTGGAACTTGTCCCCACATCAGCAAAGGCGAAGGGATCATCTTTGAGATACAGCTCTTGCAGCAGGTTACACCATTAGGACTGAAGCCGCAGGCGCAGGATCCCATGGAAATTTTCTAGCTAGCAGTCTTCAGCGGGCCACCTCCGACGCCGGTCCCGCCCGACGTCAGGCATAGTACATAAGGAGGCAGTCCGCCAGAATCCCCAGTTCTTTCCGCCCGTCGACTTTGCATGTCTCGACCTCTCGGTTCAGTCTAGCGGCGTGTCGACCAGGAAAATCTTTCCAAACTGAAAATCTACCTTTCAGCCGTTGGCCTGATGTCCTCCTCAACTTCCGTGGAGGGCCATTCTTCGAAGTGTGCATGTGGGAAGCAGATTCCTTTCAAAGACCCTCATTCGGCCTGTGTTCGGTGCCTGGGCCCGGACCACGACACCCAGGCCTGCTCCTTCTGTCAGGGCTTTAACAGCCGAACGAGAATCCGCCGACAGAAGGCCTCCAGGCTTTCCTCCTTGAAGAAAAGCTTAAGGCCATGGAACCTTCCTCCAGAGGGGAATCTTCAGGGCAGTCACACAGGCATCATGAGAAGCACCGGGAGAAGGTGAGACCCAGATCCCCCTCCAGGGCCTTGGACTCCCTCAGCTCCGGCTCCTGGTCGGATCCGCTCCCGCCGAGAGCCCACTCTGCCTCCCGGTTGTGGTTAAATCGGCCAGTGGTTCTTCTCTGCGGCCTGCCAAGACCTCCAGGCCTGCTTCCTCGGCTAAGGCCTCCGTCCAGGTCTGGGGAGTACCACAAGTTGTCTTCCCGGCACTTGGCCTCCGACGTCCGGTCAGTCTCCCTGCCGCCGCCACCCCAACGCAAGACCAAGGAGCTGACCTCCCTCAAGCGGACGTCGGACCTGACGTCGGCCAAGGTACATAAGCACTCCAGGGAACCGGCGGCAGTTCGTTACCCGTTGCCGGTCAGGCATTCACCCCCCAGGACGCCGGCGGGGGGACCGGTGTCAGATACCTCAGTCAGGAGGACCACACCACCGCCTACTGACGTCGGTCGGTCGGAGTTGTCGGAGGAGGAGTCTACCCAGCCCGAAGACCAGGAGGGCAAACTCGACCCGTCGAACTCCCACGGGAGCCCTCTCCAGAACCAGAGACCCCCGGGGAGCCGACGACAGGCCACCGGCGCCCGGTCCATCGTCGGGTTTAAACTTGTCAGAAGTGAAGGAGCTCTTCACCTTCTGGTGGGACACCATCAAAAAGGATGTAGTCACCATGCACCCTCCTCCTGCACCTGTGGCACCACCGATGCCTGCACCCCCTCTTTCACCTAAGGGGTCAGCAGGCCAAGCACCTTCCCCCCAGGAGCCAGCAGCACCTCCTAGGAGCAGATCTGCAGAAAAGAGAAGGCCTCCGTCAAGATCCTCTTCAGGGTCACCCAGCCCCAAAAGACCCAGAAGACGCCGGTATTCACCATCCACGGAGGATTCTAGATCTGACATCTCTGAATGCTCCAGGTCTCCTTCACCAATCAGCATCCCCTCTCCGGACCCACGCACCCTCCCTAGGTCTCCTCCGGATGACCCCTCGTTCTCCGAGATAATGAGACACATTCAAGAGAACATGGGATGGGATGCGGAGGAACTCTACCCGAAGACTACGCCTTGCCCGCTACCTTCGCAAAAGACCCCAAGCTTGTGGTAGTGCCACCCTTGGGTGGACACCTTCCTGGACGCTCACCAAGGCATGCGGAAGCGCCCACATTTGACCCTGGCAATGCCGAGAAGGCTGACCGCCTGTACAAGGCCCAAGGAGGACCAGTACCTGGCTAACCATCCTCTGGCCGACTCCTGGTCATTACAGCCTCTCATGACTGGTCTCAAAAACCGCAACATTTGAGCACGTAGCCACCAGACCCGGAGTCCAGGCAATTGGACGTGCTGGGCAGGCGCACGTACGTGGCTGCGACTTGCGCCATTAGATCATTGAATTACCTGACCCACATGGTTCAGTTCCAGAACGCACTGTGGGAACAGGGACAGGATCTGGCGGAGAAACTGCCAGATGGTGGCCAAAAGGAGGAACTCTTACAGCTCCTCTGCATGGGTTCAGACGTGGGGACCCAGGTGCTCTGAGTGGTCATATGACTTCATGGACTCTTCGGCCAGAGCGGCATCGTTGAGGCGTATGTCTCCAGAGGCACTCATGGCTCCGTGTCTCTGGGTTTACCCCGGATGTCCAGAAAAATATTATGGACACTCCTTTTCATGGCGAAGTTTTGTTTGGTGAAGCCTCAGAAAAGGTCAACACCAAATTGCAGGAAGCTGGGAAGGCTGTTAGATCTGGCCATGCCATGTACAGATCTAGACTTAGTTCCCTTTCGTAGGAACCAGAGTCGCTTTCGCAGCTGGACCCAGAGGTAACAACCTCGTTCCGGCCAGCAACAGAGGGGCTCCTTCTCTCGGAAAGCCCAGGCCAAGACGTCCTCAGGTAGAGGCCAACGTGCTACCAAGTCGGCCCAACCTGCAGGGCCCACAGCTGCCACAGCATGACTCCTTCCTGGCCCCCGCCCCTCCTCAGGATCAACGGGAAACAAAGGTCGGGGGTAGCATCGCAGACCACCTGCCAGGGTGGCAGTCAATCACCACCGACAGGTGGGTGCTACAGTTGGTCGAAAAAGGCCACTATATAGAATTCGTAGATAAGCCCCCCACAAGGCCTCCTCTGCTCTCCCGTTATTCGGGGTCAGCATGCTCTGCTCATAAGGCAGGAAGTGCTCACGCTTCTACAGAAAGAAGCTTTGGAGCATGTTCCAGGGAACCAGAGAGGAGCATGTTATTATTCACACTTCTTCCTGGTTCCAAAGAAAACAGGGGACCTCCGTCCAGTCTTGGACCTCAGCGACCTCAATATGTCGGTTGTTTACAAGCGCTTCCGCATGGTGACCCTCCCGGGACTAATCCCAATGCTGAAGAAGGATGCTTTCTTGGTGTTCTTGGACATGCAGGACGCCACCTGCACATCCCTATTGCTCAAGCGCACAGGAGGTTCCCTGCGCTCGAATTCTTGGCCGCCACTATCAGTTCTGATCGCTTCCTCTCGGCTGTCATCAGCACCCAGGGTATTCACCAAGTGCATGGCAGTCGTGGTAGCGCCTCTGAGGAGACAGGGCCACTACATGTTCCCGTACCTGGATGACTGGCTTCTCATGGCCTCCTCCAAGGAGGCGTTGCTGTTGGCCATTCAGCATACTCAGGCTCTCTTTCAGTCTCTGGGCATCTTAATCAACTGCGAGAAGTCTCTCCTGGTACCGTCCCAGAAACTGCAATTCATAGGGGCAGTTCTGGACACCATCAAGGGGAAAGCTTTTCTTCCCGAAGACAGAGCGGAATGCATACAATCCCTCATAAAGGACCTATCAGCGAAGAAGACCGTCCGGCAGATTGGTCCTTCGCCTGCTCGGACACGTGGCTGTGGCTATTCCAACAGTCCCGATGGCAAGACTCCACATGCGGGTAACCCAGTGGATGTTAAGAGTGCAATGGGACCAAAGGCAAGACCATCTGCAGCACCCAGTCAGAATCACGAGGGCTGTGGTTTGGGACTGGCAATGGTGGCTAGATCCGGGAACCCTCTCTATGGGGGTTCCTTTCTCGGTGCCATCCCCGGTGATAACCCTCTCCACAGACGCCTCAGGGCTGGGGTGGGAGCGCACTTGAACGGGGTGAGGTCTCAGGGGACATGGACTACTCAGGAATCTCATCTCCATATCAACATATTGGAGATGAGGGCGGTCCTTTATGCCCTGCAAGCCTTCCAGTCGGAGATTCCACCGAGTACTCTCCTGTTACAAATAGACAATACTGCGGTGATGTATTACCTCAACAAACAAGGAAGCACACACTCCTACCCCCTTTGCTGGGAGGCCATGAGTGTGGGAATGGGTAATACAACATGGCGCAAACCTCATTGCAGTTCACGTTCCCGGGGTGGACAACACTGTCGCAGACAACCTGAGTCGTTCCCAGGCCAGAGTCCACGAGTGGGAACTTCTACAGGAGGTGGCAGAGGACCTGTTTCACAGATGGGGCACTCCAGAATTGGATCTGTTCGCATCCCCATCCAACGCAAAACTGCCCAATTTTTGCTCACTAGATCCAGAGCCTGGTGTTTTCTGGTGAGACGTGTTGTCCCTCTCCTGGGCGGGCAGATTCCTCTACGCCTTCCCTCCTTTCCTGTTGATCCAGAGAGTCCTTCTCAAACTTCGCAGGGAGCACACGACACTTATTTTAATAGCGCCTTTTTGGTCCAGGCAAATTTGGTTCCAGCTTCTGGAACAGTTGTCCCGGGAACCTCCGCTTCCCTTGCCAGTCAGCTCCCACCTGTTGTCTCAGGAGGCGGGTTCACTAGTTCACCCGGACTTACATTCATTGAACCTGCATGCTTGGCTCCTAGAGACATAGCCATGTTGCGACACGGGGTCTCGCAAGAGATGGCAGATATACTTTCTGCTGCCAGAAAACTGGCAACACACGCAACATATGCCATGAAGTGGCACAGGTTTTGCCTGTGGATTCAACCACGCGGTTTCTCACCCTTAGGCTGTCCTGAGAAGCTGGTTCTGGAGTACCTGCTTTCCCTTTTTCAATCCGGGCTAGCTTACTCCTCAATCAAAGTGCACCTTTGTGCAATCTCAGCTTATCATGCCCCTATAGGCCACTGCATGGTGGCCCAGTTGGATGCTACTCGTGCCTTTCTAAGGGGGGGTCCTCCACCTTAGGCTGCCCATTAAGGATCCCGTCCCTCCTTGAGATTTACCCTTTGTCCTGGAGCAGCTTACACTGCCACCTTTTGAACCAGCCACGGATTGCGAGCTACATTTTCTTTGTGGAAAACGTTGTTTTAGTTGCTGTTACTTCAAGAGAAGAATCTCCAATTATATGTCTCATGTGCAAGGAGCCTTATTTAATTTTCCATCAGGATAGGGTATCCTGAGGACAAATCCTAAGTTCCTGCCTAAGGTGGTTTCAGTCCTTACTCTTAATCAGGACATTGATTTACCAGTGTACTTTCCTAAGTACACCAATTGAGGAGAAGCACTGCTTCACACCCTGGATGTTCACAGGTGTCTCAGATATTATTTGACCAGAACCAAACCGCACCGGAAAGCGGAGCAGCTGTTCGTATCCTTCGCTGAGAGGATGAAAGGGGCCCTCGTTTGAAGCAGACCCTTTCACGCTGGCTCATTCAGTGTATCTCGCTTTGTTATGACAAACGTGAAAACCCTTACCAGGAGTGGTCAAGGGCCTTTCCATAAGAGGAGTGGCTACCTCTTTGCAGCACTGAAGAACGGTCCACTTTGGCTATCTTTGCTGCAGCCACCTGGAGTTCGGTGCACACTTTTATCAGCCATTATAGCCTGGACATCGCCTCAAGGCGAAGAGCTGCTTTCGGCCTAGCCGTTCTCCAGGGACTTCTGTCTTAGGCTTAGAAGGGGTCTTAATTTATGTCTTGCCTCCTCCCGATGGCTTTACAAAGGCGCCATTGCTTGGGAATCGGTCCTAATGGTGTAACCTGCTGCAAGAGCTGTATCTCGAAGAAGATAGTACAGTTACGTAAGAACTTACCATAACAGTAGATCTTCGAGAACAGCTCTTGCAGCAGGTACCTTCCCGCCCACCATTCCCCCTTGGAGGAAGTAGGTTCTAACCTAACATCATCCTTAGGATCGGAAAGGTCTGTCCTTAGTCTTGGCCATCTGATGGCGGGTCCTCGGTCTCCTCTTCTGATGTCATCCAGCGGCCGGAAGTCTCCAGCGGGAGAACTGGGGATTCTGGCGGGACCACCTCCTTATGTACTACGCCTGACGTCGGGGTGGGACCGATGTCTGAGGCTGTCCCCGCTGAAGACTGCTAGCTAGAAAATTTCCGTGGGGTCCTGACGCCTGCCGGCTTCAGTCCTAATGGTGTAACCTGCTGCAAGAGCTGTTCTCGAAGATCTACTGTTACGGTAAGTTCTTACGAACTGTACTTTTCTATTCCAGGTACTTCCTTACCACAAGGAAAATGGAGAGTGGCAGCCTATCTTGGACCTCAGGGTATTAAACAAGCATTTAAAAACAACAAAGTTCAAAATGGTAATTTGACACTGATTCTGCCAACACTCCAAAAGGAGTTGGTTGGCATCACTGACCTAAAGATGCCTATTTCCACATCCCCATAAGGGAGTCTCACAGAAAATATCTCAGGTTCAGACTCATTAGGTCGCTATCAATTTTCAACCCTGCCATTTGGCCTAACTTCAGCCCCAAAGATATTCACAAAATGCATGGCAGTAGTTGTGGTACGCCTCTAAGACAAGGTGTCACGGTGTTCCCATATCTGGATGACTGGCTGGTGGTAGGAAAATCACCAGACAGGGTCAGACAGCATCTGCAGACGCCAGACCATCCAGGATCTTCTGGGGTCCCTGGGGTTCCTGATAAATTAAAAAAAAATCAGTTCTCCTACCTGCACAGGAGTTGCAGTTCATAGGAGCGGAAATCGATACCCTGTAAGGCAGGAACTGCTTGCCTCTGGACAGGGTAAGAAGCCTCCAGCTGATTACAAATGCATTCAGTCTGCACATCAAAAAAAGTGCAAGTCAGTTCCTACAACTCCTGGGCCACACGACTGCAGCCACAGGCACAATCCTAGGATCCAGGTTCCAAATGGGGGACATCCAGTTCCACCTAAGGGCACACTGGTACCAAAGAAGAGATTCCCTCTCAAAGCTGATTCCAGTAACAAAGACTTTGTTACAAGCACTTCAGTGGTGGAAAGATGAACTTAACCTGAGGGAAGGGGTTCCTTTCCAAAGAGAGTCCCCATCTGTTGTTCTCACAACAGATGCATCTCTACTGGGGTGGAGTGCCCATCTAGGGGATCACACAGCTCGGGGCACTTGGTCAAGTGCAGAGTCACTCCAGCACTTTAACTTGCTGGAGCTCAGGGCAGTGTTTTTGGCACAAAAAACCTTCACAACACTAATACAAGGGGAGGTGATACAGGTCAGAACAGACAGTATCACCATAATGTTTTACATAAACAAGCAGGGATGCACCAGGTCGGGTGCTCTCTATACAGAGGCCATGAAAATTTGGAGCCTGGCTTACTCCTTGGGAGTTTGTCTACAGGCAATCCATCTGCCAGGAAAGGACAACACCCTAGCAGATGCTCTGAGTCGAATCAACCAGGCCCATCACGAATGGGCTCTGAACAGGCATGTGGTGGACGTAATCTTCAGAAGGCTGGGCATCCCAGAGGTGGACTTGTTCGCATCCCACCAGAACCACCACCTGCCTCAATACTGTTGCAGACCTCCAGATCAGGGCACACTGCCTCTGGATGCTCTGACTTTCAATTGGTCAGGGAAATACCTATATGCTTTTCTTTCCTTCCCTCTGGTGTACAGAGTTTTACTCAAGCTCTGGTCCCAGTCAACATCAATGATCTTGATAGCCCCAGACTGGCCCAGGCAGCCATGGTACTCTTTTCTGCTCTCCATGTCTGTAGCCAAGCCAATACATCTCCCTCGGAGGCACAACCTGTTAACCTCCAACCAGGGGAGACTCCTGTATCTGGATCTGAGGTCTCTCAATCTCAAAGCTTGGCTCTTGAAGACCTAGAATATGCAGGTCTGCACCTCTCTGTAGCTGTTTTAGACATCCTGAGAGGTTACAGGAAGCTTCCACTAAGAAAACCTATGCTTCAAAATGGAAAAGATTTTCTGTCTGGTGCTCAGCCAGGGAGCTGGTACTAGCACAGGCTGGGGTTCCAGCTGTTCTTGATTACTTTTCTTATTTTCATTCCCTGGGACTGCAGCCCAGCACTCTTAAGGTACATCAGGCTGCAGCATCTGCGTACATTTCTGCTGGAAGAAATGTGACAGTAGCTTCAGACCCTATCTTCAGGAGGTTCTTCAGGGCTTGATCCATCAGCATCCCCTCTTAGGGACCGTGCCAGCATGGGACTTCAGTGTATGTATAGCTAAGCTCATGGGACTTCCCTTGAGCCCATGTCCTCCGCTCATCTGAACTATGTCACTTGAAAAGTTTTCCTAGTGGCAGTTACTCTCATGAGAAGAATCTGTGCTTCATGCTCTCTTCATCTAACAGGACTACATCTCCTTCCACAGGGATAAGGTGGTCCTGAGGACAAACAGGAAATTTCTCCCTAAAGTGGTCTCTGATTTCCACTTGAACCAGTCCATTACCCTACATGTCTTTTCGCTGAACATTCCACTTCTGCTGAAAGAAGGCTTCACAGTCTGGATGTCAAGAGAGCTCTCAGCTACTACATGACAGCCACTAAGGACCACAGGCAGGACGGAAAACAGGTGTTCTGACCTATGGCGATGTGGGAAAGGGTAACCCAGCATCAAAAAGGTCAGTTTCTTGATGGATAGTCCAGTGTATCCAATTCTGTTGCACCAAAGCTGGAAGGGAGCCTCCAACAGGATTGAGGGTCCACTCCACAAGAGGGACAGCTGCTACCTTAGTAGCTGCCAGAGACGTTCCACTAGTTTACATCTATAAAGCAGCTACCTGGAAGACAGTACACACCTTTATGAGGCACTACAATCTGGATATCCTATCCAGGGGTGATGCTAGGTTTGGCACAGCAGTCCTGCAAAGTTTGTTTCCTAAATAAGGTTATGTGCCCACCTCCAAAGGTACTGCTTTGTAGTCTGCAGAAAGTTATGAATATCTGAGTATTACTGGCATTAGAAGAAAAAAAAATACCATAGTAATCTTGTTTTTTCCCAGTGATTCTCAGGTATTCATAACTTCACACTCTGCTTCCCCTTCTAGAACTTTTAGCCTCTGCATTCTGTGCTCTCAGGGATATACATGCCACTTTCTGGCACAATTTCAGTAATCAAGGTTCATGTTGTGTTTTTCCCCTTTCTTTCAGGTGACTCTGACACTTTTGGGGGTATCTGTGTTTTCTCCTCCAGTTGGAGGGTTTATTTAGGGTTTATGGGTTTAACTGTTGTTACATTTGATTATTATTATTATTATTGATCACTAATACTTCCAGTATTCATAGTTCTGGAGCCTGCCTTTCAGGCATCCAAGAAATCTGAGGGTTTTAGAAATAAAATGTGACAACATTTGAATAGTTGTCACGTGCAGAGAGTTCCATCATTTGCATTTGTTCTATCCTCTACAGGCAGTTCTGACTTAAAGGCACACTGTAGAAAGCTATGAATGCCTGAGTATTACTGGGAAGAAACAAGATTACTATGGTAAGTAATTTTTTCGTCTCATTGCAGTCTTTTCCCCAAGAGGATTGAGCTAAGCATCTGGTGAGAATAAAGAACATGGAAAGCAACACAACAGAGTCAAAGGAATCCAAACACCTGACACACAAAAAGGATTGCATTTCTGAAATTTGCATAGGACACTGCCTTATTTGCGAAAAATACAAGAGTATTTTGCACAAATTATGTAATTTGCACAAATTCCAAACTTTCATGCCTGTCATATACATTTTCCCATAGGAAATCATGGGAAATTAAAAGTTTAATAACTTTTGAACAGATTTAATATTTTTCCATCAAACCTTCAAAAGGCACATTTGTGAGCTTTCTACCGTAAACATTTCAGACCACAACCTAAAGTCATTTCTGAGATTCAGGTGGACAAAGAAATGGCAAAAAACACAGATTTTTCAGTTTTTTTCAACACTCTGTATCTCAGAAACCACACAACAGTCAACGGAGTCGCACAAAATTTAGCAGGACAAGAGACCTACCTCTAGAGATTACACATGCCAGGTTGTATGCAAATTTGTTGAATGGTTCCAAAGTTATTAAGGTTCAAAAATTCAGATTTAACATAGAAGTTACCTTTCACCCTAACTATACTGGTGCTACTGTGCCAGTGTATTATAAATATATTTCAAACAACATGAATTCTTGCTGTATTCTGACTATATGCAGTTAGCCCTTGCACTTGAACTGCTCCGAGAGTAAAGGCTAACTCTGTGCCAAGGCATAGAACGTTGAGCTTGAGCTTGGTTTTCAAACCTCAGTCCCTGGTACCCTCAGTGTAACTTGCCAGAGTCTTTACTCCACCTAACTGTGACGCCGCTTGGAGATCCCTCCTTCGCTATGGTTCGGTTAAAGTAAAGTCGGTCAGTTTACAACCATTTGTCTTCTTTTATTTCGGTATTCAAGTCTCTGTCTATGGTACAGTAATTGTAGCTAGTAGGCAGTTGGAGTTTTATGTACTAGAAATAGTTTTTTGTTAGGCTTTCTCCTGGTTGGTCCGGTTGGGAACCAAAACAAATTCTATTTGGTTTAATTCTTGTAATTTGTTCATTTACTGTTGTGGTTTCCGATACTTATTGGTTCCTAAAAAAACAAAACGACAGTTTTCTTCGGGTTTTTTTAATTGACCTGTGACACGTTTGGAACCAATAGGTGTGTAGTTGCCTTGCCTAACTGCTGTTAAAGATAACTTTTGAATCCGCATGTCTGAGAAACCCAAAAGAAAACCGGACCCACTGGGTTTTAGCTGCACCGAGTGTGGGAGGCTTCACTAAAGCTGATCCCCACCTCATCCGTGTTTGTCTGGGGTTTATCCACCTCAAAGAAGACTGCCAAATATGTAAAAACTTTCCTAAAGCCACTTTGGAAAAATGTTTAAGTAGGCTGAAGGAAAAGGAGTCTGAGAAGTCCGCTGATCCGGATGGCCAGCCCGGTCGGTTCCGACCAAACCTGGGGGGGGGGGGTGCCCACTGACTTGGGCAATACCTCCTCTGGCAAAAGGAGAGCCGACTCTGTGGAGTCGGTTCCATCTAAAAGAAAGCGCAAGTCGGCCAGTTCGGATCCTGGTTCCCATGTTCCGACCACTGAAGAAATTGCGAAAGCGATTACTATTGTTTAGTCGCTTTGCCCAGTTCCGACTGAACCGACACTGACTCAAAGGCAATCAGTTCGGTCTGAAATAGTTGCTTCTGAAATTGAACCTGAAGCATTCTATGAGGGTGATTCGAAGGAGAAGAAGAATATGAAGAAGAGGAAGAAGAAGGCCTAGATGAGCCAGTAGAGCCTGACATCTCCCCAGACAGGCCTTCCAATGTATCTTCTCTCAGACTTTTGAGTACCCTCACATTTCTTGTTCTACAGCTTCCAGTGGAAGAGGCTGAACAGGATCAGGAGGAACCTGACTTTGTTGAAATGATGGATGTCCCAGAGTTAGAATGTCTCATCCCTTTGCTTAAATCCCTGGGAAATTGGCACAGAAAATTCTGCAGTTTCCAACATCTGTACCTCCTGTGGATAAAAGGATGGACAGGAGGTATAGCTTGTCAGGTCCTAGGACGGAATTCCTTACAAATCCATTGCAGCCATGTTGAGGTAGTGCAAGCTGCAGCCTGTGACAAGGCTAACATTCCCCTGGCATCTCACCCCCCCAGATAAGGATTCCAGGAAAGTGGATGCCATGGCTAAAAAACAATACTTAGCATCCTCTTTGGGACTCAGGCAAGCTAGTTACATGGCATATACAGCCAGATACCTGAAATCCATGTGGGATACAGCCCGAGCTAGATAAGAATGCACTTCCTCAGCTGGCCAAGAAGCTGGAGCAGGTGGCTGTGGATGGTGTTGAGGCATCCAGAGTTCAATTCCGTGCTGCTGTGGACTCGAATGATGTGCATTCCAGGGTAGCTGTTGCTAGTCTTGCTTGTAGAGCAGAAAGCAGCTAACTAAAATAAGCTACATTTTCTTATTAATTTAACACTTGTATCTCAGCAGGAGTCAGTGTCTGTTGAGATTAAGCAAGACAGATACTTTATTAGAAGTAGAAGGGGTCTTATTTATGGTTAAAAAAAAGAAAAAGTCAGTAAGTGTTCTGTGCTGTGAAGGGTACTGTATCAACTTACTTTGCTAAACCAGTAGGAGGAGAGAGAGAGCTTAATTGGGGGTGTGGCTTAGACACTATAAATGCAGGTGACTCATAGAAACATAGAATTTCACGGCAGATAAGGACCACTTGGCCCACCCAGTCTGCCCATTTCCCTACCTTTCACTCTCCCTCCCTCCCCCAGCTGGTTGTGGTCTGACACTGAGCAAAGAAGAAGGAGGCTACTGAAGAATATAGGAAGTTGCTGTCCCAGAACAGGATGGGTGAGAGTTGTAAAGAGAGGAGAGTAAGCATACAGAGAAACAGGAGAGGGGACACAAATAAGACATGATAGGAGTGGTGCAGTGCAGTGGCTGTGGGGCAGCAGTGTTCTGGGAGACATTCTGGAGGCTGCGATGCTGTCCTGTTTGCAGGCACCTCTCTGGTCTTAGGGAGGAGGTTGCCTGTCTCCAGGCTGACCTGGCTAGGATTCATGAAACCTCCTCCCCAACCCTGGGACCACCAGGTCCAATGCCACTACCTCAGAGGTTGCCAAGAAAGAGGAGAGGCTGGACCAGGGTGGGCTCAGGGAGGGAGAGGGTGGTGGAACAGAGTTGCATCCCTCCAGCTATACCTCTCCACAATTCATTCACTCTTCTGGTGGATAGTGGTTTCTCTATGGAGGCATCTGCAGTGGAGACCAAGGAGGATGCTGGGAACCTTCACAAAGGAGACCCACAGGAGGGTGGCATGGGACCCCACAGGGGAAGGAAACAACTCCTGGTGGGGGACTAAATCATTAGGGGGGTAGAAATGGGGGAGGAAGGGGAGAGGGAGGTAAGGTGCCTGCCTGGCGCCATGGCTTGGAGGGACAGGAAGCGAATCCTTAGGATCGTGGGAGCAGCTGCACAAGGGAGGGAGCTGGATGTCACTGTCCACCTAGGGACAAATGACCTGGCTAGGAATGGGATCAGAGCAGTGCAAGAGGAGTTTGTAGAGTTTGGGAAGGCCTTAGACAAGTAGCACATACGGTAACCTTCTCGGAGGTGCTGCCTGTCTATGGCAAGGGTGATGCTAGGGTAGTCCTCACCAGGGAATTCAGTAAATGGTTGAAAAGCTGGTGTGGAGTTCAGGGTTTTGGCTTCATTCGGGACTGGGAAACCACTTGGGGGGATGCAGACTTATACTGGTGCGATGGTCTGCATCTGTCCGGGGAGGGACCAGGATCCTAGCTGAGAGGTTTAGTGCTTCATTGGCAAGCATTTAAACTAGCCAAGTGGGAGGCACTGAAAAGGAGCAGGAAATCTGTCTCCCCCCACAAAACACAGTAATTAGTGAGGTAAACACCAAGGTAGAGAAGTCATTAGGGAGAAGGACAGGGGTAAATGTAAAAAAAAGGAAAGGCAGTAAGGACAGGAATGGGGCTAATAGGGGTAAGGCCATCAAAAAGTGGAGAATGATGAGTACCAATGCCCGTAGTCTGTGTAACAAGCTCCCTGAACTAGTGGCCTTGATGGAAGAGGGTTGCCTGGATATTGTGGCAGTCACAGAAACATGGTACACAGAGAACCATGACTGGGATGTCAACATACCAGGATACACAATCTACAGGAGGGACAGGGAGGGTAAAAGAGGAGGAGGAGGAGTAGCTCTCTATGTAAAGGAAGGGATCAAAGCAACAGAACTAAAGAGTAAACAGGAGTGGATGAGGCACCTGGGTCACCCTGAGACAGGAAATGGCACCACAATCCCATGGGGTTGTATACAGACCCCATCTCGGGGTGGACATGGAAGTAGAAGGCTTACTTAGAATGGCAGAAAAAGGGGAGATATTGTTGATGGGGACCTGAATATGCCAGATGTTAACTGGAGCCTCCTTTGCTGCAGGCACATCCAAAAGCATGGTCATTCTTGATGCCCTACAGGGGGCATGCCTCAGACAGCTAGTATTTGAACCCACTTGGGAGGAAGCAGTCTTAGACCTGGTACTCTCAAATGGGGATGGAGAAAGAATCTCAGAGTTAGATGTGGGTAGCCATCTGGGAACAAGCGACCACCAAACAGTGTGGTTCACAATAAACACAGCCATACAATCAAGTCATACAAAAGCAAGTGTATTGGACTTTAGGAGGGCTGACTTTGGGAAATTGAGAGAGTGCCTCAGAAAAGCACTAGCAAACAGGCAAGAAAGAGGGTGGAGGAACAATGGGGAGTAATCAAAACAGCCATCACAGAGGCAACAAGCCTTGTGTAAAGCAAATCAACAAAACACAATGAAGGAAAAACCACTATGGTTCTCAAAAGAGGTGGCAGGAAGGTTAAGGAGAAGAATATAGCATTCAGGAAATATAAGGAAACACAGAAGGAGCAGGACAGAGAACTTTATCAGTTAAAGCAGAAAGAGGCTGGGAAGGCAGTCAGAATAGCAAAGGCCCAAACCGAGGAAAGAATAGCCAACTCTGTTAAGAAGGGGGATAAGACCTTTTATAGGTGCATTAGGGAGTGAAGAAAGACCAAAGAAGGGATACTGAGGCTTAATTAAAGGGGAGGGAATGTGGGTAGAGGGTGACAGTGAAAAAGCAGGGATACTGAACGAATATTTCTGCTCTGTATTCACAAAGGAAAGAGGAGGGGGAGGTACCTAAACCAAACAGGAGAAACACTCTGAAGACGGGGGCCTATACCAGTCCATTTACAGAAGAAAGGGTTCTGAAAGAACTAATAAAATTGAAGGTGGACAAAGCAATGGGGCCTGATGGGATTCACCCAAGAATTCTAAAGGAACTAAGGGTAGAACTAGTGACATCGCTGACTACTCTCTTTAACAAATCATGGGAGGATGGGGTGGTACCTGAGGACTGGAGGAGGGCGGATGTGATTCCTCTTCACAAAGATGGGAGCAGGACAGAGGCAGGAAACTATAGACTAGTTAGTTTGACCTCAGTGGTAGGGAAAATGATGGAATCACTTGTGAAGGAAAGAACTGTTGAGTACCTAGAGGGCCAGCGGGGCACAGGACCCAAGGCAGCAAGGATTCACGATGGGAACGTTGTGTCAGACGAATCTAATAGATTTCTTTGACTGGGTGACCAAAGTAGTACACCAGGGAGGGGCTGTGGACATGGCCTACCTAGATTTTAGCAAGGCATTTGATACAGTCCTAGACAAAAGATTAATACACAAGTTAGCCAGCCTTGGAGTGGGTCCCAAGGTGGTAGCCTGGATAAAAAATTGGCTAGACAACAGGACTCAAAGAGTAGTAGTAAATGGAGTCCACAGTGAAGAAAGGAGGGTTACTAGCAGGGTACCGCAGGGTTCAGTACTAGGACCGGTCCTTTTTAATGTCTTTATAAGTGACATTGCAGAGGAACCAGAAGGAAAAGTATGTCTCTTTGCAGATGACACAAAGATCTGCAACAGGGTTGATACACAAGATGGCGTGGAAAGGATGAGAAGGGACTTGGCAAGGCTGGACGAATGGTCAGATGTATGTCAGCTCAGATTCAGTGCAAAGAAGTGCAAGGTAATGCACCTGGGAAACAAAACCCAGGGGAAGAGTGCACAGTGGGGGGTGAGATACTGACAACAGTAAAATGGAAAGGGACCTGGGGTAATTATATCAGATGACCTAAAGGTGGGTAAGCAATGTGAGAAGGCAGTAAGGAAGGCTGGGGGATACTGAGATGCATAAGGAGAGGCATCAATAGTAGAAAACAGGAAGTTGTTATCCCTCTGTACAGACAGTTTGTGAGACCCCATCTGGAGTACTTGTGTGCAGTTCTGGAGATCCCATCTCCTCAAAAGACATAGAGTGGAGGCTGTCCAGAGGAGGGCACACAAAATGGTGCAGGGACTGCACCAGAAGACATACTAAGAAAGACTAAAGGAGCTTAATATGTATACCCTTGAGGAAATAAGGAGAGAGGGACATGATAGAAACTTTCAAGTACCTCAAGGGAATCAACAAAGTCCAAGAGGGTATCATCTTTCAGAAAAGATATGTGCAAGAACAAGGGGCACAATTTGAAGATAGAGGGGTCGGCTCAGTGGTTATTGTGAGGAAGTATTTTTTCAATGGAGAGGGTTGTGGATGATGGAACAGCCTCCCTGAGGAGGTCGTGGAGTCAAGAACAGTGGGGAATTCAAGAATGCATGGGACAGACATAAGGCAGTCCTAGTGGGAGGTAGGAGAAAGTAAGCTGTTGGTTAACTAGGATCTGCAGCTTATCTGTTGGGTAGGAAAATAGGCAGACTAGGTGGGCCAAGTGGTCCTTATCTGCCATCATATTCTATGTTTCTATGTAATGGCTACATTTGTCTCCATGAGGAGATTTGCTTGGCTCAAATGTATCAGTTTGTCACAGGATACCCAGACTAAGGCCATGGATTTTCCTGTTGCTGGTAACTCTCTGTTTGGGGAACAAACAGAGGCTTACATGAAGAAGATTGTCAAGTGCAGGACCACCTACAGGTGTGCTACAGCCAAAAAGAAGCAGGCCGCTCCTCAGAAGCAGCAATTTAGGGCTGGCAGGGGCAGGCCTTTTCACTGCCTTTTTACCAAGCCCAGGCCTCCTCTTCTTTCCAGCAGAGGGGGTTCTTTAGGGGAAGAGGCAGACGAGGTATGACCAGGACCCCATCATCCACTCAGTCTAAGCCCCCTGCCAAGCAAACACCCTGAGGTGTCATTCAGGGTCACCTCCCAGTTCCAGGGGACAGGCTGGCTCACTACTTCCAGGCCTGGGAGTCTGTTACTTCAGACAGATGGGTCCTGGAAGTAGTGAGCCAGGGACTTGCTCTCAGTTTCAAAAGGTTCCCAAAGCCGGCCCGCCGGTGCAGCGGTTGGATTTCCGCTTGCAACACCAGTGACCTGAGTTCGGGAACATGCTTGGGTCGCTGGAGGGCCATCTGGGGGAGACAGCTTGAGCGTTTGTTCCGGGGAGGGAGGGGAGCCGCAGTTCGGTGTTGGGTGACCGCTGGTGGAGGCCAGGGGTAGAATAACATGTCGGGTTTACTATGGGGAGGTGCGTGGCAGACGTCTGCTCTCATTACCAGTTCAGGGCAATGCGTTTCGGTCTAACATCTGTTCCAAGGGTATTCACCAAGTGTCTAGCAGTTGTGGTGGCCTTTCTCAGGAGACAGGGTATCCTGCTGTTTCCATATCTGGACGACTGGCTCAAGTCAGTTCTAGAGGATAGTCAACAGCTTCTAGACTCCTTAGGATTCATTCTGAACCTAGAAAAGTCTGTTCTGGAATCCAGCCCAGCTTCTCACTTTTATAGGGGTGGAACTAGACACTGTCCAGGCAAGGGCATTTCTCCTTTTTTCAAGGGTACAATCCCTTATCACTCTGACTTCCAATTTTCATCCTCTAGTGTCTCGGCTAGCCAGACACTTCCTTCAGTTGCTAGACCACATGGCTGCTTCCACTGCTGTGGTGCAAGGGGCAAGATTCAAACCAGAGAGATTCAGTTTCATTAAAGGTCTTACTGGTCTCAGAAAAAAACCCTCTCTCCAAATTGGTTCCAGTGTCTCCAACTCTGGTTCAGGCTTTCCAGTAGTGTCTGGAGGAGGACAATCTAAGATGAGGTGTCCCCTTCCTCAGTCAGACTCCTTCAGTGGTTCTCACCATGGATGCCTCTCTACTGGGATGGGGAGCCCATCTGGACCAGCTTACTGCTCAGGGAGCCTGGTCTCATCATGAGTCTCTTCTGCACATACATCTTCACAAACTCAGAGCTGTCTTTCTAGGGCTTCAGACATTCTCAAACACTATTCAGGGAAAGTGGTGCAGATCCAGGACAGACAATACCACAACCATGTGGTACATCAACAAGCAGAGAGGCACTGGTCCTTGGCCTTGTGCACAGAAGCCATGAAAATCTGGTCTCTAGCTTATTCTCTTCAGGTTTCCCTGATAGCTGTGCATCTCCCAGGGAAGGACAACATACTAGCAGATACTCTCAGCAGGATTTCTTAAGGTCATCACGAATGGCCCTGAATCCTCTGATTCTTCAGGTCACTTTCAAGACGTGGGGCACTCTAAAGATAGATCTGTTTGCAGCCCCGGACAATCACCAACTTCCTCTGTTTTGCTGCAGAACCCCTCTTCTGGGATGTGTCTCACAGGATGCTCTGCTATTGAATTGGGCAAGCGGGTTTCTGTATGCTTTTCCTCCTTATCCTCTGATTTTCAGCGTCCTGATCAGAATCAGATCTCAGCCTTGCAAAGTGATTCTAGTCACTCCAGACTGGGCCAGACAGCCATGGAACCCCATGTTGTTGTCCATGTCCGTGACAATACCACTGCGTCTTCCCAGACAGTACAATCTCCTCACCTCTTCACAGGCGAGGATACTGTATCCCAACCTTCAGACTTTCAGACTTAAAGCCTGGCTTTGAAGATTTAGAATATGCAAGCCTGCACTTTCTCAATCAGTCTTAGACATTCTAAGGTTAGTAGAAAACCTTCTACTAGAAAAACTTACAATTCAAAATGGAAGAGATTTGGTTTCTGGTGTTCTTAGAGACAGATTCAGCTGATATTGCCACTACTTTGGATTATTTAGTGCATTTTTACAGTTTAGGCCTCAGGCCTACTACTCTCAAGGTACATTTGGCAGCTATTTCTGCTTTCCTTTCAGCTGGGAAGGGCTAGCCTCTCATCCAGTTTTCAAGAAATTTTTCGAAGGTCTGGTTCATATTAGTCCTCCTTTTAGGGAGCCTACTCCTGTTTGGGACCTGAATATCTGTATTGCACAGCTTATGCAGCCCTCTTTCGAAACATTATCCTCAGCTGATCTGAAGTACTTGACTTGGAAAACTGTATTCCTGGTAGCCATTACTTTTACCAGGAGAATCAGTGAAATACAGGCCTTATTAGTGGAACCTGATTTCATTTCATTTCACAGGCACAAGGTGATCCTTCCGAACCAACAGAAAGTCCCTTTCCAAGGTGGTATCAGACTTTCATTTGAATCAGTTTATGTCATTGCCTGTATTTTTCACTGACCATTCTTCCTCTGGAGAGAGAAGACTACACAGTCTTGATGTAAAGAGGGCCCTTAGTTATTGTATAGAACACACTAAGGCCCATAGAAGTGAGTGTTCACAGCTGTTTCTCACTTATGGAGAAGTGGGAAGAGGTAAACCTGCTACTAAGAGAACTATTGCCAGGTGGATTGTCTCTTGTATCCAGTTCTGCTGTTCAAAGTTGGGGAAAGAGCCACACTCAGGCCTGAGGGCTTACTCCACCAGAAGTACAGCTGCTTTCGATCGCAGCAGCTAGAGACATACCCTTAGTGGAAATCTGTAAAGCAGTCACCTGGAAAACTGTTCACACATTTACTAAGCATTATTCTCTTGACATTCAGCCAAGAAGTGATGCTATGTTTGGCACAGCAGTGCTGCAGATCCTGTTCCCAAAACAGGTTCTGTAACTCCCTCCTCCAAGGGGGTACTGCTTGGTAGTCTGCATATAGTCAGAATACAGCAAGACTTCATGTTGTTTGAAGAAAAAAATTACTCGCCATAGTAATGTTGTTTCTTCTAATGGAGTCTTGCTGTATTCTGACCTCCCTCCCTGCCTCCCCTCCTGGAACCTAGTTGTTTTGGGATGTGGTCAGGCAGGCGCAGTGCTGCACCACAGAGGTGTACCTTGGTTTCCTCTTCTTTAGCTTGAGGTCTTTATAGTTATTATTTAAAAAGATATTGTTTTTGTTTCACTACCTACTTGGATTCTTTTTGGGGTTCTCGACTTGAGTCTTTTTGACTCTCAAAATATGTTTATTGCTCTTTGGCAAAAAAAATAAAAAAATTTCTATATTATTAGTTAGCATAGTGCTCGTAAGAATCTGACGGTTACACTGAGGAGTACCAGGGACAGAGGTTTGAAAACTGAGCTTGAGCTCAACGTTCTATGCTTTGGCATAGAGTTAACCCTTTACTCTCTGGAGCAGTTCAAGTGCTGGGGCTAACTGCATATAGTCACAATACAGCAAGACTCCATTAGAAAAAACAACATTACTATGGTGAGTAATTGTTTCATATATGTATATTCTTTGCAAAACAAACTTCATTAATGCACCAATTATGGTTCAGATTAATACCACAAAAGTAGGGAAATGTGGTGTTAGAGTTTCCAACCCTAACTCCTCACCCCCCCCCAAGCAGCAAATGGACAAGCCCACTCAAGTAATCACATGCAGCCATCATTACGTAAGACAAACAACATTCAGCTGTTCCCAGATGACACAAATGCATCAGCACTGATGTGCTACACTCAAGGATTTGTATCTGCAGCCACACTTGTGTCTGTATGTTGTACACTGTGTTCTGCAGACAGAAAGTCTCATTGGGCCTATACCTTAGCATACATACTGTAGGTACTCATGCATGCTGCACAACATAACTCGTTAGATAGTGTGATCTGCTACTGCATGTCTTTCTATGTGCAGCTGCATAACTAAAAACTGGAAAAATGGGCAGACTAGGTGGCCAAAACGGTCCTTCTCTGCTGTCAAATTCTATGTTTCGGTGCTCCCCCCCCTGAACAATTTCTAGATCTGCTGCTGAAACCATGGTAAGCACATTGCAATAGTATTTTCTTCTGTGTATCAGCAGGCTCCACATGTGCCTCACTTCTCCAGCCAGAGGTCATTGTGTATGTCTTACTGAGGAGCCCCCTCAGCCGCCTGCGCTTCTGCACACAGATGTACAGTTGCAATTTTTGTATCTGAAAACCTGCTACCCCTTGAACAATTTCTAGATTCGCTGCTGAAAACATGATACCCACAGTGCAACAGTACTTCTGTCTCGGCCTTCTCGTCTGAAGCCAGAAGTTGGCGTGTATATCTTAACGTTTGACTGAAGGCATGCAGGCCCCAAAGGTACTTGCATTTCTGCAGGCAGAAATGTTGTTGCAGTTTTGGTGTCATGGATTTTGTGGCTCCCGTGCTTCTGCAGACAGAGGTCAGTGTGTATGTCTTACATCTGTGGCTGCAGAAGCACAGGCCCAATGAGTATGTGCATGTTTTACAATGTGTATGAGCACCTGAAGAAGAAACAGAAATGCTGCAGTGTGGACATACAGAATTTTGACTAAGATGCTTCCAAACTATATATTAGACTGCTTCGCACAGGCCACAGCTGGCACCTACGCCCTAAGAAGCTACAATTTCATTATGCTCAAAGTGCCTAAAGTCAACACCCGGCATGGGAGATCTGCTATCAGCTATAATCTAGCTATATCATGGAACACGATTCAAAAGTCCTTGAAGCTGATCAACCGGGTATCCTTGGCATCCTTCAAGCATCTATACCTAAGTCTCTTCCTGAAAAATGCAATTGCTTCCACAAGTTCTAGTTTATTCGCAGTTCTTTCCTTCCCCTTTCAGGCTGCCATCATATCATGGCAATTCACTTCCTAGAATTCATCTCCACAGATACCTCACCCCTGGCTATAATCTTCTCCCATTAACTCCAGGCTCCTACCTTAGCCCTTATCACTGCCTTTCACCTCCCAGTTCTAGCACCAGCCCCTGCTCTAGTCATGCGTACTTCCCTACCATGTCACTTGTCTCAGTCTATGACCACCTCTTTCAGTCATCCAATCACTATTTCTCTTTGTCCACATTGACTTCCCTTGGATCTTTGGAATCTTGGGTATATCATGTTGAATGTATGCCATGTTTACTGCCAATGTTGATATGTATATACTGGTTTACCTAGAGTGCATCTCATATGTTCCTACCATATCCTGTTATGTTTAAACAATTTCTGTTCTTGATTTCTGTATATAAGTGTTTTAATTATTCATGTACATATACCAATTATTGAACCTTGATTACTGTATATAAGTATATCGTGTTTTAAATCTTCCTATACATGTACCAATTATTGAACCTTGACCTTATCAGGTCCATCTTGCAAATGAGCTGTGCTCAATGATGTTCGCCTGAATAAATAAAGATTTGATTGATTGATTGACCTGAGACTACAGAAGTGCTGGTCCATTATGGGCCTACACTTCTGCAGAGAAAATAATGCTTATAATGTGGGTATTGTGGATTAGTATTTGTGGCTGCATTGGCCTGCGGTTCTGCACATAGAAGCAGTGTTGTGATTTGAGTATCCAGGATTTCTGTCTGCATTGACAAGTGAGTGTGCCCATCTTGCAGTGTGCATGCCACAGATACAAATCCATGAAGGCTGCATATCAGAGGTGCTGCATTTGTATCATCTGGAAACAGTTGTATGTTGTTTGTCTTACCTGATGATGGCTATATGTGGTTGCTTGTGTGGGCTTGTCCTTTTGCTGCTGGGGGTGGGGGTGGGGGAGTTAGGGTCGGAAACCCTAACGCCACATTTTCCTACTTTTGTGGCATTAGCCTGAACCCTAACTGGTGCATTAACAACGCCTTTTTTTGCAAAGAATTTCCTTTCTTTTTGAGATATTGAAATTGTATCCTCATTTACGCAGGTCCCTTTGGGGCCTGCATGAACAGATACAGATAACATGCATGAAGAGAAGATTACATCCACCTAATGTACAGAAATGCAGGACTCACAAGTGTGGGCTCTGCAGTTCAGTGTAATGACAGTTATGAAGAATTCATGGGGTGCTGGTGGACTGTGGAAATGCAGGGCCCTGGCCTTGTGTCCCTGCACTTCTGTGTGGTCACAGATACAGATGCACAGGGCAAAGAGTGCATCTGTCAGTCAATGCACAGGACCCTCTGCCACCCAAGGGGGGAGAGGTGCAGGGCCCCATGCCAAGAGGTCAGTTTATTTATTTATTTAGGAAATCGGAATTACAGCTCTTTGAATCAGAGACTCGTTTCCAAAGGCTCCACGTCAGAATAAAACATAGGCATTCATACAGTACATACATAGAATAAAATGTGGGTGAACAATTGTACAGAGTATAAGTACAGTGAGCACTGGTTAATGCCATACATTTGGTTGCTAAAACAGGGCAGAGCTGTCGACATATCTACCTAATGAGTGGTTAAGACCTATACAATTGGTAGCTAAAGCAATCCATGATATGAGTTGGTAGTAAGTCACCTCTGGGAGGCCTTGTCTTATAAATAATACAATGCACTCATAGTCCAGTGCAGCTGTATGGTAACCGAGGGAAGTGAGGAGCCTGTAGACTAGAAATAGTGAGGGCTGTCCATTGCCAGGCTAAGGGTGGGTGCATGGCCTAGTGGCGTGGTGCAGGATCCACAGGTTGCTGGTTACACTGGCATTGACGTGAGGAGAGGATATGGGCCCTTAAGGCAGCTTTAAAAGGATCTAGATTGGTGATTGATGTGATGGCCTGTGGGAGGGCATTGTACCAGGATGGAGCTCTGAGGGGGGAAAGATCACTGGGCCAGGGTGGTCCTGACCCTAGGCACCTTCCAGATAGTTTTTGGGTGGCTCATGTGGGCCTTAGGGCGGTGGCTGCCTGAAGAAAGCGATGACACCTATTGAGGATAAACCCAGGTGGATTTGTTTTGGTGAAGTGACAGGTCTAGTAAAATAGTCTTTCCTCAAGGGAGAGGATATTGGTGAGTGCATATAGGTGCAGATATGTGTATTTCTGTCGGCACCAGAGAGGAGCCATCAGGCCTTTTTGATGACTACATGTATTTAATGAAGTGCCGTAGGGTCGGCAGCAGCATAGATTGTGAGGCCATAGTCCACCAGCGATAAGACTGAGGAGGTAATGGCTAGGTGAAATGCTTCAGGTGGTAGGCAGTCTTTATGTCTATACAGGAGACCAATGCAGGTGTTGGTGGTGGAGGTGAAGATTTTTATATGTTCGTGGAACGAGAGGGAAGAGCCAAATGTAATACCTAGATACTTATTCTTTTGGACCTGTTCCAGTGGGCTGAGAGAGGCATAGAGTATTTCCAAGGGGAAATCCTTTGATCTGTTTTGGCGGTGGGCATAGAGCATCGTCTACGTTTTTTAATGTTGACCACCAATCTGTGTTCAGCAAACCAGTGTTCAGTCTGAGAGAAGGAGTTTTGTAAGGTATGTTGGAGAGAGAGAGAGAGGATCAGGATGTGCAGCGTAAAGAACAGTGTCGTCCACATAGAGGAGAAGGTCGCCAGGGCAGGATTTAGGCAGGGCATTGAGGTAGATGCTGAATAGCAGGGGACCCAGGATAGATCCCTGGGGAACTCCTGTGTGCACAGGCAGCATAGTAGATATGGTATTATTAATTTTAACACATTGGGTTCTAGATGAAAGATAGCTAGAGAACCATGAGAGTGGACAATGAGCGACCCCAATTTGTTGTAATGTGTTAAGAAGGAGGGGGTGAGAAACCATGTTGAAGGTCTCTGAGAGGTCTATAAACATGGCCCCCGCGAGGTGCCACTTGTCAAGTGTGGTGTGCAGGGAGTTCGCGAATTCTGTGAGGGCGGTCATAGTGCTGTGACCAGCTCTGAAACCACGCTGCTCCCTATATAAGAGGTTGTGTGCGAGGAGGTAGTCAGTGAGCTGATTGGCCATGATCTTTTCAAGGGCTTTAGAAAGTGGGGGGAGAATTGAGATGTGCTGGTGGTAGTTTGGAAGGGAGCTATTGCCACATTTCAATATTGGTATTATCACTGCCGTTTTCCATATGGTTGGGAACTGGCCCAGGTGCAAGGACAGATTTGGAAGGTCCGTGAGTGGGGAGATACTGTAACTGTCTAAGCGCAAGATATAGGATACACATATCGAAGGAGTCTTTGCAGTAATTGGAGCCTGGGGGCTTTGGACAGGTAGGCTTTCGCTTCTATAGGGTAATGAGACTGAGTTTGAAGGGGGGTGGAGGAGCCAGGGCGGTGGGTAGGCTGAATTGGATCGAAAAAGTTGCTAGGGAGGACTGAGCTGAGGTCTGAGAAGGTGGAGTTGAGGCAGTTAGCTATGTGAAGTGTGTCTGTGGTGATAGTACTGTTAATGCTAAGTTGTGGGGGCGGGATTTGCCATTAAGCTCCTTGATGTTATCACAGAACTTTCTTGTGCTACCCAGGAGGTGGCTAGGGAATTGGTTCTAGTGCTCCGCACTGGATGCTATGGATTGCCCAGGTACACTTATTGCGGGCAGCATTATAGGCCTGCCTATTGCTTAGCAAACCGGAGGCAGTGGCACGATGCCAGAGGATGTCACGCATTTTGAACTGTTGTAGGAGTTCTGGGGTGATCCAAGGGGCAGTATGTTTCTTAGTGATCACTTTGATGGTCGGTGCAAAAGCATCACAGGTGGTATTAAAGGTGGTGGTGAAGTAGTGCAATGCATCATCCATGTGCTGGGCTTGAGAAATAGGGGGAGCAGTCCCAGTTAATTAGATATTGTTTGAGTTTGGCTATGCCTCCTTGGCATAGTCGATGACAAAAGGTGATATTTGGTGGTAGTTTACGTAGCTGACAGGACCAACTGAAGATGATTGGGGAGTGGTCGCTTAATGCATTGGGTAGGACACCCAGATTGGTAATATGGTGGGGACAATTAGTGAGCAGGATATCTGGTAGGGTGTGGGTTCCATTAGTTGGATTGGCCCTGGAAGGCTGGGATACCAGTCGGGTCATATCTAACGCAGCAAAGTTATCTTTGGCGTGTGTTGATGAACTCGCCAGCCAGTTTATGTTGAGATCCCCAGCTAGGCTTTGTTCCATTTTGTGTGGGTGGCTGGCTAGATAGTCAGTGAGCACTTTACAGGCAGGGGATTGGCTGCAGGGTGGGATGTTCAAGTTCAAGTTTATTGCAGGAAAACTCCATTGAGCAAGCTCATTCACAAGGAGGTCCTGTGACATAAACACTTAAAGTACAAACATAGATATATAATAACAGTATATACATGAAATGCACGTTACATGATACAGGCTGGATATACATACAAGGGTACCACATAGGGTGACCGCAGGTGGTAAACATTAATATGACACAGGGAAGCGACTTACAGGTTGCATACTGATAAATGCAGGATGTGGTATGGTGGTGAGAGTAAGAGGAGCACAGTCTGGGTCCGAGAGAGTTTTAGTGAGAGGGCTTGGGCACCGTGGTCTTGGGAGGGTGCAGGCAGGGCTGGTAATGCAGTGAGTCATTTACATAGAGAAGGCGAGGCCACCGCCCTCTTGCTGTTATGATCAGCCTAATGAAAGAGTAGCCAGGAATGGAGACAAATGAGTCTGGGGTCCTGGCTGACAGCCTGGTTTCTGTTAAAGCCAGAATGGTTGGTGCTGTGCTGTCCAGCATTGTGGGTGCTGTTTTAGGCATGCTGCAGATATTCATAGTGGCTATTCAAGCCCCGTGGGTGACTGCAGTTGGAGGGGTGCTACTGGGCCAGGATTAGGTGAACATTGCCAGATAGTAGAAGAAGCAAGTGGAAGATCCTGACAAGGGCCATGAATTGGTGGCGCTTTGCCGAGTAGCTGTATGTGTTGGCAAGCTTAGGTGGTGATGAGCAGGAAATGGGCAGCTGCATGTGGATGGGATGGCCAGGTGGTGGAACATACATGGAGGGCTCAAGGCACAGAGAGATGATGGAGGTGTAGAGGGGAGCGGTGCGGGGGCTATGGGGAGAGACAGGGTGATGGAGAGGCTATGGGGGTGATATGCTCCCCCAGCAGCAAAGGTGTGTACATACCAGAGGCAACTGGGGGTTTGTTGCTGAGCAGGGTAGACGTTGTTAGCAACAGCAGTATGGTTTGTGTGTGTGTGGGTGTTGTGAGGAGTTCAGTGGTGGTAGATGTGACCATGGGCAGGTATGAGTGGGTCTTGCTGACACCTAACATTGTGACAGACACAGAGGCGCAGTGGTAGAGGTTGCTGCCTTTGGGCGAAGGTGCCTGGTTCAAACCCTGGTTTGTATGCCACGTTGTATTTATTTTTATTTTATTTAGTTTTTGTTAACGGGTTAGGTGCGCTAGCCAAAGTTCACTATTTTCAGGCACGACCTGGGAGAATACATACATAAAATGAGATGAGATTATACAATACATAATAATATTTATAGTACAGGTACATAGTATATAGTACAGGTAGGTTAGAATACAGATCAAGTCAGACAGTACTCGAGATAATACATATAGCTATGCAGAGATGACAAAAGTGATATTAGTACATGCAAATAACTGAAACTGAGCTAAGTGGCATCTATAAAGACATTTTATAGTAAAGCTTGTTTAGAAGTGCAGCAGTGTCTTGGGCGAAATAGGGTGGTTAGCTGTGAGGCATTAAGTGGGATCAAAGCATGTGCAGGGGTCCCGGGACAGGTGGCGATATAGTTCTTTTTTGAAGATTGGTTGGGAGTTAGCCTGCCTGAGGGCAGGAGGGAGGAAGGGAGTTCCAGGTGGCTGGGGCGATGCAGTGAAATGCTCTCTAGAGCCTTTTGAAGTAAGGCACCTAGGTATGGTGAGTAGAAATTTGTTTGCCGAGCGTAGTCCGTGGGCAGGTGTCTGTGGTACAAGTAGAGCTGCAAGGGAGGAGGGGGTTTGGTTACGGATTACAGAGTCTGTGAGGGTTCCTAGGGAATATAGTCAGTAGGCAGTTGGGGAGAGCCAGCCTAGGTCGCTATATAGTGTGCAGTGGTGCTTGAGGTGATGGGAAGAGGAGGCGTACCAACATATGTTGTTATACGCGACATCCCATATATGGAGAGCAGTCTTATGGGCATTAGCAAAAGTGGAGACACCATATGTCAGCGCTGGAAGCAGAATACCCTTGGCAATTGCCAATTTGGTGGATGGTATTAGCAGGTGACAAGTCTTATAGGTGATTCCAAGTTTGGCATTTGTTGCTTTACAGGTTGGCTGGATGTGCAGACTGAAATCAAGGGATTTATCAAGGAGGACTCCCAGGTATTTGAAGGATGTGGCACAGTCGATGCGAGACCCCCCAGAGTCATGGACTAGGAGGGGTTCCTTACAGGCCCTGAGTTTGGGGGCAGTGCCAAATAGCATGGCTTGAGTCTTTTTGTGTTGAGGATGAGCTTATTAGCATTTAGCCATGTTTGCACATTCCTGAAATCTGAGGAAAGGTTTTGTTAATGTTAACTTGTTAAGCGCTGTAGTAGAGGGCGAGATCATCAGCGTATAAGATAGCTGAGCAGGACAGTATGGCATAATCTATGTTGTTGATGTATAGCGAGAAAAGAAGGGTCCCAGGATGGAGCCCTGGGGTACTCCGATGTCAGTGCTGGTCACATCCGAGAGAGCAGAGCTGAATTTAACAAGTTGTAATCTGTTTGATAGGTAGTTGTTAAACCAGTCAACTACTGAGGATGAGAAGTTAAGTCTATGCAGGGTTGAGAGAAGCAGGGGATGATCAACAAGATCGAAAGCTTCGGTAAGATCGATAAATACTGCTCCAGTGAGTAGGCCTTTGTCCATGTTACAGAGTACGTCGGTGGAGAATTTGAGAAGAGCGGTTGAGGTACTGTGCCCTTTTCTGAAACCATGCTGAGTGTCTGAGAGAAGGTTGTTCTTTGTGAGATAGTCAATGGTTTGGGTTGCAACAAGCTTCTCCAGTAGCTTGCTTAGCACAGAGAGGACGGCTATGGGCCCGTAGTTGTTGATATCCTTTGGGTCTCCTTTTTTAAGGATAGGCATAACTCGGGCAATCTTCCAGAGATCTGGGACAACACGAGAGAGAGAGAGAGAGAGTGAAAATCTTGGCCAGTGGCAAGGCAATCAATGGTGCTGCTAGCTTCAGGAGTCGTGGCTCAAGTGAATCTGAGCTGGGGCTAGTGTTGTCGGATATGTTTTGCAATAGCCTTTGGACCTCGGATCTAGATATAGCTTTAAAGTGGAAAGGGGGGTAGTAGTTAGTTGGCAGTGGTCAACACCAGATACAGATTTCTGGGGTGTGCAGCAAGGCTGAGATGCTGTGGGAGGTGAAGCGAAGGACGAGGTGTACTGAGACAGGTCCGTGAATAATCTGTTAAAGGCATTCGCTGTAGTGTTCGAGTCGTTGCAGTGTACAACATTTATTTATTTAGTTTTTGTTAACCGGGTAGGTGCACTAGCCATAAAATTACTATTTTCAGGCACGACCCGGGAGAGTACAACAAAAGAACAGTTGAACAATAGCAACATGGGTACAATAATACAAATAGAAGAACAGTACAGCAGTACTACAAAAATACAATGGGTAGAAACAACAACAAATAATGGCAAGCATTATACAGATAGGATCATATCCCCTGGGCTCGATGACTGGGTAGCCCCAAGAAAGGTCTTGATGTGTGTCCAAAATTTTCTAGGGTCACCAGCAGAGTTTGTGAGCAGTTCCTTGCAGTAGATGCTCTTTGCTGTTCTGATTTGTTTTTACAGGTGCTCCGAGAGGCCCTGTAGGTATTGTAATCTTCTGGTAGTCTGGACACTTTATACTTCTTCCAGAGTTTGTCCCTATGTGCGCAGGTTAGCCAGCAGGTCCTTGTGTAGCCATCTTGTTTGTTTACCCCTGACCCTTCTGGTGACCTTCAGGGTATGTTTATCCTGAAGTGCTGTGAAATTATCAATGAAGATATCAAGGGCTATTTGAACATCATGGGAGTGATAGATGTCAGACCAGCTGATACAGGATACATCATAGAGGAAAGCTTCCACGTCCAGTTTGGCAAAGTTTGTAATTGTGATGTAGTGTGGAGGGGATGGGGTGCAGTCTAAGGGTTCCATACACAGAAAGTGGGGGAGTGGTCTGTGATTGCATCTGCCAAGATGCCTGCAGTTTGCACATGGTCAAGGCGATTCACCAGTACCCAGTCTATGAGGGTGGAGGTAGTTAGAGAAGGGGTGGTTCTAGTGGGTTCAGTTAAGATCTGGTGCAGGTTGTAGCTCTGCGTTAGTGTCAGCAGTGTGCTGTGAGTTGGTCCCAGCCAGTTTAGGTTAAAGTCACCTAAGATTATGACCTTGTTTTGCTTGGCATTTGTGATGGTTTGATTAAGTGAATCCTGAAGACCTGTGATACCTCCAGTGGGTGGGTGTGGCAGCAGATAATGTGGATTTTTGCACCAATGGCAATGGTTGTGTGTAGGGACTCACAGACTGAGGGTGAGCCAGTGGGTGGGTAGACCAGTAACGTCAAGATGATTTTTATAGAGGATAGCTAACCCCTCCACGTTTTGGGAAGGCCTATCTCCGTATCAAGGAATAATTGGGCAAGGAACATAAGGAGTTAGGAATGTGAGGCTTGAGCCATGTTTCAGATAGGCACAGTAGGTCAGGATTGTACACTTTAGTCCATACCTCGAGATCAGCAAAGTGCCTGGTAATGTCCTAATATTCATATGGGCAGAATGACTTCACCAAGCCGTGGTCAAAGTGGGGCATCTCAGAGGAGACCAGAGATCATGGACTCATGGTCAGAGTCATCTGATGATCCTCAAAACAGCCCTCGGACACTTCTCACCACAGACCTTCTGGGAATCCTCTCCCGGAGTGATCTTCACTAACAACTGGCTTGGCAAGCTGGTGGCCTAACAGCTGGCCTCCTTAGTTAGCATGCCCACCTTCAGTTGCGGTGGTGGCGGATCTACCCGAAGAGGTGAAGAAGCAGTTGTGGTTTGCAGCTGTGTGGTGTAGACTGTCGGAGATGCCACTGGCGGAGGCCAGGAGAACAAAGATCCAGGGGGAAGAGATCTACCCCGCCCTGCAATAACCTACCATTGCCAGAGGAGCTCCTTGCGGCACCAGCGCATCTTACAGCAGTGCCTCTCCTCACCTGAAGATGAGAAGGATGAGGAATGTTGACAGCAATGCTTCCTGGAAGAGCAGGATCGAGAGCAGGAACGCCTCGACCACGACCACTGACCGGCCCGATCAAGGGTGAGAAGCGCCTTCTAGCTGGTTGCTGTAGACCACGTGCCTACCCATGTTGAGCAACACGGGCATGAAGGACTCCACCTCTGGTGAATACTGCTCCTGTCAAGGTCCAGATGGGAACACCAACCAGACTACTTCCTCTTGGGTAAGGACTGGAAGCTCTGGGGTTTGTGAGATTGCTCCTCAACCTCATCAGACAACTGGTTCACAGCTCAAGAAAAATCTCAGCGCCCTGTTCAACCAGAGTTGAAGTCAACTGGTTCAATGGGGGAACCGAATAGCCCTTGGCCTGCCTGACCTGTCCCCCAGTGAGAGCCGCCTGAGAGCTGTTGATGGTCAGGTGAGTTGAGGAAGCAGGAGAACCTCATTCACTCCCAGTGTGACAAGCAGCACTGTTTGCATTTAGCACTATGGTGGGCACGTCTCTCCCCCAAGGTCTAGAGGGCCAAATATATTTCATGGAATTCTCCTGTGAAAAGACCTTCTGACGCTGGCCCCTGGGAACGCGGCAAGACACAGGAGGTGCCCGCCGCAGCAACCTCTGCTTCCACCTCAAGGGCCGCAAGCTGTTCAGCTGACTCGACTACAGCCGAGGTTTTATCGCTGCCTTTAGGGTGGTCCTTCAGATCCTGCTCCGAAGGCCAACCTGACAACAGCCAAAGCTTCATGTCCTCAAGGGACTCAGGAGGCATGCTTTTTCGCAGTATACACCTGTCCATGTCATGCTGCTCATTCAGGCAATACATGCACGTGTCATGCAGATTCGTGACAGACATCTTTTGCCAGCACCACACACAAAATTTGAAACCTCTTTTCTTTTGCTTCATCGTAAGTCATTGGACGGCATCGAAGGAACCATTGAAACAGGTGCTAGAAATATCGAAAACTTTGAAGAGTAACGGTATCCTATGGTGCAGAAAACTTAAGGGGGAGCTGTAAAGGAGGTGACTGTTCTTCCAGCAGAAAGAAAGATCTGATGTCATGGGGCAGAGTCGGGGATATGCTGCCTGGGTGGTGGGAGAAGCTTAGCTTAAAGACATCTGGCCAATAACATTGTTCCAGTGGAATTACCAGACTGTGGATAAGTGAACCATATCCATGCCTCTAGAATGTGTTTTTTGTAAATATCAGTGATGTATAGTGACATTAATACTGAGCACCAATATTTTAGAAATCTGGCACATTGAATATGCACCTCTGAAAAAAGAACGTAAATCTGAAACGCATCAGTGCAGGTTGCAATCTAACTAAAAATAAAAAAGGACCATCTCCTAACGTTACCTCACTTAATGTCTTTCACTATATTAACCACCACCTAACTAGCAGCATAACTATTATAAAAACTCAATCAAATTAAACAAAACAGTCTTAACAAAATCAAGTTTGTGCTCTTCCAAATGACTTGGGTATAAAAAAGAATAAAAAGAGGAGTAGAGAGACCAAATGCAGAAGGAGCTCTCTCACACAGTCACACAGCCTGGCATCCGTGTTATTCTCCCTCCCATTCTGTGTGATGGTGGAGCACAGCACGTCTCTTGTTCTAGTGTATTTACTATTATGCCAGTCTTGAAATCATCTGTAAATTTAATGATCCCGCTCCCATTATCTGTCAGCATGTAATTTATACATAGAAACATAGAATTTGATGGCAGATAAGGACCGCTTGTCCCACCCAGTCTGCCCATTTCCCTACCTAATGGATAAGCTGCAGATCCTAGTTAACCAACAGCCTACTTCCTCTTACACCCCCCAACTATAACTGCCTTATGTCTGTCCCAAGCATTCTTGAATTCCCCCACTGTTTTTGACTCCATGACTTCCTCAGGAAGGCTGTTCCATGCATCCACAACCCTCTCCATGAAAAATACTTCTCACATTACCTCTGAGCCATCCTCTATCTTCAAATTGTGCCCCTTGTTCTTGCACATCTCTCTTTCTGAAAGATGCTACCTCTTGGACTTTGTTGATTCCTTGAGGTACTTGAAAGTTTCTATCATGTCCCCCCTCTCCCTCCTTTCCTCAAGGGTACACATATTAAGCTCCTTTAGTCTCTCTTTGTATGTCTTCTGCTGCAGACCCTGCACCATTCTGGTTTCCCTCCTCTGGACAGCCTCCATCCTATCTATGTCCTTGTGGAGATGGGGTATCCAGAACTGCACTCAGTACTCCAGATGGGGTCTCACCAACTGTCTGTACAAAGGGATAACAACTTCCTGTTTTCTACTGGTGATGCCTCTGCCTATACATCCCAATATCCCCCCAGCCCTCCTTACTGCCTTCTCACATTGCTTGCCCACCTTTAGGTCATCTGCTATAACTACCCCTAGATCCCTTTCCATTTTTGTTGTTGTTAGTATTTCACCCCCTATTGTGTACTCTTCCCCTGAGTTTTTGTTTTCCAGGTGCATTACGTTGCACTTCTTTGCATTCAATCTAAGCTGCCATACATTTGACCATTCCTTCAACCTTGCCTAGTCCCTTCTCATCCTTTCCACCCCACCTTGTGTATCAACCCTGTTGCAGATCTTTGTGTCATCGGCAAAGAGACATACATTTCCTTCTAGTCCCTCTGCAATGACTCTTACAAAGACAGTGCGAGATCGCAATCGGGGTAGAGGGAGCAGCAGACAGAGACCGGGCTCTCTCCCCCTGCGATGGAGATACTGTGCGGCTGGATTCCTTTTTCGGTGGGGGTGTGACATGCTTCCCCACTGCACCGGGACTGGAGAGGAACTTTTGGCTGGCTAGGGCTATTAGCACACGGCAATCTGTGCCTCCTCAGCCACACAAAGGAACAATAAAAGGGTGCCAAGGAGTTTGAAATTACGGAGTGCTGGCCCCTATAAGAAGGGCTGCCAGCAGCTCAAGAGTCCTCAGTGTGAGATCGCAATCAGGGGTAGAGGGAGCAGCAGACAAAAAATCTCCCACACTCCCACCCCGCACCACCGCCTTTACTTAAATAGGCTCCAGAGATAGCCCAGCCCATCCAGACGGCAACAGCTGGTCAATGTCTGGAGAGTCTTAAAGGGGTACAGAACAAGCCCTCAGTGCACACAGAACGCAAGAGTAGCCTGTAGGTACTAGAGCTAGAATCGAGGTGAGCCAGATATTATGTCACAGGGTGCTGTCTCTTACCATACCTGACTTATGTTTAAGACTGGGATATAAGTGTACTGTTACTCCATCTACCACTGTCAGCCTTCACAGTCCCCAGAATCTGTCTTAATCCTGAGGTACTCTTAAAGGTAGGGAAAAGAGCACGAGGGCTACAATGCTGCAGGGCTGTGTTGTTATTGTATTTGGGTCCATCTCAACTGCCAGTTCACCTAGGCTGTTTAGGTCCCTTGCAAAGCCCATACAGTCCCCGAATCTGACTGCATTTGGCCTACTTGTTCAGAAGATAGGGTTCTAGTGTATACATCATTGCACTGTGTTCTTGTCGCTATATTGCCTATATTGTACGTTTTAGCCTAGCCAGGTCACCTAGGCTGGTTCGGTCTTTAGCAAAGCCAACACAGTCCCCAGAATCTGCCCTTACTTGATTTGCTTGCTCAGAAAAGAGGGTTCCATCTACATCATCGCACTGTGTATTACAGTCCCCAGAATCTGTCTGTACTTGAGTTACTTGCTCAGATAAGAGGGTTCTACTTATATCACTGTACTGTGTCTTGTTACTATATTGTCACTGCACCCAGTCTCTCTGTACTTTTTTAGACTAGCCTTTGCACTCTCCAGGACTGGCTCTCGACCTACCTTGATTGCCAAATTATCTTGTCTACCTCTGCCTCAGATTAGACCATGGGACAGCCTGTACAACCAGGGTGTCTGCTAGTCCCAGTTACCTTACACAGCCTCTGAGAAGGCTCACAGGGAACCACTGAGCCAGGCTACCGCTGGCATCAGACAAATGTGGTGGATGATGATGGGACATCAAAAGAGGGTGTGTGGCAGGATTCTGTTGGGAGCTGTATATGTACTGGCAATTGCCGTAGGATGCGCATCACACCAGTGGAGGTGGTCCAGATAGGGGTCACTTCACCCCAGGGTGTTACCACCCTTGTTTTAAGACCAACCTGAGACTTCCGGTTCCACCACAGAGCAGAAAGCAGCTTAAGAGTGAACCTCTGATCCCCAGGGACAATTTCTTCCACATCTACTGATTTAAAACAACCAAAATGTCAAAAGAAGGTCGAAAAAGAGATAGAGGACCACCCTCCTTGCTCAGAACCCTGACAAAAAGGGATGGAAGGGACGATTTGCCCCATCTGGATCTGGGCGCAGCAGAAGCCGTTCTCGAAGCAGCAAACGGGGCTCGACTTATGACACTGAGGCCGAGGCGGATCTCCTCCCACGTACAAGATATGAAACTATCCTTAAAGAAATCAGAGGCTCCTGAGCAGACTCAAAAAAAAGAGTTTCAGTCATTGGCACAACAGATCTCTTGTATTGATACTAAGGTACAAAAAGTAGAGGAAAGAATAAAAGAATCTGAAGAAAATAATAAACATCTTATGACTGAGATGGAAGCACTGGTCCAACATGTGGCAGCTCTACAAACTAAATGCATTGATTTGGAGGGCCGATCAAGACGCAGTAACCTAAGATTGTATGGTCTACCAGAGGGTGCGGAGGAGACTCCTATGACTGCGTTTATTGAAAACTTATTAAAGGACATACTTGACTTGCCACCGAACTATGCTCTAGATCGTGAAAGAGCTCATTGTTCATTAGGCCCCAAGCCCGTTGCAGTAGATGCTCGCCCGCGCTCCATAGTCTTTAAACTCAGCAGTTTTAAAACCAAAAAGGACATCCTTCAGAGAGCGTGGGCCAAAAAAGAGCTAACATACCTCATATCTAAGATTTCCTTGGACCATGACTATGCACTCGAGGTACAAAAGCCAGACAACTGTACACTCCAATTCTCAAGATATTACGGGCGAAAGGTATTACGTTTCAAACCCCATTTCCTGCAAAACTCTGCGTGCACTGGGAAGAGGGCCCTCAACTTTACCTTAATCCAAGGAAGATCCTGGAAGCTATGAGGGAAAAAGGAATTCCAGTTCCTGCGACTGAAGCAGATCGCTTGCTGAAATATAGCCAATCCTCCCAGATATGGCCTCTCAACGCAAACAGGCGTGATGGTGTTCCCCCGCTAAGAAAGGTGCTAGAAGTCATGGAGCAACTACGAGCTGCGAGATCAACAGAGCCGATGGTAGAAGACGTATCTTCAGGTAGCTGAAGGGGCCATGGACACTCCATTGGTGCGGAGTAGCTGCAACATATTTTCTCGACTTTATCTTCTTGAAGCGGGGTAAAGTGGCCCTGAAAACTGTGGGGTAGGAAGTGAAACTGGCAATTCTTCATTGGTTTGTTTTTTTCATTCATGGGCCAGAACACTCAAACTATTTGGAGACTATGGAAATGTCTGTCTCTCTGATGTAACAAATGACGGGGGGGGTAAGAAAAGGGGTTGGCTTAAAACAATGTTATGTTTCCCCACAAATCCGTAGATTTCCAATATGGTTAACCATCAACGCATAACAGATAGTGTGCTGCCTAATTGTTGGGAATCGGGGGTATAACTACAATTTTATATGCTCAAACAATATGCTTCGTCTTCTTTTGAGCCGTAGCATATGTTGATGGGGAAGAATTAGTTTCAGTTGTATATAACTGGGTATAGCCAAAACTAAATAGTGCCCTGGGGAGAGTTGATATAATTAGTACTCTGCTCTTACATAACTACCGACTGTTTGAGCAGGCACGTGGTGATCTTATTACAAATCTCTCTGTAGGAGACTTTTGTTGAGGAGGACCTGTAGATTCAGGGTAAAATCCTCTTCTATCTCTCCCCTGAAAGTTTTTTTTAACATCCATAGACTAGGGGGATGATAAGGGATCCTAACTTTTTTTTGGATCCCCTACCTTGGAAGCCAAGCCCTATTTTAGGGCACTGAAAGTGCTGTTTGCTGTTTGATGTTTTCAAATTTGAATATTGTTGAAATGGATGTAGTCTTAGTTCTACTATAGACTTTCTTATTGTTGTGTTTTTTTTGTTTTTTTTTTAACTTCTGTCTCTGGTTTTCTTTTTCTGAGCCTCTTCTCTTGCTATCCACTTAGCCAACTTTTATCTAAGTACAGCGCTTAGCCAATCTATTTCTTTATTTTTTCTTTGCTGTTTTCTGAAAGTCCCAACTTTTAGCATTTGAAGAAACTGCCACATAGGGGATACTGCATAGGAAGAGTCCTTTTTATTTTATAGATATGGCGGCTAAGCCTTCAACTATTTGCTCGTTTAATGTAAACGGCTTAACTAGCCCAGTTAAGCGTAGTAAAATACTATAGTTCCTTAAGAAGACAGGTGCTGAATTTTGTTTTGCTTCAGGAGATGCACCTTTCTTTGCAGGAAAATCAAAAATTAGCGAAAATGGGTTTTTGCGCTGCGGCCTGTGCAATATATGGTAAAGGCTGAAGGAGAGGGGCAGCTGTGCTTGTCCCTACCAAAACTCCCTTCGAGCAGACAGCACAGCTGGTAGATGGGGAGGGTCGTTTTGCTTTTCTTAAAGGACGTTATTTTGGACGGAACCTGACCCTCACCTCCATTTATGTCCCACCAGGGTCGGATTTTCAAACTTACAGATGGATTTTTTTAAAGTTACAGGAATGGGCAGCGGGCGAGGAGATTATTGGAGGGGACCTTAACTTGGTTCTTAATCCGTCATTGGATTCTTCCTCTGCAGGTACTTGCCGTAACCAGTCTCTCATTAAAAAAGTTGTTAAACTCTTCTCTGAACTAGGTTACGCCGATGTGTGGAGAGCCACACACGGAAAACAGAGAAACTATACTTTTTTCTCAGCCCCCCACCAGTCGCATTCCAGGCTGGACTATTTTTTATTCCCTGTAGAGACAATTGGACAAGTTAAGGACAGCTGGATAGGGGATAAAGTTTTGTTGGATCATGCTCCGATTTCCTGCCAACTACATCTAGGAGATTTTGTTAAAAAAACATTTTGGAGACTCAATACATCTCTGCTTCAGGACCCAGAAGTGAAGGAGACAATTACAGACACGTTAAAGCAAGCGGTGGCTGAGAACGCCTCCCCAGAAATACCAACCCCTTTGTTGTGGGATACCATAAAAGATATAGTTTGAGGTAAATTTATTTCCATCTCAGCCTTTAAGAAGAGGCAGAGAGAAGCTAGGAAGGCCAAATTGAAAAAAGAAATAGATCTATGTGAAACACAACTTAAAATCAAGTATGAAGCGGCAACAAATAAAAAACTTGTTCAACTTAGAGCAGAACTTAACAAGTTGTTAGGTTATCAGGTAGAGCAGAAGGTCCTTTTCCTCAGGAAGAAATATTTTGAGGGTGGCCCTAGATCTGTTCGCTTACTGGCTGCACGGCTGAGATCTCAGAGAGTACGGGCCTTGTTCCCCACATTGATACACCCAGCTATAAGCAAAGATTGAATCAGACCTCGGAGATTGTTTTGGCTTTCAGAGATTTCTATATGACACTATGTACTGCTCCATATCCACCTCCACAAGATAGTAAAGTAGAAGTGTTTTTGAAATGACTATCTTTGCCTTCCCTCCCTCCGCAGACAAAAGTGGGACTGGTGGTCCCCATCTCCAGTTTAGAACTGCAAGAGGTACTTTCGAGCTTAAAATCAGCCAAATGCCCGGGTACAGACGGCCTTCCGGGAGAGTTTTATAAACACTTCAAGGGTCAGTTGGTCCCACTGTTACTAAATGTCTTTAATGAGGTAATGCAAGACAAGGGTTCCCCCCTCAAATTCCTGGGAGCAAGCTATCATTTCAGTTATCCCGAAGCAAGGAAAAAAACCCTACATTATGTCCCTCTTATCGTCCAATTTCTATTCTAAATACTGACTACAAACTTTTCATGTCTATTCTTACTAAGAGATTACAGAAACTAGTGCCCCAACTGATTCATCTGGACCAAACCGGATTTATTCCAAACCGTCAAGCCCAGGACAGCCTCCGTCGAACCACCCATCTGATTGACAACTTAAATTATACCCATCAACCTGCTATCCTATTAAGTTTAGATGCCAAAAAGGCTTTTGATAAAGTCTCATGAGCCTTTCTTCAGGCTTTGTTAGTTAAGTTTGGTTTCCCCACTCAATTCATTAATATTATTTTCAAAATATGCAAGTCACCAATTGGATTTATTAGAGCAAATGGCCATACTTCAGCCTCTTTCAATCCAAGTAGAGGCACAAGACAGGGGTGTCCCATGTCCCCAATTCTTTTTGAATTGTACTTAGAACCCCTAACTCAAAGTATTAGAGAAAATATGCACGTAAAGGGAATTAGAACAGGAGAAGAGGAACACAAATTAGCTTTATATGCAGATGATATTCTGCTTTATATTACGGAACCGGAAACATCCATTCCTCACCTATTCCAGCATCTGGAAGAATTCTCGAAGCTATCTGGATACTCTCAATACACATAAAACGGAGACAATCACTTATATCCCTTGAAATGGGACCTCCACGCTATGAAATATCTTGGCATAAAATTATCACCTAACAATTTGTCTTTGCACCAATTGAACTTCCCACCATTGCTAAAACAAATACAAGTAGATATTGAGAGATGGCCCATATTACCGCTTCCCTTTCATGCATGAGTCCAGACTACTAAAACGAACCTTTTGCCCGATTTCTTTTTTTTATTTCAGTGTGTCCCCTGCTGGATTTCCAAAGGGAAATTGGATTTGTGGCAAAATATTATTTTAAAATTTATTTGGTTGGGACAACGTCCCAGAATCAGGAAACAAACCCTTGTTTTGCAAAGGGAGCTGGGAGGCTATGGAGTGCCGTGCCTGGAGGGTTATTTGGTGGTGGCTCAGACCAGGGTAGTCCTTCTGCTGCAACATTCGAGATACCTTGCCCAGTGGAAATCTATGGACTTGACCATCCTCTGCTCTCCTTCATTAGTGTCTCAGCTTTTTTCTCCAGTGCTCCAGTATCGACTCCCTCCCTTATTTACAGGCACAGAAGCTGCTCTCGGGGGGGTGGGAGGAGCTTTGTAAAGGACCTACAAGGATACCTCTGGAAGTACTGGACATGGACCCTTAGTTCAGATCACACAGTAGCCCATCAGGACCCTTGGTACAAACGGTAGGAAGAACAGGGGTGCTGCTCACCCTGGCAATTGATGAAAGGAGAGGAGGTACTAGCATTTGAGGAACTGAGGGAAAAATTCCGCTGGGGGCAGAGGGATCTCCTATTTTACTATCAGCTGAGGGATTACATAATGAAACAACTCCGAAAGTCATTATTAAATTCTCTGGATTTCATACAGCCGACAGTGTTTGAACAGATCTGGGTTACTGAGAATGTAGGGAAGGCTATCTCTTTGCTATACAAAAATTTCCTTAGCAATTTACAACATTCAACAACATGTATTAAGAAGAAATGGGAAAGAGATTTAGGGGTGAACTTAAGTGAGACAAGATGGCTGCAATCAATAAAAAACACATGGCATTCCTCATCTCCGGGATGGCGGGAGTTTTTGTGGAAACTTAGAAGTAGATATTTTTGAACACCCGAACAAGTGGGTAAATGGAACCCTACAGCTACCTCCGCATGCTGGCGAAAGTGTGGGGCCAAGGTGGCCTCTCAGGCTCATATTGTTTGGCATTGTCCAATATTAGAACGCTTCTGGACCAATACACAACAACAATTGTGTAAGGTTTTTATATCACGACTCCCTTAGGCCCGAAGCACCTGATCCTTGGCCTATATCCCATGGAGATAAGGGGGCAAGAAGCCCAATATCTCTGGAACATCCTAGTAGCGGCAGCCTGTAAGGTGATTACTAAGAAATGGTTATCCCACTGCCCCTCATCTGTAAGTGAGTGGAGGGAGCTGGTAGAGAATATAAAAACCTCTGGAAAGAATAACCTTTTCTCTTACCCTTAGGTCCCCACAATTCATAAACAGATGGACTAGATGGGATGTGCTTTTGGGGGGACATAGGGGAGGAAAGGTTAAGGGAAAACAAAAGATTAGGTAACGTTCTCTGAGTTCATCATCTGAATAATAACGACCTATTGACTCTAAATTGATGCTGGGTCCTGGACAGAGTTGGAACTATAAGCTATTCAAATTAATTCTACTGCCAATAGACCTAAGATGAGTTAAATTGTGGCTTTTATATATTTTTATCTTATTTTTTTTTATATTCTGTATCCCTCTCTTTTTTCTTCCCTTTCTCTTTCTTAAAATGTCCTCCTCCTCCTTAGCATTAGCAATTGGCAATCTCTTTAATGATATAGACTGGTCTTATATATTTTTGTTTTTAATTATTAGTTAGAAGTCTATGAACAAATCTATAATAAGTGAATTTACTACTAAATGTAATATGGAACAAATGATAGAGACTCTATATGTTTATTATTTAATGATCAGATTATTTGTTCTTATGTTTTTTAATTGATTTTTGGAAGCTTAAGTTAAAATATACTGCAAATTACAAGAAGGGCTGGGAGTATCCACTATGCTGTAAAATGGAGCGCCCAGATATAAGGTTTCCTAAATGTTAAATACACTGTATAAGTAAAATCTATGATGCAGATATGTACCAAAGTGAAAAATATCTCTAATAAATATGAAATATTCAAAAAAAGAAATAAGACCAACCTGACAACCATTTACATACTGGAAAAAAAGAGGCTTCTTTACGGATGCAGTAATGTACATTAGGGCCCATAAGAGTGAAAAACACACCATCCTTCTGCAAGCCAGTGTAAAGACAATCCTCCTGGGCCTACTGCTTCTTATGGGAGGTGACATAGAGTCATACTCTGACCCCCTCCCCCAGGGACCAGCATCCCCCAACTAACACCTAGCACTTTGGATTGGGCCAAAGCTAAGAGTCTGAGGGTAGCCCACATGAATATAAACAGCCCGAGACCCAAGATGCACAAACTGGAGGCATGGACCAGCCTCTACTCCCCTGACATTCTCAGCATCTCCGAAACCTCGCTAAAGCCGAATGTCCTCCCTCATGAGGTTGAACTGCAAGGCTACAAAACTTTTAGGAAGGATAGAAAGAGGAAGAAATGCGGTCGAGTCCTGATATATGTCAGGTCCCAATTTAACGCAACCAGGGTCTCTGCTGCGGATCTCGAAGGTGATGGGTGTGAAGTATTATTTGTCAAAATCCTTACCGGGGACTACAAGCCACTCCTGGTGGGGTGCACCTATCACACCCCAAAAAAGGCCATGGAAGCCTTAAGAACACTGACAAACACCACACCCACCCTGCCCAGCTATGAAAAAATAATACTTGGAGACTTCAACCTAAACTGGGGGGAAAAGCTTGCCGGGGAGGTCAAAAGCAGCCTCATGGGCGAATCTCACATAGCTGATGCATGAGCACACACGAATCAACCATAAGACTGGGAACCATACCACACTAGACTGGATACTAATGTCTAATCCAGAAAGGACCAAAATGGTAGGAACGAGCGCTGACTCACTCAGTGACCACTCACCTACCTTTCTGGTGTGGAGCAACAATTTCCCCAAGCAACCACCCAGAACCTTCTGGACCCGAAATTACTTGGCTCTGAATGAAGGCTCTTTCCTTCAAGCCCTGTCTGAAGTGGACTGGGCCCAGGCCCTTAACACCACCTCTATAGACGAAGCCCTTGAAGGTTTCACCAGACACTTTATGTCGGTTGCCAACAAGCACATGCCCAGGAAGAAGATCAGAGTCAAAGGGCAGGACGCTAGGTGGCTCAAACCTGATCTCAAGAGGAGACTGAAGGACAGAGACAGACTATGAGGGAATTACAAGCACTCTAACCTACGTCAGGACTGGGTACGATATCGTGAAGCCAGAAACAGCTGCAAACGGGAACTAAAAACTCCAAAAAAGAATTACCTGCATGTGCTGCAATCCAAGGATCTGGCTGACCCAAAGAAGTTCTGGGGGCACATAAACACTCTGCTCAAAGGGAGCAAGAGTAAGGTGACAGGGCTAATAACAGCAAACGAGACACAACTCTCCACCCCCAAAAGCACAGCCAACGCCTTCAACAACTTCTTTCTGGACCTACAGAGGTTCAGAACCAGCAATCCCAGCAATGACCCTGGGAGCCCAGGACTCCCAGGGACCCCCACAGGGGGCCAAGCAAACCCGGAGGCTCCACACCAAGGCCCCGAATTCCACCTTAAGCTGGTAACGGCAGGGGAGGCCCTTAAACTGCTTAGAGGCCTGAAACCAGGTGGAGCAGTAGGGCACGATAACCTAGAACCCAAGTGTAACCCCTACCCGGTCTGCCGTTTCCATCTGACAGCACTACCAGGTGGGCTGGATTCGGGGAGGAATAGGTCACTTGGCATAAAGGCTAGGTTTGGCTACTCTGCACAGGGGTACCCAAGTAACTCCAAACACAGGAAGCAATAACTGTAATGTCCAATACCAGAAGTGGGATTCTAAAGTGTGGCTTTTATTCACATCCAAACAGAATAAACAAAGCATAGATGGACCCCCACGGGGCTACACTCCTGGTAATGCAGATTAAGAGAGACCAGAACACATCCTCATCACTTTAGCCCTCAGGCTCTACCACACACTGGGCACACAGCTCGGACTTGTACGCTGCTTTGGGTTACACATCCCAAACTTGTACACTGTTCTGGGTTTTCCCTGGCTCGGCTCCCTTGCCAGCCACTTGGACACCTTCCATTCTTCATGGAAACATTTTCTGGTGGATCCCTAAACCACCTAAGAGCACCTCAGCTCCATCAGGGAATCTTCCTTTCAATCCCACGTTTGGGTACTTTCCTCAGGCACTGGCCAAGTACCTTAGAGAAATCAAAAGGTGTCTCAGAGCAAATCCGTAGAGGTGAATTTGGTTACTACTGATGGAGGGTCTCCCACCTCTCGCTCCCACAATTCATACCCGGCCATTTCTCTGGACAGAAACACCTCATCCTTTAAAACTTTGCAGTGTAGATTCTTGCTAAATGTATTTCACATTCCATCTACTTGTCTTACTTCCCATTTGTGCTGGACTTGAACATACTTATACGTGGCTTTGTCCATTACTCTAGACCCCCCACTGAGTTAAGCAGTCCAATCCCCACATCTTCCAACTGTACTTGGCTGTCTTTTCCTGACCCCACAGTAACAGTCCCTTTAGTTTCCTTCTGTTCAGGTGAAAACACATGGCCTTTTTTCAGGGCGAACTTGCCCTTTGGTTGCAGGTGCCTCACTGGCATTTCCTCCACAAGGAATCTTCCTTTCAGAGCTTCTGGTGCCTCAGCACAAGTCAGACAGGCAGCTTCTTTGCCTTAGCCGGACCCAGGGGGTTTGCCCCTGGAAAACAGGCAAACACCTTCCCCCCATTCCCCCAGGGAAGGGGCTACTGAACCATTGAAAGCGGTCTCCACCACTTCAATTATCAGTTCCTATATTCCTCTTCAGGTGGAAACACACTCCTTACCAAAAGTAGCTCTTAAACAGAGCTTAAAGCTCTGAGAGCCTGCACACACTCTGCTGCACTACAGTCTCTCTCTCAGACTGCACACAGACTGGCTTCAAATTCCCCAACATTCTAATCTAACCTCCAACTGCAACATTCCAGTGTGGCTTATGCAGCTGCAACAGTTCTAAAATGATGTCATCCCTCAGTCTCAGCTGAGACTGAAAACAGAGTGAGACAGTGTGAAATCCATTTAACTGGAGTTTCACAAGCTGCCTTCCCAGCCTACCACTAGGTCTTACTGGGATTCTAGTAACCCCGGGTAACAGGGGGGTTACACAAGCTGCTGAAAACAGGAGCCCCTGCTATAGCAGGACCTATAGTCCAGCTATTTAACAGGTCCATGACATAAGGGAAAATACCTGGTCTATGGAAGGTCGGACTGGTGACCCTAACCCCGAAAGGCGGGCCGCATGGAGACGTGGAAGATTTCAGACCTATCTCAATTCTTAGTACCCTAAGCAAGCTACTGGAGAAAGTGATTTACCAACAGGTGAACCACTACCTGGAAATGCATAACCTGCAGGCTGCTCAGCAGCATGGCTTTAGGAAAAAACACGGGACCGAAACAGCCCTAATAAGCTTCACCACTGACATGTATTAAGCCCTAGACCAGAACAAAATGCTCGGGGCTGTCTTCATTGACCTCACCAAGGCATTTGATCTGGTCGACCACCAGCTTCTTCTGGAACAGCTAAGGGGGTTGGGACTGGATGCAACAGCCCAGCAATGGTTCGCAGACTACCTCAGCAGCAGGACACAAATGGTCCGATGCGACAGAACTACATCAGATGAGCACCCAGTACCCGTACGTGTCCCACAGGGGTCAATCTTAGGCCCCCTGCTATTTTCCCTGTTCACAAATAACCTCCCCCAGCACTGCAGAGGGGCTAAAGTCACGCTATATGCTGATGACGAGAGTGCTGTACAGGACAGGTAAGAACACGAGGTCCCTAAATAGGGAACTGAATCAGGACTTTGCAGCCCTCAAAACCTGGTGTCAGAACAACAGATTAGTATTGAATAGCAAAAAGACAAAAGCCATGCTCTTTGGCCCAAAAAGGCTGGGCCAAAAGAGATCCAACTACCTATCACTCTCCACCAGGGGCGGAGTAGGGATTGAAGAAGTGGACAGCATGAAATACCTGGGCATGTACCTCGACCAGGAGGTCTCTTTCAAGAAGCACATGGACCACCTCACAAAGGTAGTTAATTAAAAACTGGGCCTCCTCTATAGGCTTAACCTCTTTCTAACCAGGGAAACTAGATTGGCAATAGGGAATGGGACAATTCTCCCCACCCTCTTCTACCGAGCAACCTTGCTCCAGTCACTGAGAGACACGGAAAGACAGCAACTGAGCACACTCTACCACAGGGTCAGCCGTTTCACCGCCAGGTCTGATAAAACGGAACACCACTGCAAGGTGCTCCAGGCCTTAGAATGGCCATCCCTGGAGGCAAGATTAGCATATCCCTCCCTATGCATGGCCTTCAAGCTGCAGCAACCCAGGGCCCCTCCCGAGCTGCAGGACCTGCTCATCCCTGAGATAAGGAGACGAAAGCTCAGATCCACTGACCGTACACTGCTAGAAATCCCCAGGGTTAGGTCATCCCTAGGTGAACGGTCATCCAAGGTCGCCCTCCCCAAACTCTGGAACGAGCTCCCTAGAGAGCTGCAAGACAACCCCACCACTGAGGGGTTCAAAAAGGGGGCTAAAAACACACCTTGGGAAGGGGCCTCAGTGCTGCTGTCTCATTTAGGGTACCGCTAAGGGACCAAATGCAGGGTGCCATCTCTGCTAAGAATGTAGGGACCGGGATGAAAAGGTCAAGGTCAGACAGTCTGCAAGCAGAACTGTCTCTCGCACTTAATAGGTTTATAACTGTTGATGGCCTGTAACTAATCAAAAGTCTGGAGTTTTGGTTGTGTCAGTTTCTGTACTGTAATGTTTGTTCTCTCACTCAGTGTAAGCCTGTTATACTGTGCATATCGAACGCATTGGTTTTTCCGTCCCTTTAGGTACATGTAACTAAACCCGGGTCGCCCCTGAAAAAGGGACCACAAGGTTCCAGTGGGCCTACCTGGTTACCAACATATAAATAAATAAATTAAAGAGGACCGATCCCAGTACTGAACCCTGCAGTACCCCGCTAGTAACCACCCCTTTCTTCAGAGTGGACTCCGTTTACTATTATCCACTGCGTTCTGTTATCCAGCCAGTTTTTTGCCCAGGCTACCACCCTGGGACCCACTCCATGGCTGGCTAACTTGTATATTAATTTTTTTGTGTGGGACTGTGTCAAATGCCTTGCTAAAGTCCAGGAAGGCCATGTCCACAGTCCCTCCCTGGTCTACTACTTTGGTCACCCAGTCAAATAAATCATTAGATTTGTCTGACATGACCTTCCTGCTGTGAATCCATGCTGCCTTGGGTCCTGCCCGCTGGCCTCTAGGTACTCACCAGTTCTTTCCTTCAGAAGTGATTCCATCATTTTTCCTACACTGAAGTCAAACTAACTGGTCTGTAGTTTCTTGCCTCTGCCTTGCTACCACTTTTGTGAAGTGGTATCACATCTGCCCTCCTCAGTCCTCAGCTGCCACCCATCCTCCCATGATTTGTTAAAGAGGGTAGTCAGTGGTGTCACTAGTTCTACCCTTAGTTCTTTTAGAATTCTGGGGAGAATCCCTTCAGGTCCCATTGCTTTGTCTACCTTCAGTTTTAAGAGTTCTTTTAGAACCCTTTCTTCTGTGAATGGACTGGTATTGATCCCCCAATCCAGAGTGCTTCTATTGTTTAGTTTAGGTACCTTCCCCTCCACTTCTTTTGTGAATACTGAGCAGAAGTATTCGTTCAGTATCCCTGCTTTTTCACTGTCACCCTCTGCCCACATTCCCTCCTCTTTATTAAGCCTCAGTATCCCTCCCTTGGTCTTTATTTGCTCCCTAATGTACCCATAAAAGGTTTTATCCCCCTTAACAGAGTTGGCTATCTTTTCCTCAGTTTGAGTCTTTGCTATTCTGACTGCCTTCCCTGCCTCCTTCTGCTTTAACTGATATAGTTCTCTGTCCCGTTCCTTCTGTATTTCATTATATTTCCGGAATGCTATCCTTTTCTCTTTAACCTTCCCTGCCACCTCTTTTGAGAACCATAGTGGCATTTTCCTTCATTTTATTTTGTTGATTTGCTTTACACAAAGGCTTGTTGCCTCTGTATGGCAGTTTTGATGTTTTCCCATTGTTCCTCTGCCCCTCTTTCTTGCCTGTTTGCTAGTGCTTTTCTGAGGCACTCTCCCATTTTGCCAAAGTCAACCCCCTGAAGTCCAACACTTTGCTTTTGTATAGCTTGACGGTATAGCTGTGTTTATTGTGAACCACACTGTTTGGTGGTCAGTTATTCCCAGATGGCTACTCACTTCTAAATCTGAGATCATCTCTCCATCCCGTTTGAGAGTACCAGGTCTAAGCTTGCTCCCTCCCAAGTGGGTTCTAACACTAGCTGTCTGAGGCATCGAGAATGACCCTGCTCTTAGATTTGGCTGCAGTAAAGGTGTTCCAGTTAACATCTGGCATATTCAGGTCCCCCCATCAACAATATCTCTCCTTTTCCTGCCATTCTAAGGATTCCTGCTATCATTTCTCTGTCTCTCTCTGTAATATGCCTGTCTGATTCCTGCTCTTGAATTTGTGATCACTGTAATAATGTTCTACTTTTGTGACATGGAGCCTTTGTAAACGAGTCTCAGACTCAAAGGTATTTTCTGAATCTGCAATAAATAAATAAATTTCCTTGTTCCACCGCTTTCCCCTGAGACGGGGGTCTGTAAACAACCCCTGTGTGGATTGTGCTGCCATTTCCTGTCTCCAGGGTGACCCATAGTGCCTCCTCCCTTCCCTGTTTACCCTTTAGTTCTGTTGTTTTGATTCCTTCCCTTATGTAGAGAGCTACTCCTCCTCCTCTTTTACTCTCCCTGTCCCTCCTGTAGATTATGTACCCTGGTATGCTGACAGCCCAGTCATGGTTCTCTGTGTACCATGTTTCTGTGACTGCCACAGTATCCACGCAACCCTCTTCCATCAAGGCCAGTAGTTCAGAGAACATATTAAATAGATCAGGGCCCAACACCAACCCCTGAGGAACTCCACTTGTCACTTTGCCCCAGTTAGATGATAAGCCATTTATCTTTACTTCTTGCCCTGTATCATATATGGAAACATACAGCTGGGGACCTCATGATGTTGCTTGACATTCTGGGTTCCATGGTACATAGGCCGGCATCACTCACGGCTGTTAGGGCTGTCCCTTCCTCCCCCAGCACTGCTAACAACTCTGACCCCCCCCCCAAAAGGGCCCACTGCAGCAGTGGTTGACCACAGGGTAGTTGTGCTACAACAGAAGGGGCTCTCAGGGTCCGCTACAGAGACAGGACAGAGGTAAAGAAGGCTGAAGGTCAGCGAGAAACACTGACACAGCCCTGATCAGAACAGGTAAGAGCAATTTATTACAAACATTACTTTATCACTAATGTATGTTATTTACCACTAAAGGTAGAGCAAATTATAAAAATGATTTGCCACTGATCTTTACTCTCTGGTATTTACTGGAGCAGCAAAAGGCTATCCAAAATATTTATCTCCACATGGGTGTACAAGACCCATAACTCAGAACTGGTTGTGTCTTCAAGAACAGGTGCTGAAGCCTAAAGTGTGTTACTGTATGAAGGTTTCAGCTTCACTAGTAGGTGTAAATATGGTTAACTCACTGCATCCAGGCATGGGTGCCATTTATACCACAGCATTTTTTTTTCCATTATGTGTTTCTGCTCCTCCATCCCCTGGCCCTGCAGCACCCCCCTCCCCAGCCCATCACCGACCTCGTAGACTGAACGGTTATCCACCATTTACCCATGACACATGTGGTGGATGGAATGCCATGTTGGTCATGTGGTGCATCGGGGGTTGGGGTGGCTGATAGGACCAGGGCATTTTCCTCTGGTTTTTCTCCCACGGTGCTGGCTTGCAATGAAGCACATGAATATGATAGTCTAATGGCAGACCTTCCCTATTTGATGTGCTCACATGTGCTGTCACCAGGCCTCCATTCAGTGGCAGTCCCACGAGGACATAGTGTTCCCCACCCATGGAAGGAGAGCTGCCCTGGGAAGCTTGATCCTCCCTCCTCTGACCAGCCCCCATACCCAAGACAGAATAATTACCTACCGTAACAGCTGATCTTTTTTTTTTTCTTAATCCTTTTCCTGTATGGTGCTCTGGTCTGCTGTTCACATCCCAGCATCCGTCCACCTCGCCGCAGTCCGATCCTGCCCGTCCCCAGTGAAGCCCCCATCGCCATCTACCTCTGCAGCTTGCCAGGAGGAGTCCCCCACTCCCCAGTGACACAGGATCCAGTACTGGGCGATGGTGCCCCCGAGGCCAGGCAGTGCCCCTCGGATGGCCACCAAGCCGCCACGACCGAGTGCCATGTTTTTCTGCTTTTCTGGCTGGTGTGGGCAAAGGCTTGCAGTGACACCAGTGGAGGGAGGGCGCACGTGTCCGCACGCACTCCCTCCTGACGCCGTGCCCCAAGCTCACCCGCTTCCATGCAGCGCCAGCGACCGCCTCCAGCCTCCGCCAGTGGTCAGTAATGCACCAACAACTGTTGGCCGCCTCCCCGGAGAGGGAAGCAGTCCACGGATGCTCAATCCCTCTCTGCCCCTGCCAACCTCTGGTGACCTGAGTCCATTCCCGAACTCGGGTCGCCAGCGTGGAGCGAGGTGTGGCGTCCAGCGCCCCAACCCTCAGTGCCACTGGGCCGGCCGTAACAGCAGATATTCAAGAGAATCTCTTCCATTGAGCAATTCATGGAACTGCAGGACACCCAGAAACACTTTGCAGGCCAGGGCTGGCCACATCAATGCCTCTCATCAGTGCCTATATAACACTGGTGTCCACAGCATGCCTCAGTTCCCCGTCAGAAACAAGCTCAGAAGATCATCAGACCAGCAGAGACTGAAGCAACCAGGACCACACAAGGCACACAGCAGAGGATATGAAAACCTGAGTATGGATGCCATAGGGGGCCGCAGGGAAGAAACAGCTTGCAGCAGCAGGCAATATAATCACCCATCACCTGCCAAGGTGGGAGGGAGAACTGTAGCTCAATACAGGAGATTTTCTCGAAGATCTACTGTTATGGTAGAGTAACTATTCTATCTTCTTCAAGGATATCTCCCTCCATTGAGCCACATCATGGAGCGATTCCAAAACAATACCAAGCACTGAGGGAAGATGGCAGGACCTAATGATCCTAAGTAAGAAGCCACATCTACGAGAATGTCCATACTGTAGTGTTCAGTAAATGTATGAACAGTACTCCAAGTGGCAGAATCACAAATGTCAGCTGTACATTCTGATAACAAGACCCTGAGGTAGTCACCCTGCAAGTGGAATGTGCACAACAGGACCACGGTTGCCAACCACACTTCCGGTAACAAAACATAATACAACTGGCCAGCCATTTGGACAGGCATTGCTTCCAAATTGGTGTGCCCACCATTCAAGAGGCAAAAGCAGTAAACAGCTGCAAGGATTTTCTACATTCCTTTGTATGATTCAGGTAGCAAGGCATCGTTCTATGGATGTCCAGCATACATAAATGGTGCTCTCTACTATCCGTGGAAGAGGAAACGTAAACAGAAAGATCTACGGTCTGATTTAGTGTTCTTTCAGACACAACCTTTGGAAGAAAATGAGGATTGGTAAGTAGAGTGACCCTATCCTTGAAAAACAATAAACAGAGGATCTGCGATCAGAACCTGTAACTCCGAGATTTGTCTAGTAGATGTCATAGCAACTAGAAATGGTGCCTTCCAAGAGAGGAAGCACATCTTACAAGTAGTCACAGGCTCAAAGGGAGGCGCAGTGAGGGTCTCTAAGACCAAATTAAAATCCCACACTGAAACAGGATATCAGACCGGCGGTGTAAAAGGAGGATGCCCGTTAAGAATCTATGGGAGACCTCCAACTGGGTCATTGTCTTACACTTTGATAGAACATGAAAAGACGACACAGTGGCCATGTGGACCTTTACTGAGGAATGCCTAAGTTCTGTGTCTTTAAGGGACAAGTAGCTGTTTAGCATTTTAGGAACTAGACATGTATAGGGATTCAGAGCATGCCCAGTTCACCACACAGTAAAATGTCTCCATGTTTGTGAATAAGCACACAGAGTAGATGGCTTTCTAGCCACCAACAAAACATCAATCATCACTTGGAAATCCCAAAGCGGGAGAGCTCTACATACTCAGGAACCATGCGTGAAGATGCAGGGACCAAATATTCAAGTGCACCAAAACACCTTGCTCCTTTATCAGAAGTGTGGCTCTCAGGGGGAGCAGAAGAGGAGATGTCAATGCCAGTTGCTGAAGAAATGGAAACCAAATTGTCTGGGTCAGTAAGGAGCCACTAGAATCAGGGTGGTATGCTCAGCCTGCAGCTTTACCAGAACCCTCTGAATTAAAGGGAAAGGGGAAAACATGCAGTAACCTCTCTTTCCAAGAGAGGGACAATGCACCAGCAAAAAACTCCAGGCCCTGCAGCAAACAAGTAGACATGCAGCAGTTTTGCGTTGTATGGAAACATGAACAGGTCTACGCCTGGATGACCCCATTTTTCAAAGTGGACATCCACAACTGAATATACAGATTACTCACCTGTAACAGGAATTCTAGGAATGGTATATGTTGTTCATCCACACTATTGGCAGGCTCCTTGCGCTTTAAATCTTGCGGAAGGTCTTCAAGCTGGCTCCTCCCACCCACCGGGTGGTAAAACTCTCGGCTCCGCCCATGACGCCAGATCTGGCCCGCTGGAAAGCTCAGGGCCAGCGTCGGGGTTGAGGAAATGGAGGAATGTAGGATGAACAACATATACCATTCCTAGAACTCCTGTTACAGGTGAGCAACCTGTATTTCTAGGGACATGGATATGTTGTTCATCCACACTTATTGGCAGACTCCTAGCAGTTCTCCGGGAGGAGGAGGCAAGCACACCCCCTACTTGGGAATAAAGACTGGAGAACCGAGGCCCCAAAACCAGCATCCCGGCGTGACTCAAGGTCGATGTGGTAATGGGTAATAAAGGTGTGTGCTGACTTCAGGTAGCAGCCCTGCAGATTTCCTGGATAGGGCGTCCCTGGAAGCAGCCACCGATGCAGCAGTATGACGGGTAGAATGAGCTCTTATCCTCTGGGAGGCTCCATGCCTGCCAACTTATAGCAGAGATCTATGCAGGAGGTGACCCACCTGCCTATCATCCACTTGGCTGGGTCTGTCAATGCAGGCTTCAGCGTAGGTGACAAACAGCTGGCGGAGCAACTCCCGAATTTCAGCTGCGCGCTCCTTATAATAAGCGAGCGCCCTTCTAGGGTCCAGAGTCTGAGCCATATTCAAGTGTGATTGGGGTAGAACACCGCAGAGTCAGCACCTGGTTACAGGTGAAACCGACACCACTGGAAGGAATTTCGGTGGGGGCGAGGACAACCTTGTCCCTGTGGGAAGACCAGGTAAGGAGACTCGATGCAAAGCGCCTGGAGCTCTCCCATCCTTCTGGCTGACGTGATAGCCACCAAGAATGCAGTCTTCCACGACAGGTGAGAGAGATCACACCTGTGCATTGCTTCGAATGGCTTGCCCATGAGCTTTGCCAGTACCAGCAGTAAATCCCATGGAGGTGGAGGTTCTCGCACCGGAGGGGAAATGTGATCAAGGCCTTTGAAAAAGCGCCCGACCACTTTTTCCTCATCCACTGACTGCTTCCCGGCCCGCCCGGTAAGCAGAGATGGCTGCCAGGTGCACCTTTAGGGTCGTCGACCAAAGCCCTTGACTAGAAAGGGACCATAAATAGTCCAAAATGCTTGCCACAGAACAGGAGGAAGGGACCAAGCCCTTGCCCTGACACCAAATGGAGAATCTCTTCCATTTGAAGGCGTAGCATTTTCTGGTCGACTCTCACGGGACGCCTCAACAACATTGAGGACCTTGCCGGGAAAGACCCAAGGCCTGGAACTCTAGCAGCTCAGGAACCAGGCGTCAGGTGCAGGGATTGAAGGTCCAGATGGAACACCTTCCCTGACTGACTGAGAGCAGGTCGGCGAGCTGAAGCTGCCTCGGGAGCCTGGAGCTGGGCTGAGGAGATCTGGGTACCAGTAACTGGGCGGGCCAGTCTGGGGCTATCAGGATCACTCCGCTTTGTCCCTCCTTTGCTTTGAGAAGCACCTTGTGAATCAAGGGAAATGGGGAAAGGCACAGAAGAGGCCCAGGGTCCACAGCCCTAGAAGGCATCCCCTGCAGCGAGCCCTGCTGAGGCGGGCATGAAACAGCCTCAGCTCGCTCTCCTGGAGGCAAACAGGTCCACCTGAGGTGTGCCCCAGTGGGAGAACAGATCTTGTACTACCCGGCAGGAGAGACCACTCTGAGATGCAGCCCCTATCCGCTCAGGGCATCGGCCAGGGTGTTGGAGGCTCCTGCCACATGAATGGCTAGGAGATCCGCCTCCAGGCTGCGCACGAGTGACCAAATGCGGAGAGCTTCCTTGCATAGAAGCATGGAGCGCGTCCCACCCTGGCGGTTCAGGTAGTACATGGTCGTGGTATTGTCCGTCTGGACTCGGACCACTTGACCCGGAGAACGGAGCAAAGGCGGTGAGAGCTAGGGGACTGCGAGCCCAGCAGGCTGATGTGGCATCGACCCGTCCCAGGGGACCAGAGGCGTGCACTCGGTGTTCCCCAGATGGGCACCCCAACCCATCAGAGAGGCATCGGTCGAGAGAGACCGCGGCTGGGGCGGACAAACAGGATGCCCTCCTGCAGATGGAATGGAACGGTCCACCACTGGAGGTGTTCCACATCTCCTGGGTCACTATCACTAGCTGGTCCAAAGGATCGCAGCTTTGTGACCACTGGCTGGCCAGTCCCACTGAGAGGCGCATGTGCCAGCGGGCCCAACGGACCACGCTGGTACAGGCCGCCATGAGACCAGAAGGCAGGAAGTCCGGGAAGCGCGATGCCCAACCAGAAATGATTGGGCAAAGGAGGTAAGAACTCGCCCTGTCCGCGGGAGCAGTGCTCTGGCTCGAAGAGAGTCGAGCTTCGCTCCGATGAACAGGATCACCTGCTCGGCTGGAGTTCCGACTTGGCCTCGTCATGTGAGAAGGCCAACTCGAGAGCAAACCTGGAGGGCCAGATCTCTGGACCGCTTCACCTCCCGGCCTGGAGGAGGCTGCTATCAGTCAATCGCCCAGGCATGGGTACACCCGACCCCTCGGCGCCTAGGGAATGCTGTCACCACTGCCATGCATTTGGTGAAGACCCTGGGAGCTGGAGATAAGCCGAAGGGCATGGCTCGAACTGAAGAGGATCCTTCCGCTGAAAGCGGAGGAACTTTGATGTGACGGACGGATAGGGACGTGAAAGAACGCATCCTGTAGGTCCAGAGAGCAGAACCACACGCCATGTTCCAGAGATGGTATTATCTGCGCCAGAGTGACCATCCTGAAGGTTCGAGACCTTAGGAACTTGTTCAGGTCGTGTAGGTCGAGAATGGGGCGCCAGCCCCCATCCGTTTCGGAACCAGGAAATACCTGGACACGAACCCCGGGTTTGAAGGGGGGTCCTCCACCTCCGTGATCACCTCCTTTTGGAGGAGGAGAGCGATGTCGGCTCGGGCGAGCCACCAGTGAGGCTGCGGACTCTGAGGAGCCCCAGTGAGGCCACGGCTCTGGAAGGGCGGGCCTGCTCAAATTCCAGAGGTAGGCCTTTTCCCACCACCTCAGTACCCACCTGTCCGTGGTAACAGCGGACCAGGCGGAAAGGAAGTGTCTGAGCCGTCCCCCAGGGGAACCAGGGGTGAGGTGACAGGGATGGGGGCGACACCCCTCAGCCAGTCACTGGGCAGGCTTGGAGGAGGGACCGGCCGAGGGACCTCCTGGGCCTTTACCTCCCTGCTTCCTGTTGGAGGAAGCCGACGGCTTGGGCTTGGGATACCAAGGTCGAGCCTGCTGGCCTGACGTTGCTGGGCAGGCGCGCGCCGCAGAAGGAGCGAAGGGCTTGGGCTGTGGCTTGCGGCCTTTGTCCTTCTGAGCGAAAGACCGAGTCCAAGGTAGCACTGGACTTCGATCCCTGCGCAGGTGACCTTCCACCCCAGGGCCGGAAGAGGTCACGTCCCCAAAAAAGGAACATCCGCCAACTTGTGTGCTGGGCATCCGAGGTAAAGGTGGATATCCCTCAGCCAAGCCCGACGACGCATGGCCACCGCGGCCGCCACAGACCTGGCACACAGTCCCCGATGTCTAACGCAGTCTGAGCTGCTGTTTAGCCACTGCCCTGCCCTGGTCCCGCACTCCGCCTGACCGTAGTCTGCAGATCTCGCGGAAGATGAGGGACAACCTCATCCAGGAGCCCAACAGGGCGTGAGAAAATGTGCCATGCGGACGGCCGAACTGGCCTGACGAAGGCCGAGAGATACAGCATAGACTTTCGCCCGGCATAATCCAATTTCTTGGACTCCTTTGTCGGAAAGTTTGTCCACATCCCATGGCGCTCCCGCACGCTGGAAAATGCTGTCGGTAACCAACCTCGGCCGAGGGGTGTTCCAAAACAGGACAGGGAACCGGAGGGACACTACTTCCTGGCCAACCTGGCGGCGAGGCGCAGGGCAGGAAGCAGGACGCTGCCAAAGTTCCAAGGCGGACCTACTCATGGCTTCGCCACGGAAAGGCCTCCGTGAGGAGAATCCTCGGGTCCAGAATCTCCGTGAGGGGATACCGGCCTGCTTAGAACGGGTTCGAAGCTTCATCCCGTGGACTCCGAGATGAGCCGAAGCAACCCTAAGAAGGACGATAATATCATCCATTGACTGCTCCTCCCGAGACTCCAAGTCCATGCTTGGAGAAGAGGGAGGAACCATCATCGGACTCAGAAGAGTCCTCAAAGAGCTGCCTCGGGCCTGAGCCACCCTCCACCTGCCGAGGTTTATTGGGAGTATGGGTGACAGACAGCCTATAGGGCAAACCCAAAGCCGACCGAAATTTTTGGTCGGAGCCCAACTAATGGCTGTGGAGGCGGAGGTTCCACCAGAATCGGTGGGGCAGCTGAAACTGGCCGAACAACCGCCTGAGAACAGGCTCGACTACAACGAGGGGTTGTTTCGTTGCCCGTGACAGCCACTTAATGGCCGGGAAGACGACTAAGGTAGCTTATCTCGGGTCAAAAGGAGCTGTTTCCATAAGTTTCTCGTACCTCCGACGCAACTTGCGCCGAAGCCTCCCCTCGTCCGAGGAAGAGGAAGAGCGGCGGCACCGCTTGCCGCAGTGCCGACCGACCGCCTATGGCGCCGGGATCGGTTGGACCGCGAAGGATGTCCGAGACCGAGAGTCTCGACTAGGCCGAGGAAGGCGAAGAGAAGTGTCGGAAATCGGCACTCCCCTCGGCTCGGATGATCCCACCGAAGGCTCCGGAACCGGAGGCACAGACGAGCTGACGGGATCCTCAACTCCCACCGGGGGAACCGGGGAGAGGGGATTCTCAGCTTCTCCAGCCGACAACCCGTCTAACGGGTCGAAAAAAATCTCGACCGCGTCGACGGGAGTCTCGGTCAACTGGCCTGACGAGGACCCTGTGAAGCCAGTGGCTGAAGCTGAGGGGTCGACCGGGTCTACTGTCGACAGCGAGGGGATCTTTCCCGCCTCCCGAGGCGCCGACGGAGAGACTTACTTTTGCTCTTTTGGACCTAGAAAAGGTCCCGAAGTTAGACCCTCACCTTTGGTCGAGGGGTCAGACAAAGCTCCTTAAAGAAGCCGAGCACGAGGCACCGAGAAGAGCGGGACAAATGCCGAAGCCAGTAGAAACGCCAGCGCTGCCTCCTCTCTGAGGGGCGATCATCTGCTCTGCTGATCCACCGAGCCGGGCCGCCGGACACCGCCTAATCGCCTCTTAGATTTCACCGTGGAAATCTTTCTCAGGGCGCCCCAGTTGTAATCGGGCAGCACGTCTTCAAGGACGAGGGTCGAAAGGAACAGCACAAGTCGCAGGCCTGCGGGTCGGCTCAAGGCCCAGGCAGAGACGCACGGAGTGTGGATCCATCCTAGACATCTTCTGCACTCCAAGGCACCTCCCAAACTGGGAGTCGATTTGTCCATCGCAGCCACGAGGAGAAGAAGACCAAGTCTTTTAGCAAAACTTTTTAATTTCGAACTTTCAAAGAATTAGAACCAGTCAAACGCAGCTGCGTTGAGGGAACCTGAGCCTGCTGCAAGGGAAGATCTGGCGCCATGGGGCGGAGCTTAGAGTTTTACCACCCGGGTGGGTGGGAGGAGCCAGCTTGAAGACCTTCCGCAAGATTTAAAGCGGCAAGGAGCCTGCCAATAAGTGTGGATGAACAACATATCCATGTTCCTAGAACTAAGAGTTTCCATTTGTGGTGGAGTGCACTGGACTGACTGAGGTAATCCACTGGTGCATTCAGGATCCCAGGGAGGAACATCGCTGACAGAAATGTATCGTGTTCCCAGGGGTCGAAATAAGGATTTAATGGCCAGGAGCCTGGAATAGCTCCTGGGTATCGGCACTTTCTAGCCAACCAGGAGCTACTTTGGCAAAACCAGGAGCTGACTTTTAAATACCAACATACATACGAAACTGCCAGCATAAAAAGGCCATTTGGTCTGTCGAGTCTGCTAGATTTTGCAGCTAGCACCCCTACTCTGCAGCTGCCCTCTCCCATGACCCTCCTTTCCCCTATCCCAGCCCCTCTTGAAGCATCCCACTGTTTTACAGGCCACCACCTCTGCTGGTAGTGTGTTCCATTCTGTTACCACCCTTTCTATAAAGAAATGCCTCCTGATTTCCCTCCTAAACCTTCCACTGTCCAATCTCAAATTATGACCCCTGACTGTCTCTCCCCATTCTCCCCTTGACCAGTCCTTCTGTGCCTGTCCTGTTTATTCCTCTAACGTACTTAAAGGTCTCAATCATATCCCCCTGTCCCTTCTCTCCTCCGGAGAATACATGTTCAACTTCCTCAGTCTAACCTCATGTGGTAACTCCCGCAGACCCAGGATCATATTTGTTGTTTGGCACTGCACCCCTTCTAGCAATCTTATGTTCCTCTTTAGATAAGGATGCCAAAACTGAATGCAGTACTCCAGATGGGGTCTGACCAGTGATCTGTGTGATGGCAGAATCACCTTCTCCCCTTACAAAATGTATGCATTGAGGCAGTGAGGTCTGTTAGGAGACTTGTGGGTATCTTAAGGGTAAGTCTGTGGGTTATAATGGTAACATTGGTCTGGGAATTTGGAGACCACAGGCTCAAACCCCACTGAAGCCAAATACAGACTGTGTGACTTTGGGCAAGCAATTACCAATTGTTTAACCAGGAGAGACACACTAAGCTGAAAGAAAAATACAAAATCACACATGCCCCCACAATGCAAAGCATCATGGGCTGCATACTAAGCTGAAAGCTTGTTTACAGGTGTGACCTGGGAGCACAGTGAAGTGACTTGCTCAGGATCACACAATATGCAAGTGGGGGCTATGGGATTCAAACCCAGGTCTCCAGATTTGTAGCTCAGAGCCTTAAACCACTGTGTTATACTGCCTCAAACCTGCCTCCATTTAACTTCTCAGTGCTCCCATCCACCAAGCTGCAGGAATTGGAAGATGCAGGACCACACAAGAAGAAAGATGTTGAATCCAGGCTGGGCTTCCCAGGATAAAAGGAAAATATGGAACTTTTTTTTTAAGCTCTCTGACACAGTTGTGCTGTTTATCATAATTTTATTTTTCACAATAACCTGGCTGCCATGGGGGGGGTGTCTGCCAGCTTATCTGTTTCCTCTGCTGTACCAACGCATCTGTGCTGTTTATAGGGTTAGGGGTATGTGTGTAGGAGTTCAATATATCCTTCCCTGCTGTAGTATTCAAGGATATTTGGCAGTGGTAAACACTTACACAATACCTGTAACCTGCCACATTATTTCTTTCTTTCTCAGACTGTAAAAGTACATTACATTCACAGGCTATTACACAAAGTGTACACACAGCAGACTCTGTACCTATACCAGGAAAGCTGAAACTGTGGTAAGGGCACAAGATTCTGGCAGGGTACAGGTCCACTGAAGCCAGTGCTAGCTTCTCCCCTCCTCTTGTATGCTACTTAGCTTAGACTGTTCATATTTGAACTGGCTTCCTCCCATGACATTTCCAAATTGCAGCTCATCACTGTTTGAATACTTCCCCATTCACTATTCCCCGTCTTGTGCTCCATCTGTTTACATACTCCCCCTATCCCTACCTCTCTTCACATGCACTCGCTCTAATCATTACTTTCTTCTGGCTTTTCAAAGGAATTTTAGTTCTCCAGCACGTTTTGCATACTTCACTCCCCTTCCGTTTTCAGCCGGCTGACTCGTCCATATCCAATTTCAGCTATCCAGCAACACCGTTTGCATATGTCACGCCCTTCCATTTTGTGCTCACTGACCCATCTGCATGCAGTTTCAGCCCTAGAATTTCAGCTTTCTGGAAACATATTTAAATATGTCGCGCCCCTTTCCTTTTTGCTTGCTGACTCTCCGCATCCGATTTCAGCACAATGTGCCGTTATTAATACAGAGCTCAAACGTGCCCTCCTGACACTGCAGACACACAAGGAGCTTTTGGCAGCGCCCTTAACATGCTGCCTCTTAAAGCAGCAGGCGCTAATTATCAAAACAGAAGCGCATATTAGCGCTCAGCGCCCCCTTATTTCGACCCCTGTGTTCCACCATCCAGTGCCAAACTTTCATCACTCCTCTGCAGACAGCGCATGAATGAACTCCTCCCTGTCGACTGATGTAGTACATCACCGACATATTGTCTGTGCAGATCAATGGCTAATTTCCCTGAAGGAGGGCTGCAAAGGCCTGTAGACCACGTAGAACAGCCCTCATCTCCACAGTGCTGTTGGGAAGCACTGTATCCAAAGAGCACTTTGGCCCTCAGTTCAAGAAAGCCCAAATGAACCCCCCAACCCGTCCTTGAGGTATCAGAGGTCATAATCAGCAAGGGAATGGCCTTAAGAATGGTGACCCTTTCTCTAGGTTGGAACAGTCCAGCCTCCAGAGGAAGAGCGATGGAAGGAGGAATGACTGGTATGAGGCACTCCAACTTGTCAGTGCTGAGCCCACTGCGCTCTGAGGAACCACTGTGAATCCTCACTCCTGGTACGGGCCAGCTAAAGTGTCAGGATGGCAGCTGCCATCAGGCTGAGCAGTCTTAAGAGACAGCATGCCAACACATAATCACTGGAGGTACCCAGCTGTGCTTGTGCCACTACTGCCGTGACATGGAGGGCAAGAACACTGGACCGAGTCCCTTGTTCAGTATAGCCTCTATATACTGGAGCCTCTGGCAGAGGGTAAGGATGAGGATTGACTAATGCGTGCACATGCTCATTCATCATTGAAAAGGGCTCGCTCACACTCAGGCTCATTTGTAAATAGCTCAGTCGGGTTACCAGCCACGGAGGTGAGTGGAGGGCTGTGCCGGTGAGCCGCAGTGGGAGTGCGGGGTGAGGTTACTGTATATTGCCAGACAGAGTGGGGGTCAACTAGACACTAGGGAAAGTTTTTTGTTGTTAATTATTTAATAAACTCAGGAGGGGACGGGTGTGAATCTTGGGGTGGGGGTGCATTCTTCATTTGGCTGGCGATCGGCCAGGAGATTGGGAGCCACTAGACACCAGGAAATGTACTTTTTTCAAATTATCTGGATAGGAGGCGGGGCTCAATCTTGGTGGGGTGGGATTCTTCCTATTGTGGGCCGGGACCAGTAGACACCAGGGATGTGGGGTCTTCGGGAGGGGGGAAACACCTAAATTCCACATTTTGCACTGCCAAAATTCCAGCGAAATGCATGAATTTCGTGAAATATTTTGTGGGGAGAATTTCATTTCACTGGAATTTTGCCAGCAAATAAAATTTTACAACATCTCTAGGCTCCTTACAAAGAGCATTACAACCAGATTCGGGTCCCAAGGCAGAAAGAGGGAACAGAACAGAGGTTAACTCCTGCTGACAGCCTGGAAAATGAATAACCTCCCGGTTGAGTCCCTACGGATAAACTCAAGGAGGCTCCAAGGGCCGACACCTGACTCTCAGGTGCTCAAGGCCAAACCCTTTTCCACTCCTACCTGCAGAAAATCCAAAATCTGCAGAGCTGTGGCTTTATAAGGCCAGATATTGTTTTCCCTTGGCCCAAGCCCATAAAGTGGTCCATATGCGAGCATAAGCTGCCGACAGGGAACTCTTCCTGGGAGCCATCAGGGTGTCCACCACCTTCTTAGAAACCCTGTTTCAGGAATCTCCTCCTTTCAGAAGCCAGGCTGTAAGCTGCATCGCTTCCAGATTTGGATGCAGAACAGGGCCCTGTGAAAAAGGTCCCACTGCACTGGAAGGCGAAACAGTGCACGTTGAGCTAGGTTCACTAAGTCCAAGAACCACAGTCTTCTGAGCCACTCTGGAGCTAATAGAAGAAAGTTTCCTCTTGAGTGCTTTATTTTGCACATATGACCAGTGCCTAGGGTTTTCTGCGATTCATGCGGATGGCAAACCCATGGAAATATCCGTCGAATTTGCCATCACCAGCGGAGCGGCGCCCAGCGAACAAATGTCCTTTGCCGACGGGGTGCCTAATCCCTCAGCTTCACTGTCCCCTCTCTAGTGGTAGTATGCCACACTGGGAGCCCACCCCAGCGTGTAACGTCCTTGCTGCACAGGGGTGCCCAATCCCCATCGGCTTCACTGTCCCCCAAATGCTTGTATGCCACGCTGGGAGCCCACCACAGCGTGGCAAAAACGTCCTTTGCTGAAGGAAAAACATTAAGGGTAAAAATGTGCCGCAGAATTGCCGCAGAAATTGGTGTTGAGTGCCGCAGAAGTTTGCTCCGATGTGCCACAGAAAAATCGGGGCCCTGCATATGACCTTGGGGAGGAGTGGCAGAGGAGGGAAGGCATATGCTCTGCCAAAATTCCACACTTGTGACAAGGTGTTCACTGCCTCCGCCTGTGGACACCAGTAGCGGCTGAAGAACCGATGAACTTGAGCATTGTGGCTGAAGGTGAACAGGTTGATCTGAGGACAACCAAACCTTTGACACAGAAGGCTGAACACCTCTGGTTTCAACATCCACTCCCCTGGATGGACATTTTCGCAGCTTAGCCAATCAGATTGAATGTTCAACTCCCCGCCAGGTGAACTGCTGACAGAGAGAGAAGATTCTCCTCTGCCCACAGCAGGAGATCAGTGGCTTCTTTCAGCATCTCTCTGTTCTTTGTGCCCCTTGATTGTTTACGTACGTCCACTGTGACAGCATTATCCAACATTATTTTCACGGATTTTGATAGCACCTGATTTTGAAAATGAAGGACAGGAGGCAAACAGCCCTCACCTCCAGAATGTTTATGTGTAGGTGCTATTCCTGTGCTGACAGAAGTCTCTTGAATGACAATGTGGTCCAGTTTACCCCCACCCGACATGCTGGCATGAACGTCAAAATCAATCTGGAGTGCTTCCAAGGAAACCCTTGCTCAGATTCTCCAAACTCACTCACCAACTTAGAAACTCCTGCAATCGTGGTGAAATGGGGATCCTGGCCTAATAATTCCCCGAAGTTATATCCAAGGCTGACATCAACTCGATCTACAAGGGCCACATGTGAAGGCAAGCCCATGGACTGAGGTCTATCATCCCCGTTATGAGGCCCAGAATTCACAGAAGGTGGTGAGCTGAAGCAGATGACTGGCTCCTCAGCCACTAACCTCTCTCAACAGGGTCTCCTTCCTGGCTGGTGAGAGGAAGATCTTCCCCTCATCAACTTGGAACACCCTTCCTAGGTGCTCCAGAGTCTATGATGGCTCAAGAGAGCTCTTCTTCCGGTTCACTACCCAGCCGTGGGACTCCAACACCTCCAGAGTCCTGGTCACTGACTTCCTTGCCAATGGTGCAGATGGCACTTGAACGAGGTGATCATCCAGGTGGGGATAGACATCATGCCCCTCATGTCAGGAGTTGAGCCACCAGGACAATGAGAACCTTTGCAAAAACTCTGGGGCTGTAGCCAGCCCAAACGAAAGCATCCTGTATTGGAAGTGCTGTCCCAGGACCGGGAACCTGAGGAACCTCTGATGAGACTGTCAGATGGGGATGTAGAGATATGCATCCCTCATATCTATGGAAGCTAAATAATCTCCCAGCTGGACAGCTCAGATGATTGAACGCAGGGAATCTATTTTGAAGGTCATGTGGTAAACAAACTTGTTTAGGTGTTTCAGATTGAGAATAGCTCTGAAACCCGACTTCTTGGGAATGACAAACTAGACTGAGTAGAATCCCTGTCTTTGCTCCTTGGGAGGTGCCAGAACAATTACCCCAATTTGAGTGAGGTGGCCCAGGGTCTGTGACACCACTTTCCTCTTCACGGGGTCCTCTGGAACTGGGGACGGCAGAAAACACCCCTTTGAGAGAACTGTTGAAAATTCTATTGCATAACCCAAAGCCAGAATTTCCAAAACCCAAGCATCTGATATAATCTGGGCCCATCTTGTTTAAACATTGTGCAGTTTTCCACCAAGGGAAGGGAGGCAGAGATGGGCACATATACCCTCGCTGTGAGGTGCCTGCTTTTTGTCCTGAGACGACTCTGCTGCGACTTTGGGCATGGGCTCCTCTGCTACTACTGCTCTTGAAACCATTATAGGCTCCTTTGCTCCTCTGGTTCCCAAAGTTCGGAAAGGGATGAAAACCCCTCGATATTGCCTCTGTCAGCCACCTCCTTGACCTTCTGGAGTTGAACCAACCTTTTACTGTTGCTTTGACACTAGAATGTGACCATTTTTATCGTGGATAGCTTTCAAATATCATCCAGGCCAGAACCAAAAACAAGCCTCCCTTGAAGGCTAAGTTAAACAGCTTGGTCTTCGAAGCCTGATCAAACACCCAATGTCAAAGCCACACTCCTCGCATAGCGGAGACAATGTGGTAAGCAGAGCAAGCCGACATGTGCAAATTCTCCACCATGGCAACCCCTAAGAAGGTGGAGGCCATGGATACCAACTGAAAATGCTTGCCTCTAAAACCGGGGAACGGTTGTCCAGGGAAATAACCCACAAGTTTAAAGCTCCGAAAACAATAAAGGAGACATAGGAGGTGCGAAGTTTATGCCACTGAAGGTGAAAGCTCTACTGCACAAAGCATCCAATCGCTTGTTGTGGAGTTATGAACAGCCTCATCTGCCAGAGGAGGGATTTCCCACTTTAGTATTTTCTTCAAAAGGAAACACTGCCTTAGGTTTCAGTAGATATTTTCTTTTGGTTCGTACTGCCCATTCCTGTTCAAAAATTTGGACACAGTGAATCAAGTTTGGAAAACACTTGGGAGTAGAGGAGGACGTGGATAGGTTAGGATTAACATCCAGTGACTCATGGGTTGCACCTCCTTGAGCTGTAATGTCCTACACACTTCACTTATCAGATAAGACAAAGACTCCTCTTTGGCTCTGTCTGCTCCCCTTTCTCCTCCTCCTCAGAAAGTTCATCCTCCTCCTCATCATCAAATAGCTTCCTAGGATCAGAATTTCCTCAAGATCCCAGATATCCTCATTCTGACCCTCTGTATGGTCAGGGTCTGCCTGCAGATCCTATTAAAAGCCCTGTCCTGCTGTGGTGCACCTGGACATGCCTGTTGTGGGCCCCCCTGACCTGAGGGTCCCAGTTTGGGGTCAGGTGTGTCTGATGGGATGTCCTGCGGAACATCGGGGCCCAAAAGCTCTCCTACGAGCAACAAGAAAGACTTACATAAATTTGCTTTACCACTGCCCGCTGGTACACCAGCAGCACCCTCCAGCTCAGAGGTCCATCTGGGGGAACTGTAAGAGACACAGTAGCTTGAGTAACACAGTAGGGGCAAGGAACCCAGAGGAGAAGGTCACATTACTCTTCTGCAGGTCTTACGTCCCTTAAAAATGTGAGGGCTCTGATAAGCCAAGGTGCTGAGTAAAGCTGCCCTGCAGGTGCCCAAGATTAGAAACCTGAAGTTGTTCCCTCAAAGCAAAATACAGTGCACTACTGCCACGATCCCCACCTCCGATTGTGGGAAAAAGGAGGGAAACCTGAAACAGTATGCCTCTTAGCACCTAAAGCTTACTGGCAAAAAGAAAAGGGCTGTACAAGCAGAGCTGCTGCATCTAGCACTGGGAAGTGCAGGAGCACACTCTCTAAAAACATGCGTGTCATTATGATGCTGTGCGTGCCATTGGCGATCAGAGGGGGGCACATGCACAATACAGGCGCATGAATGGAACGCTGATGCTAGAGGATCCTCTTGGAGAAGGAGTGCGCACCCAACAGTCAGAGAAGGGCGGAAATATGGTGGGAAGCTGTGCCGCTCAATGGAGCCTAGAAAAAACACCAAACCACCTGAAGGGCAGAAAAAATGGACTATTAACCCACCAAAAATACTCTCAGTACCCAGATCCAAAAGGCTCTCTTTTCAGAAACCGTTTTTTTTTTTTTTTTGGTTTTCTGACTGAGTAAAATTAAAGGGGAAATGTCTCTGTAAGGCAGAGAGCCAAATTAAAAGGGAAATGTCCCTCAAAGAACAGCAAAACACCTGACAGGCAAACACAACCAAGACAGACTCTAAAACTGGTGGTGGGAGACCCCAGAAGTGCCCCCAGACTAAAACCCCAAAGAAAAAACAGGTACTTACCTGAGGCCCCCCTTTTTATATAAAGAAATCCAAGACCGTTGAAAATACGCACCCTAAAGTATGTGTCAGACATGGCTCCAATCCAAGCAGAGGCTGTGGAAATGGGAAGAACAGGTTAGCCAATTTGAAAGCTGCAGCTTAACAGGCACTATTTTAATTTAGGGTGTTCCTGTTACCAGGTAGCCCTCAACCTACTATGCAGAACTGCAGCCCCAAAAAACTAGAAGCTTTTCTTCAGAGAAGCTTTTCAGTTGTTTCTCCTTCAATGGCACAGCAAAGACTGGAGAGTTGCTGTTGTCCAGAATCCTCATGTCCCAACATTCTGTTTTGTTAATAGCCGTGGGCTGTGCCAGTTTCTCTAGTAGTGGTGCACAATACCCAGTTGTAATGACTACCCACTGACAATGTGGAACGCTACAGAAAAAAATAGTCCAATATGGGCACTGTACTGGTTGCAGCCTGCCAGTAGGTGGCAACAAACTGCTTTACTTGCAGTAGTGAGGGTAGGTAGTGGCTTCGCTTTTACAACTGCCATAATGTGAAGTTGAGCTGAGTGGTTTGTGGATCGGTAGTGACATCAGCCATAATGTGGAGTTGTACTGAATGGTTTGTGGTCAACCAAGTGGCATTTGGTCTGCAGTCAGCAGCTAAGAGAGAGTGAGCGGCTGATGGCAGAGTGCAGCAGGAGCTGAGTGCAAGCTTGAGACATTGGTTTAACAGTGTCTGGCGGCTATGGTAAGAAAAGTCTTTTTTTTTTTTTAAAGCTCTAATTTTTTGAGGACAGCAGACCATCTGATGTGCCCCACTGTAATCTTCACTGATATCAGCATGTGTCATGTGGCACCATGTTACCTATGGGAGTTTTGCCCAGAAGAGAAGGAAGATTAGTACGATGGTAGGCAGAGTCCTGCTTGTGGTCGCATGATGCGTGTGTGTGTGTGTGGGTGGGGCATCTTCCATCCAGGCTGTTGTGTTGGGATAATGGCCTGAGTGAAAGTACCTCTCAGCCAATCAAGATTCAGCATTTTTTAACCCGTTTCATAATATATGTTTGTGACAAGCTCCCTACAGTAGATGGAGAGGCAACACACTGGGTTTAAAGTTCATAGAAGAAAATGTACTTTTATTGCTCCAAATGTAGTTATTGCTCCAGAAAAGCATAATCAGGCAGCTTATTTTCTCCAGCTTGGTCAGGTAACATAAAGGTTAACACAAAACAGTTTTTCAGGCTGACTTGACAAAGGAATCTTTAAACCACCTATGTGGGCTAGCAGGTTTTCAATATACAGTCTCAAACAAAACATAAACGGTTTATGGGCTAGCACTTTTGAATGCACAGTCTCAAATCAAACATAAATGGTTTGTGGGCCAGCAGTTTTGAATGCACAGTCTCAAATCAAAGATAAACGGTTTGTGGGCCAGCAGTTTTTAATGCACAGTCTCAAATCAAACACAAACGGTTTGTGGGCCAGCAGTTTTTAATGCACAGTCTCAAATCAAACACAAACAGTTTTCCTTTTAGCCTTATTCGCAGGCTGTTATTAGCAGTACATTCCACTCACTGTTTTTGGCCCAACTGGCTAGGCTGATCCTTTACACCAGGACTCTGCTCTAGAAATGGTCTGTTTATCAGCAGCAGGTTTCAACTTCTCCCCAAAGGCTCTCTCCAATAATTAACCATTCTCCTTGGCTTTCTTGGTTTACGTGGTTTTGAAGGACAAAAGAAGGCCGTGGCCCATCGAGATTGTCCCCCACCACAATGGTGGAAAAAGTCATACCCTGGAACTATTAGCCGCCATCCATTTATCTAATCCTCTTTTAAAGGAAAGAATGGAATTACTGTCCACAATATATTATGGTAGCATGTTCCATAGTCTGGGGGTTCTTACCGTAAAGTAATGTAAGCTTTTATTAGTTTTAGATTTTGCCACATCTGTTTGCTTATTGTGTAGTCGAGGGGCAGTCCTTCTACTGGAAAAGTTTAGACCACATTGGCACATTAAGTCCTGTGAGTTCTGGATTTTATACAATAGAAGCAAATTACCTCTATTTCGTCGCGTTTCAAGTGAATGTAACCCAGTTTCCTGAAGTCTAGTCTGGTAATCCATATTGGCCAGATGAGGAACCAGTTTTGTAGCCCTCCTCTGAATCCTCTCAATTCTGTCTATATCCTGTCTTAGATAGGGGCTCCAAAGGGGACCGTAATCAGAATGTGGCCCCTTACATGGTTCTGTAAAGGGAATAATACATTCCTGGGTATTAGAGACGAAGGATCATCTAATTCGTTAAGTAACGAACTGGATGTTTTGGCTACCTTTCTGCTCTGGTTCCTGTCTTACATTCCACCCTCCATCTTGCAGGGGTTCTCTGCCTAGGAGTATCTCCTCCCTGCAGCAGTTTCCAGCTTCTAAGTGACTCCTTGCTGGATTCTCCCTGCCTTTTAGCAGTCCCTCTAATCAGCAACACCTGGGGAGGCACCCCCCCCGCCTGTTCATGTTGCATGCCTGCATTTCCTCAGCCTCAAACGAGATGTTAACCTCTTGTTTCCCAGTGTAGTGTTTGCACTGTCACAGTGTTATTTATTTTCCGGGTAGGAACAATGATCCTAGGGACCTTTTGCAGGCACGACCTGGGCCACATAGGGTGGCACATACAACACTGGTAGCTTCATCATATAAAAAATAGAAACATTTGCAGCAATGTAAAAGACAATTGGATTACAGTAGCTAGCAAACATGGTCATATATGGTGGTGGGGGAAAAAACATACATGCAAGATAGAGAAGAAACATACAGGCAGGGGTATTGAGATAGAGAAGAAATGAAAAACAACTATACAACAACACAAGTCTAACCAAGTTGAAACAATTGGACGGTGCAGCTAGAAAAAAATTACTCACTGTAGTAGTCTTTTTTCTTCCAAGCGGTCCTTTAGCATCAGTAACAATAGCAGTTAGCTGGCTAGATGCAACTGCCCCAGAGGTCTGCCTCTAAGAAAATTTATTTAAATGAGCTTGGGCACCAGCCAATCATAAAATAGGAGGGAGCAAAGTGAGAGCAGCCTAAAGGGCTTCAGAATTTGTTCTAAAGAAAATGGGTACATGCCCCAAAAGTGAACCAAAAGAATTCAAAATATACAAATGTCCGAAACTGAAAACAGATAACACTCCTACCTGGTCAACAAAGCTAATAAATAAATAAACAAACAACATGAGCACGAAGCTCTTCAATTAAAAAAAAAATTTGGTAAGAAACACGAGAACAGAGCCCTTCTCCAGAACAGGTGAACCGGGAGGAGAGGCGGGAGCTTCTGATGCTAAAGGACCCCTTGGAAGAAAGGAGACTGCTAGGGTAATTTTTTCTTTTACCTCAGGAGTCCTTTAGCATCAGTAACAATAGCAGACTAACGAGCAGTACCAATTGGGAGGTGGGCAGAGAATCTACTTAGGAAAAAGCTCTATAGAACCACCCTGCCAAATTTGGCATCAGATCTGGACTGCACCTCCAAACTGCAGTGCATCATGAGGGTGTGCACAGATTTCCAGGCAGCTGCTTTGCAGACATCCAGAAGGGGTAAGTCCTTGCTGCTGCCTCAGAGGCTGTAGTGTCCTGGTGGAGTGGGCCCTGAGCCCCAAAGGAGGTTAATGACCAGCATTTCCATAGCAGAATCTAATACAAGAAACCAACCAGCAGGAAAAACTCTCTTGGTAGCTGGTCTTCCTCTGCCTACATTCCCATAGGTGAGGAACAACTGAGAGGAAGAGTCTCTGGACTGCCTAGTATGCTCCGGGTAGTAAAAGAGAGCTCTTTTAACATCCGAGCTGAGGAGCTTTTTGTTCACCAAGAGTGGATTTCTCAGTAAAGAAGACACGTACAGTACTGGACTGGTTTTATATGGAACTCTGTTACCACCTTAGGCAGAAACTTTCTATTGGTCCAGAGCTCAGTTTTATCGCTTGGAGGAATGATGTAATTAGGCTCAATGCACAGGGCCTGTACCTCTGAAATTCTTCTGGCAAAGGTAATGACCACCAGGAAGACCTACTTTCAGGTCACAACCTGATATGTGCAGTGGCCATAGGCTCCAAGGTGGCTCCCTGAGACTGGCAATGCAGAGATTCAGGCTCCAAGGGAGATTGGGCTCCCTGACTGGAGGCTGGAGGTGCAAGAGGCTTTTGACAAACTGTTTGAATACAGTGTGGGAAAAAAAATTACTTTTTTCTTTCCCACTGAAAAATGGGCCTAATTGCGGCCAGGTGTAGCTTGAGGGAAGAGGGTTTCAAACCTGACTCCTGCAGCTGTACTGGAAAATCCAGCAGCTGAGGGTCTGCTGCTGAAAGAGGGCTTGACCTTTTTGCTTGTGGGGACACCGTTTCCATTCAGTTGCATACGTCCCTTCTTTGTGTTAGTTCTAAATACTGAGAAGATGGAACTTAACCCTCAAGAGCCAGGCCTTGAGGTGAAGAGATGTATGTCTGGATCATGCACTCCTGTCTGAGGAAGGGTCAGCAGAGAGTGAGTTAGCAGCAGGCGAATGGGCCTGCTGCAGGATAGTGCGAGAAGGAGAGGGTACCAGGCTTACCTGGGCCAATCCGGAGCCACCAGAATCATTGATGCAGGCTGTTGTTTGAGTTTCACGAATACCCTGAGTGCCAGGGGAAAAGGAGGGAATGCATAAAGGGACCTCCCTGACCAGACAAGGATCAAGGCGTCCGGGGAAGCGTTCCCAGGACTGGGGGCCTGCAGCTGTACTGAGGAAGCTGGAAGCTGAGGGAAGAGGTAAACAGATCCACTTCTGGTGTGCCCCACCACCTCAACACTGTGGCTAGTACTTGTTTGAAGAGAGTCCATTCACTCTGTCCTTGACTGATGCGACCTAGAGCATCTGCCAGAGTATTGTATTTGCCTGGGAGGTGAATAGCTGAAAGGCTGATTCCCAGGGAGAAGACAAGAGACCAGATTTATACAGCCTGTGAACAGAATATTCCTGATCTGTTACCACTCTGCTTGTTTGTGTAAAACATTGCAATGGTGTCTGTTCGACTTTCTACAGTCTGTCCTTTTATGACAGGAGCAAATGCTTGAGAGCTAGAAAGATTACGCCAGTTCCAAAAGTTTTATGTGTAACTGCGACTCTTGGTGGGTCGAGGTGCCACTTACTGATGCACTGTCCAGATGTCCTCCCCAATCCAGGAGGGAGGCATCTGTGGTGATCACCTTTGTGGGACGTGGAGCCTGGAAGGGAATCCCTGCTACTAGATTCACAGAATTCATCCACCAAAGCAGAGTCTGAAGGAACTGCTCCGTCACAGGTCTCAGCTTTGAAAAATTTTTACTTTTTGAGACCAGTGAGCTATAAAGATGCTTGCAGGTGTCACGTCCTGTACCCGAACCCTGAGACCGCTGCAGGCATTGAAGCCATGTGCCTCAATAGCCTGAGGAAATGTCGAAGTTACGTGATTTGCTCAGGACCTCATCATACACTGAACAAATGAGGGTTAATGATTCAAACCCAGTCAAGCGACTGCTGGTTGATCCCGCTGTCCCTGGACGAAGGAATCTGCCACTGAGGACAGCTGAGCGCCACCCTGTGGAAGGAAGGCATATCCTTCCTGGATGTCCAGCTGAGCTCATATGGAGGTGAGTAGCTGGGAGGATCCCAGGTGAGACTTGTTTAGATTTACCAGGGGACCCAGAGACTCCAGAATGAGCTCTGTAATGAAAAAGGACTCCTTGACCTGACAAGGAGACTTTGGCACTATGAGCCAATCGGCAAAATAGGCGTAGCTAGAGATGCCCAAATTCCTGAGGTGTGCTGCTATCACTGCCAGGCACTTTATAAAGATTTGAGAAACTGCCTGTGAAACCTCATTACGGGTATATGGAAAAAAAGTAGCCCTTTAGGACCAGGGAGGCTAGCCAGTCTCCCTACTGTAAGGACTGTATGACTAGCAACAGGGTGACCATCTTGAAATTGGGTTGTAACAGCAAGATAGGTTGCCCTCCCCAGTTGTCTCTTGTGTCAGAAAAAACTGGAGTAGAGGCCCTTTCCCTTTCGTGGGCCAGGACTCTCTCCACCACTTGGAGAGTACTCCCACAGTAACACCTGTGTTGGGGATAGAGGCTTGTACACCTGGGCGCACTTGAGGTCTGCTTACACTAACATCAGGACTAAGACTGTGAAGCTGCTGGCTAGGTAGAGGTGGCCACCTCTGGCCTCTTCTGCCCCTCAATCTGAAAGCACCCCTGTACTAAGAGAAGCCAGATTGGGGTAGGGAATGTAAGACCTGGGAAAATAACCTCTGCCCCTACTGCCCTCGGGAGGAATTTCCACAAGGCAGGAGGTCTTTTTGCAGTCAGCTGTTCTGGAAGAAAAAATTACTCACCATAGTAATGTTGTTTCTTCTAATGGAGTCTTGCTGTATTCTGACTACATGCAGTTAGCCCCAGCACTTGAACTGCTCCGGAGAGTAAAGGGTTAACTCTATGCAAAGGCATAGAACGTTGAGCTCTGTCTGTGGTACTCTGAAGTGTAACCGACAGATTCTTATGAGCACTAAACTAACTAACTCAAAGGTAGAAATTGTTTCTAAAATTTTTGTGCCAAGTGGCAAAACAAGGTTTTTAGGGTCAAAAGACTCAAGTAGAGAACCCCAAAAAGAATACAAACAGGTACTGAACTACTCCAAAAACTTTAATACTAATAACTAGAAGAAACCCCCTAATGAGATGAAGGCATGTCCAGAACACCTCCGGGGTGCAGCACTGTGCCTGCCCCACTACATCCCAAAACTACTAGGTTCCAGGAGGGGAGGCGGGAAGGAAGGTCAGAATACAGTAAGACTCCATTAGAAGAAAGAACATTACTATGGTGAGTAATTTTTTCTTCAAACAACATGAAGTCTTGCTGTATTCTGACGATATGCAGACTACCAAGCAGTACCGCCCTTGAAGGAGGGAGACACAGAACCTATTTTGGGAACAAGCTCTGCAGCACAGCTGTGCCAAACCTAGCATCACTTCATGACTGAATGTCCAGAGAGTAATGTTTGGTAAATGTGTGAACAGATTTCCAGGTGGCTGCTTACAGATGTCCACTAAAGGTATATCTCTAGTTGCTGCAACAGAAGCAGCTGTACCTCTGTAGAATGAGCCACCAAGCCTGAGGAGGTTCTTTCCTAGCTTTGAATGCCTGAACTGGATACAGGGAGACAATCCGCCTGGCAACTGTTCTCTCGGTAGCAGGTTTGCCCTTTCCCACTTCTCCATAAGTGAGAAACAACTGAGAACAGTCATTCCTATGGGCCTTAGTGTGTCCCACATAGTAACTAAGAGCCCTCTTTACATCAAGACTGTGTAATCTTCTCTCCCCAGAGGAAGAATGGTCAGTGAAAAATACAGGCAATGACACAGACTGATTCAAATGAAAGTCTGATACCACTTTGGGAAAAACTTTCTGTTGGTTCGATGGACCACCTTATCTCTGTGAAATGAAATGAAATTAGGTTCCACTGATAAAGCCTGTAATTCACTGATTCTCCTGGCAGGAGTAATGGCTACCAGGAATACAGTTTTCCAAGTCAAGTATTTCAGCTCAGGTGAGGATAATGGCTCAAAAGGGGTCTGCATAAGCTGTGCTATACAGATATTCAGATCCCAAGAAGAGGTAAGCTCCCTAAAGGGAGGATTAACTGTAGTAAGCCTTTGAAAAACTTCTTGAAGACTGGATGAGAGGCTAGGGAAGGCAGGCACAGCAGCCACATGTACCTTGAGAGTAGTAGGCCGGAGGTCTAAACTGTTAAGATGCACCGAATAATCCAAAACATTGGCAATATCAGCTAGCTCTGGCTTGACATGCTTTTGGGAACACCAAAACCCAACTCTTTTCCATTTGGAGCTGTAAGTCTTTCTAGTAGTAGGTTTCCTGCTAACCTTTAAAATATCCAAGACTGATTGGGAAAATGCAAGTTTGCATATTCTAGCTCTTCAAGAGCCAGGCTTTGAGCCTGAGAGTCTGAAGGTTGGGATACAGGATCCTCCCCTTGGAGGAAGTGAGGAGATTGTACTGTCTGGGAAGACACCAAGGCATTGTTACTGAAAGAGGCAACAGTAGAGGATACCGAGGCCATCTGGCCCAATATGGAGCCACCATAATCACTTTGCAAGGTTGAGACCTGACCTTGATCAGAGCCCTGAAAATCTGAGGAAAGGGAGGAAATGCATACAGAAACCTGCTTGTCCAATTCAGTAGAAGATCATCCTGAGGGACACAACCCAGAAGAGGTGGTCTGCAACAATAAAGAGGCAGTTGATAATTGTCCGGGGCTGCAAAGAGATCTATCTCTGGAGTGCCCCATCTCTTGAACATGACTTTAAGAACTAGAGGGTTAAGGGTCCATTCGTGGTGGCCCTGGGAAATCTTGCTGAGAGCATCTGCTAGAATGTTGTCCTTCCCTGGGAGATGCACAACCATCAGGGAAGCCTGAAGGGGAATAAGCTAGAGACCATACTTTCATGGCCTCTGTGCACAAGGCTGAGGACCGAGTGCCTCCATGCATGTTGATGTACCACATGGTTGTGGTATTGTCTGTCCTGATCTGCACCACTCTCGTGAACAACAGTTGAGAATGTCTGAAGTGCTAGAAAGACAGCTCTCAATTCGAGAAGATTTATGTGTAGATGGGACCCTGGTGTGACACGGTTCCCTGAGCTGTAAGATGATCTAGGTGAGCCCCCCAACCCAGTAGAGAGGCATCTGTGGTAATAATCACAGAAGGAGCCTGACTGATCAGTGGGACACCTTGTTGAAGACTGTCTTCCTCCAGCCACCACTGGAGGGCCTGAACTAGAGTTTGAGACACTGGAATCAATTTGGAGAGAGGGTCTCTTTTCTGGGACCAATAAGATCTGAGATGAAACTGAATATCTTTCATCTGAAACCTTGCTACCTGGACCACAGCTGTGGATGCTGCCATATGGCCCAGCAACTAGAAAGTGTCTGGCTGGACGAGAAACTAGAGGACAAAAAGAGGAAGCCAGAGTGACCAGGGACTAAACCCTTGAGAAGGGAGAAATGCTCTTGCCTGAATAGTGTCTATTTCCACCCCTATGAAGATGAGAAGCTGGGCTGGTTCCAGAACAGACTTTTCTAGATTCAGAATGAAACTCAGGGATTCCAGGAGTCTTTGAGTGACCTCTAAGGCTGACTTGACTTGATCTGAGGACTGGCCCACTAGGAGCCAGTCATCCAGGTATGGGAACAGAAGGATACCCTGTCTCCTGAGGATGCCACCATTACTGCAAGACACTTGGTGAACACCCTTGGAGCAGATGTTAGGCCGAAAGGCATAGCTCTGAATTGGTAATGGCCTGAGGGCAACTCGAACCTGAGGTACTTTCTGTGGGAATGTCTGATAGGTATGTGGAAGTAGGCATCCTTGAGATCCAGAGAAGCTAGCCAGTCTCCTGGTCTCAGAGAGGGAAGAATTACTCCCAGAGTCACCATCTTGAATTTTGGTTTTGTTAAGTGTTTGTTCAGGTACCTTAAATCTAGGATGGGTCGCCACTCCCTGTCTTTTGGGGTAAGAGTATCTGGAATACAGTCCTTTTCCTGTGACAAGAGGTACCTTCTCTACTGCTTGCAGAAGCAGAAGAGAGACTTCTGCCTCTAAGCCTTTGTCTCCAAGGAGAGGGAGGACTGAAAGACCTTGCTCTCATTCTTGAGAACCTTTTGAAACTGAGAGCAAGTCCCTGGCTCACTACTTCCAGGACCCATCTGCCTGAAGTAACAGACTCCCAGGCCTGGGCGTAGTAAGCCAGCCTGCCCACCAATGGAACTGGGGAGGCGACCCTGACCGATACCTCAGGGTGTCTACTTGGCAGGGGGCTTAGACTGAGTGGATGATGGGGTCCCAGTCACCCCTCGTCTGCCTCTTCCCCTAAAGAACCCCTCTGCTGGAAAGAAGATGATGAGGACTGAGCTTGGTAAAAAGACCTGTGAAAAGGCCTGCCCCTGCCTCTAAACTGCTGCCTCTGAGGAGTGGTCTGTTTTTCTTTGGCTGCAGCACTCCTATAGGTGGTCCTGTATTCATCCATCTTCTTCATGTAATTCTGTTTTTTCCCCAAAAAGAGAATTACCAGTTACAGGAAAATCCATGGTCTTAGCCTGGGTATCCTGTGAGAGGTTGGTACACCTAAGCCAAGAAAATCTCCTCATGGAGATAGATGTAGCCATGACCCTGGAATGATCATCATTTGAGTCAACAGCAGCGTGGAATTGCACCTTGGATGCCTCGGTACCATTTGCAGCCACCTGCTCCGGCTCCTTGGCTAGCTGGGGGGCATTCCTAGCCAGTTCCAGAACTGTATCGCAGATAGATTTCTGGTACCTGACTGTATATGCCATGTAATTCGATTGCCTGAGTCCCAAAGAGGATGCCAAGTACTGTTTTTATTTTTTTTATTTTTTGCCATGGCATCCACTTTCCTGGAATCATTATCTGGAGGGGTGAGATGCCAGGGGAATATTAGCCTTGTCACAGACTGCTGCTTGCACTACCCCAACATGGCTGCTACGATTTGAAAGAATTCCATCCCAGGACCTGACAAAGCATACCTCCTGTCCATTCTTTTACCACAGGAGGAATGGATGTAGGAAACTGTAAATTTTTTTTGTGTCTGCTTCCCCAAGGATTTGTGTAAGGGGATAGACACCCTTTTTGACTCTGGGACATCCATCATTTCCTGATCCTGTTCAGCCTCTTCCATAGGAAGCTGAAGAGTCTCAGCCACTTTCTTGTAAAACAAGAAATGGGAAGGGGACTCAGAAAGCCTGGGAGGAGAAGCCTGAGAAGGCCCGTCTGGGGAGATGTCAGGCTCTACTGGCTCATCTAGGCCTTCACACTCTTCTTCATAATCTTCATCCTCCTCCCAATTGCCCTCATAGAATGCCTCAGGATCTATATCCGAAGCAGCTACTTCTGACCAAACCGATCAGCTCTGAACCAATGCCGGTTCAGTCGGAACCGGCCAAGCGACTGCACTATGGAAATCGCTTTCGCCATCTCCTCAGTGGCTGGACCATGGGAAGTCGGATCCGAACCGGCTGACTTTCTCTTTCTCTTAACCAATTCCGCAGAATCGGCTCTCCATTTGCCCAAGGAGGTATCGCCCAGGTCAGTGGGCACCTCCTCAGGTTTGGTTACAACTGAACCAGGCTGGCCATCCGGTTGACTTCTCGGACTCCCTCTCCCTCAGCCTAGTCAAACGTTTTTCCAGAGTGGCTTTGGGAAAGTTCTTACAGATCTGGCAGTCTTCTTTGAGGTGGTCAAACCCCACACAATACACACAGACGAGGTGAGGATCGGCCTTAGCAAAGGCCTCCTTACACTCTGTACAGTGCTGAAACCTAGTGGGCTCAGTTTTCTTTTTGGGTTTCTCAGACATGCCTAAATATCAAAAGTCACCCTTGTCAGCGGTTAAACCAGGCGATTCACCACTTATTGGTTCCAACCGTGTTACGGGTCAGTTAAAAAAATCCCTAAAATATCAAATTTTTTTAGGAACCAGTAAGCACCAGAAAACCACACTACAAATAGGAGAAAAACAACAAATCACAATAAATTTAGGTTCTGAACCGGACTGACCGGCAAAGAACTGAAGGTAAAACAATTTCTAATAAAAATCACTAAAATAGACACTACCGACTTCTACCACTTACTGTTACCAAGACAGAGGTAAGAATACCAAATAATACAGGAGTTGCGGTTGAAAAAACCGACAGATTCAAACTTTACCGAACCGAAGCGCAGGAGGGATCTCCGGAGCGACTTCACAGTTAGGCGCAGTAAGAAATCTGACGGTTATACTTCAGAGTATCACAGACAGAGGTTTGAAAACCGAGCTCGAGCTCAACGACATGCTTTGCATAGATTGTTAACCCTTTACTCCAGAGCAGTTCAAGTGCCAGGGCTAACTGCATATAGTCAGAATACATCAAGACTTCATGTTTGAATCAAACAATATGATTTAATCACAGGAAAGTCCATAGGGTTTATATGTGATAACGGCCGAATGCCTAAAGGCGTGCCGTTACCGCTCCAGTCAAGTGCGAACACATTTTGGCACTCTGACAACTCTGAATGCACCAGACCTGGCAGGGAAATAATTTTTACTACTTTCTGTGGGGGGCCTGCCTTTGCCACACTCGCACCCCTACTTAGAATTCTCAACTCCAGGGGGTGAAAGTAGTAAAAATAAAAGGTTTGGGCCAGGCGCAATAAAATTGCACCAGCGCCTGACCCGAACCCAGTACCTTAGCCACCCCAGCCATTGCCCAATCCCTATGCAGCTCGACCGACAACAGTAGCAGCCGCCCCTACAGCCTCTCCACCCTCCCAGCCCACACTGCTGTGCTCGCCTCCCACCCCCACAAGACATATGTATATGGTTATCCTGTCGCCTAGTTCGCCCACCCCCACATCTGGTTGCCCTACCTGTCGGTCGCAGTGAGTGGATTGCGCAAGGAAGGTGTCGCCGTAACGGACGGCGCCCTTCCTCATGCACCCACTTTACGGTTTAGCAGTCCATAGCCTTAAACTGGGAGTCTGAGGGTAGACCAGTAGTTCTAAGCCAGACAAAGCGCCTCAGAGAGATGGCATGGGCCCTGGCTCTGGAGGCAGCATCCTTGCTGTCATCTGCCCTGTGGAACTGGTACTACATAGCTTCCAGGGCAAGTCTGCCGTATCCACCGGCTCCTGCACCACTGAGCCAGGACAGAATTCCACAGTGCTTTTTTGATATTTGGCCATAAAAGCCATGTAGGAAAAAATGTTTGACAAGCATCTGTGGTTAGCTATGACATCTATTTTTCTGGAGTCCTTGTCCGGGGGAAAGGAGAAAAAGGAGACCCCAGCTTTCTCACAAGCTGCCTGCTGCACTATACTCACATGGCTGGGATGTACAGACAGGCACTCAGCATTGTTGTTAAACAATTGATATATTTACGTATTTATTTATTCATTTCCAACCTGCTTGTCGACCCCTGCCACAGAGGTGGGGGTTTGACGCAGTTTCATTGTATTTTTATTTGTATTTTTTAATTCTAGATAGGGACGACCAGTCTTTTAGGAAATGGAAGAACTTTCAGCTCCTGTAATCTTTTTATCATCATCCTCACTTTGGATGGACTCCTGAGAAGGAGGTCCAGGGTGCTCAATATGTTTTGGATAAACATAAGCATAAGAGGAATCCTGCTGGTTGCAGAGGAAGCTCCTAGCAGAGGAAGCTCCAAGGAGAGGGTTGTGGACACATAAGGTTCTAGGCCCTCCCAAGTCATGTCAGGGGCATTATAACATTATTTATCATCATCATCTGTTATCACCTTCACAGTCTGCAGGAAAGAGAACTGTGGAAAAGTGCATACTAGCCCCAGTAAACACAGACCCCCTCTTTTGTAAGGTCTGAAGGAAGTGCCATGCTTTTGCCAAGTTTTGCATAGCAGGGCTCGTGCAGACAGTGCTGAATATGCTTTCTTCTTTCTTTATTCTTTAAGCTATCTGTTGTATCACTATTGGCTTTCCCAGGAGGAACAGGAGCATTTTTATCTTGACAGAGTTTCCTTTAAGCCACTTCATCAGCAGCTTAATCAAGCTTCCCCCAACACTTATATTATTTTTTAATTTGTGAGGAACTTCACCAGCTCCTTTGGATGCTTTATTTTCTGGCTGGGATCTGGAGGCTTCATCAGCACCCCAGATTACATTTTTATTGTTATTACTTTTAGATGGCCCCTAATCGGTAGCCTTTGATTTTTCCTCAGCCATAATTATTAATTAGGTCTCTTTGCTCTGTGCCAATTTCGCAAAGAGGACCAGAGATTTGGCCAAAATACAACTCACCACATGTTTCTGTGAAATACTGTGAAGCCAGTCCTGTGACAGTTGACACTTTTAGGTCCAGTTTTATGTAATTATGGCAATCTCTGATCTTGTCAGTTCTCAAAGAACCCAGCAGCAACTGTCAAAATTTGAAGTACAACTGGCTGCCTTGCGGTAGAACCCGTGAGGTCTGAGGTAAAAAATGAGGCAAAACACAAAAAGTCGATGGTTCCTTCACAAATTGCATTAAAAATGTGAAGAACCATCAAAATTAAGCATCCGCAGTAAAAAACAAATATAATTTAATCAGATGCAGTAAAAATAACGTGAAAAAAAACAACCACTAACGAAAAACGTAAAAATACACTCAGCACACTAAAAAAATTAATTTATGAGGAAAACTTTACCAAGATAAGTGAATAGGAGGCTGTCAACAAGGAAAGTTGAGAGGCACCTCGGGGGCAATGTTACTCAGTCAGTGGAGAAAAAATTCTGAAGCCCTTCAGGCTGCTGTCCTCAGCTCACTCCCTCCTATTTTTGGACTGGCTAATGCCTAAGCTCATTTAAATACATTCTCTTAAAGGCATACCTCTGGGGCAATTGCACCTAGCCAGCTAACTGCTATCGTTACTGATGCTAAAGGACTCCTGGGACAAGTAGTAACCATTCTGAGTTACATCCATGCTAGCAGTTACAGGCTGACGACAGTGTAAGTAGATTCTTACAATGCTGTTTAAAGGTCAGGGAGATTTAGGGGTTTGGAGTCCTTCTGGTATGGTATTCTAATATTTTGGAGCTGCACAAGAAAATGTTCTCTGATCCATGTCTGTGGAAGTCCTGACACATTCTAGGTGCCGATTTGAGGAGAACCTCAAAGTGAAAGAGTTCTGTTTAATCTTTAATAGACCTTACAGAGGAGATTTAGCTCCACCATGAAGGGATTTAAAGATGAAAGACTAGCATGAGGTTCCTACAGGCCTGAGGGGGTAGCCAGCCTAGAGTCTGATACAACGTGCAGTGGTGGGTGCAGAAAGGCGCCAGGGTAACGAACCTATAGATGTTGTTGAACGCAAAATAAAGGTGATTAAGTAGTAGAGGTTGGGCAAGGGAGCTAATGGGTGAGCAGTATTCCAGGATGGGGAGAAGGGTGTCCCTTCCCACCACTAATCTCGCTTCCAGGGTCAAGACGTGTTTGAATCTGTAGCAAACAGCCAGGTGTTGGTTTACCCTCTTGATGACTTGGCTGATACGGTTAGAAAAGGTGAGCGAGGGGTCAAAAGATACTCCTAGGTGTTTACTTTGGTATTGTTGGACAAAAGAAGGCGGAATGCCCATCACGATTGTCCTCCATATTTATGGATCATTCAATGGGTCCCTGATCGATCAACCACTTATCTAATTTGTTTTTAAATGACAGAATATTTGGAGAATCAACTATTTCCTGTGGTAATTTGTTCCAGATTCTAGGTGTCCTTATAGTGAAATAGTTTATTCTTTTATTAGTTTTAGCCCTCATGATTTCTAGTTGTTTATTGTGCAATCTAGCTACCGTTTTTCTGGTAGAGAATTTGATGCCACAAATTTGCATCTGTTCTCTATTTGCTGTTATCTTAAATAGTAGTAACAAGTCCCCCCGAGTCTTCTTTGGGCTAATGTATGTAGGCCTGTGCTTGCTAGTCTGGTGGTGTAATTAAGTTTTGATAGATGGGGTATGAGCTTTGTGGCTTTATGCTGAGTATTTTAAATTCTGTTAATGTCTGAAATCAAATACGGGCTCCAGAAAGGGGAGCAATAGTGAGAAGTGGTCTAACATGAGATCTATAAAGTGGCAGAAGACATTGTTCTGTTCTATTTAAATGTTTTACTTATCCTACGGAGAATGGCGTTTGTTGATTTGCTATTTTAGTACAGTGGGAGGTAGAAGATAGTTTGTTGTTGACCAAGATTCCTAGATCTTTTCTACAGTTGAAGTTTTAATGGTCATGTTATTTAAAAGTAGTGTGTGTAATGGGTTGTTTCTTCCCAGGTGTAGTGTTGCACATTTAGTAACATTGAAGTGCACATCTCGCTTGTGCGTGCCTACTGTTCTATTAATAGGTGGTTTGTAGTCCAGAATTTATGTTTTGATTCATAGCTTCCCCCAAGTTTTGTATCATCAGCTAATTTGACCATTTTATTATTTGAGGATATATGCATGTCACCAATAAACAGATTAAAGAGGACGGTCCAGCACAGAGCCCTGGGGACTCACTGGTCACTCCTTCTCTCCAGACATTGCGTTATTAACCCTGACTCTCTGTGTTCTCTTGCCCAGCCATTGATTAATCCAAGAAGTCAGTATGGGTGACAGTCCTATGTTAATGAGTTTTTTAATTAGTAATAGGTGAGGAACTTTGTCAAACGCCTTACTATAGTCAAGTAGAATGACATCTATGGGTATATTATCATCCAGATGGTAGCTAATGTACTCATAAAAAGAGAGGATTTGTGACACACGAAAAACCTTGTTTGAAGCCATGTTGATATGTGTCGTTTATATGTAGTGTTAATATTTCATCTTCGATTTTGAGTTTGATAATTTTTTCCATAAGTTTACATGGAATGGATGTGAGACTTATGGGTCGATAATTTTCAGTTTTTGAGTGGAAGCCTTTTTTAAAGATGGGTGTAACTATTACGGTATGCCAGTCATTTGGTACTGATGATTCAAACAAGGATTTGTTGAACAATATTTTTAATGGTTGGATGATAGCACTTTTTGTTTCTATTAGAAATCTGGAACTAATCCCATCTGGTCCTGGACTTGTGTGTTTTTTTAGGATATTTAGTGCAGTTTCAACATCCTTTTCTGAAATTATATTTGCATTTAATTCAGCGTTTGAAGGTGCAGTGATAGGTGTAAAGACTAGTTTGTGTGAAGTAAACTGATGAAAATAATTGTTTAATTCAGTGGCTGTTTCAATATCCGAGGTGATAGTTTGTGCATTTATAACTAATGGTCCGATTTGGTTGTTACAGTTCTTTTTTTCATTTAAGTAAGAATATAAAGCCTTATGAGAGTCTTTAGTGTGGGCTATCTTAAATTTAGCGCTTTGGCCATAACTATGTGCTTTTTAGCTTTTTTACTGTTTGTCTGTAAGATAGGAGTATTTTGTTTACTTGAGGTGCTGGAGTTTTTCTGAGTTTAGAAAAAAGTTTCTTCTTGTGAGTTATTAAAGTTTTAATGTTTTTATTAAACCATTGCGGGATTTTCCCTTATTGTTGTATTTGTATTTCTCTGGAATATATTGTTTATCTAGTTGTGTTATTTTGTGTTTTAGAAATTCCCATGCTTCGTTTGTTTTCGGGGGGAGGGCCTGTTCCCATTTGATTTCCTCTAGGTCTTGATTTATGCGATCAAAATTGGCTTTGTGATATTGTTTAATTTTGATGTTATTTATTTTGGTTGTGAAGGAAGTTGTATTGAGAAATATAGACATATGATCACTATTTCTATCGGAGGTAAACTCTTGGCATCAGATGTAGAGGTTTCTAAGTTGGTTATTACCAGATCCAGTATGTTTTTTCCTAGTAGGCTCTCTTACAATCTGTTTTAAACCTGTCAATTATTACTGATAAAAGTTGTTGATCGTACTGATTTGCTCCAGATAGGAGATCCCAGTTTATGGTAGGTAAGTTAAAGTCTCCTAATATTAGTACAGTATTTTTATTGGCTAGTTGTTGTATTTCTTAGGCAAGCAGCCTAGTGGTATTTAAATCTGAGGCTGGTGGTCTGTAACAAGCTCAAATCAGTAATTTGTGGGAACAAGTAACTTGACTGTAACTTAAGTAACCTAAATTCAGATAACTGCTCCAGAGGGGTACCATCAGGGGACTGACCTTATGTTGAGCAGATGACTGGATCCAGCCCTGTTGAGTCGATGTTTGGAGCCAAACAACATGGATTTAGTTTTCTTGCCACTGACAATCAGTCTGTGTTTCATGAACCACTGAGCAGCTGATGAGAAATCCTTACTGAGGGTTTGAGATAGAGTAGCTAGATTACTGTTGCTGTGGAATATTATAAAGCCGTCAGCATACACTATCCGATGGCTTTCAGAGGGTGTCGATACTAGGGGGTTGACAAATAATCAATATAAAAGAGGACTGAGAATGGACCCTTGGGAGACTCCAGTGTGCACTTTGAGGGGGCTGGACAAGGAGCCCCCGAATCTAACCATTGGAGTTCTGTCTGCAAGATAATTTTGAAACCAGTAAGATAGTATTATATCAAATGCCTTTGGAACGTCTACAACTACGGCACCAGTGAAAAGACCTAAGTCAGCCTCTCTAAATCGTGATCCATGAAAAGTGCCAAGGCTGTGATCATGCTGTACCCTTTTCTAAAACCATGCTGACCCTTTGATACAAGATTGTACTTTTTGAGGTGGTCAACTATTTGGCTAAATACAACCTTCTCCAGGATCTTACTCATGTGAGATAGGATGGATACTGGCCTGTAATTCTCAAGTCACCTGATTTAAAGATAGGAACTACTCAGGCTTCCTTCCATATAGTTGGGACTGAGGAGGTGGTTAATGATAGGTTGATAATGAAAGACAGAGGGAGATTAGTAGTTGTTAATTTCCATACTTGCATTATTGACACAGATTAGATTTCAATCACATTGTTACAATTACATACAGTGATAAATACTGTGCTTAAGGACAGGCTTTGGTAAAAAAAAAGAAAAGAAAAAAGTACAAAGACAAAATAGAAAACTGATGGAATGGAAAACACATAACTTATTATATATAGAAGAGCAAAAGAGGAAATCTCCCTAATTTGGGAAGGAGGTGAAGGAAAAAAGGGGAGGGGAAATGCATTAAGAAATGGAAGGAGGAACGGGTGGGGGGTACTACCTCTTTGCAAACCCACCAGGGGTATCCCAGTCTTCATGCAAGAACTGTTCTCTACGACAGATTTAGTGTCAGACCTATTCCATAATCTGTGTTAATTTCCAAAATGGTGGTCTTCCTCTATTATGTAAATACCTTATTGTCTCTAAGCAGCCTCCGTTTTAGGTTAATCGAATCACAGACATGCACACTACAGTAGCACAGTACTGTTTACATATTCAAAAAGATTTCATGCCTGGACTCCTACAGTATCAAACCATCCCTGGATGAGACTTCATACTTTCTAAATACTCAGACTTTAATATAGCTCAAGTCTAAGTAAAAGTTTTGTCCTTCGGTATGCTGCAGTCTTATCTTGCTTGTCCTCATTATTATCTCCACTGGGGTTTTGTTGTTATTGGGACATTTGACAAAAGCAATTAAATACAACATTTTAAACTGAATCACATTCTTTTATGAAAGCTGCAATGTTTCAGTGGAAGAAAGCAACACTTCCCTCTAAAACTCTACAAACAGATTTGCAGTTTCCCACTGAACTACACTTCCTGACATGTCAGTAAGGATTTTCTGACATCATAGTGCAAGGATTCCATTTGATTATTTTTTACTAGAAGGTTGCAAAATAAAAAGAAAGAATACAAAAATTAAGAAATGAAACAAAAAAGCATGACTGTTCATTAATAAGGCACAGCACCTCCAATTTTAAAACCCATTTCCTCTGGTAGCGCTTTTAGAAGTCTCAACATTTCAAAATAGCTACCTCAGAGAGACTGAGTTTTAAAATTTAATATCAATATTAGGGCACATGCTCTTTAAAGAGCCCGACATCATAGGAGACACTTCGAAAAACATAATTTCAGACACATTTACACCTCTATTTTACATATTCTTCTAGGTCGCACCTGAAACAAAATTTGGCTTAGTGTGCCTTTCCTGGTTAAACAATTTCCCCTTTCCTTTGACTTGGTCATCAACAACTATACATTAACACCATTAGATTTCACTTGCTCGGGCTGCTTGTGTACATGCAACATCATAATATTCAAATTAGGGAATCAAATTATGTCCATAGTGACAGACTGTGTGTCACAAGCAGGGGGTAATGACACTAGTGCATGCATTTGTGGCATGTAGGCTGGACTACTGTAAAGCACTCTACTGCGGGGTTAGTAGAGGTACAGTACTCTATGACGCCTGCAGCAGTGCAGAACGTAGCAGCCAGGTTGCTGACTGACACTCAAGGTCTAGTCATGTGAACCCGGTCCTGTGTGACCTGCACCGGCTGCCAATGAAGTGGCATGTTACTTTCAAGGCCGGTTTACTAACCTATAAAGCCCTACATGGCTTGGGCCCTGGCTACCTGTTGGATCTTCTGAATCCTTTCCCGTCCTCGCACTCCCTTTTTTCCTCTGAAGGCCTCCTCTCAGTCCCAAGAATCTGGCTGAAGTCCTCAGGGGATTGTATATATAAGGCTGCTGGCCCTTTATTGCAGAACACTCTGCCTAGGGTACTGAGGAGGTCCTCTCGGTGGAGCCCTTTAAAAGGAGGCTTTCATGGACTAAAATGTAGTTCCCTGTATTATTCATGATGCAGCTGCTGTTTTAAGTATTTAATTGGAAAAATTGGATTCTTTTATCTGTGTTATTTATTTTATGTTGTTTGATTTATTTATTGTTTGCTTTTATATGCCTGCCTATATCTGTATGACGCCCTAAGCCTCTGGGGAAGAGCAACTTATAAATAAGTGCATTATGACTATAATGTCAGTTGTAGACAGGCAGCCAGAGCAGATGGGAGTCTAGGGAACATGGATTATGTTCTCATGTATGTGTCCACAGTTCTTAACATAGAAACAGAGAATTTGTCAGCAGATATGGACCGCTTGTCCAAACTAGTCTGCCCACTTTTCCCTACCACAGTACAGCCATGAGACCCTACTTGATCTTCACTTCTTTCTCCCACCCTCCATTCCTTTCTACATAGATTCCTTATGCCTATCCCATGCATTCTTGAACCCCACCACTGTTTTCGCCCCCCATCTGGTGGTAATCTGTTTCATGAATCCACCACTCTTGCTGTGAAGAAGACCTTCCCACATCTCTCCAGCAACTAACCCTCCAACTTCATAGCATACCCCCTTGTTTTTGTGCCCTTTTTCTGAAAAATACTTTCCTCCTGTTCCTTATTTACTCCCTTGATGTATTTAAAGGTCTCTATCATATCCCTTCTCTCCTCTACAGTGTATATGTTGAGTACCCTCGGTCTCTCCTCATAGGGCTTTTGATGAAGACCCTGCACTATTTTAGCTGCCCTCCTGCGGACCACCTCCACGCTATGTCCTTTCAGAGACTGGATCTCCAGAACTGTACCCAGTATTCCAGGTGAGGTGTCACCAGCTGTCTATACAGAAGTAGCACCACCTCCCTCCCTCCCTCCTTCTGCTGGTGATCCCTCTCCCTATGCACCCCAGCATCCGACTAGCCTTCCCAACTGCTTTGTCACACTGCCTGGCCACCTTTAGGTCATCTGAGATTATTATCCCCAGGTTTCTTAAATCTTAAGAATGGGGTGGGATACAAAATAAAGAACATATACAAAGTATGAGATTAAAAGTGTCTCAAATGATGTTTTTGCAAAGTTACTCCAGAGTCATCCGGGTCTCTTTGAAGTGTCAGGTTAGAATACCCCAGCATAGTCTGCAGTAAAGATGCACTTAAGACAGAAAGGCATCCCTGTAGCAAGATGCTTGACAAAAGTTACACAGACTTAGCAAAGAGCATCAACAGTAAATGCATGTTTAGGTTTTATATATATATACACATCTTGTGGCTGTGGTGTTACCTTTCCTTGTCCATCATGATCCGCAGGGGCTAACTTGGTTATTTTTATTGCCAGTGCCCAGCTGCCCATACGTGTTAGCGCCCCAGGTATAGAGCAACCCCTCATCTGTTAGTGCTAGTGTGTGAGCATAACCACAGGCAATCTGCAAGTAAAGTTAGAAATCAGTACAACTGGAACAAAAAGTCATGTAATGTGTACAGCACAAATTACTAATACTTTATTCCTGAACTTACAAAATCAGCATGTTGCTTGTTTCTTGCAGTAAAATGCATGGATTCATTTTTATTCAGCTGGATTCCACAATCCCTGCCACCCTCCCAGAAATTGAAAACATTTTCTTTGTACTATTTTTTTTGTAGCATCGTTAAAGGAAAATGCCACAAACCCCGTTCCTGCCACACTCTAAAACTATCCTGCTAATTTGAAATTTAAGCTATGAAATACAACTTTTCATTACATAGAATGTAACTTAAATGGAAACTCTCAGCTCCCAGAAAGAAATAGAGCCTACAGGTCCTGATTCACAAAATCACAGTAAAGTAAATTTTTTGCTCATTTAACGTGCATGAAATAATAAGATGTATTTGGTTGATCCTGCAACCCCACCGGGCAGCCCTCTGATGATGCGCACAATGGGCTAAGACACAGGGACACCTATATGCCTTTGAGCATAAGAGGAATACTAAAGACTTATACAGCACATTACTGCACTTGTATTTCTGATAATGATCAGAAGAGGAAAATGCTTTCCTTGGCTGATCAGTAGTGACAATATGAAGACATTACTTACCATAGTAATCCTGTTTCTTCCAAGGGAATCTTACTGTATTCTGACATATGCAGTATTGTGCCACCATAGTACTGCCCAGGAGCTGAAATGGCTAATAGAACCTATGCTAATAATGGAATACTAGGCTGATGCTCGGTTTTCAATCCACTGTCCCTGGTAAACATTCTACAACTGTCACGTTCTTATGGAGCGTGAATATTAACAAGCTATCTATACTAATTTTAACAAATAAGCAGATAATAATAAAAAAAACTTTATTTAACAATGGGCCACGCTAAGACTTAAGTCACTAAGCCCAACAACAGAACCACTCATGGGTTTACAACAGCATGGACAGCTGTGCTGCAGTGCCCATAGGTTCTAGCAGGGAAGTAAGGTGGGAGCTCAGAATACAGTAAGATTCCCTTGGAAGAAACAAGATTACTATGGCAAGTAAATACAGGTTACTCACCTGTAACAGGAGTTCTAGGAATGGTATATGTTGTTCATCCACACTATCTGGCAGGTTCCTTGCCGCTTTAAATCTTGCCGGAAGGTCTTCAAGCTGGCTCCTCCCACCCACCCAGGTGGTAAAACTCTCGGCTCCGCCCCATGATGCCAGATCCAGCCCACTGGAAGCCAGGTTGGGCGTCGAAGCCAGGGAGGCCAGGTGGGTCGTGTGGATGAACAACATATACCATTCCTAGAACTCCTGTTACAGATGAGTAACCTGTATTTCTAGGGACGTGGATATGTTGTTCATCCACACTATCTGGCAGACTCCTAGCAGTTCTCCGGGAGGAGGGAGGCAAGGTGCACACCCCCTACTTAGGGAATAAAGACTGGAGAACCAAGGCCCCAAAACCAGCATCCCGGTGTAACTAAAGGTCAATGTGGTAATGGGTAATGAAGGTGTGTGCTGACTTCCAGATAGCAGCCCTGCAGATTTCCTGGATAGGGACGTCCCTGGAAGCAGCCACCGATGCAGCGGTATGGCGGGCAGAAAGCGCTCTTATCCTTCTGGGAGGCTCCATGCTCGCCAACCTGGCAGAGATCTATGCAGGAGGTGACCCACCTGCCTATCGTCCATTGGCTGCAGGTCTGCCAGGTGCGGTTTTCAAGCGTAGTGACAAACAGCTGGAAAACCTCTCCCAACTTCAGCCGTCTGCCCTTATAAGCAGCGAGCGCTCTTCTAGGGTCCAGAGTATGGAGCCTATATTCGGCCTCCGAGGCGTGATTGGGGTAGAACACCGGCAGAGTCAACACCTGATTAAGGTGAAACTTTGACACCATCTTCGGAAGGAATTTCGGGTGGGGCGCAGGACAACCTTGTCCCTGTGGAAGACCAGATAAGGAGACTTATGGAAAGTGCCTGGAGCTCTCCCATCCTTCTGGCTGACATGATAGATACCAAGAAGGCGGTCTTCCATGACAGGTGGAGAGATGTCACACCTGTGCATCATTCGAATGACTTGCCCATGAGCTTAGCCAATACCAGCAGTAGATCCCATGGAGGTGGAGGTTCACACCGGAGGGAATATGTGATCAAGGCCTTGGAAAGCGCCCCAACCACCTTCCCTCCTGTACCACCGACTGCTCCCAGCCCACGCCTGGTAAGCAGAGATGGCTGCCAGGTGCCCCTTAAGGGTCGTCGACTGAAGTCCTAGCTGAGAAAGGGACCACAGGTAGTCCAGAATGCTTGCCAAGAAACAGGAGGAAGGGTCCAGGCCCTCGCCCTGACACAAAATGGAGAATCTCTTCCATTTAAAGGCATAGCATTTCCTGGTCGACTCCTTACGGGAAGCCTCAACAACGTTGAGGGCCTCATCGGAAAGACCCAAGGCCTGGAACTCTAGCCGCTCTTGAACCAGGCCATCAGGTGCAGGGATTGAAGGTCCAGATGGAATACCTTCCCTGATTGACTGAAATCAGGTCCGGGTGGGCTGGGAGCTGCCTCGGGAGCCTGGAGCTGAGACCAAGGAGATCTGGATACCAGAACTGGCGGGGCCAGTCTGGGGCTACCAGAATCACCTGCGCCTTGTCCTTCCTCGCCTTGAGAAGCACCTTGTGGATCAAGGGAAATGGGGGAAAGGCGCAGAAGAGCCCGGGGTCCACGGCCTCGAGAAGGCATCCCCCTGCAGCGAGCCCTGCTGAGGGAGGCGGGCATGGAACAGCCTCAGCCGCATTCTCCCTGGAGGCAAACAGGTCCACCTGAAGCATGCCCCAGTGGGAGAACAGATCTTGTACTACCTCCGGCAGGAGAGACCACTCGTGGGACGCAGCTCCTAGCTGGCTTAGGGCATCGGTTAGAATGTTGGAGGCTCCTGCCACATGGATGGCAAGGAGATCCACCTCCAGGCTGCACACGAGGGACCAAATGCGGAGAGCTTCCCTGCACAGGGGCATGGAGCGCATCCCACCCTGCTGGTTTAGGTAGTACATGGTCATGGTATTGTCCGTCTGGAGCTGGACCACTTGACCCCGTACAAACTGAGCGAAGGCAGTGAGGGCTAGATGAACCGCTCGAAGCTCCAGCAGGTTGATGTGGCATTGGGACTCCCAAGGGGACCAGAGGCCGTGCGCTTTGTGCTCCCCCAGATGGGCACCCCAACCCATCAGAGAGGCGTTGGTCGGCAGAGAGACCGTTGGCTCGGGGCGGACAAACGGGATGCCCTCCTGCAGATGAGCTGGAACGATCCACCACTGTAGAACGTTCCACATCTCCTGGGTCACTGTCACTGGCTGATGCAAAGGACCGGAGCACTGTGACCACTGGCTGGCCAGTCCCCATTGTAGGGGATGCATGTGCCAACAGGCCCAATGGACCATGCTGGTGCAGGCCGCCATGAGGTCCAGAGGTGCAGGAAGTCCCGGGCAGGGCGCAATTGCCCAACCTGAAATGATTGTGCAAAGGAGGAAAGAACCTCGGCCCTGTCCGCTGGGAGCCGTGCTCTGGCTCACAGAGAGCCGACTCTGCCCCGATGAACTGGATCACCTGCTTTGGCACGAGTTCCGACTTGGCCTCGCTGATAAGGAGGACAACGGAGAGCAAACCTGAGGGCCAGATCCTGGACCGCTCCACCTCCATTCTGGAGGAGGCCGCAATCAGTCAGTTGTCAGGTAGGGGTACACCGGACCCTTGGCGCCACAGGAATGCTGTCACCACTGCCATGCATTTGGTGAAGACCCTGGGAGCTAGAAGGTCAAGGGCATGGCCCAGAACCCGGAGAGGGACCCTCTGCTCTGAAGTGAAGAACCGCTAGTGGGACGGACAGACTGGGACGTGAAAGAACGATCCTGAGGTCCAGAGAACAGAACCACATGCCTCGCTCCATGTGATGGAATGATCTGAGCCAGAGTGACCATCCTGAAGGTTCGAGACCTTAGGAACCTGTTCAGGTCGTGCAGGTCTAGAATGGGGCGCCAGCCCCCCATCCGTTTTGGGACCAGGAAGTACCTGGACACAAACCCTAGGTCTGATGGAGGATCCGCCACCTTTCTGATCACCTCCTTTTGGAGCAGCAGGGCAATGTCGGCTCGACGGGCCGACGGAGAGGCTGCGGACCCCGTAACCCCCCGTGGGGCGATGGCTCAGAAGGGCGGAGCCGGCTCAAACTCCAGAACCAGACCCTTTCCTACCACCTCCAACACCCACCAGTCCGTGGTGATAGCAGACCAGGCGGAAAGAAAGTGGCAGAGCTGTCCCCCCTCGGGGGGAACCCAGGGGGAAGCAACGGAGTTGGGGGCTACACCCCTCAACCTGTCACTGGGCAGGCTTGGAGGAAGAACTGGCCGAGGGACCTCCTGGGCCTTTTCCTCCCGGCTTCCTGTTAGAGGAGCTGCAGACTTGGCTTTGGGGTGCCAAGTGCGAGCCTGCTGGCCCTGATGCTGGTGTTGCTGGTCCAGATGTGCCACAGGGGCAGAAGGGCGAAAGGACTTATGTTGCTGTCAGTGGCCTTTGTCCTTCTGAGCAGATGTAACCGAGTCCAAGGTGGTATTGGACTTTTCAATTCTCTGGAGATGGCCTTCCACCCCAGGCCCGAACAAGTCGGTACCCAGGAAGGGGATGTTTGCCAACTTCCTAGCCCCCACAAACAATCACGGTAGTAAGTGTGGCAAACACCAACATGGAGGTGTCGAGGAGGGCAGGGGTAAATGGAGAAAGTGACAAAAGCAAGAAGGACAGGGATGGGGCAAAGGGTAAGGCCATCAGGAAATGGAGGTAATGAGTACCAATGTCCGTAGTCTGGGCAACAAGCTCCCTGAGCTGGTGGCCTTAATGGAAGAGGGGATGCCTGGATATCGTAGCAGTCACAGAAACATGGTACACAGAGAACCATGACTGGGATGTTAACATACCAGGTACATAACTTACAGGAGAGACAGGCAGGGAGAAGAGGGGAGAAGTAGCTTCTATGTAAAGGAAGGGATAAAAGCAACTGAACAAAAGAGTAAACAGGGGGAGAGGAGGCACTGTGGGTCACCTTGGAGACTGGAAAGGGCACCACAACTGCACAGGGTTGTGTACAGACCCCCATGTCAGGGGAAGGAATGGACAAGGATATGATGGAAGGCATTCTTAGAATGGCAGAGAAAGGGAGATACTGTTGATGGGAGACCTGAATATGCCAGATGTTAACTGGAGCATTTGCTGCAGCCACATCCAAGAGCAGGGGCCATTCTTGACGCCCTACAGGTGGCAGGCATTAGACAGCTAGTTTGGAACCCACTCGTGAGGGAGCAATCTTAGACCTCAGACTCAAACGGGGGCAGTGAGAGGATCTCAGATCTAGAAGTAGGTTGCCATCTGGGGACAAGTGACCATCAAACAGTGTGGTTCACATTAAACTCAGCTACAGAGTCAAGCCATACAAAAGTGAGGGTACTGGACTTTAGGAGGGCTGACTTTGGCAAGATGGAGAGTGCCTCAGAAAAGCACTAGCAAACAGGCTAGAAGGAGGTGTGGAGCAACAATGGGGAATTATCAAAACTGCTATCACAGATGCAACAAGCCTTTGTGTGAAGCAAATAAACAAATCAAAACGAAAGAAAAAGCCACTATGGTTCTCAAGAGAGGTGGCTGTGAAAGTCAGGAAGAAAAGATAGCATTCCGAAGTATAAGGAAACACAGAAGGAGCAGGACAGAGAGCTGTACCAGTTAAGGCAGAAAAAGCAGGAGGGAAGTCAGAATAGCAAAGGCCCAAACTGAGGAAAAGATAGCCAACTCTAGTTAAGAAGGATAAAACCTTTTATAGGTACATCAGCGATAGAAAGACAAAGGGAGGGATAGTAGAGGCTGAATAGAATGAACGGTGGGTGGGCAGAGGGGGACAGTGAAAAGCAGGAATACTGAGCAATATTTATGCTTAGTATTCACAAAAGAGGAGGGGAAGTGCCTAATCCAATTAACAGAAGCACTCTTGATAGGGGTCGATCCCAGTCCTTTCACAGAAGAAAGGGTTCTGCAAGAACTCCTAAAACTGAAGGTGGACAAAGCAATGGGTCCTGATGGAATTCACCCCAGAATTCTAAAAGAATTAAGGAAGGAACTAGTGAAACCACTAGCTACTCTTTTTAATAAATCATGGGAGGATGGTGTAGTACCCGAGGACTGGAGGAAGGCGGATGTGATTCCCCTTCACAAAAGTGGGACCAAGACAGAGGCAGGAAACTACAGACCTGTCAGTCTGACCTCTGTGGTAGGAAAGTGATGGGAGTCACTTCTGAAGGAAAGAATAGTTGAGTACCTAGAGGTCAGTGGAGCACAGGATCCAAGGCAGCATGGGTTCACAGCGGAAGGTCATGTCAGACGAATCTAGGATTTCTTTGACTGGGTGACCAAAGTAGTAGACCAGGAGGGGCTGTGGACATGGCCTACCTAGACTTTAGCAAGGCATTTGACAAGTCTCACACAAAGATTGATAGTCAAATTAACCAGCCTGGGGTGGGTCCCAGGGTGGTAGCCTGTAAAACATTGGCTGGACAACAGGACACAGAAGGTAATTGTAAATGGAGTCCATTCTGAAGAAAGGGCAGTTACTAGTGGGCAGCAGAGGTTCAGTATTGGGTCCAGTCCTTTTAATGTCTTCATCAGTGACATTGCAGAGGGACTGGAAGGAAAAGTATGCCTTTTGCAGATGACACAAAGATCTGCAACAGGGTTGATACACAAGGAGGCGTGGAAAGGATGAAAATGGACTTGTAGGTTGGAGGAATGGTCAGACGTATGGCAGCTAGGATTCAATGCAAAAAAGTGCAAAATAATGCACCTGGAAACAAGAACCCAGGGAAGAATACACAATGGGTGGAGGTATAACAACAACAAAACAGGAAAGGGAGCTGGGGTAATCCTATCAGATGACCTTAAGGTTAGCAAGCAATGTGAGAAGGCAGTAGGGAGGGTCAGTATACTGGGATGTATAGGGAGAGGCATCAGCAGCAGAAAACAGGAAGTTGTTATCCTCTGTACAGACAGTTGGTGAGACCCCATCTGGAATACTGTGTCCAGTTCTGGAGACCCCATCTCCGCAAGGACATAGACAGGATAGAGGCAGTCCAGAGGAGGGCAACTAAAATGGTGCAGGGTCTGCAAGAGAAGCCAGATGAGGAGAGACTAAAGGAGCTTAATATGTATACCCTTGAGGAAAGAAGGGAGAGGGGACATGATAGAAACTTTCAAGTACCTCAAGGAATCAACAAAGTCAAGAGGGTAGCATCTTTCAGAAAAAGAGACTACAAGAACAAGAGGACACAATTTAAAAGATAGAAGGAGGCGTTCAGGGCAATGTAGGAAGTATTATTTCACAGAGAGGTAGTGGATGCATGGAACAGCCTTCCTGAGGAAGTTATGGGGTCTAAACTGTGGGAGAATTCAAGAATGCATGGGACAGACATAAGGCAATTCTTGTGGGGGGCAGGAAGATATAGGCTGTTGGTTAACTAGGATCTGCGGCCTATCCTGTAGGTAGGGAAATGGGCAGACTAGATGGGCCTAGCGGTCCTTATCTGCTGTCAAAGTCTATGTTTCTATGTTTCTATGTTCTACGTTTCTATGTTTCTGCTGGGTATCCGCCGTAAAGGGGGATATCCTCAGCCAAGCTCTGTGGTGCATGGCCACCGCGGCCGCTACTGACCAGGCCAGGAGTCTCCGATATCAGAGCCATTTGGAGCTGCTGTTTCGCCACTGCCCTTCCCTGATCCCGCACCTGCTTGACCGTGGTCTGCAGATCAGCCGGGAAATGAGGGGTCACATCATCCAGGGAGCCCATAATGGCGTGGGAGAAGTGCGCCATCAGTACGGCCGAACTGGCCTGACGGATGCCGAGGGAGGACGCAGCATAAACATATGCGCCCGGCATAGTCCAGCTTTTTGGACTCTTTGTCGGGGGGGCTTGTCCACATCCCTAGCATTCCCGGAATGCAGGAAAACTCTGTCGGTAACCAACCCCTCCACAGAGGGGTGTTCTGAGAAACCGGACAGAGACCTCGTAGGGACCGCATACTTCCTGGCCATCCTGTCCGAAGGAGCAGGACAAGAAGCCGGCCGCTGCCATAACTCCAAGGCTGGGCCAACAATGGCTTCAGCCACCGGAAAGGCCTCCGTGGGAGAATCCCCTCGGTCCAGTATCTCCGTGAGGGGATACTTGACATGCTTGGATACGGGCTCGAGCTGCATCCCTGTGGACTCCGAGATGAGCCGAAGCAGACCCATGAATGATGATGGGCTCCTCCATCAACTGCCCCGGAGGACTCCAGGTCAAGGGGCCTGGAGAACAGGGAGGATCATCGTCAGACTCTGAGGAGTCTCGCGAAGAGCTGCCTAGGGCTCGAGCCACCCTCCACCTGCCGAGGGCAGTCGGGAGTGAGGGTGACCGACAACCAGTGGGGCAGTCCCTGACCCGACTGAGAATCATGGGCCGAGCCCCGATTTGGGTTGTGGAGGCGGAGGTTCCACCACAATCGTCGGCAGCTGGTTTGGCAGAACAACTGGCCCAGGTTTGGGCACCTCGACCACGAGGTTGTTGACGCCTTCGGGTGACAACCACTTAATGGCCGGGGAAGGCGACGGCGTCGGCTTGTTCCCGGTCAGAAGGAGCTGCTGCCACATTAAGTCCTTGTAGGGTCGGCGCAATTTGCGTCGAAGCCTCTCCTCCTCCTCCGAGGAAGACGAGGACGAGCGGCACTGCTGCTTTCCTTGGTGCCGAGACCGAGACTGCCGGTGCCGGTGGGATCAGCTGGACCAAGACGAGGTCAGAGACCGAGACTGTTGGTGTTTCCAAGGGTGGGTCTAGGTGGAGCGGAGAACCAGCTCCTCCCTCAACTCAGGAGCCTTGACCGGGGCCGGCACAGGAGGCGCCAGGCAAGTCCTCGGTTTCCACCGGGAACTGTATGAAGGTTGTCGATGGACTGTCGATAATGTCCATTCAACGGGTCGAGAAGAATCTCGACCGCGCTGACGGATGTCTCAGCCAGCTGACCTGATGGGGACCACGCTGAAGCCAGCGGCCTTAGCTGCAACCTCGACCTAAGTCGAGTGTCCAGGGAAGGGGACCTCTCCCACTCCCACGAACGTCGACGGTGGGACTTACCCTTCGAGTCCTTCTTTTTTGACCGAGAAGAGTGTCCCGATGGCCCCTCACCTTTTGTGGAGAGGGACTGGCAAAGTTCCTTAAAAGAAGCTGTGTAGGAGGATCCCAAGAAGAGCAGGATAAATGCTGCAACCGAGGAAGATGAAGATGCAGCCTGGGCCGCATCCTCCTCGAGGGTGATCATCTGCTCGAGTTGCTCAGCCAAGCTAGCCACCGCAGAGACCGCCGAACGGGCCTCCTTGGACTTCACCGGCGGATAACGTTTCTCAGGGCGTCCAAGTTGAAGTCGGGCAGCATGGTCTTCAAGGACATTTGGCGAAAAGACCCTGCACAACTCGCGGGCCTGCGGGTTGTGGTCAAGCCGAGGCAGTGAGCGCCCGTGGAGTGCGGATCGGTCCTGGAGGGGCCGTCAATTCACTCCCGACGTACATGCGCGACAACTACGCTCCACGACAATATGCTCCTGTCAACTCACTCCAGCCTCAACTCCTCCATGATTTTACGTATGTGCAGGAACATAGGAAGCAAAACACCATCACTGCCCCCCAGTTACCTAGCAATCAGACATCGTTCAACTTTACCGAAGTTCACATTAGTTTCAGTCCTGGAGAGCCCCTGTTCTGACGAGGCAGCAGATGCACAGAGCCCCAGCACAATGGCACCACCTGACAAGAACTTCAACTCACCCACATACATCACACAGATCGATCGAAAAAAAAAAAAATCAGACTGGTACCGTGTTCCCCTGCCCCTGTGATTCGTAAAAAGGGCAGCTGCCAATCACCTGTCTCAGGGAGGTTCTGACCCCAACAACGCAGAAGGAGCAGCAGGCAGGAGAGTTGCAGGGCAAGGCACCAGGGAATCATAACAGGTTCGGTTTCCTTTGCCTCTCTCCTCCACGGGTCGGACACTACTTTAAATCCACGGACTTGGACTGTTGCCATACTACTCACACAAAATAATCAGAGAGAGAGAGAGACCCTTGCACTTCCACTGGACACACTTCACATTGCTCCAGATAAGTTGTCTCCTACACACGCAGGAGTTGTGCAAATTAAAGTTGAACTTGTGGAAGTTTAGGAAGGTTTGAATATGAATCTGAATATTTCAGACAAATTTATGTAGTACTGGGAGTGAAAATACGCGGAGCGAAAAGTACGGGAGTTAATTAACGTGGATGTGAATTGTCGGGAGCGAATTGTCGTGGCGCGTATTGTCGGGAGCCAGTTGACATTGACCCGGTCCTGGACATCTTCTGCCCGCATGGGCACCATCGAAAACCGAGAGTCGATTTGTCCATCAGTAGACTGAAGTCTAGAAAACTTTAAATTATTTTCGGGTGAACCGAAGAGTTTGGATCCAGTCTAGACGCACAGTGCTAAGGAGGGAACCTGAGCTCCAAGCGGTAAAGAAGATCTGCGCCATGGGGTCGAGACGAGAGTTTTACCACCGGTGGGTGAAGGAGCCAGCTTGAAAACCTTCCGCAAAATTTAAAGCGCAAGGAACCTGCCAGATAGTGTGGATGAACAACATATCCATGTCCCTAGAATGTTTTCTTCAAACCCCAGGAACTCTTACTGTATTCTGACATATGCAGACTACCCAAGCAGTACCTTTGGAGGAGGTTAGAGAACCTATTGAGGAAACAGGCTCTGCAGTACTGCTGTGCCAAAGCTGGCATCACTTCTGGCCTGGGTGTCCCGGCTGTGGTGTTTTTTAAAGGTGTGAACTGCTCGCCAGGTAACTGCTTGACAAATTTCCTACAAAGAAATATCTCTTGCAGCTGCTATCAAGGCAGCTATATCCCTTGTAGAGTGAGCCCTATGGCCTGCAGGGTTCTTTACTTTGCTGTAAGCAGAACTGAATACAAGCAATCCAGCAGACAGCAACCTCTCTGGGGCGGGCTTGCCCTTTCCCACAGGTCAGGAAGAGCTGAGTGCTATCCTGCCTGTGGCCTTTGTGTGACCTAAGTAGTAGCTATAGCTCACCTGACATCTAGGCTATGCAGTCTATGTTCCCTGAACTAGAGTGGTCAATAAAAAGAATGGCAAAGTAATGGACTGATTCAGGTAGAAGTCCGATACCACTTTGGGCAGAAAGTTTCTGTTAGTCCTGAAGACTACCTTGTCCCTATGGACTGATATGTAATCTGACTCAGTGGACAAAGGCCTGGAGCTCACTAAACCTCCTAGCTGATGTGATGACTACCGGGAACACTGTTTTCCATGTCACATACTTAAGATCTGCTGAAGACATGGGCTCAAATGGTGGTTGCATTAGCTGGCCACTGCATATACTGAGGTCCCATGCTGGGGTGTGTTCCCTTTGAGTGGAATGCAAATGGATGAGGCCCTTGAATAACTTCCTAAACATTTGATTAGCTGCCAGAGATGACCCCTTAGCAGCTGAGAGGTAAACAGAGACAGCTGCAAAGTGTAGTTTGAGGGTAGAAGGCCTAAGGCCAAGAAAATGAAGGTATGCCATATAGTCTAAGACAACTGACAAGCCAGACTGAGAGCAGCCTATATGTTTTTCTGTCACCAAATGGAAGAAGTCTTACATTCCTAAATGGAAGTCTTTCTGGTAGAGAATTTTCCAGAAACCCTAAGAACCTCTAGCACCCATTCTGAAAGGTACAAGTTAGCATAGTCTAAGTCCTCAAGAGCGAGCCCTGAGCCTAGAGACTGAGATTGGGGTAAAGGACTCTGCCCTTCGAGGAGGTCAATAGGTTATGCCTCCTGGGTAAAGAGACTGGCCTGGAAATTGACGAGGTCAGCAGCAGAGAATACCATGGCTGTTTGGCCCACTCTGGGGCAATGAGGATCAGTGTCGCTGGTTGAACCCTGAGCTTGCTTAGCACTCTGGGCACAGGGGAAATGGAGGAAAGGCACACAGGAACTTCAGTGTCCAACCCAACAGCAGTGCATCCAGAGGGACTATGACCACTGAGGGGCATGCAACAGCATTGTGGTAGCTGGTGATTGTCTGGGGTTGCAAAGGTCCACCTCTGACATGCCCCACCTTCTGAGCGTCCACTTGCAGTCATGGTGGTTTTGGCTGATCCTGCTGAGAGCATCTGTCAGGAGATTGTCCTTCCCTGGAAGGTGGACTGCTGAGAGGAGATTCCCAGGGAGTAAGCTAGAGTCCACACTTTCATGGCATCTGTGCACAGTGGGGATGATTTTGTGCCCTTGCTTGTTTATGTAGTACATTGTAGTTGTATTGTCTGTCTTGATCTGGACCACCTAACCCTGAAGCACTGGAGCAAAGGACTGAATGCCCAGATAAACTGCCCTGAGCTCCAGCAGGCTTTATGTGAAGCAGGGACTCCTGATGGAGCTAGGTAGCATGTGCAGTGTGATTCCTGATGTGCCCCCCACCCTAGGAGGGAGGCAACCATTGTTAAAACTGCTGTTGGAGGTAGCTGGAGGAAAGGCACACTTGAGGTTGTCTTTTTCATGCCACCACTGCAGAGCTTGCAGCAAGAGTTCCTGTGACTGGAACCATCCTTGACATGGAATCACTTTTCTGGGACCAGTGAGACCTGAGGTGAGACTGAATGCCTCTCATCTGGAATCTTGACCCTGACACTGTTGCTGCAGCTATGTGCCCTGACAGCTGTAGAAAATGCCTCACTGGTCTGGGGGTATACAGCTGGAATGAGCCTGCCAACCGCACTAAGCTGTGTACCCTTCCCTGTGGAAGGAAGGCCCTTCCTCTCAGAGTGCCCAGCTCCACCCCTATGAACTCCAGGCGCTGAAATGGTGTTAGCACTGACTTTTTCTGGTTTACCAAGAGGCCCAGCATATACAGGGTATCCTGGATAGTGATCGATGCATCTCTAGCCACTGAGGATACTGGCCTACCACCAACCAGTCGGCCAGGTCTGATGGCAATCTGACCCTGAGATACTTTCTGTGTGATTGCCTGATGGGGATGCTGAAGTAAGTGTCTTTTAAGTCCAGAGATGCTAGCCCAATCCCCCTTCAAGTGTAGAGAAGATGGTAGCCAGAGTGACCATTTTGAACCTTGGCTTTGTTAAATGCCTGAGATCCCACATGGGTCGCCACTTCCGTTTTTTTTTTTTTTTCTTTGTTTAGTGAGGAAGTATCCTGAGTAGAGACCCCTTCCCTGTGGGCCAAGGGAACAGGCTCCACTGGTTTGTCTTGAATTAGTTTTGCTACTTCCTCTTCCACCAGAGCTACTTCTGATAGACTTGCAGATCTGAAAAACATTGCCCTCAGTCTGGGCAGGATCCTAAACCTGAGGACAAGCCCCTGGCTCACTACCTCCAGGACCCATCTGTCTGTAGTGATGGATTCCCAAGCCTGGAGGTAGTGGGCCAGCCTGTCTCCTACTGTGGGGAGGAAGCCCTGGCACACCCCTCAGGGGTCTGCTTAATCTGTGCACTTGGCTCAGTGCTGGGACCAGAACAACTGCTGATACTTTTACCTCTGCCTCTGAAGTATCCTCTCTGAAGTTGACAGGCAGGCAATGCCTAGGCCTGGGAGAAGGGTCCGTAATGGGTTCTACCCCTGATCCCTCTACCTTGGTACTTCTGGGGTGTTGCTGCTTTCTCTTTTACAGCGGCACTCTTATGAGCACCTTGTACTCATCCATCTTTTCCATGTAAGCCTCCGTTTGTTTATGTAACCCCTAGATGGCGCTATCCCAGGGGCTACTACCCCTGCCTGATTTGCCACTAACAGGTTGAGGGGCCTGGATCCAATGGCGGGTGCCTCCACCCAGAGGTCAGGGTTTGCAATAGTTAAACTAACTTGGTCACAGCCCTCTGGGACACTGCAACCCCTTTCTTCCCACTAGTGGCCCACACAATATATCAGAATTACCTTCACAGTATACACTTACCCCAGGTCTGGTTCCGGCACTGGGACCTCCTGTGAAATGAGATACAGTGCAACAATCACAGTACAGTACTTTAACATAGACAAATACCTCAGGCAGTATAACTTTGCTGAAACAAGCAGCTCTGATTTATTTAGGGGATATAACAAGGACAGGGGAAATCAGGTTAATTAGCTTATCACTCTAATAATTCTACCTATGGCTCTGTGCACAGGCCTATCCCTATCAGTTACTGTCCCTGGGTACCCAAGCCCTAGTGGCTAGTCCAAACCGTGGCAGCTGGTAGGGCCCTTTCACACGAGAAAAGGAGAATTAAACAGTCAGCAGTACAGTAATTCCATTTGGATTTAATGTGGCAATTCAACAGGGAGCAACCTGAATTAGTACTCACGACCTCCAAATAAGATAGGGTCCTTCAATGTCAGCAGGGCTCACTTGAGGTACACAAACCTCTTCACACATCCATATAAAAGAAAGCACTATACCAGGCAGGCTGCATCTGTATCCCGATCGCAATTACTGCACAATACCCGGGAGAACACACAGCAGATTCAGTTCCTGACAGACCGAGTGCAATTTTCAGCAATTCCTCCAGTCTTCTACAGGGTGAGCCTGGTTTCTACTCTTCAGAGATCCTTTGATTCTTTTCACAGGACGGATTCAGTCCTAACAAGCTGTTACACAAGCTGCAGACCGGAACTCTGGGCCTTACACATGTTTTTGACTAAAACTGCACACTGAAAAAGCACAGGGCTCCTTCCTTCTTCACTGCCAAAGCTCAACTGAACTCCAACTGACAAAACTGGCACTTCCTTTGAGTTCCTCCCAGTTCTTGACTGGATTGGCTGTCACCACAATAGACTGCTGCTGTTGGTCCAAAAAGGCACTGAAGTCTAAACTACATCTCCCAGAGTCACTGCCCATACAATCCTCTTGTGGCTGGCTCAGATTATGAGTCCAAGTTCTGATTCGTCCAAGGCACCATTTTAGAGCTAGCTTACCCCACACTGATTGGTCCAGTTCAGCAGTTCAAAACTAGAATGGGAACTAGCAGACACAGTTCTGACTGCAAAGAAAGCAGGTTAGACAAACTGTAATTTCATTATTACTCTAAATAATTTCTGGCAAACAGTTACATCTTTCAGATAGGTTCCTTTGCACTCCTAGTGACTGCAAAAATGAAGTGAATTGGCAGCAGCTCGAGTGGTACTCATCAAAGAAGCACACAGTCCCCCATACAACTAATTATGTCTGCAAGCAGACAGCTCTTAAAGAGACAGTACCAGAGGCTCTAAAACACTCACTGATAAATGGCTTAAATGCCAAACACCATTCAGGCTTGGAGCATTCAAGCAAGCTCCTGGAAGTCTTTTGGGAACCCCATTTGCAGGGGTTACACCCTTCCTGGCCTGGAAAGCTTGACGTCCCACCAAGCAATTCTATAAGTTTCAACTGCAACCATATACATTTGCATTAGGCTCGCACATGTAATCATCAGTCAATATATCATTTTACCAAGAACACATTTCTGAAACATTGCAGTACGTCACTCTTTACACAGTATTACATACACATTGTACCATAACTCAAGTTATTACCTCTTGTACATGAAACCTGAAGAGAGGGGGCCCTTCCCTATCAGTTACCTTGGGGCTGGATGGGGCAAGGGCACCATACTTAGAGGGCAACACAAGTAACTTGGAGTTAGCACTGATGCTCAGTTTGGGCAATGAGCTCGGGGACACATACACTCCTTTATGGACAACATTGAGAGGCAAGTCCACAGGCCTCCCAAGTGAATCATAACTGAGGTGCACCACAGGCTTTACAGCTCGACCAGTCTTTCTAGGGGGAACTGTTATAGTCTCTGCACTCTGAGCCTCATTTTCAGCATTGTCCTCACTTGTCAGGAGTCTCCATGGGGTAGAGAGGCTAGAACTTGGGGCACTTTCAGCTCCAGGAGTTACAGTTTCTGAGTCCACAACATTTGGCTCTGCATGGAGAGCTTCGGACACTGGCAGTGGACTGTCAGGGCACTCAAAATACTCTTCTTGTTCGGTGTATCACCAGTCTGCCCCAATCTATCATTTTCCTCCCTGAAAGCTCAAACAGTTCAACCATGCACAATGATTCCATTTCATCTGATCTGATGCTTGCACTTCACTTTCTGGGAGCATTGGCTCCAGGGATGAAGCTGGGGCTTAGACAGTCCAGAAGGCCCAGCTTTGTCTCCAGTATTGACTAGGGATTGCCTCAAACAATTGACTCAGTTCGTAAGAAGGATAGTATTCAAAGTCACTCTCACTTTCTTCCGATATGGACTGACAGTCATGCTCAACTGGGACTTGTGGAGGGAACACTTTAACTTTGCTTCTGTAGGTGCAGACTTTCTTGATCTTTTCTTAGCAGCAGCTCTAGTCACTGGTCCAGAGGGGCATCTTCTAGGGCTCAGACTCAATTAAGATTTGTCCAATGGGCAGTAAATGATTTCTATGCATTGTTTTTACATCTTTTGAATTATTCTCAGGCCTTACTTTGTACACTGGCAGATCATCTAGTTTGCCCACTACAATGTGAGGGAGATGGTGCCATCTGTCAGCAATCTTGTGCTTGCCATGCAGTCCCAGATTTCTTAGCAATACCCGATCTCCCTCCTGGAGTTCCTGTGCTTTCACCTTTTATCATACCTTTCTTTGTTGGCCAGATTTCTTTGGCAGCCATGGTTTGAGCCAGTTGGTACGCATGAGTTAGCTGGGCCTTTAACTTTGCACATACTGTAAATAGTTGTCAGCTTGAACCCCATCAGGAGAGACCCCAAACACACATCTACTGGTAGTCAGCTTCTCTTCCAAACATCAGGCGGTAGGGGAGAATCCAGTGGCATCACTTTTGGTGCAGTTATAAGCATGTACCAGGGTGCTAATTTGTTGGCTCCATCTAGGCTTGTCCTTTGGGTGCAGGGTGCCTAGCATATCTAGCAAAGTGCGGTTGAAACGTTCAGGCTGTGGGTCCCCTGGGGTGGTAAGGAGTGGTTCTGGACTTTCGCACTCCACAGAGAAAGCATCTCTTTGATCAGACGACTCTCAAAGTCTCTCCCTTGATCAGAATGGATTCTTTGTGGAGCCCCATAGTGAACAAAAAAGTTTTCTACAAGTACTTTGGCTACAGTGGATGCTTTCTGGTCTTTGGTGGGGAAAGCTTGGGCATATCTCGTGAAATGGTCAGTGACCACCAGCACATTACTGATATTTCTTTGATCTGACTCCAAACTCAGAAAATCAATACAGACCAGCTCCATGGGTGCACTGGTGGTGATGTTAACAAGGGGGGCAGCCCTCTGGGGCAAAGCTTTCCTCTGTAAGCAGCGACTACAAGTTCGAATGTGTTGCTCCACATCAGCCCCCATCTTAGGCCAATAGAATCTGGATCTCACCAAGTCAAGTGTTCTGTCTATACCAAGGTGCCCCTATGTGGTTGTGCAAGGACCTCAATACTGAGTCTCGAAGGCAGTGGGCAGCACTAGTTGTTGTTTGTCTACTTGTCCCCTCTGTCTACTGTTTCTCTGTATAACAGTTTATTGATCAGTTTCAACTTAGGACCTTCTTTGTATAACAGTGCGGTTCTCAAATCAGTGGGCGTATTTGGACACATCTTTTCCTGCATAGAGGGCTTCGTAGCTGCTTGATCATGGGATCGCGGGATTGAGCCCGCCGAGTACTGTCATTGTCCAGCTGAGGCAGTGCACCAATGTCTATGCAGAAAAGTGGCACAACGGCAGGTATGCATCCAGAGGCTCCCAAGCAATCCACCATGCAGTCCATTGTCTCTGTGGGACATTTGTTCCTCCCTGTCAACTCTCCGCAGAGTGCCGAATGTCAGGTTCTGCCAGTCGGACCCAATCATTCTGGGAACAGGCCTCGGGAGAGCATCAGCATCTATGTGGTTCAGACCTGCTCGGTATTCGAGCATATGTCATATGTAGATAATGCAGAAAGCCACCCATGGCCAGTGGCATCCAACTTAGCTGAGGTCTGCACATAGGTCAAGGATTAATGTCAGTTTTACTAGTATTTTAGCCCCATACAAGTACTCATGGAATTGTCAACATAGCCCACTTCAAAGCTAGGAACTCTAACTTATGTACAGGATAGTTCTTTCGGATGGGGTCAGGCTTCTACTGGCAAGGCCACTGGTCTCAGGCCATTCTCGTGCTCTTGGTACAACCTTCCCCAACCCTTGCAAGCTAGCATCAGTGTGCAGGACGAAGGTTTTCTTGGATCGCATAGGCCAGCACTGGAGCATGGGTGTTGATATATGATCTCATGAAAAGCAGTCTCACAATCAGGAGTCCAGCGGCCCCAAATACTTCACTCGGATGAAAATACACTTTCAGTCTTGAGGATGCTGACTTTGGTATTTTTGGGTTGGGGATACCCTTGAGTAAGGTTAAGTAAAGGCGGATCACTCTTGAATAGTCCTTGATGAAGCCGATAATAACCACAGAATCCCAGGAATCTTTGTTCTTTTTTAGATTTTGGGTCTAGGCCAGGTGGTCAAGGCCTCAACTTTACTTGGGTCGGTCTCTATTCCTCGTGGATACTATGTGTCCCACATACTTTACTGATGTTTGAAAAATTGACACTTATCAATGGACAGTTTAAGGCCAAAGTCCTCCAGTCGGTCCAATACCTTAAATAATCTGCTCTCATGTTCCTCCAGTGAGCTGCCAAACACAATAACATCATCTAGGTATACCAGGCACTCTAGTAAGTTCATGTCCCCACTGCACGCTTCCATCAATCGTTGAAAGTGGCTGGGGCACCTGAAACCCTTTGAGGCATCCTCATGAATTCATAGTAGCCAAGCGGACAGATAAAGGCTGTCTTTTTCACGGTCCTCTGGGGCCATCGGGATCTGATAGTACCCACTGCGGAGATCCAGCACAGAGAACCACTTGCTCCCGCTTAGGCAGTCCAAAGCATCCTGAATGCGGGCATTGTGTACTGATCAGTATAGTCCGCCGGTTTATAGGTAGTAATCCACACATCCTTACTGTTCCATTCTTTTCCTCACTACCACAATGGGGAAGCATAAGGGCTTCTGGATTCTTGTATTACACCAGCAGCTAACATCTCTTGCAGATGCCGGCCACATCATCTATGTCAGCAGGTGGCCAGGCGCCGAGACTCCTCTCACGAATGGTTTTTCGCTATGCAGTTTGATATTGTGTCGCAGCCCTGCACGTATCCTACATCCCATTCCTTTAAAGAAAACACCTGGTCTCTCTGGGCAAGCTTCTCACTGATCTTCACTTTCCATTCAGCTGGCAGCGGAGTCGCCAATCAAAACAAGTCAGGCGTTACTCTGTCATTCTTCCTGAACTCTTGTGTTGGGTAGCACTGCAGTGTCTGCACAATGCCACATTAGCCAGGATGCAACCTCTGTTTACTCGAATGTCTCTTTTCAGACACATTATGAACTTGGACCATTACCCTTCTGGCATAAGCATGGGCTCTAGCGGGCAAAATACTAGGCTTGACCAGCAGTCCCTCTGGCATTTTTCCATCGCCTGGTGCATCCAACATTAATATTTTATTCTTAACATCCTTTCTGATACGGACCTCTCCCTGTAAGGTACACTGGGCATTTGGCGCCAGGATCAGAGACTCAGGATCCTTCTTCCATACAATTTCGACCGGTTCCTCTGGTTCTGTTTTTTCAGCATCTCTCTGTGCTCATAGGCCTTCTTAATTAAAGCCGGAACTCTTAAAGCTCTACTAGTCTTTGACCCCTGTTTTTCATAACACAACTGTGCCAGCCTTCCGAACATATGAGCATTTGTTCCAATCAACAAAGGACACCATCATACAGTCCAGTGGGGGGACACACTAAGGCTAGGGTCTCTACTTGTTCGCCACTCCAGCCACGGAGGTGGGGAAAGACAGCCAAATTCGATATACCTGGAATAGGGTAGGCCTTCTCACTTAACCCCCATACATGCAGTCCTTCTAATGGTTGTAAGGGTACGCCTGACAAATGCTTCTGATACCAATCTTGGAATATAATTGTCACTTGGGAGCCACTGTCTAATATAGTTCTTGTAGACACTGCTTCACCTTTACAGTGGTCTCCATGGAGGGACCCACTATTCTGGACCAGTCTGAGAGGCGGTGGTGGGGCTGGGCAACTGACCTTGCCACAAAAGGACGTGAATTAGCATTTTGGTGCCCCTCACTGGGATCATGTCGAACCTCTTAACCACTGATTTCTTCTCCAAGCTTCCTGCTAGCCTATATGCAACTTTTGTCAGTGTCTTTTGGGACTGGCATTCCTTTCATGTGCCCATCTTTTCCCACAATTATAGCAAAACATACTTTCTGGAGTTTGAGCTGGCCGAGGCGCCACACTGGGAGCCAGGGCGGGTATTACTAACTGGAAACCTGGTGCCATCTCTGTCTGCGCGGATAAGCATTTGGAGACATCTGCCAGTTTCTCCACTTCCATGGTCAAGGAATCCAGTTCGAGCTGTTATCAGCAGGAGATACATGGGTGGGTACCCCACCCCATAGCAGATGCAGTCGGATATAGGTCAGGGCCTGTACTTGCAGGCGTGGCCTTCATAAAGGGACTGTTTTGAATTCTTGATCTCTCAACAGTTCGCCCCATTGTGACATATCTTTTCCTTGTCAGAGCACCATTGACTGCCAACCTCTGCCCCTGAACTTCACTTGATGGGTCACCCTCAGTCACTCGGTCGAGCCGCAGCTATTGGTGCAGGTCCCTCCCGAGGTCGCTTTTTCAACTCTCAATTTCTCTCATTAACTCATCATAGGAGGGTGGGGATTCCAGTCGATCTGCCAGGTGTAACTGAAGCAACAGCAGTTCTGAGAAGGGGCAGACTTAAGGATCCTGTCCAGCCTGGTTCGGTCCAGTTCAATCGCTGGCAAACTACCTTTTCTGAGGCATTCTTGCAACAATTTTTCCAGCCGAGATACATACACAGACAACAACTCCCTTGGTACTGTTGTGCATCTTTACTTCCACCATAGGTCCTCATCAGAATCTGGGCTCCCAACACATTCTCCAAGGCCTCAAGATAGGCCTGTGCAGTCGCCTCAGGGTTACTGGGTCTGCTTAGCACGGATGGTGTGCCAGGCAGGACCTCGGAGGCTCACTAACCCTCTTCGCCACCTTCCCAGCATTGCCATTCTAGCACTTGGGGCAACATAGTCTATCCAGGTCTCCCCAGTCATCCTCCCTTGGGGGTGGGAGGGTGCCAGAGAAGATCCTCAACCTTCGGTAAGAGTCGTGACTAATGGCAGGTGCAGAAATAGGAGTCTGCATTGGTTCAGCCACCATTACGGGCACTGGAGCAGGAGAGGGTGTTGGGGGAGGAACACCCCCAGGTGGCAAGAATAGTTTCTTCAAGTCCTCCACAGTTTTCCCCTCTCCCAGCAACCATTCAGCAAATTTCTCCTCAAAAGTTTCAGATAGTGGTGGGGGCTGATTCCCCCCCGGGTCTTTACTGTCCTTAGTTATCACTCTCCAAGCAGTGAGGGCTCCCTCTGGGGTAATGGTCTGTGGCACTTTGGAGCTATCTATGGATCCTAAACTCTACTAGGGCCAGGAAAGTGTGGGTGAGCAGATTAGCATGCCGCACCCACCACCACAGGGTTTTGTAAACCTTCCACCTTGGAAGTACTCCTGCACAGTGTCCGTGATGATACCCAGGGGGATGTCCAGGATAAGCATAGCATTTTGGGGTCGATCTCCTCCCCAGTACACCACTCCACCAGCCGTGCACAGCCACTTTGTCGGGTACCCATTTTTCTAACAGTGGTTCAGAAATATGGCCACTGAGAGGACACACAATCCCAGCGGTGAGCCTCCAAGATGTAACCCCAGATGGCGCTATCCCAGGGCTACTACCCTGCCTGATTTGCCACTAACAGGTTGAGGGGCCTGATCCAATGGCGGGTGCCTCACCCAGAGGTCAGGGTTTGCATAGTTAAACTAACTTGGTCACAGCCCTCTGGGACACTGCAACCCCCCTTCTTCCCACTAGTGGCCCACACAATATATCAGAATTACCTTCACAGTATACACTTACCCCAGGTCTGGTTCCGCACTGGGACCTCCTGTGAAATGAGATACAGTGCAACAATCACAGTACAGTACTTTAACATAGACAAATACCTCAGGCAGTATAACTTTGCTGAAACAAGCAGCTCTGATTTATTTAGGGGATATAACAAGGACAGGGGAAATCAGGTTAATTAGCTTATCACCTCTAATACTTCATTTATGGCTCTGTGTACAGGCCTATCCCTATCAGTTACTGTCCCTGGGTACCCAAGCCCAGTGGCTAGTCCAAACCGTGGCAGCTGGTAGGGCCCTTTACACAGAGAAAAGGAGAATTAAACAGTCAGCAGTACAGTAATTCCATTTGGATTTAATGTGGCAATTCAACAGGAGCAACCCTGAATTAGTACTCACGACTCCAAATAAGATAGGGTCCTTCAATGTCAGCAGGGCTCACTTGAGGTACACAAACCTCTTCACACATCCATATAAAAGAAAGTACTATACCAGGCAGGCTGCATCTGTATCCCGATCGCAATTACTGCACAATACCCGGAGAACACACAGCAGATTCAGTTCCTGACAGACCGAGTGCAATTTTCAGCAATTCTTCCAGTCTTCTACAGGGTGAGCCTGGTTTCTACTCTTCAGAGATCCTTGATTCTTTCACAGGACGGATTCAGTCCTAACAAGCTGTTACACAAGCTGCAGACCGAACTCTGGGCCTTACACACGTTTTTGACTAAAACTGCACACTGAAAAGCACAGGGCTCCTTCCTTCTTCACTGCCAAAGCTCAACTGAACTCCAACTGACTTAAACCGGCACTTCCTTTGAGTTCCTCCTAGTTCTTGACTGATTGGCTGTCACCACAATAGACTGCTGCTGTTGGTCCAAAAAGGCACTGAAGTCTAAACTACATCTCCCAGAGTCACTGCCCATACAATCCTCTTGTGGCTGGCTCAGATTATGAGTCCAAGTTCTGATTCGTCCAAGGCATCATTTTAGAGCTAGCTTACCCCACACTGATTGGTCCAGTTCAGCAGTTCAAAACTAGAATGGGGAACTAGCAGACACAGTTCTGACTGCAAAGAAAGCAGGTTAGACAAACTGTAATTTCATTATTACTCTAAATAATTTCTGGCAAACAGTTACATCTTTCAGATAGGTTCCTTTGCACTCCTAGTGACTGCAAAATGAAGTGAATTGGCAGCAGCTCGAGTGGTACGCAGAGAAGACACAGTCCCCCCATACAAACTAATTATGTCTGCAAGCAGACAGCTCTTAAAGAGACAGTACCAGAGGCTCTAAAAACACTCACTGATAAATGGCTTAAATGCCAAACACCATTCAGGCTTGGAGCATTCAAGCAAGCTCCTGGAAGTCTTTTGGGAACCCCCATTTGCAGGGGGGTTACATTTACAAAAGAGAGATGTGGGCTCACAAGGAAAGTGCCTTTGTCTGGGTGTCCCTGGACAAATTAGTTGCCCTCAGAGACACCGAAATTGCCATTTGCCGGGCAACAATATCATTGGCATCCACTGCCATTCTGCACCAGCTGTTCATGGCTGGGGTGTCCAAAAAGGCAAAGCAACATTTATTTAAAAGATGCCCAATCACAGAGGCTCTGGGTGCCGTACAAATAAGTAAACACATATTTCAAAAACAAATCAATAAAAACCAAAAAGATATATATAAGCATATAAATAATTAACTCCTCATAAAAACAGTTCCTATAAATAATAAATTAAACATCAAATTACCAACTACTACAGGAACTCTGCTCCAGCTACCCAATACTTCCTGACCATCCTCTAGTCTACTGGGAAAAGGAAGTGTTCTTTTTTTTGTTTGTTTTTTTTTTTAACCTAGAAGCCTGTTCTCTTCAGAGACTTGTGGATGGGCATTAACAGTTTTGTTGTGTCTGGCACATCTATCCTTCCCATATAGTCTGGCCCTCTCCCTGCCCTGTGGATTCCTAGGTGAGAGGTCCAGTGTCTGTGTGCTTCATGACGAAAACCTCAGCTCCCTTCTCAGTGGAGTCAGGATGTTGAAGATCAGGGAAACACCAGGTTCAAACTAATCCCCTCAGCAAACTGTTCAAGTGGAACCAGGAACCGAGGAGGAACCCAGGTCCTAAACAAACTGGGCCACTGAACCAGAACTGTGGTACCGGTTTGCAGTGTCTGTACAATTTTAAAGTATTTGCTATTTCATCTGTGGTTGGAACCAGCAGTTTTGTCGGTTGCGGTTCCTGAACCAAGTGTTTTCCCTTCCTCTTTTCTCAGCAGAACTTGCTGGTTCAGTGGCAGTGTCTGGGGATCATTTCTTAACTGAGGAAACATCACCCTGGTTAGAGGGCTGTCCAACCGGTTCATTCGATTTCTCCTTACGAGATGAGAATGTTCTGTCCGCAGCTGGGTCAGCAGCCTTCTCGGACATTTTTCTCTCAGTCGGTTAAAACGCCTATTAAGCACCAACTGAGTAACATATTTTTGCTTTTACAGATTTCACATTCTGCCTTCAGGTTGTCAAATCCTAGGCAAAAACACAAATGAGGGTCTGTTTTCAAACAGTTCCCCAAACTCTGTACAAAGCTGAAAACCCACTGGCAGGTTTTTCTTTTCTTGGTTAGTTACAAAAACATTAAAACTCCAAGAAATGGGTCTCTGAGAATCAGAAACCCACACAAATGAACAAGGCTTAAACCTTTATTATTATTTTAATTACTTTTACTTTGCGATTGGTTCAGCAACCGCTGACAGAACCAAGAGTTACCCCGGTTTCCCTCAAAACAAACAAATTAAGCAGCCAGCCCAGGGAAAGAATAAAATGCAGAAATATACTTTTAAAAATGTAAATAAAGGTTTGGTTCCCTCCTGGTTAAATGAACCGAAAAGAAACTGAAAAACTTGGTGGAGAAACACTAAACCTAAACTAGTTTACCTGTAAACTCAAGGACAGTGCTTTAAAAATGAACAAAAATAAATTTTACTTAAAAAAATGGAGAAAATAAAATCTTCACGAAGATGAAGGGAGCTTCATGGGCGTCTGTACTGTTCACATGGAGTAAAGAATCTGACAGCTGTAGAATGTTTACCAGGGACAGTGGTTTGAAAACCGAACATGAGCCTAGCATTCCATCATTAGCATAGGTTCTATTTCAGCTCCGGGGCAGTACTATGGTGGGACAATACTGCATATGTCAGAATACAGTAAGATTTCCTGGGGTTAGAAAAGCAAAATAATGCACTGTATAAGTATTTAATAAATATATGCTCACATGCATAGAGGACACTGGGAAAAGTAGTTGCCACTAATGACCGGCAGGAAGGATGGCTTCATCCAGATAAATTTTATTATTTCAGACATGCAAAGTGGCTTAAAAGAAATCAACTTTTAGTGTGATTCTGTGGATCGACCTATAGGTTCCGATTATTTCCTCCTGGTAGCTGGAAAGCTGAGTTCCCTTTAAAAGCTGTGAAGTCCAGCCTACTGATGCTGAATGAGCACATTGTGCTGTAGAAGACCTAGACTCAAGTTGTGAAAGGATAATCATGCCTAGAGCTGATGAAGTCTGGGGCACACTCAGGCTCCAGTTGGGAGGGCTAAGTAAGCCCAACTCTTGTTGCGCCACCAGCAGTCTAGATAGGAGCCTAGACACTGAGGATGACCAAGTGATGTTACCCCAAAATGCATGTAGTCACTGGCAGTAGACAGCTGTTGGGAGGTAGGAGGGACATACAAGGAAAAATAACTCCTTGGTCACCATATGACCGACAGCCCACGCCCACCATGTCATTGAGTGTAGCAGTGCTTCCACCTCCTGGTACTGAGTTTATCTGCTTCTTGGGTTGCTGCCCCCCTCCCCCCAACACACACACTTATCTGCACAGGTGGTGAAACAGCATAGGACAGTTCTACGACGGGCAACGGATGGAGCAGGAGTAGGCAAAAGAGACGTGTAACCAGGTGTTGGATCCATAACTTCAGAAGTACAGCACTGCCTGCAACATCTCATGGGCAGCACCGTACTTAAACTACTTGCTGTGTGCTAACAATGCACACTGCTAAGTTTGCCAATGTTTGGGAGTACACTTAGCATGAAGCAAGTGGCAAGTGCAGTGCTGCCCATCAGAAAACGGTGGGCAGTTTTGTACATCAAAATCTATAAAGGACTTTTCAAAAGCTTTTACTGTTGCATTTTAGGTAACATAAATTGTATTTTGTAACTTAAATCCCAATCAGAAGAACAGCTGGGGGACATTTGGGGTGTTTTCCTTTAAGTGACATACTTTCTGCCTCCATTCCTACACATAGGAGCCGGGTTTGTAACATTTTTGGTGGGGCCCAGAGGTCAGAGGTCAAAGCCCCCAATGGGGGTCTCTGGGAGCAGAGGTCCTATATGTGGGGGGTCGGGGGGTTTAAGCTGGACCACCATTGAACCTCCGCTATTAGCACAGCACTCAAGCTACTTGCCTAATTATGGCATACTCTATTCCGTATCGGCCTATTGGTTATTTTTTATTAGTTTATTTGAGTTGGAGGGCTTTACCCACACACCTCTGTGTTAAAAAGAGTAAGGAGTGTGGGGGGGCAGAGCCCCTCAACTAAAACTTACAAAACCTCACTTACAGAATGCTCTACACCACAAACAGTCGATTATTTTTTATTAGTTTAAGTTGGAGTGTGATTGCCCCGCCACAACCCCATGTTAAAAACAAGGGTGTGTGGGAGCAGAGCCCCTTAACTCAAATACCACAAAACCTCACAGCACACTCTACACCACACTGGACTGTCAGTTTTTTTTTTTTTAGTTTATCCGAGTTGTGGGGCTTCACCCCCACACCCTACATTAACAAAATAAGATAGGTGGGGAGGGACAGAGCTCCCTCAATTCAAACAAACAGACAAAACCCAACAACAAGCACACAATTAAAGTAGCTCTTAGCGCAGCTACAGTACAGCGCAGCAAGCATGTGACAAAATTATGCTATATTCTCTGTAGCTTTAGACTATGCCAATACTGGTGGTCCAATATTCTAAACACTCACCAAACAAGCTAGATAGATGACATTAGAGACATGTCAATAAACTGTAACATTATTCATTCATTAAACCTGCAAATTATCAAGAGTGAAAACAACATTGCACTTTCAGGTTTTGATAAAAATTGTACTTTTTTTGGTGCATCCTGTTGTTAAGCTAGTCGCTCTCTATCCTATCTCTTGTAGTAAAGGTATACTCTCTGCTCTCAAAAGCAATTGTTGAAGTGGTCAGGTCAGCTGAACAGGCCCATGGCTTCTTCGGACAAACAGCCCCATCCTCACTCATTGTGCAGCTGATCTGAAATCTTTTTTTTTTTTCTGTGTGTGAAGTGAAACCACCCAGTGACCTTTTATGTCCGTGTTGGAGCCTTTCTGTGTCCCTGAGAGTCAGTGTCCCCTCACTGTCCTACATTTTGAGTGTCCCTGGACCATGAACCTCATTTCAGTGACAACAGGTTAAGAGGTGTGGCAGACTGGGTGGACCTTTGTCTGGTCTTTTTCTGTCTCATGGTCTATGTTTCTCTTTGACCCCAGACTAGGTGGGCCATGCGGTCCTTATCTGCTGTCAAATTCTGTTTCTGTGTTTCCCCACTCAGAGATAGGCCAACAGCCACCAGCCCATCACAGTCACATCACCCTCCTGCCACGGTAATGGAGTGACTCCACTCCTCATTTTTTTCTCTCAACTGTTAAACTAAACTTCAGACTTCTCTCTGAAAGTTCTCCCGTCACCAGCCTGCCACCAGCCAGCCCACCACACCACCATGACACAACACAGACTACTCCTGCTTCTGCTTAGGGCAGCTTGACACTGCTCAGTACCATAAAGTGGAGACTAGATACTATGCTTTGCCTACAAGGAAGTATTTGCTGTGGAGTTCTAACTCATGATAATTAGCAATCAGCATAGTGCAGGGGCTTGAGACAATCAAAGCTTAATTAATGAGAAATCTGTCCTGTTTGCTTGTGGTTTGCTTCCACACCTTTTCAGCCAAACCAGAATACCTTCATAAGCATCTGAAGACCCATCATAAATGAGTGACAACAGTTCTTCAAATTAATACTGAAAACAACATTATTGCATAGAAGTCCACATAATCCCTGTTTAGATAGATAGAGACAGCAACCCCCCAAAAAAAAAACATTAATAGGGTTAAATTAAAGCAAAACATTAAAAGTAGAAAAATGAAAAATTAGGGTAAAAGGTCACCGGAACATTTGTGAATCTATGGTGTGTTCCCTCGAGGATGATCATGCAACATGGTGCTGATGTTAACCCCAGTTATGAAATGTTAGAAAGAATGCTGGCATCTGACTGGACAAGAGCAGCTTTCAGCTGGGCTGTTATCCCAGCACAACGGCCCAGCTAAAAGTAAAATGTTTAAAAAAGGCATACAATTTACTAAAAATGACCCATTTCATAATAGCAATGAGGCACTCCAGGGGGTGTGTTATGGTGGGCTAACGGCCCTTCTCAGGTGGTGGAAGCACTCAGCTATACCTTATGCTTGAACCCACCTGAGGTGGGCCTTTATCCAACCATAACACACCCCTGTCATGCCTTATTGCTTAACTACAGCACCCTCTATCCCAGACAGTATTGTTGTATCAGAGTTCTTCTTTGTCTGATAACAGACTGCAAGAATGAGGATAATGCCAATAACTCCACTGCAAAAACTTCCTTGTAAGCAAAACACAGTATCTAGTTTCCTCTTTAATCTCCTCTACAGTTAGTGGATTTTAATAACAAAATTTCGTCAGAAAGAAGGATCAAGTCAGATCTGACGCAGGAAAAAATAAACCCTATCTTTGTGGATAAAATTAGATATATTTTTTTTCAATTGCAGACAATGTCACTGATTATTAAACCCTTTAAAAACATATTTCGTCAGCATGAACCTCAACAGGAAAACAAAACAGCAGCCAGTTGCCAATGAAAATGATACAAAATATTTGCGCACCAGGTAGATTTGCCTTTTCAGTTGTTTTCTGTGCAGAGTGCTTCACATTTGCTCTATTTTACATTACATGTACAGCTTTAGGGTGGAAAGGATAACTGAAACGTAGAAACACAGAAGTGTAATGGCAGAAAAGGACCGACAGGCCCATCTAGTCTGCCCATTTGTCTCTATCTGCTAGGACTTGCCCCTGTCTGTCCCATGCCTTTTGAAGCCTTCCACAATTGCTTCTCCAACCAGCTCCTCTGGAAGCCTATTCCACTTATCCACCACCGTCTCTGTGAAATAGTACTTTCTAATGTTACCTTGAACTGTCCCCTCAATCTGTAACCCATGCCCCTTGTCCTCAGATTCCTTTCAGCTGGAAGATGCTTTCCACTGGCACCGGTTTATACCCTTAAGGTACTTGAAGGTCTCAATCATATCCCCCTCTCCTCCTCTGTTCCAGGGAGTACATGTTCAAATCTCTCAACCTTTCTTCATAGGATAGGTGGTTGAGCCCCTTTATCATCTTTGCTGCCCTCCTCTGAACTCACTCCAGCCTCCCCATATCCTTTTGAGGTATGGCCTCAGAACTGAACCCCATACTCCAAAAAGCAGCCTAACTAGATGGGTATACAAAGGTACTGTGAGTCTATGACCTCCTTTTCTACTGGTAATCCCCTTCTGACGCAGCCCAGCATTCTGTTGCCCCTAGCCACTGCTCCCTCACAGTGCCTTTCCACCTTCAGATTGGTTTAGAATGTCTCTCCCAGTAGCTCAGCGGAAGGACCCTGTTATCCCTTTTTCTTTAGAGCACTCTGAACTTGATGGGTATTGGAGTATCAGCTGATAACACCTGCTGTAAAACTTTATTCCAAGTACATTTACCACTACTTCTGTGAAGTAGTTCTGTGGTTTCCCATGAGTCTTCCTCTTCTTGGCCTTAATTTTCCCTGTTTGTGGGTATCATCACACTAATAATTGATACAAAGTCTAACAGCCAGTTAAGTATTAATCATCTGGGTGATGGCCACAAATGGGGTAAATAAAGGGCCTGCTCTTCAAAGGCAGTAAGGTACCCCAGACATATCCAAATTATAAAGCGTGTAGGCGGTGCCCAAGAGGGGGCTGCATTCTCTGGCTATCCTCACCATGCCACACATAACGAGAGAAGGAGCCAGCATCACCAGCAGCAGTGGTCTGGGAGCCTTGGGAGGGCATCAGGAGGCAGGCAGGTAGGGTGCATCTCTTCAGAGGGGATTACACTTATCTTCCTTGCTTTTCACCCTATGGGCTTCCTTCTTCTCTACCCCTCCCTTGGTGAGGCCAGACCAGACAACACTCAAATCCCCATCTGGCTAACAAAACCTTTTAGCTGTGGTTAGTTAGTAGCAGTGCATTAGAAACCCAGGATATTCAAGTAGTCTCTCCCAGCAGGTGTATTCAGGCCTCAGCTTCCTTCCCCAGTTGCTTCCCTGACCTTACCTGCGGGATCTCTGTCTCGGCGGGTAGATTACCATTACCCGGTGCGGTGGTTAAGTCACTGCCTGTCCAGTCCTCCACCATCCGGACTGGTGGGTCTCTGATTCAATGACTTCTCCTCCTCTTCAGATCTCTCAGCAGCTGTGCCTGCCCTACTCGTCGGCGCGACGATGACCCGCCCGGTTGTTTGCGGCCCAATACCGACCCATCGCCACGGTCATGCCAGGACCTCATGGCTGCCGTTTTTTGGCCCTCCTCTAATCGTGGCAGGGCCTGGTTCACTTGACTGACCCTGCCTGCTGCCTGAGATGGATGGATGATGTCTTCCTCCCAACATGCAGGACTCTAGTTTGGTTGCTCACTGGCGTTGCCTCAAGTCAATGCAGTTCTACTTACTCACTCGCCTAGCACCCATCGCCGGTCCTCATCACCCAGTGACATTACCCGCCGCTTCTCGCTCTTCTGAGTATAGCATTGGAATGTGCATGTACACAAACAGGCACCAATTTCAAAATGCTATGCTACAGCAGGTCACAGAAGGCAAGCATGCCCAGGCCAGGAGTCACAGAACAAAAAAATAAGGGGGAAAATTTTATTTTGTTAAAAATCTTACTTGTAAAAAAATATTGGTGGGGCTGGGCCCGCTTCAAAAAATATTGCTGGAACCTATGCCCCACGGGCCCATATAACCCAGCGCCTATGTTCCTACATACATTGGTCACAGAAGAGCGTACTGTATTAAGATATGGATGATTGCCTACAGAGCTCACGTTAAATGTTTGTTGGCTCTCCTTTACCCTATGGTTAGCCCAATGAAAAAGATGAGGCAAAGTAGAGGGGGGCAATATGACAGAAACCCTTTTTTGCAATGAAGGTCATATTCACAATTTAGAAGCTTTTTGTGGGGAAAAAATAACACATCATAACAGCTAACATATAAATATATGGGATAACATAACGTTGCCTGCAACTACAATGCTGTATACAATACCATGTGAATGGAAACAGCCTTAGGCAAATTGGATGAACTAAAAGATAAAAAATAAAATGGGGCTAAAAATTAACAGACAAGAGAGATAGTCTCCTTTTATAAACGTATTTATTGACAAGTTTACAGAGCAGGATAGGCAGGAAATGGCAAAGAGGGTCTTGCTGGGCTTCCAAGGATTGTAAACAATTTGTTCTTTTATAATCTGGGTTTCATTTGCCGTGGAGTTCTGCTCCTGCCAATACTGTTTATCACCTCGTTCTCCCCGCAGCCAGGACCAGGACCTCCTTCCGTGGATCACCAACTTGATGCACGATTAGGACACCACTCTCTCCTGGTTCCCTTACTGCTCAGCCGCTGGAGGCCACCGATGCCAGCTCGGACTTATCCCACCAAGGATCCAACTGGTAGCAGCCTTAAACTCCCTCTCAGCCAGAAGAACAGCAGTTAATGTCTCCTGGTGGACTCACACGTCCCATGCCATTTATTTTAATTTGAATTATTGTTTTCCGGTGACTGATTAGGCCCACTGGAACACAGGTCACATTTTCAGGGAGACTGGAATTAGTTACTGAATACAGTACAAGGCAGCGCACATAGGTACATCATGCAAGTAGCAAATATAACTGTATGCAGAAATTAGTTACTGAGGTTTTACATCTTTAACAAAACACAGAAGGATGGAGTAAAAGGCAGTTTGTGCAGGGATTATACAGTGTGATTTTAATATGTAAGAGAAGTTAATTTACACAGTGTTAGCATAAATTTGCAGCCTGGAGCAAAGATGAGGTGCAGCAGGACTACATTCAGGCCCAGTATGAGGAGCTATTGTTCAGCAGTCATAGGCGGCTGGGGCCCAAGCGGTAACCTTTAGGGCTTATTTAAAGGTGAGAGGCACACAGAGCAGTAACAAAAGGTCCATGCAAGATAATGAACATATGAAAATGCTAGCAGAAATAGGCCTCACGGTCTGTTGTGTCTGTCGATTGAGCAGCTAGCCCCTCATCCTGCAGCTGCTCCCTCCCACTCCTCCCTCCCCTCCTTAGATTTACCCTCACCCTGTCCCATCCCTCTTGAAACTACCCACCATCTTACAGGTCACCACCTCCTTTGGTACAGCGCTCCCACTTGCCCACCACCTTTTCTGTGAAGAACTCTCCTTACCTCCCTTCTGAATCTCCCCCCTCGCCAGTCTGAGACTGTGCCCTCTTGTGTCCCTTCCTCTTCCTAATTGGAAGACCCCCTCTGTTCGAGTCTTGTTTATCCCTTTCAAGTACGTAAAGGTATCAAACATTTCTCCCCATCCCTCCTCTCCTCCAAGGAGTACATACCTAGATCGCTCAGCCTTTCATCATAGGGCTTGCCCACCAATCACTGGATCATCTTTGTTGCTCTACTCTGCTCCCCATCCAACAATCTGACATCCTTCTTCAGGTACGGATGCCAGAACTGCATGCAATACTCCAGGTGCAGCCTGACCAGTGACCTGTACAGGGGGAGGATTACCTCCCCACTTCTGGAAGAAATTCCCCTTGCTATGCACCCCAACATCTTGCTGGCCTTCGCTGTCGCTTTCCTACACTGAGCAGAGTTGTTCATGCTCCCTGTTATAAGTACCCCTAGGTCCTTTTCCTCCACGGTGCTTCCCAACTATACCCCTCTCAGCTGACAATCCCTCCCCTGGTTCTTTGCTCCAAAGTGCAATACCTTGCACTTCTTGGCACTAAACCCCAGCTGCCATGTTTCTGACCACTGCTGCAGTTTAGTCAGGTCGTCCTGCAGCCCCTTCCATCCCTCAATGTCATCAACCACTGCCCCCATTTTGGTGTCATCTGCAAACAGATTGAACTTACTTCATATCCCATGTGAGATATCAGCTATGAATACCCCGCTCATCACTGCCCTCAATGTTGAGAGTTCCCCTCCCACTACCACCCTCTGCTGCCTACCCCTTACCAATTCTTTATCCATTTCACCATCTTCGCCCCCGCGCCCACAGCTTCCAGCTTTCCCCCTAGCCTCCTGTGCAGCACAGAGTCAAAGGCCTTGCTGAAGTCGAAATACAGGACATACACTGCATGGCCCTTGTCTAGTTCCCTTGTCACCCAATCATAGTACTCAATGAGGTTGGTCTGGCAAGAACTGCCCGAGACAAACCCGTGCTGATGCCCATCCTGGAGTCCACTGTCCTCCAAATGAGTCACCAGCCTCTCTTTCAGGATTGTCTCCATGAGCTTCCTCACAACTGATGAGAGGCTCACTGGCCTGTAGTTTCTCAGTTCATCCACTGGGTCACTGTTGTGGATGAGCACCACATGGGCCAACCTCCAATTCTATGGTACGCATCCCGTGTCCAGGGAGGTATTGAACAGGTCAGCCAGTGACCCAGCCAGGGCCTCAGCCAGCTCCTCTAGTACCTTGGGTGAATGCCATCTGGCCCAGGTGCCTTGTCCACCCTCAGTGCCCTCAGTCCTTCCAGTACTCTGTCCTCAGTAAATCCTCACGTCTGTCACCCCTTCCCCGCTTGCCCACCCCACCCCTCCCTGCAGAACCTGCCCCTTTCTCTTGCATGAATACAGAACAAAAGTATTCATTTAATGCCTCTGCCTGATCATCCTCTCTCCACTCACCCCCATCCTTTTTATCCTCACTATTTGGTCCTTGTTGTTTTTTCTTGCCCTTATGTATCTGAAGAAATCCTTTTCTCTGTTTTTAATACCCTGTGCCAGCCTCAGCTCCCTGGAAGCCTTGGCTGCTTGGACTAGTTTGGTGGCCTCTCTGGATTTCTTCATATACATCTCCTTGTCTTCTCCCCTCTCTGACTTTTTGAACCTACGGAATGCCTCTCTCTTGACCCTCACTCCCTCTCTGACCTCCTGAGTCATCCAACTGGGCTTCTTTGCCCTCCCTTTCTTGCTCTGTGTCCTAGTAGATGCCCCTGTAGCCTCTGCTAGACCCTTTTTTTATGACATCCCACTTCTGACTTGTGTCCTAGCCTGGGTGAATCCCCTCCAGATGCCTCGCCAGAATTTCCCCATCTTTTAAAGTCCCGCTACTAAAGTCAATCACCTTGGTACCGGTACTCCCAGCTTCCCACCCCATGTTGAGTGTGAACCACACCGAGTAGTAACTGCTCCCCGCCAGTGGATCCTCCACCTCAGAGATCCCTACCCATCTCTCCATTGGACAGTACAAGGTCCAGAGTATTTCCTATCCGAGTTGGCCTATGGACCAGCTGCATCAGGAAGCTGTCCTGAAATGCCTCTAACAGGACTTGCTCCCTTGCACTTGTGGTGGTTGGGTACTCCAGTCCACCACAGGTAGGCTGAAGTCCCCCCACCACCACCACCACCGTGTTCCCCTTCCTGCCGACCCTTCAGATTTGCTCAGGTAACTCCCTGTCCAGGTCCTCCAGTTGATGTGGTGGTCTATAAACTACCCCCATCCTCACTGTCCTGCCTTTTTGAGTCCTGAAAATGCATCCATAGGGCGTCTGTCCTGCCCTCCTCCCTTGCACACCTTATCCCCTTCCATACACAGATCGTTACCCCCCTCCTCTCCCCTTGGTCCTGTCTTTTCTGAATATCCTATATCCCGGGACCATCAACTCCCAGTCCTGGTACTGGGTGGCCCAAGTTTCCATGATAGCAACAATATCCACCCTATGTTCAAAGTCCTCGGTATCAAACTTTATTCAGGCTTACAAAAGCTCACCACACAACATCTCTCCATTCAGTATCAAGCTCGATCCCAGCTCAGATTTACTTAGGCAAACTACCTAGTAGTAATCACTTGGTTACATCTCTCCTGAGTGTGTGCAGCAGTTGTTGGTCTAAGACTGATTTAAAGGTGCTTGGGTTTGGCAGTCTTTAATACAAGAGGGAAGGGAATTCCACAGTGTCGCAGCTAAGAAAAGGATCTTTGTTCTGTGTCTGTGAGAGCCTGATAAAAATCCTCCCCCCAACGGATTCTCAATCCTGTAAGAACAACTCTTCATTGCTATGGGGTGTGACTAAGGGTCAGAATAGTGCTATATGGTG